>CM074781.1:17351222-18012721 GCA_037355745.1 Pseudo-nitzschia multiseries
GACTTTACATGTCAGCCTTCATCCTCTCTTCTGTCAGCGGTGAAGGTGAAGGGCTGGCAGCATTTTAATGTCCAATCAATTGATATTGACCGATCAGTCCTTGCGTTAGTTTGTTCCATCACCATTCCCAGCAGTTGAAAATTTAGTAGAGTAACATCATGCTGGCGTTTGATTTAGGTAGAGGTTTTACAAATTGCCCTTTGTCCTCTCATCTGCTGGTGGTGAAGGAGAAGGGTCCGTTGTCACCTTGTTTGGGGATCTTTGTAATTTGGTTATTTGCCATCCCATTGCCGTTGGATTGCCATTCCTAGTCAAAAAAATTGTAGAGTAACATACACTGGCATTCAAACCTGGTAGCTTTTGTACATGTCTACTCCCATTTTTTTCTCTAACCAAGGGGAAAGAGATGGGTTGGAGGATGGCTGTCATTGGCAGCAGCTTGTTTTTTTTGTATCTTTGTAACTTGTGTTATTTGCCGTAGTAGTAGAATTGCCATTTGAATACCCTTCCTGATTGAAAACAAAGTAGAGTAAGATGGACAATAGCCTTTGCGATGAAATTGAGGATGTTGAGTTGTGGATCCGGGGCTATTTCTAGTGGTCCGTCTTCTTCTTCTTCTTTGTCCTCCCGGGTCACAAAGAATTCTGAGAGTTCATCTTTGCCAATGATTTCAGAGTAGGCTTTGTTAAGGGAGGTGGCCGCAGTTGGGTTGCTAGCGCTTGCGAACCAAAATTCAATCCCGAAGATTGGGGTCCAGTCAAATGGAGTCGGCATGGCCGCCGTTGTAATTAATCCATTGATGGCAGAGAAGGGAATTCCGAGTTAATCCGTCCTTTTGATGTAATTAACCGGTGGTGTTGGTGCTCTGCTGTTGTCGAGTCGTTATATTGGCCGCGGAACAATTGGTGTCAGTGTTGTGGGTTATTAATCTTGCAGGCCGATCGCAGATGGCTGTCGTCCGGAGAATGGTAATGAACCGGTGCCATCAGCGTCGCTGTCTTTGCCGTCCGGAACGTTCATCCTGAGGAACAAGAGATCGTCGAATTGGCCTTGGTGACAATGACGATGTTCGGAGAAACAATCAGTTGTTGGTGTTAGTGTATTAACCGGTCTTGGTCGTGGATTACAAAAGAAGATTCTCGTAGAAGGATCGGTAGCACACCCCTTGATTCACGAGCAGGGAGGTGAAAAGAGAGAAAGAAATAATGAGATGGGGGGAGGCCAAGAATGTGTCGCACAGGGAGCTAAGCACACAATTTCCTCTGGAGTTAACCGACAGTGGAGGTGCTGAACGGCCGGAGATAGGTAGCTTAAGGTAAACACTGGTGCTCTTGCAGGACACAAGTGTAAGTTATAAGGGCTCTATAACCTGTTGTAACTCTAAAAATCGATCGAAAGGTATAGGATAATTGAAATTTAAAGAGATGTGAGCTCAGAGAGAGGCTCTTATTTTTACTATGTATTTTGTACTGTATTGGGGCTCTCTGCTGTATTTTACATGATAGAGATCTTGCCCGGTTATTTGTTACTATCTTCATCGTACAGATATTGTTGCTGCTGTCGCTGTCTTAGCGTCTTATCGTATCGGTCATTTGATGGTATTGGTCATTTATGAGGTTAAGTGTTTTATCCAATGGGGCGTATGCTTGTTCGTGGTATTTGAGATAGATGAGGCCCATTCGGAATCCGTATTAATTTTCATGATTCCAATAAGTAATTTCCTTGCGGGATATCAAGTATATTCGTTTGAATGTACTTAAGGATTCCAAGTGTTCACTTATTGGTCAGGTCTTTGGATATGTCTTGTTTCTAACCAATTATCCTCTTTTGTTTGTAGCCTTAGGTGATATCGTTTTTACCACTTAAGGATTTCCAAGTAGTGGAGGTGCGTTTGATTCTAACGCTTGATCATTGAAATATTAGTGTCTTCCTGTACCTCAGTCGTTGTTTCGTTATGTCGGCTTTTTTGATAGAACTTGATGCCGACGAAACGCGATTGTATTTTTCCGCTGACAACACACCCCTTGATCCAACATTCCTTTTGCGTGGTGTTGGATTACTGTCGGTTCATTAAGTATTAACCTTCATTCATGCGGAAGTTGGTTATTTAACCTTGATTGAATCGGAGATTTGATCGGTCGAATTGATGCAAACGAAATATGAGATCAAATCGTGATCCAATTGCTAATTGAAGCAATCATCGAAAAGGAATCGTAGTATCGTCTCAAACGGTTCCGAGTAGTCGATCGAATTGAATCATAGTAGAATCCGCGTCTTGAGGTGAATGATTTAACCTGGGTAGTGTCCCATGATGTATCTTGCGTGTCGGGCGTGCAAGATCCATCCCAATGGTTTGGTTAGATCATCAGCCGGGTTGATAACTCCAGGAATATGAATCATCTTGATTTCACCATTTTCTTTCCACGCTTGGATGGCAAAGAACCTGATTTCAATATGTCTGGTTCTTTCAGTTGGCTTCTGGGCATTGATGATTTCAATTGCTGATGCATTGTCCTCATAGATCGGAGTGGGACCAACTTGGACGAATCCTAATTCCTTGAGTATAGACCTGAGATATCTGGCTGTTTTGGCTGCTGTGACTGCAGCGATGAATTCAGCTTCTGTAGAGCTCTGTGCAGTGAGTGACTGAGCTTTGGATCTGTAAACAATTGCTCCACCAGCATAAGTGAAGACATACCCTGTGGTGGACCTGCAATGTTTTGGATCATTCCCATATGCTGCATCAACAAAACACATCAATTTGGCTTGCTTGATATCTTCAGGGTATTTGGGGAGTGATGCATCTTGAACTGCGTCGTTGTATGGCTCCCCTGGAGGCAGAGATGGCTCAGCATTTGGTCTGTAGAACCTAATACCCCAGGATCTGGTTGTTCTGAGGTAGCGGGCTATGTTTTTCAGACTGGAATAGTGGAAAGCGGTGGGATTGGAGCTGTATTTTGACATCAGGGTCACTGCATACCCAACAATGTCTGGCCGGCAGCTGACATATGCAAACATCATTTCACCCAAGAGTGTCCTGTAGGAGAAGCCAGATGTGGATTGTAATTCAGCATGTTCCTTGGTGCCTTCTAAAGGTCCATCAGTATGTGATTGCAGTTGGCTTAGTACTTCAGTTGATAATGGCGCTGATGACTTGGAGTGAGATTTCATCTTAGAATCAGTTTCCCAACCATGGAATGTCATAATTCTGTCAATGTAATTTGCACAGGACAGTTCAATGTAATCAGCTGTCTGTTTGACATCAATCTCATTGAAATCTTCAAGCAATCCCATTTTTATGAAGGGGATTACATCTTCCTTAGGTAGCTTCAGTTTCTCTCCAATGATGTCATAGATCTTGTCAGATATGGATTCTGATGTGCAAGCTAGTGCGAAATCATCAACTTGTCTCAGCATGTAGACCGTTTCACCCTCAAAGACTGTCGTGTAGATTGTCCTGTCATGTGTGGTGGTCTTGAAGTTGAGATCAGGACCTTTCAAGATCTTGTTGATGTGGGTCTCCCAAAGTCTACCTGATTCAGGGTGGCCTTGGAGTGCTCCAAGAACTGGGAGCACCATCCTTCTGTCTATATCTTTGCCGTGTTTGTGTCTGTACCAGTCTGCATACGCATCATCTATAGTCATGAAGATTGGGATTTCAGGTCCAGGACTATGTCCGAACGCGTCTTGGGCATCTGCACCATACACTTTGAGGTTGAGGCTGGCTGCAATGGCAAAGAATAATCTTTGGATGGGATGCTCAACACATGATGAGTATGACATTGCAATTGCATGCAGGGTTGGAGCTGCATATTTGCTTCCATTGCAGCATTGTCTTGCGCGGCGGACACCATTCCCTTTGACACTGTATTGCCAATGGGGTCTGAGAATAATGGATCCTGGATCCTTCGGATATGGAATTGGTGATCCAAACATTTCTAAGTCTTCAAACTGATCAAGTTGTTTACGCTCTCCAGCTTCCCATTCATTCCACGTTGATAGGGACCTGAGGTTTCTGCGCATGAAGTGCCCTAGTGCTTGTTCTTCTGGTGTAGTGGCTTTTGAATTGATGGCCTTGATTAAGAGTTCAATTTGTTCAGTTGGTAGTGAATCTGCATCTAGGGGTAATGCATGATTATCTGCCTTATGAAGATTGGTGATGGCTCTGAGTGAAGCAATGTCAATAGTGGGGACGGCAGCATCCATGTCATCTTCAGTTGGTGCCAAGTGTTTCTGGATGGCTGCATGGAGTGCTTCAGTGCTATCAACTTGGTTGATTCTGGATTGGAGGAGGTTCTTGTATTTGGTGCCAATGCGCTTGATGGTTTTGATGGATGAAATCCGGTCCAAGAATGGTGGATCTTCTTCATCAGTGGGTTCCTTCCATGAAGTATTGGGGGCAAATAAACCATATTCATTTGAGTGTTTCCTGACTTCGTTCATAGATAATTTCTCTTCAAGTGCAAAGGTAATGGGTGTATCTATGGAATCCCTCACCCCTCGAGCGTGCGAGTTATGCAAGGCTGTGGTAACATCAGCAGCAGTGAACACACGGTTGTGATTGATAGATACAATATAAGCTCCGGGGAGCTTGGAAAGATATTTCTTATGAGAAGAATAAAGCTGGGAGGCAGGACTTCTTGGAAGGATGTCTGTGACATAGGCTCTGCCAAGTAGTGAATCATTTGCATATCTGAGACCAAATGCTTGATCAGCACAAGAGCTTGAAACTGTGAGCCTGAGATTGGTGAGATCTGCAAATGGTGAGATGGAGAATTGGAAATCACGGGATGACACCTCATTTGGCTCCTGGTGGGAGAGGAAGGTTTTCATCAGTCCTGAGCAGGTGCTTGACATTTGTAGGAAGGTCAGCAAGTGGTAAGTCATTCATGCCTTCATCAAACCTGACATGGGTGGCTATCTTGACTCTGTGCGTTGCAGTATCATACCAAAGAATATTTTGGGTAGTGTAGGGTACAAAACCTAGAAATATGCCTTTTTTTGCATTGGATTTGAGCTTGATTGATCTCTTGCCTGGGGGTCTCACCCAAACTCTGCATCCAAAGGTTCGGAAGTCAGCAAGATTTTCCTTATATCCAGTTGCCAATTCTAAGGGTGAATGCGGCTGGTTGCCTTCAGGGAAGGCATTGGACAACCTCAGGGCATGGTAGAATGCAAAAGGCCAGAACTTGATGGGCAAATTGGCACCACTCAACGTGGTTCTCATCAAGTTAGCAAGGGTTTGGTGAGCTCGTTCAACAGTACCATTCTGATGAGAAGCATCAGCCCCAGTTGGGAAAATGGAGTATCCAAAAGCAGAGAAGAGGTTTCTGATATCGGGGTTGTGTTAGAGCTCTCCACCTTGGTCAACCGAGACATACTTGTTGGCACAGGCTGGGTTGTGCTGGGAGAAGAAATGCTCAAGCCAATGGAGTGGTGCTGCATTGGAGATTCCGGTATCACCGTATTTCATACCAGTGTAGTGATCCGTGATGAGGATCCAAGCTGTCTCACCATGCATGCCTTCATAGTCACGGTTTTATTTACTGTTGGATGATTTGGCGCCCGAAAAAGCAAAGTCAATAGACAAGCCCTGAAAAGGCTGTGTAGCCTTACGTGTGGAATGGGATCCAGCAGGATTTTTTGTTTGTTTACACTGGATGCAAGTTGGACATTGATCAAGGATACTGGTTTGGCGTTTGAACTTTGGTACGCCAAGAATATGCTTATGAGCTTGGTATAGGAAGTCATCACATGGGTGTCCCAGCCGCTGATGCCAGAGAAGTTTTGATGTTTTGGCTTTGATGGCTTGAATGGGGATATTTTTGTCCACAATCTTGGTGAAAAACAATTTTGTATCAAACAGTGGTGTGCTGCTGGTAGCAGGCTGTGCTCTGGCAGCTTCAGTGCATTTTTGTAGTGTAACAAGATTGGTGTATATATCATACCTGTAGTTGCTAATGGCTTCTTTGGAGGCCAGTTTGCAAGCTTTCTTGAACTCCATGTCTATGGCTAAAGCATATGCTGAAGATGTTGCACAATTGGCATATGGGGATGCAAAATCAACATCTGGTATCAATACTGGGTGTGTGAAGCACTGGTCATCAATTATGATTCCATGGAGGACAATGCTTTTGACAGTGCTCTGCTTGTGATGACAAATAATCGTGAGGTTGCCATTCTGTTGAACAGATGAGTCATGGCTGTCAGTGAAGGCTTTGTGTATGGACTGTCCACTGAATTGATGTCTCATTTGCGATGTCATTCCACAGAGGTCATTCTCACTCAGTAATGTTGTTGACAGGGAGGGAGAATAATAGAAGAAGACTTTGAGATACCCTATATGATTGGGAGCTGGTATATGCACATAGCCTGATCCTTCAGGAATGCAGCTGGCTGCCTTGCCTCCAATTGCTGCTGTGAGCCTGACTGGACATTTTCTCAGCTTGGTGTAAGGTTTGTAGTCATGCAGGATATGCCATAGGTTTGTGCACGAAACTTTGGCACCGGTATCAATCTGCGCCCTGACACCTTGTTGGAAATATGCTGCAACTGCAATAGGATCTGAAGGGACAAGATTTTTTACATGGTTGGTATCAACTGGGATAGGATTGTCTCTGTCAAAGTTGGGGTCTCCATTGGTTTCCAGATGTGATTCCAATACAGGGGCTGTAACCTCAAGTGATTTCATATCACAGTAGACATCAATTGGGATTGAAGGCTGTAGGCTATCCCTAGGGAGAAGATTGACAGCACCAATCTGGACAGATTCATAGGAGCCAACACTGCTGGAGTCCAAGGAGGGGCATAAGCTTTTCACTTGACGGGCTGTGGCGTTGTCAAATCCTTGAGGATCATCTTGAGGTGATGTCATATGGCTGCAAGAAAGACTGTCTATTCTTGGCCTTGGCAAAAATTCTGGTCTTCTACTGCATCATCTGGGGGGACTTCATCTTGATCTTCATCTTCAATGTTGATCTGGGAGATTTGTTGAGTAGAATCTAAGAGCTGTTGGGTTTCTCTATTGCATTTGCTTAGAAAAACAGCTGTGGCAATCCTATGTTTCTCGAGGGACTCAACATCTTGTAGGGCAGGACACTTATCAAAACTATGACTGGATGTGTGACAAACAATGCATTTTCTGGATGTGTCAAAGAGACTGGGTTGTTTGTCGAATGCAGAGATGGCGTTGCAATATGCTTGATGGAGGAAGGGATTGTCAGATGCTTCATTCATTTCAGGGTATCCGAGGGAGTCAAATAGACTGATTGAGTGAGAAGTCAAAGTAGAAGGTGTTCTAACAGTATTGTTGCCAGCGTGTTTTTTGAACCTATCACTTCGGCGAGGACCTGGCCTGGTTCCTGTGATGGGCAATTGCTTGAGCAGACTTGATTTGGAGGTTTTGTCCTTGTACTTCTTTTCAGCCTTTATCTCTTGCTCATATGTTTGCAGGGTTTGTAGAAGCCAGCCTGCTTTGTATTTGTCTCGTTTGAATTGGTCATCTGAGTCGTGTTCATCTTCTGTTTTCTTAAAGAGTTCTTGCAAGAGAGTGGTTCCTTCAATAAGATTGCTGACTTCTTCTGTGGAACTGATCGTGCTGGGTTGATTGTGGAGGAAGACTCTAAGTCTCAAATAATCCTTGTAACGAAAGTAGTATCCTTCAAGTGATTCATTTGCTTCTTGGTTTGGAGGATTCCTGACCATTCTACCTGCATTGGGTGGCCTTTTGGACTTGGGATGTGTCTGCGCAATTACTGTGTATAGAGCTTCGTATCCTTGTCCCCCTTCAAAACTTTGAATGGTGGCTTTCATACTTCCACATGAATCAGGGATGATCTTATCAGTTCTGAGTGCAGTGTAAATGAGATTACCCCATTCATTGATGGCCAGTTCATATCTTGTAGGTAGGTCATGTGGGAGGCTGTCTCCAATGGTAAATCCTCGGAGATGATCAGCTTCACACCTGTAAAGGTAGTATGGGTGGATGTAGATGTGGTGTTGTTGTGCATGAGCAGTGATTTCCCTGTGCCATTTTCTAACCTGAGGGTGGGTTGAATCCTTTAGTTGTGGGAAACCAGAGAGGAACAGTTTGTCTCTCGCAGCTTCCTTGGATTTATCAGAGGCTCTGGTTAGATCAAAGCAGTCACTACTTCTGGTGATCAGGCGCTGGTCATTTCTACCACTGCCTAGGTTGTGAAGATAGTAGTTTTGCCTGACAATTGTTTCATTTCTCGATGAGTCCGTGTAGGTGATTGGAAAGTCTTTCATGTCATCACTGGTGAGGAATTCATCTCTTCTATTGTATCTCTCCTTAACCGGTGGTGGTAAGGTTGCTGGATTTTATGGTGTTGTTACTCTAAAAATCGACCGGATAGGTATAGGATAATTGAAATTTAAAGAGAATTGAGCTCAGAGAGAGGCTCTTATTTTTACTACGTATTTTGTACTGTATCGGGGCTCTCTGTTGTATTTCACATGGTAGAGATCTTCCCCGGTTATTTGTTACCCTCATCGTACCAATACTGTTGCTGTGTTAGTGTCGTGTACCGGTCTTACTGTATCAGTCATTCGATGGTATTGACAGCATCGGTCTTTCAGGAGGTTAAGTAGTTCATTCGATGGGCCTTGTACTTGATCGAGATATATGGAGTAAATGAGAATAAATGAGGCCCACTCGGATTCGGTATTGGTCTTAATGTTTGCAATAAGTAATTTCCTCAAAGGCTGTTATGTGTCATCATTTGGATGCACATGCGGATCCCAAGTGTTTACTTATCGGTCTGGTCTTTAAAGATGTCTTGTTTCGAATTGTTTAACCTGTTTTGTTTGTAGCCTTAAGTGGGATCGTTTTTACCACTTAAGGATTTCCAAGTAGTGGAGGTGCGTTTGATTCTAAGCCAGATTCGTTCACGAGTGTTTGTGTGTACGTATGTACCTCTGCGTTGTATTTTTGACCGACAACACACCCCTTGATTCAACACTTATTGGTGAAAGGAGTGTTGAATTACAAGTCGGTTCTCCATCTTGTAGAAATCTAGACACTTAAGTATGGGCTTGGATGGTATCGAATCAAAAGATTGGAATAGTAGATTGGAATCGTACATCAATGAGGAAGGAGAGGTGTTTGAGTATGTAGAGGCCGGGAAATCGATGAGAAGGTTAATCGGAGTTGGTCTTAGAACCAGGTTGGGAATAATCAATTGGATGGCGGAGGGGAGATCAACAGTCGACAAAGGGATCGACCTTAGTATGAATCGAATGAAACTTGTCGAATCAAATTGGAGACATGACGGAACATTGATGCGTCCTATCCTGGAAAGGAGACTGGGGAAGCAGAGAATTGAACGCTGTGTAGGTAGTATGGAGACAATGGCTCAAAGTGGTGTTGAGAATTGAAATCGATTGCGTCATCCTGAATCAATCATTATTCCAGAGTTGGATCAATCATTATTCCAGAGTTGGATCGGAATGTTGATTCAAAGGAATGATAGAAGAACAGAATCGATGTCAATGAAGAGGAGATTGACAATGTCGATTCATAGGGTAAGTAGGATTGTTAATATCACGGATGGAATTACGATGGAATGGAATGGGGAAATACTGATTCGTTTAGAAGCTGAGGAATGGCTGATCGTATGATATGGTCTGAGCTTGTAGGGAGTGAATCGATTGTTTCCTGATTGTGTATTGATCGAGCGTGAGGACTAGCTCAAAGAGGAGAAGGGAATGGTTGGACAATGTTTGTTTGATATCGCGGATGGGATAAAGAGTCGTTGGATAGATCCGAAACGAAACATGCCGGATTGGGTGACTTGAAAGAGATTCATATATTGGATGATGTGATTGGGGAATCAGAATCGACTCAAAGAAACTTGATTGTCAATAGTCTTAGATTCGCGGCAGATGCTGAGGTGATTGATGATCGTAGGAAAACCAATGATTCAGATTGTTGAGAATTGATTGATAAGGGATTGCTCCATGCCGTAGAATAGGATTGTCGTAGAATAAAATGTCAACGGAGGGTAGAGTTGAATCAAATTGTTGGAGATAAAACGGAACATTGATTCGTATCCTTGAAGAGGAGATTGGATCCAACTTAGTAGTAAAGATGGATCGAGACAGAAAGATGTTTGAATCGAACGTCAGGTAGAAGTTTCATTGAAGGAATGCAAGGGAAGGAATCGATCCAAGGAGGAGATATGATCGTAGAATTTGATTGAGAAGCATTAAAGACGGTTGATTGATAATGGAGTGGAATGGAAGGCTCAAATTGTTGAGGACAAAACCAAGTTTGATCATTGATCGAGTGATCGAGTGATCAAGTGATGGGATATTCTGAATCAATCATAGAAATTGATTGTGAAACGAATCGTAAAGATCATGCCATATCAAGCGTAGGAAAGAATTCAATCGGAGATTGCAGGAATCGATATAGTGAAATCGGATGTAGGCTTAGGTTCAATTCAATCGTCGAATAGAATCAAACGAGTCGATTACTGATGAGGTGGATTGATTGAACGGGAGAGGAAGGATTGATTGTGGATCTCAACAGAAGGGAGTCATATCTGCGAAGATGAGATTGGCTTATCGTAGAATCGCGAAGAGACGTGTCGTAGAAACGAATGTAATCGGAGGGGATTCATTTCTGACTTGGTAGGAAGAAGATCTATTGATTCCAGAATCAAATATCAATTGGTTGAGTGTGGAATACAATTGAGAGATTGGAATGCGATTGATAGATTGTAGGAATCACTATGATCGTAAAGTCGAATCGTAATCGTTGGATTGTTCGGATGGTTCAGAAGCAATTGCAACTGCTTGAATTGAATCAAACATTATTCCAGGGTTGGGACGGAATTATTTGATGCCGTAGTATTAATGGAATCAAGGTTGTGATTCGACCTTGGAATAGAATCAAGTGGATCAAATAGAGACGAGACCGTAGAAAGCGATATGATCGTATCTTGGATCGTAGAGTCAAATCGTAGAAGTTGAGGATTGATTTTATCAAAGGGTTGGACCAAATTGTAGAGTCTGGTTGAGAATCGATTGATAAGCGAATCAATTGACTTGTCGTAGAATCTCAAAGAGACTTGTCGTAGAAACGAATGGAGGGGATTCGGTCAAACGTGACGGATTGGATGACGTGAGAGAGATTCATATCTTGGAAGATGAGATTGGGCAATCAGAATTGACGCATAGAGACTTGATCGTGTCATTATTTGATGCCGTAGAATAGGTTTGGTCTGAAGGAATGCAAAGAGAATATCAAGGCAAGGATTGAAGATCGGGGTCCAAAGCCGATTAGTAGAATGCTTCTGTTTGAGGTCTCATCTAGCTTGTATGGTAATTAAGCTTTGAATCATATCTTTGTCTGGATACTTGAATTCTCATTGATGTTTGCAACATGTGAATTCGCTCGTGTTAACCGGCAACACACCCCTTGATGCAACACTCGGTGAAGGAGTGTTGGATTACCTGCCGGTTCGTTGATTTGTTTTCAGTGGGATCCTTGTCTCGTGCGCGGATGATAAGTAAATGTGTGGAGGCTTATGAGGAAAAAATCTGTAAGGTAGACGCGTCCAAAGTAAGCGTCATGTGATTATCCAATGCACACCCCTTGATGCAGACGCACACCCCTCGATTTAACACGTATGGAATTGAATTACATGCTTCAATCGAATTCCATGGTTGTGGATGATAAAAGACGGTAGGGCGAATTCCATGGTTGTAGATACAAAGGGAGTTGTAGATGCCAAGGATTGACTGGTAAATCAGATGTCCTGATCAAGATTGCGAAGGGATTTGGCGTGGCGTGCTGGTATACTTCCCCTGGCAGGGAAAGGGATGGTAGAATCGATGGAAGGGACGAATTTCGTATCAAATGTAGAGCTTGGAATGACTAGGTGGTTGCTGGTGGGAGAGCGAGCAAAGAACTAAGAGCGACGAAGGGATCAACAATAGTATGAAGTTCGAACCGGAGACTTGGGAGTGAGATCTATCAGTATCGAGTCTTTAGATAGAATCGAACATAGGGACAAAGCGTTACATATCTGTGAAGATGAGATTGAAGAATCGTGTAGAGATGGACCGCAAAGACAAGTCGATTTGTCAAGCCAGAGCCAGAGTATAAAGCCATTCGCAATCAAAGCGGAGACAACTGATTGAAAGCATATTGAATCGTAGAGCCGATACGGAGCATAGATGAATTGCGGGAATCAATTGAGTATCGATCTAATGGGACGTCAAAGGTCGGAAGCTGATGTGTACGTAGGAAATTGAAGCACCATAGAAATCGATAGTAATTGGATGGAGATGTCATCGTAGGCGACAATTAATTGTAGATCGAAGCGTAGAACCAATCGTAGAAATTGCGTGATTGTAGATGGATGGACCATAGAAAGCATTTGATTGTAGATGCCAACGGATCGCAATTGAGTCAGTCGGAATGGCAAAGAATCGAGTGTAGATCGAGGTTGAAGAAAGACGAGCAAAGATGTCCCGGGAAAGAGGCAAAGATTGAAGATGGAGCGAATGGGCAAAGATCGAAGGGGGAATGGGTTCGTAGTTTGATGCGGATGGAACGGTTGATCGGAGATCAATCGAGCCGTAGAACACGAGACGTTCGCAGGGTCGAAGGAAGTTGAGTACCAAAGTCGATCAATATGATCATATGAAGTAGAGTTGATCGTAGCTGGGATATTGGTGGGACAGATATCGTAGAATCGATGCAATGGAAGATCGATGTCAAACCGTTATATCCGGAACCAGAGCCGTATCAAGACGTAGATATGCTTGGAATCGACTTCATGAAGGTTGGAGGAACAAGCGAAGATCGGCTAATGAAGGATGAAGAGCGAGGGTGTAAGGCAACTAACTGTTGATGAGGAAGTTGCAGTCGGTTGCAGTGTTCAGTCAAAAGAATCGTAAAACCAGTTCATTGACAAGATGTTAGCATACAAGTGATACATCTTCATCTTCAGGGCATCGCAATGTCGTTCGGAGAGCCACAGGAGGGCCGGCTGATGGTTTGGTTTGGAGTAAATTGCGTGACGAAGGGGGAATGGATATTCACTGTGTTCTGATTGAATGGAACAAAGGAAGACAGGATCATCGGCAATCGCGTCGGACAATGGGAATCGCGAGGGTGGCTTGAGAGGGACAGGAGCTGGTTTTGGCAAGCGATGGAACCTCACAGTTTCACTCTAAGGGTTAAATGTCCATCAGAAGCTGGCTGGTCCCCAAGGTGGAGGAGAATGATGACCAGGTCTAGTCAATGCAGACGGCGTTATAGATAGTGCGGTGACAGGGGACTTGTCCTGACGTTGGACAGGAGGACTGGATGAAGTGGCACAGTGGAAGGAGATAGCATCAGATGGGACTCAGCGGAAGGAGACCGATTCACTGTTGGGAGAATAAGTCCAGGTCCAAGTGTAATGGGAAACATTTGGTGCAGTGGAGTTTGAAGGGGTCTTTACAGTATTGGAAGCAATCGTTTTGGTGTGAAAGAGGCCGGTAGTACCAGAAGGAACGATCACGTCGACATTGGAGCTTGAAGTATGTGTAGCGGGGTTTAAGTTGAAAGGAGCAGGCGTATGAGCAACAGAGTTGTTTGCTTGTGCAGGAACCAAATTGATGGCGTGAGGAGAAAGGCTTGCACCGGAGGAATGGGGAGTGGTAACTACGGCATCCTTGTTGGTATCGGTGGGAATGTCATTGTCGTCTGTATAGATGCTGTTGAAATAATTGGCAGGGTCATTGGTCTTCCAGTTCCTTTTGAATTTCCATTGGTTGATGTTAATTAGGACTGTTGCAAGTGGTTCTGGGTCGTTGGTTGATTCAGCTCGTCTGACAGCTTCTCTTCCTGCAGAGCCGAACTCCTGTGGGTTTCGGATCCTTTGGTTTGGGGATCCAGGTTTAACAAATCGTACGGGGCATGAATCAAGGAGCTGGGCTATGTGCCCCTTTTCTAGTTCATCGATGTTGGCCATGTCCAAGGTGATGCTGTTGCAGAAGGCTTCCCTGAGTGCAGTGACTGGGGACGGACCAAGGGTTCTGGGGCCTTTGTCATTAGCGTCCAATGTGAAGAGAGTTGATATTTCAGGTGCTGTAAGTGGCACAGTCTCTGCATAGAAGCCATTGAGAGAAAGGACTTCTTGGGGGTTGTTGTCACTTTGGAATTTGAATGCAATCCCATAGACATTAGACCAATCGTATGCTTCTGGTGGAGGAACCATGATGGATGTCGAATCGGTGTTTCGTCGTGCTGTCATTGTCGTCGAAGTAATTAATCGTGGTGGGGATTAAACGGCGTTGTCACAGGTGAATTAATCAACCTTGTCCAGAACGTTCGTCGGGGAAACAATTGATGGTAAGCAGAAAAGAAGATTCCAGTTTAATCTTTGAACGTTTGTAGTGAACTGCGATGTCGGTCATGGATGGCTGGAACGTTCGTTGGAGAAAGGCAATTAAACGGTGTCCGGAATGGAGATTAATTGTCGTCGTCAAAGGAACAACGATCGTTGTGATGTAATTAATTGTGTCCGGAACGTCCGTCGGTGCTTGGTCGTGAAGCAGAAAAGAAAATTCCGGTAGAAGGATTGGTAGTACGCCGTGGAGATCAGGGGGAATAGATTGTAAAAATCAATTGCCGTTGGAATACTTGGGTAAGGAATGCATGTGGGCAATCTTTGTAGATTGGGGATGAACACAAAGTTGTCGTAGCTGTTAGAATTTCCGGATGACTCAGAGGGAGGAGGGAAATTGGAAGGCGAGGACCGGAGAGAACGTAGTAACCAAAGAATGGTTGCGGCGAAAGAACGAGCTGGAGGAGCCGGAGGAGCCGAAGGACAGGGCCGAAGAAAGTTCCGAAGAATGTTCCGGAGAAGTAGCCGGAGACGGGGATCAATGGTGTAGGTCGTGGAGGTAAAAGGTATAAAGGTTGCTGTTTGATTGGAATTGCTCGGCGCTGCGCAGAGCAAGTGATGGATTATCGCGGAACGATCCTTGGAGGTGCAGAAATAACCAAAGGAATCGATGGTCGAACCTGCAAAGGAAGAAGTGATTCGATGACCGGATGGAGACAAAGAAATGGTGGAATGGGAGGAGCAAGGAATTTGTATTTGCACTCAATCCAAGTTGTTGGAGCCGTTGGAATTTTCCGGATGACTCGGAGGGAGAGGGGAATTTGCAGTTGTATCGACGGTTAAATGATCGATCGAAGGAAGATTGGTAGTAAGGTGCTCAATAGCGGGCTAACAACAATCTGGGGGAGATCTGAGGTTGGATTGCAATTGCAGGGCGTTGCGCAGGAGTTGTTTGGTAGGCTGTGTATTAAAGTGATTGTGATCGTTCGATCGTCGTCGTTGGATGTGTATTACAGAATGAGATTCTTGGTAGAAGGATCTGTAGATACATCCCTTGATATGTATGCTTGGACGTGTACGCGTATTACAGAAGAATGTTCTTGGTAGAAGGATCTGTAGATACACACCTTGATACGTGAGCAAGGGGGAGAAAAGGAGAGAAAGAAAGAGGAGGCGGTGATTATTCAATTAACCGGCGTGATAGACAAAATGACCGAGCGAAGGTGCGGCCGTGTCAAAGGGATGACCGAAGGAATGTTTCGAAGGAGGAACAAACGTTGGTGTTGTAGATTAAAGCAACTGTCGGAGGATAGTGATGAAAGCTACTATCGGTCAGTCTGTGGTGGAAGGGAGTGCGTAGCACAATCAAATGGGCGTTGATGGTCCTTTATGTGGATGATGGACGCGGAAGAAGATATGGATGGATGATTGCAATCGGCGTGTCCGTTGCAATGGGCTTTTATTAAAGACGGTGGTGGTCTTTATCTTGTAACTGTGATCCAGAGAGCTGGTTGTGGGTTACAAGGCTTGTGATAGCGAGTACACCCCCTGATCCACAAACAGGGAACAGAAGGAAGATGTACGTCCAAGGTGCGGCCCTCGGGAGGGAGGCGTCGCCGAAGCTTGGAGTGGAGGCCTAAGAGTAGCACACGGATGGGCGTCACTACAAGTGTCCTCTGGCGGGAACCAAACAGTTGAGATGCTGAACGGGCGGGGATAGATATAGCTTAAGATAAACACGATCCTACGGATGGGCAACAATCGTGTGAGTTATAAGGGCTCTATAACCTGTTGTTACTCTAAAAACCGACCGGATAGGTATAGGATAATTGAAATTTAAAGAGATGTGAGCTCAGAGAGAGGCTCTTATTTTTACTATGTATTTTGTACTGTATCGGGGCTCTCTGCTGTATTTTACGTGATAGAGATCTTGCCCGGTTATTTGTTACTATCTTCATCGTACAGATATTGTTGCTGCTGTTGCTGTCTTACTAGCGTCTTGTCGTATCGGTCATTTGATGGTATTGGTCATTTATGAGGTTAAGTGTTTTATCCAATGGGGCGTATGCTTGTTCGTGGTATTTGAGATA
The DNA here is from genome assembly GCA_037355745.1 of Pseudo-nitzschia multiseries. Taxonomy (NCBI): domain Eukaryota; phylum Bacillariophyta; class Bacillariophyceae; order Bacillariales; family Bacillariaceae; genus Pseudo-nitzschia; species Pseudo-nitzschia multiseries. The sequence goes on from CM074781.1 coordinate 17,367,679, forward strand.
GATGAGGCCCATTCGGAATCCGTATTAATTTTCATGATTCCAATAAGTAATTTCCTTGCGGGATATCAAGTATATTCGTTTGAATGTACTTAAGGATTCCAAGTGTTCACTTATTGGTCAGGTCTTTGGATATGTCTTGTTTCTAACCAATTATCCTCTTTTGTTTGTAGCCTTAGGTGATATCGTTTTTGATTTCCAAGTAGTGGAGGTGCGTTTGATTCTAAGCCAGATTCGTTCACGAGTGTTGTGCGTACGCATGTACCTCTGCGTTGTATTTTTGACCGACAACACATGGTAGGTCGAGTGTCGCTTGGTGGTTGGCACCGGCATTGTTATTGTTGTTGTTGCCATTGTTGACCAATTGTTGTCATAGGGTCGTCAGTTGTCCCATTTTGGTAGGAGGAAAGGTTTCTGCAGGTGTATCTGCAACGATGACATCATCTGTGTTAGTGTTATCTTCATCGTCGGATGGTGGGTCCCTGATGTAGGCTTCCATGAATAGGTCAGGGCGCCATTTCTTCTTGAACTTCCAGTGTGTAATAGAGATTTCAATTACAACAGTAGGTTCTTCATCGGTGTTTGTCCAAATGGCATGCTTTGCAGCGGCATCAAAGTCTGTTTTGTATCTCATGCGCTTTGTAGATCCACCATTTCTGACATGCTTGATGACACATTTGTTGAGGAGATTGGCTATGTGGCCTTTTATTATTTCATCCAGTGGTGGCTCCACTAGGTTGATGGCAATAGCCTTTGCGATGAAATTGAGGATGTGGAGTTGTGGATCCGGGGCTATTTCTAGTGGTCCGTCTTCTTCTTCTTCTTCATCCTCCTCCCGGGTCACAAAGAATTCTGAGAGTTCATCTTTGCCAATGATTTCAGAGTAGGCTTTGTTAAGGGAGGTTCAGTTGGGTTGCTAGCGCTTGCGAACCAAAATTCAATCCCGAAGATTGGGGTCCAGTCAAATGGAGTCGGCATGGTCGTCGTTGTAATTAATCCGTTGATGGCAAAGAAGGGAATTCCGAGTTAATCCGTTGTTTTGATGTAATTAACCGGTGGTGTTGGTGCTCTGCTGTTGTCGAGTCGTTATATTGGCCGCGGAACAATTGGTGTCGGTGTTGTGGGTTATTAATCTTGCAGGCCGATCGCAGATGGCTGTCGTCCGGAGAATGGTAATGAACCGGTGCCATCAGCGTCGCTGTCTTTGCCGTCCGGAACGTTCATCCGAGGAACAAGAGATCGTCGAATTGGCCTTGGTGACAATGACGATGTTGGGAGAAACAATCGTTGTTGGTGTTAGTGTATTAACCGGTCTTGGTCGTGGATTACAAAAGAAGATTCTCGTAGAAGGATCGGTAGCACACCCCTTGATTCACAAGCAGGGAGGTGAAAAGAGAGAAAGAAATAATGAGATGGGGGGAGGCCAAGAATGTGTCGCACAGGGAGCTAAGCACACAATTTCCTCTGGAGTTAACCGACAGTGGAGGTGCTGAACGGCCGGAGATAGGTAGCTTAAGGTAAACACTGGTGCTCTTGCGGGACACAAGTGTAAGTTATAAGGGCTCTATAACCTGTTGTAACTCTAAAAATCGGTCGAAAGGTATAGGATAATTGAAATTTAAAGAGATGTGAGCTCAGAGAGAGGCTCTTATTTTTACTATGTATTTTGTACTGTATCGGGGCTCTCTGCTGTATTTTACGTGATAGAGATCTTGCCCGGTTATTTGTTACTATCTTCATCGTACAGATATTGTTGCTGCTGTTGCTGTCTTACTAGCGTCTTGTCGTATCAGTCATTTGATGGTATTGGTCATTTATGAGGTTAAGTGTTTTATCCAATGGGGCGTATGCTTGTTCGTGGTATTTGAGATAGATGAGGCCCATTCGGAATCCGTATTAATTTTCATGATTCCAATAAGTAATTTCCTCGCGGGATATCAAGTATATTCGTTTGAATGTACTTAAGGATTCCAAGTGTTCACTTATTGGTCAGGTCTTTGGATATGTCTTGTTTCTAACCAATTATCCTCTTTTGTTTGTAGCCTTAGGTGATATCGTTTTTACCACTTAAGGATTTCCAAGTAGTGGAGGTGCGTTTGATTCTAACGCTTGATCATCAAAATATTAGTGTCTTCCGTACCTCGGTCGTTGTTTCATTATGTCGGCTTTTTTGATAGAACTTGATGCCGACAAAACGCGTCGTATTTTTTCGCCGACAACAGTTTTCTTGTAGGGCTGTAACATCATTCGATTGGTCGATCAGTTTCTGTTTGTTTGATCACCATTCCTGGTTGAAAAATGAGTAGAGTAACATGCTGGCATTTGAACGTGGTAGGGACTTTACATGATATCAGCCTTCATCCTCTCTTCTGTCAGCGGTGAAGGTGAAGGGCTGGCAGCATTTTAATGTCCGATCAATTGATATTGACCGATCAGTCCTTGCGTTAGTTTGTTCCATCACCATACCCAGCAGTTGAAAATTTAGTAGAGTAACATCATGCTGGCGTTTGATTTAGGTAGAGGTTTTACAAATTGGCCTTCGTCCTCTCATCTGCTGGTGGTGAAGGAGAAGGGTCTGTTGTCAACTTGTTTGGGAATCTTTGTAATTTGGTTATTTGCCATCCCATTGCCGTTGGATTGCCATTCCTAGTCAAAAAAATTGTAGAGTAACATGCACTGGCATTCAAACCTGGTAGCTTTTGTACATGTCTGCCTCCATTTTTTTCTCTAACCAAGGGGAAAGAGATGGGTCGGAGGATGGCTGTCATTGGCAGCAGCTCGTTTTTGTATCTTTGTAACTTGTGTTATTTGCCGTAGTAGTAGAATTGCCGTTTGAATACCCTTCCTGATTGAAAACAAAGTAGAGTAACATGCAGGCATTTGAGCTGATATCATTTTGTACTACTATTGGTATAGTGGCAAAGCCTCATGGTCTGTTCTATTGAAGGAGAAACAGAATGGTCATCAAAATGGAAATGGTGTCCCCCATGTAAATCACATCCAAATAGCCATCTGATAGCCGTTTGATTGCCATTCCCGGTCGACAAATGAGCAGAGTAACACGTTGGCGTTCAAATGTGGTAGAATTTGTACATGTGGACCCTCATCCTCCCCCCTATTCGAGGGGAAACAGATGGGTCAAGGGTTGTCGTTGGCTCTATTTTTTCGTATCTTTTTCTCCCTTGTTTTCCATTGAATTGCCGTTTGAATACCCGTTCCGGTGGAAAAGAACCAAGTAAAGTAAGAATGTGTAGGTATTTGAGTTGGTGTCATTTTGTAGTACTATTTGTACATCAGTGAACCTTCATGGTCTGTTCTATTGAAGGAGAAACAGAAGGGTTGTTGCAGGGCCGTGAAATTAATGACATTCGTGATTTCACAGATTGGACTTCCCATCAAAAAATTGTCTTCGGTGAGTTTTTTCTCTGTCATTTGGCTGTTGTTTCAGGGTCTTTTTCACTTGGTATTTTTTGAAGAGACTTCAGTGTACAAAGGCAGCACGCGCATGTTCATTACCCGTAGACTTGTACATGGTTTTTGTAGTGGGTATTTATTGTGGTATTTTTATTGTGTACTCTCACAGTATGTGTGTAATAGTGTGTACAGTAGGGCGGCCATTTTGAGACAGCTTTCCCCTCCCCCCCCTCGTTACAAGCATCCTTCCAGGTCTTTTTACTCATAAGGGTACTTTGCTCCACCTGTAACTTCCTGCTCACTTAGGTAACTACCACGCCAGAAAAGGCAAGATCAAGAGCTTTCCATATAGAAAAGAAAAGGAAAAACTCCATTAACACAACCATTATAATACCAAGTGGTCTCAACCCAATCATTCCTTCGTCATAGAATTACAGGCACCTGCTACTCAGGGCTCCCTTCCTTACACCAAGAACAGCAAGACCCACAAGTTGTGAATCAATCGGCTGAGTGGCTTAGAAGAAAAGAGCTTTGACAACAAAGGGATTGAATCAACAAAACCAGGCAAAACCCCTCCTCCTGTCCCCGGCATATTAACAAGAAGAAGCAATAGACAATGCTACCAACAATGTGATCGGCAATACATAGCTTACTACAATGCAACAATTCAATTAGCTTATTGGTTTGTTTGTCATTTGATTGCTGTTAAAGTAGTTGCAATTTGATAGATTAGGAAGCATAGAAGTGACGACTTTCGCAATAGAGGTCCGTTGGAATATCGTTTTTTCGAACGATAGTAGTAAAGAGACAAAAATCATCTTGGAAGAGGTTTGAAACTGGTCCAAAATAGGTACAGAATGAGTCATGAGACCAGTTTAGATCATGAGTGTTGTTATGTGTAACATGTTGCTTCAGTACGACAAATTTGACGTCGGGTTACTTTGTATCACTCGACTTAACACATATACTCATACTTTGTAGTTCAGTTCCTACATATGGTAAGATTACTTGTCTTCAATATCATATGCAGGATATATCTTCATCATGTTAAACTTAAACTATGAGCACTACTAGCTCAATAACTCATGTTAAATTATAGCATACTTGTATTTCAGAGATCAGAATAAATCTTGAACAAAAATCTTTCCACACCAGCACTGTAAAACTCTTTTTTCCATTTTTGTGTCCGGGCTTGAGAGGACCCAGACTACTGGAATCCTTATTTTGTAACTGTGGCGCACAAAAACTACTACAAGTAGTACTAGAAGTAGTAGTACTACTAGTTGTACCTGTGAAATGCATTTTTTTCTCTTTCAATTGTGCCTTCTGCAATGTTCCTACCCCTAAAGAACCATTCAATGGTCATTTGTAAGTAATACTACTTCATACTTCATTTCAAAGCTGGTGTTTTCTTCTTTTCAACCAGGTGTTGGGTTTAATAGTAGTTGGTCAGTTGAGGACCATCATGTGCTATGATTATTCTTAGGGGACTACTTTCACAAGTTGAGTCAGATTTTGAGTCTCAGTTGCAGAGTTTTGGAGAGTATTTTTTTCTTCTACTTCCTCCATTTCATCGTACCCTGTCATGAAGAAATTTCTGTACATTCCATACTAACTTGTTGTCTACATAGAATCAGTGCCAAAAAATACATTTTTTGTAACATTCAAGGAGAGAATGCACCATTCAGGATTGAACAAAAATATCAAACATTCACAACTGAGATTATCTAAGAAATTGAAGCGTTTGAAAATAATAGTTGCCCTGCAACAACACTGAAAAATACATAAACGCATGATCACGTGAAAAAACTACCCTCTCAGATCAGTTTTTTGAATTTGTTTAGTTTTTTTAAAATTGACATTGATGAGAATGACACACATCCTAGCATAAAAATGGCTTTGTTTGGAGCACAAATGAGAATTCAAGAACATTCTTACTGTTTATAACCAATAAACCTCTACAAAAATTCAGTATCTCAGCTTGCATGTGGTGGAAGTATCTGGACATCAAAAGGACCAGTGGAACCCTTTCAACTGGTAAAATCACTTTTGCAAGGCATGTTGTCCCTATGAAAATTGCACCAATACCACTGGGATCTCTAACATTTGAGCAATCATGGGCAGTTGGTGGTTGAGGAGAGCTCAACCCAAAAAGAATGGTTCTTGTCTGTTCAAAATTGATCTTTACAAAACTTTGTATGTGGTGCTTAACGCCACTTATTATGAATAATGGAAGACGTAAATAATACTAGTAATAGAACAAGACTAATTGGATTAGAAAATTCAAACTTATTTAGTGCTTTAAACGCTTTTTTTTGCTCACAGGATTCAAAATCTCTTTTGTTGGAAGTGTGTTTGTTTCTCCCAAACTGGTTGAGTAAATAGGCTACAAATATAGAAGTATTGTTGAAGAGCCCTTAATGCGGGGATTGTTAAGTTGCCTATGCTACTACCAACTTGTACTTAGCCTTAGTTAATGAGATACAAGGGCCTGGACAGGTGCTTGTTGGGAAAATTTAACTTTGCAAGTAAAAATAACATGCACAAAATAGGCTCATATCCCATATATAAATCGAATGGTATTTACCTCCAACCCCATAGTTGATTGGATAACATCATGCTCATTTTGTTTTAAACTATGTGTGTTTTGTTTTTTTGTTGGGATCCAAATCTCAACGGAACCACATTCCAGTTTCTTTGAGATTTCTGGTACAACAGTGTGCTACTTCTTGAACAATTCAACCTCTTTGACATGAGGGATTCCGTCCCTTTCTTGTAGTACTTCAATTCCAAGATATTTAGTACTTCCTTTCTTTGTCCATCTGCCAACCCAGTTTTGGTCTTTGGTTGCTTCAGATCTTGCACAATAAAGGAATTCCCAATTCTAGTATCTTCTAGTACCACTTCCAATACACCTTGAGCGCTAATCTACTTGCTTTGTTGGGCAAATCTACTTCAGTAATCTACTTTGCTGCTAATCTACTTTGGGACCAAACTACTTTGGTAGTTCCATGGCTTCCGCTGTTGACCACATGCATTCACTCCCAAGTACCAAGAAAAATGAGGGTTTTGAAACAGGCTCAACGGACCTGGAGAGGGAAAATACTCTGGTATTTTCAAAATTACTCCAGTATTTTTTGAAACTACTCCAGCATTTTCGACAATACAACCAGTGCTTTCTACTAGTATTTTGTGCACTATTTTCCTCTTACTATTTTGATACTCCCTGAACACACGAACACACAGCTCACTAGGGATCTCAGTATACGCCAAACATGAGTTAGAATTACTTTGTAGACCTACCTCAATTTCACTTTGGTTCCCTCCGTACGGGAATCCACATTTTGAAGAACGTGTGCAACCCCTATTAACCTATATACCGTTGGAAAGCTTATTTAAAGAGGAATACGAAATCTGCTGTTTGTTTCTGCTTCTTTTGAAGTCTTAGTGACTCGATATATAAAAAACTTTATCTTCATTACTGAATATGAATATAAAAAAAATAATGAGAGTTTTCATGTTCTTTATGTTCTATTTTCAACAATTTGGAGACTCCGCGCAGTGACAGCGCGCACGCCCAGCCACTCAGAAGCCGTTAAACTGTTAAAAAAATACTCCACGTGTAAGAAATATCAATTCAAATCGTCTATCCATATTGCTGTATCTATGAATGGTATGATACCACTTAGGAGTAATTCAATTGAACCCAATGATCATCTGGAGTTAGTCTGTTCTGACTGTCTCGTGTGGAATCCCTACTAATAACGGCAAGTCCGATCTGAAATACTTCTGAACTTCCGGTGGTCGTCGAGGCGAAACCTACTGGTAGAGTCAAGCAGGAACCGACTGTCACAAGTCTTTCAGTTCCGACTCCTTTGTGTACATTCTGTACTACTCAGCACATTCCCGATTGGAAATACTATCGAACTTCCGGTCGAGCTACTAGTGTCCAAGGCAGAAACGGTGACTGTCAAAAGTATTTCAGTTCCGACGGCGCTGTGTACAAATCCTACTATTCACCAGAAGTTGGATTGGAAATACTATCGAAATTCCGGTCAAGCGAAAGAAGGGAGTGCGAGCAACCGAAGAAAAAACGGATCGATCGAACCGACTGTCAAAAATAATTCACTTCCGACGGCGCTGTGTACAAATCTTACTATTTACCACAAGTCGGATTTGAAATACTATCAAGATTCCGGTCGAGCGAAACAAGGGAGTGCGGAAACATACTCTGAGTGTCACGAGTTTTTCAGTTCCAAAGGCGCTGTGTACATTCTGTACTACTCAGCACATTCCCGATTGGAAATACTATCGAACTTCTTCGGTCGAGCGAAACAACAAGGGAGTGCAACAAGCAACCGAAACGGATTACAGTATTTCGCGAAACGAGCATCGATACTTTTTCAGTTCCAACGTCGCTGTGTACAAATCGTACCATTCTGCAGAAGTTGGATTGGAAATTCTACTGAACTTGGGTCGAGCGAAACAAAGAGCAACCAAAAACCAAGCAACGGAAACCAAGCAAGTATTTCAGTTCTGACGGGGTTGCCTACAAATCCTACCATTCACCACAAGTTGGATTGGAAATACTATCAACCGCCAAACATTTTCAACAATCAACCTACTACCGTACCATGCCCAAGAAAAGAGGAACCGCTGGTGGTACACGAAAGCCCCAGACCAATAAAAACAGGAAGAAAACCTTGCTTGCACAGGAACGCAGAGAGGTCACTAGGATTCACCAGGAAGATGATGAAACTAGACCTTCACCAAGAGCTGTACCCCGAGTGAACTATGAAGAAGTACCAACTGATGATGAAGAAGAGTATGCCTATGTGGATCCAGAAGCATACACTGAGTCGCCGCCAGCTCGAGTAGCTACCTCCTACAAGCGCATTAGGCAATCAATTGCTTTGATCTTTGAGAATGCACTTGAAACTCCACCAGCAGAGGATTGGAAAGAGCTCAATACAATTTCATTCATCTGTGATTGTTTCAAGAATGACAGAAGGGCATTTCGAGATACAGTCATTCAAGTTTGTACTGATGTTTTGTATTGTCAAGACAACGGCATCTTCTATAGTGGTAAAGGAAACTACAGTACAACTGGAAGGCCTCCTATCATTGCTTTGGATAGCATTGAAGCAGAAATTGTTGCTGACTCCATCGAATCCGGAAACTCTGTAAGAATGTCAACAGTCATTGTTAACAAGTATAGAAAGAAACTGGAACTCCCTTCCTTCACATATTCAGCAGTGAGAGGCTGTGTGTTAAGGCTCAACCCTTTGATTAAGACGGTGAAGAGGGGGAAACAAGGTTCCAAAACCAAGGAGGATGCCTGGTGCCGTGCTTCATTCCGTTGGTTTGCACAGCTACTTCTTCGGTTTGGAAAGATTGATTTCAGTCATGCAATCTTTCCGAAGCTACTTGGTGAAGCGTATGTTGAAAACCAGCCACCTCCTTGTTACGATGTTGCTCTTCTAAGTCCACTAAAGCTTTCACGGATTGTTTGGTTTGACGAAATTCACAAGCAGTGTCACATAGGTCAGTCAGGGTCTCGCATTGGACCAGGCTGCCCAAACGTAGCAATCTCTTTTAAAAGGAATGAATTTGGAAAGCTTGATCCAAATGGTGAATATGCTGCAAGTGACAAGAGTGTTCTCCAAGTTAAGTATGAACGTGAGGCCCGGTTTTGCTTAGGTGTGTTTATGACAGATGATGACAAAGGTCACAGGGTTGATGAAATCTTTGAATACACGGAGAAGAAACTCATTACAAGACCAGAACGGGAGAAGCTTCGATTGCAAGTGATTGCTTATGCCAAAACACGAAAAGGTGAGATACATTTCAACCGCATTGCTTTGTTATTAAACTTACAACCGCTCACTGTGGTCTGGTCTGGTTTTGTTGTGATCATTTCAGGCATGCCATCCAAAGTTTGGATTCGCGATGATCGACCTCCAGGAGCCATCTACGGAAATGAGTCTGTTCAACAGATTCCTAAGCTCAAAGGGAAAACGTTTCAAAAACTCCAGCAGCATGGTCTTGTCCTTGTTCGTGACCTGAAAGCCCTTTCAAGCCAACCCGATCGCATTCGAGCCATTGCTGCTGCTACTCCGGGCATCTCATTCAATCGGCTTTCAGGTTTTGCTCATGTGGCTGCAATCTGTCTTGAAGGTGACCCCCCCCCAGTTTTCGACCATCGCCAAGCTGATAACCCATATGAAAGCTTATATGGAAGGTCATGGAAGGAGGAAGTTGACAAAGTTTGTATGGTTGGTAAGGTTTGTGTTACGGAAATGATTGACTACATGTTCGACCAAACAAAGAGAATTTTTGGGGACGAGGGCTTTGTATATCATGACGCTTTGGTGCTCATGACCTGTGCAGACAGTGTTTCTTACATGAAGGAAAAGGGCTACTACAAGCACTGGATTTTGCCCGAGCTTGATCTAATGGGTGAGCAAGGTGGCGTGGGTGGATCTCTCAAACTTTATCGCAATAGGCCTGTTGGAAACCGGCCTGAAGCGAATCCACTTGACACAAGTCTGTTTAGTCAGCTGAATCGTGCAGTTGATCAGCATGTCGTGTTAACACAAGGTTTCATTGACGAAAACAAGAAATTTTCACTTGCAACACCTACTGCAGTTTCAAGAACCTATCGCCGTGTTTGGACACTTCATCCCAAGTCGGAAACCATTGTCAAGGATATCAATAAAGTTCTTTGTTCATTTCTAGAGGTTGCAGAGGCGGAAGGTATTGCCATTGATGGTATTGGCGATAGGTCGGGAAGAAGACATCTTCCACGGGGCCAACATGAGGGTCGTGGAGTTCGCAAACTTGACATTGATTGCTATGATAAAGGAGAGATCGAGTTACATGAAGATGCAGAAGATGCTGGAGATCTCATCCTTGCAAAAGCAGAGGCAAAATTCAACGTATAAAAATTATTAGTGTTTCTTTTTAATGTGCACACGAATTTTTCTAGCGAGAGCCCCCCTGGCAATCGTTTGAATCGATAGATAGGTCGATCGACGTCTACAATGCATGTAGATGGGCGCTGATACCTCTAGAATGTTCTAACTCCCTCTGGAAGCAAAGTTATTGCAGTAGCAAGATTGGTCTCGCCATGTCACATTGTAGTGTTGTTGAAAATTCTTACATAATTTACACGAATTTTTCTAGTAAGAGCCCCCCTGGCAATCGTTTGAATCGATGAATAGGTCGATCGGCGTCTACAGTGCGTGTGGATGGGCGCTGATACCTCTAGAATGTTCTAACTCCCTCTGGAAGCAAAGTTATGGCAGTAGCAAGATTGGTCTCCCCATGTAACATTTTGTTCTTGAACATTCTTACATAATGTACACGAAACGTGGTAGCGAGCGCCCCCTGCCGGTTCGCTAAATCGATAGACAGGTCGATCCTCATCTACAATGCATGTAGATGGATGCTGGTACCTCTAGAATGTTCTAACTCCCTCTGGAAGCAAAGTTATGGCAGTAGCAAGATTGGTCTTCCCATGTAACCTTTTTGGTGTTGAAAATTCTTAGTAACCAAATGCACTTATTAGGTGCTGACAGACAAACTATGACAGATAACTCACTTCTGTTTCTTTCATGATTCATCATATCCATAATAGGAACAATATTCATGGACTAATCACCCAAAATATCTAATTTTCTATTTTCTAATTGCAAATTAGTGTGTATTTTTCCTCCAAATCCAGGACCCAAATGCACTTACTAGGTGCTGACAGACAAACCATGACAGATAACTCACTTCTGTTTCTTTCATGATTCATCATATCCATAATAGGAACAGTATTCATGGACTAATCACCCAAAATATCTAATTTTCTATTTTCTAATTGCAAATTAGTGTGTATTTTTCCTCCAAATCCAGGACCCAAATGCACTTACTTAGGTGCTGACAGACAAACCATGACAGATAACTCACTTCTGTTTCTTTCATGATTCATCATATCCATAATAGGAACAATATTCATGGACTAATCACCCAAAATATCTAATTTTCTATTTTCTAATTGCAAATTAGTGTGTATTTTTCCTCCAAATCCAGGACCCAAATGCACTTACTAGGTGCTGACAGCACAAACCTATGACAGATAACTCACTTCTGTTTCTTTCATGATTCATCATATCCATAATAGGAACAATATTCATGGTTCAATCACCCAAAATATCTAATTTTCTATTTTCTAATTGCAAATTAGTGTGTATTTTTCCTCCAAATCCAGGACTCAAATGCACTTATTAGGTGCTGACAGACAAACTATGACAGATAAGTCACTTCTGTTTCTTTCATGATTCATCATATCCATAATAGGAACAATGTTCATGGTTCAATCACCCAAAATATCTAATTTTCTATTTTCTAATTGCAAATTAGTGTGTATTTTTCCTCCAAATCCAGGACCCAAATGCACTTACTAGGTGCTGACACACTAACTATGACAGATAACTCACTTCTGTTTCTTTCATGATTCATCATATCCATAATAGGAACAATGTTCATGGTTCAATCACCCAAAATATCTAATTTTCTATTTTCTAATTGCAAATTAGTGTGTATTTTTCCTCCAAATCCAGGACCCAAATGCACTTACTAGGTGCTGACAGACAAACTATGACAGATAACTCACTTCTGTTTCTTTCATGATTCATCATATCCATAATAGGAACAATATTCATGGACTAATCACCCAAAATATCTAATTTTCTATTTTCTAATTGCAAATTAGTGTGTATTTTTCCTCCAAATCCAGGACCCAAATGCACTTACTAGGTGCTGACAGACAAACCATGACAGACAACTCACTTCTGTTTCTTTCATGATTCATCATATCCATAATAGGAACAATATTCATGGTTCAATCACCCAAAATATCTAATTTTCTATTTTCTAATTGCAAATTAGTGTGTATTTTTCCTCCAAATCCAGGACCCAAATGCACTTACTAGGTGCTGACACACCAACTATGACAGATAACTCACTTCTGTTTCTTTCATGATTCATCATATCCATAATAGGAACAATATTCATGGTTCAATCACCCAAAATATCTTATTTTCTATTTTCTAATTGCAAATTAGTGTGTATTTTTCCTCCAAATCCAGGACCCAAATGCACTTACTAGGTGCTGACACACCAACTATGACAGATAACTCACTTCTGTTTCTTTCATGATTCATCATATCCATAATAGGAACAATATTCATGGACTAATCACCCAAAATATCTAATTTCTATTTTCTAATTGCAAATTAGTGTGTATTTTTCCTCCAAATCCAGGACCCAAATGCACTTAGTAGGTGCTGACACACAAACCATGACAGATAAGTCACTTCTGTTTCTTTCATGATTCATCATATCCATAATAGGAACAATATTCATGGTTCAATCACACAAAATATCTAATTTTCTATTTTCTAATAGCAAATTAATGAATACTGTTTATGTGGTATGTACTGGTATTCATAGTAGCAGTACGGTACCGGTACTTGTACTACTTGGCAGGTACTTGATGGTCTGTCCTTTTTCCGTTTTTATGGTCTGTCCTTTTTCCGTTTTTATGGTCTGTCCTTTTTCCTTTTTCATGGTCTTTCCCTTTTCGTTTTTATGGTCTGTCCTTTTTCCGTTTTTTGGTCCGTCCTTTACCTTTTTTTTGTTTTTATGGTCTGTCCCTTGTCCGGGGCTGGCATGCGCGCGCACGCGCACGCAGGCATAGCCAGAAGAATCAGGTAAAAAGCTGTTATTTTAATTACATTAAAAACATCTGGTTCTCCAAAGTTTTTTTGGGGTGTTTAGATAAGCCTCTTTTTTTTGCAGGAGTTGATCTGGAGAACCAGACATTGCATGGTCATTCTGAAGCAAACTCGTAACAATAGAGACTTTCAGCTGTTTGGGGATATTTTCAGAATTACCAGGCGATGTCTGGTTCTTGAGATCAACTCCTGCAAAAATTGGCATTCCCGAAACGGAGGGAACCTAAGTGAAATTGAGGTATTTCTTCATAGAAAGTTACTCATGATGAATGGTGATGCTGCTGGGGCCAAAATTGCTGTAAAACCAAGTGGCAAAAGTGCAAAATTACCTTGTGAGTGCTTTAGGCTATTTGCACAATGCTTGTACAACTTCCAAGAAGGACAGTGCTTGTAGCTCGTGTACTCGTAGTTTGGGCACTGGAGCAAGAAATACACAGTTCCCTAGATCAGGGCAGCGTGCTGCTTATAGTTTTAACACTGTGGATGTTGTACTCCCAGAGATCAGAGCAGGAGCACAATGCTTTTAGTTCAAATGATGACATACATGTTGTCAGTTTAAAATACATGTACTGTACTTACCTATGATGTTCTACACATGAAAAGTTACTTATACTCCTCAAGAGATAGAAAGTGACTTCAAGTATCAAGATATTTAGGTCTTGTGTGTTCTCTTTCTTATGACGAAAAGCACATGATGGATATGATTCATCAATACTTTACATTATATAAAGCAACAACAGTGCATCTTGATGAACTGACACTTTGATTAATTCAAATATACTTTGTGTAAATTTGGTGGGCCAGTCTTTGTTGAGAAATGAGATGCTCAACAGCAGTCTTGGCACTGAGGGATGTCTAGTAGTCAACATCAATTTCCTCTGGATTTCACCTATTCAGTGGAGGTATCAATCAGTAGGCAATAGGTAGCTCAAGGTGGTATACGCTAATGCCTAAGTTATAAGGGGTATAAAATCTGTTGTACACTCAAATTTATGTACAGTATATGCCCAGCAATCAAAGAGATGAAATTCACTCTCTTAAACTATTCAGCTTCTACTAGCAGCACAGCAAGTCACATGACAAAGTTGTTCTTGCTTGCTTTGCCCTATACAGTTGTCACAAATAACATTGAGCTCAAAACCGCACTCATTCTCCCTTAGCCAGTTTCACATCTTTGGGTGCTTTATGTAGAGCGAATAAGCTACATGGCTTCCTCATTGTTCTACCCCTTGCCCTTTGTAGTAGACACCTTGCCCTTTGTAGTAGACAAAGGTGTCAATGAATACCCTGGGTGTCTATTATTGTTTACAATACCAAAAATGAACACTCTGAGGGGATAGTAGTAGCTGTCAGTCTTCCATGGTTGACAAGCTGCTGGTTGCAGCACGCCAGTATTCTGACTGCAGTCCATTGTCACTCTTCAAACACTTTCACAGTGTGATTTTCTATCTTCTACATGCTTTGCAGTCTCTTTCATCTACTCCACCACAAATTCCATTTGGTCATCTGCTCTCTTACAATGAATTTCTATTTGTTGCAATGTCTCATTCATCTCCACAGTAGTAAATTGCCTTATCATGCGTCAAAACTGCATGGGGGGAAATTGGGAGTTACATGGCACACAACCAGGGGAGGCAGACAGAGAAGCCTAATCCAATAACGTGGACACCACCAGTGCTGTTGCTCCTGTTGTTGCTGTTGTTGTTTCCTTGTTCATCATCTGATGGAGTAAGTTGCGTGGTATCCCTCATTCGGTCAGACATTGTCAAGTATTTCACCCTGTTTTTGTAGATATGTATTATTTTCCTTCTGAATTCGGTCTGCTGAGAGTCTGATTCAAAGGCTTCTGAAGAACAGCAACGTTGCGTTAGTGTGTTAGTAGATGAACGATTGTACTCTACGCGTGACAATTATGGTTGGATACTTTCGACAACGGATAATCGGACTACAGGCGAGACTATGGAAACATCGGATCTCTTCTTACTGTGAACTTGTTCAGATACAGCGAGACAGACCTTAGTAATGTAGATTACAGATAGTTGGTAGCAACTAGTGTGAATTTTGGGATATAAATCAGTTGAATGTTAAAAGTATGAGATAAAGTGAAATCTTGCCAAAATGCAAGATATCTCTTTTATTGAGATGAAATACGTTGCAACTGCTGTTGCGTAGTGATGAGATTACTCGCTGATTATTTCCATACATGCATTGGTCGTTGACCGTATATATCCGTATGTATATATATATATATATATATTGCTGTGTGAGAAGCACACACCAACGGTTTTCTTCTCTTGTTCCGTTAGGAAGATCCTATGATATGTTTATCATTATGATCAGGAATTGCTCCCGTAGTGATACTTTCCGAAATCAAAGTTTGCTCACCAAAGAACAAGGGCAATATTAGAAAACAGAGATTGCTCACGGTTAATGTGTGATGGGAATCGATGCGCCGTGGGAATCGATATGCCATGGGAATCAATTACTTTGGTTGATACAGGACTCATTGATTCGTATGAATAGAATAACTGGCGTCGTGTAGCTTTGGTACTTCTGGACACGAAAGGAATTTAATAATATGAATTGAGTGCAAGTGTGCATCACTCAGCCTTCCCATATTTAGATCGGGGTAACAGTGATTATCATTCAGATTGGTTTTGCTACTAGATTGATAGTGCTGTTGGGATCCTCTATCATTCCATATCCACTTCCTACTGCCCAAACTTCCCACCCTCTTTCAGTTATGAATTGTTCATGGCATAAAAAGGCCATCATTGTTTATTACAAAAAATCCCTTGGAATCTTATATATGCTTTGGAAGATATTTATGCGGTATTTGCTTCTTTGTTTGGGGCATGTGCTTATTTGAGATTCCTTATTCCAAAAATGAGACCACTAGAAACACTGGCCCGCCAAAATTTATGTCCATTAATTGTGATTCCCCAAATCATGTATTAGGGTTAGGATTTATGCATTTTAGGAATGACTCATTAACCGCTTTCCAACGGAGTCTTACCGGTACTTAATAGTCAGTTGAAAACTTAAGGAGATATGCCTATTATCCGCGTGGGTTTTTCTGCGTCGCCCTCACTAGGCTTTACTATACTAGTACTACCGTTTATCCGTCTTGATATTACTGTACGGTAGAACATGTAATCATCCAATAGCAATGGTTCTTCCAAATAATTCAAGCACAGTTAATAGTACGGACGTCTGTCAACGTACCGTCATTTTGCCTTTGATTGTACCGGTTTTCACCTGCCCAACTTCTGACAGATCGATCTCAGCCACCAGACATCCCCAGAATATTCTGAAAATATCACCTTAAAGCGCAATTCACGTACTACTGAACCACGTTTTCAAACATTTTCTGGGCATGTCTGGTTGTCAACATCGGTCTGTCAGAAGGAAAGAGGGTTAGGTAAATGGTACGAAAAAAACTATGGAGAACTCTTTATTTTTAATCTAATTAAAATAACTGCTTCTTAGCTGATTTTGAAACTCCGCGCGGACCGTGCCGGCTCGCGCACGCGCGCGCATGCCGGCAGCGGATAAAGAACAGACCATAAAAACAGAAAAGGGGTAAAGGACGGACCATAAAAACGGAAAAAGGACAGACCATAAAAATGGAAAAAAGACTGACCATAAGAACGGAAAAAGGACAGACCACAAAAACGGAAAAAGGACAGACCATCAAGTACCTGCCAAGTAGTACAAGTACTACTACTATGAATACCAGTACCACATTAACAGTACACACTAATTTGCAATTAAAAAATAGAAAATCAGATATTTTGTGTGATTGAATGATGAATATTGTTCCTGTTATGGATAAGTTGAATCATGAAAGAAACAGAAGTGAGTTGTTATCTATCATAGTTTGTGTGTCACCACCTACTAAGTGCATTTGGGTCATGGATTTGGAGCAAAAATACACACTTATCTGCAATTAAAATATAGAAAATCCAATATTTTGTGTGATTGAATGATGAATATTGTTCCTGTTATGGATAAGATGAATAATGAAAGAAACAGAAGTGACTTATCTGTCATAGTAAATGTGTCACCACCTACTAAGTGCATTCGGGTTCTGGATTTGGAGGAAAAATGCACACTAATCTGCAATTAAAAAATAGAAAATCCAATATTTTGGGTGATTAGTCCATGAATATTGTTCCTGTTATGGATAAGATGAATCATGAAAGAAACAGAAGCGAGTTATCTGTCATAGTTTGTGTGTCACCACCTACTAAGTGCATTTGGGTTCTGGATTTGGAGAAAAAATGCACACTAATTTGCAATTAAAAAATAGAAAATCCAATATTTTGGGTGATTGAACCATGAATATTGTTCCTGTTACGGATAAGTTGAATCATAAAAGAAACAGAAATGAGTTATCTGTCATAGTTTGTGTGTCACCACCTACTAAGTGCATTTGGGTTCTTGAATTGGAGGAAAAATACACACTAATTTGCAATTAAAAAATAGAAAATCCAATATTTTGTGTGATTGAACCATGAATATTGTTCCTATTATGGATAAGTTGAATAATGAAAGAAACAGAAGTGAGTTATCTGTCACAGTTTGTGTGTCACCACCTAATAAGTGCATTTGGGTCATGGATTTGGAGCAAAAATACACACTAATTTGCAATTAAAAAATAGAAAATCCAATATTTTGTGTGATTGAATGATGAATATTGTTCCTGTTATGGATAAGTTGAATAATGAAAGAAACAGAAGTGACTTATCTGTCATAGTTTGTGTGTCACCACCTAATAAGTGCATTTGGGTTCTGGAATTGGTTGAAAAATACACACTAATTTGCAATTAAAAAATAGAAAATCCAATATTTTGTGTGATTGAATGATGAATATTGTTCCTGTTATGGATAAGATGAATAATGAAAGAAACAGAAGTGAGTTATCTGTCATAGTTTGTGTGTCACCACCTAATAAGTGCATTTGGGTACTAAGAATTTTCAACAACACTACAATGTGACATGGGGAGACCAATCTTGCTACTGCCATAACTTTGCTTCCAGAGGGAGTTAGAACATTCTAGAGGTATCAGCGCCCATCTACATGCATTGTATATGCCGATCGAGCTATCTATCGATTCAAACGATTGGAAGGGGGGCTCTTGCTAGAAAAATTTGTGTAAATTATGTAAGAATTTTCAACAACACTACAATGTGACATGGGGAGACCAATCTTGCTACTGCCATAACTTTGCTTCCAGAGGGAGTTAGAACATTCTAGAGGTATCAGCGCCCATCTACATGTATTCTAGACGCCGATCGACCTATCTATCGATTCAGCGAACCGGCAGGGGTGAGCTCGCTACCACGTTTTGTGTACATTATGTAAGAATTTTCAAGAACAAAATCTTACATTGTGAGAGAAATCTTGCTACTGCCATAACTTTGCTTCCAGAGGGAGTTAGAACATTCTAGAGGTATCAGCGCCCATCTACATGTATTCTAGACGCCGATCGACCTATCTATCGATTCAATCGTCCATCAGGGAGGCGCTCGCTACCACGTTTCGTGTACATTATGTAAGAATTTTCAAGAACAAAATCTTACATTGTGAGAGAGATCTTGCTACTGCCATAACTTTGCTTCCAGAGGGAGTTAGAACATTCTAGAGGTATCAGCGCCCATCTACATGCATTGTAGACGTCGATCGACCTATCTATCGATTCAATCGTCCATCAGGGAGGCGCTCGCTACCACGTTTTGTGTAACTACTCACTATTTTCTACATTACTAATTTTGAATTTTGCTTCTGCTTTTTCAACGATGCATTTTGCAGCATCTTCTGCATCCTTGTGCAATTCAATTCTTTCTTCATCATAACAATCATCTTTCAGTTTTCTAACTCTCTTTCCACCATGTTGATCCTTTGGAATATAGCGTCTTCCTGACCGATCACCAATCCCATCAATTGCAACACCTTCAGCCTCCACCACTTGCAGAAAAGATCGGAGCACTTTCTTGATATCCTTAACAATTGTCTCAGACTTTAGCTGAAGTGTCCAAATCTGGTTGTAGGCACTTGAAATTGCACCTGGTGTAGCAAGTGAAAACTTTTTGTCTTCATCGGTGAAATCCTGAGTGAGAATGACATGCTGATCAACTGCACGATTCAGTTGACTGAAAAGGCTAGTGTCAAGTGGATTAGCCTCCGGTCGATTTCCAACAGGCCTGTTCCGGTAGGCTTTGAGAGCCCCTCCTACACCACCACATTCCTCCATCAGATCCAGTCCAGGTAGAATCCAGCTTTTGTAATAGCCCTTTTCCTTCATATACGAAACACTGTCAGCTGAAGTCATCAGAACAAGTGCATCGTGGTATACGAAGCCATTCTCACCCATGATGGCCTTAGTTTGGTCAAACATAAAATCAATCATTTCCGTTACACACATCTTCCCAGTCATGCAGTCTTTGCCGCATTGCTGTTCCCAGGAATCCTCTCCGTACAAGCTAAGGTAAGGGTTGCTAGCTAAACGGTGATCAACAACTGGTGGAGGACTGCCCTCAAGACAGGCTTCAGCTGCACGAACAAAAGCTGACAGGCGTTCAAATGAGATACCAGAGACAGAAGCAGCAATAGTTCTGATCTCACTTGTGTTTCCTGATAGAGCTTTCAGATCACGAACAAGGCAAAGATTATGCTGCTGCAACTTTTCAAATGTCTTCGACTTAAGCTTAGGAATACACTGAATGGAATCATTTTCATAAATAGCTCCTCCAGGACGTGGGTCTTCAACCCATACTCTGGATGGAGTACCTAGTATTTAGAAACAACAACAGCAATGTTATCAATACAGTTAGCAATTGCAAGATTCAAAATGAAACATACCAATCAATAGATATCTCACCTTTTTTGGATCGCACATAACCAATTGCCTGGAGCCGGAGTTTATTTCTTTCAACTCTAGTGATCAACTTTTTTCCTGTATACTCAAAAGGTGGTTGAGCTCGGCGACCCTTGCCATCTTTGCTCATGTAGACTCCAAAATTGAACTGTGCCTGTCATTCATACTTAACCTGGAGAACCGTTTTGCCTTTCTCAGGATATTTACCATTAGGATCAAGCTTTCCATTAGCATTCCTTTTGAAACTGATTGCCACATTTGGTTTCCCTGGACCCACTCTGCTACCTGACTCTCCAATATGACATTGCTTATGTAGTTCATCAAACCAAACAACCTGTGAAAGCTTCAGAGGTGTCAAGACAGAGGTGTCATAACATGGAGGAGGCTTCTCTTTCACATATGCTGGACCAAGAAGTTTTTGGAAAATTGGATGACTGAAATCAATTTCACCAAAGCGCAACAACAACTGAGCAAACCACCTGAATGATGCGCGGCACCAAGCATCAGTCTTGTTCTTTGAACCTTGCTTGCCTTGTTTGAAAGCTTTAATTTGAGGACTCAACCTCAACATACAGCTTCTTACTGACCAGTAGGTTAAAGCAGGCAACTGAAATTTCCTCCTGTATTGGTTGACAATAAGACGGGTCATTCGGATGCTGTTCCCACCTTCAATTGAATCTGCTATGATTTCAGCCTCAATGGTATCCACAGCAATAACCGGTGGTCTTCCAGATTTACTGTAGTTGCCATCACCAGTGTAAGCGGTTCCATTCTCAACACAGTGCAAGACTTCAGTGCAAACTTGAGAGACTGTACGTTGGAATGATCTTGTAGTGTTACTCAAATGGTCACAGATTTGTGCAATTGTTTTTAGGCGGTGCCAATCCTCTTGTGGAGGAGAACCCAGCAACCGTTCAAAAATTACTGCAATTGAAATTCTAACATGCTTCTGGCTGGTAGCTACTGGAAGTGGTGGCTCTTCGTATGTTTCTGGATCAATCTCTTCTTCATCATCACTTGATTCTTCAGCATAATTTACTTGAGGGATGGATCTTGGTGATGGTCTACTAGTAGATTCTGCTGCGCCACCGGTGGGGTTGACACCTGCTGTGCCACCCAAGTCAGCGTCATTCTTCTTGGCCTCTCTCTGTTGTCGTACAAGCAAAGTGCTCTTCTTCTCTCTCTTCCTTGGTGGTACAGTGTTACCAGAAGCGCGCTTCTTCTTGAATGGCATCTTGGTTGATTGTTGTTGAGAAGTTGAATAGGATTCGTTTTTCGGTTGCTTGCACTTCCTTGTTTCGCGTTCGACCGAAGTTCGATAGTATTTCCAATCGGGCTTTTCCAGAGAAGTACAGAATGTACACAGTGCCGTTGGACCTGAAATACTTGTGACATTACTATGTTCTTTTGCGATGTTTCGCTCAACGGAACTTCAATAGTATTTCCAATCGAGAATGTGCTGAGTAGTACAGAATGTACACAGCGTCGTCGGAACTGAAAAACTTGTGACAGTTGCTTGACTCAAGGCTTGTTCTTTTGCTCAACCAAACTTCGATAGTATTTCCAATCGGGAATGTGCTGAGTAGTACAGAATGTACACAGCGCCATTGGAACTGAAAAACTTGTGACAGTCCCTCGACCGAAGGCTTGTTGTTTCGCTCGACCGAACTTCGATAGTATTTCCAATTGGGAATGTGCTGAGTAGTACAGAATGTACACAGCGACGTTGGAACTGAAATACTCTTGACAGTCGGTCCGATTGCTTGCTTGCTTCTGCCTTTGAAGTAGCTCGACCGGAAGTTCGATAGAATTTCCAATCGGGAATGTGCTGAGTAGTATAGAATGTACACAGCAGCGTCGGAACTGAAATACTTCTGACAGTCGGTCTGATTGCTCGCTTTTTTTCTGCCTTTCTTGAAGTAGCTCGACCGGAAGTTCGATAGAATTTCCAATCGGGAATGTGCTGAGTAGTACAGAGTGTACACAGCGCCGTCGGAACTGAAAAACTTCTGACAGTCGGTCCAATTGCTCGCTTGTGTTCTGCCTTTGAAGTAGCTCGACCAGAATTTTGATAGTATCTCCAATCGAGAATGTGCTGAGTAGTACAGAGTGTACACAGCGCCGTCGGAACTGAAAAACTTCTGACAGTCACTCCACCGAAGTTCGCTTGTTGTTTCGCTTGACCGAACTTCGATAGTATTTCCAATCCGACTTGTGGTGAATAGTAGGATTTGTACAGAAAGCAGTCGGAACTGAAATACTCTTGACAGCCGGTCCGTTTTTTGGTTGCTCACACCCCCTTGTTTCTGCCTTTGAAACTAGCTCGACCGGAAGTTCGATAGTATTTCCAATTGGGCTTTTGCTGAGTAGTACAGAATGTACAGAAACGAGCCGGAAAAGAAATACTTCTGACAGTTGGTTCCTGCTACGGTAGCCGTTTTGGTTGCATCCGGCGCTGGCCGTTTGCCTTCTTGCACTAGACGTTCTGAAGTCTTTCAGATTGGACTTGCCGTTATTAGTAGGGATTCCACACGAGACAGTCAGAACAGACTAACTCCAGATGATCATTGGGTTCGATTGAATTACTCCTAAGTGGTATCATACCATTTATAGATACAGCAATATGGATAGACGATTTGAATTGATATTGTTTACACGTGGAGTATCTATGTTAACGGTTTAACGGCTGCTGAGTGGCTGGGCATGCGCGCTGTCACTGCGCGGAGTCTCCAAATTGTTGAAAATAGAACATAAAGAACATCAGATACCTCATTATTTCTTTATATTCATATTCAGTAATGAAGATAAAGTTTTTAATATATCGAGTCACTAAGACTTCAAAAGAAACAGAAACAAACAGCAGATTCGTATTCCTCTTTAAATAAGCTTTCCAACGGTATATAGGTTAATAGGGGTTACACATGATCTTGAAGGGGTAAATTTTCCGGTTGGAACAATCATACCCAACGCGTAGGTAGTACTAAAAACTAACTGGCGATGCATATGGATTCGGACTGTAACGCTACTCAGGCATACTTTTTTTAAGCCTAGCGCCTGGAGCGCCACTTTGCGGAATCTTTTGATCTCTCTTTGACAGACGCCCGCGTTCACGTATTTTACTTATTACTTGTACTTGTAATGAGTGCACGGGTACCGCTAATACGATACTGTGATAGTAATAGGTAATATGCTGCGACTAACAATTTCGGGAATCACCCAGTATCTTCCCGTTCCCTGTCCTCCATTTTTTTCCTGGATCTTTTCTTACTAGCGTAAGTCAAGTACCGGTAGGCAAAAAGTGGATTGCACAAACACAGCAAGTCATGACGAACTCGAAAGCCCTAGCTCGCCTGTGGATAATCGTTGTCACCACCCTCGCCATTGGTTTGGAACGAAGCGTCGTGATAGCGCAAGACGACTGTACCGAAGACAAAGCACGAGCCCTACTATGGTCGTCCACCGGTGGCGGATGGAGGGCCATGTTTGCAGACATTGGGTATGCAAATATGTTTCAGAAAGCCGGTTTGTTTGACGAAACATCCACCAAATTTGAATCAGTGGTAAGCAAGTCGTTCTGATTTGATTCACTGAGTTCGGTTGTTTACAGCTTGACTGGGAATATTCAGTTTTTGGTGTTCCGAATTCGGTAAGGATCGTTGGAACTCAGGATCACTAAGTTCTGCAACATTTTAGAACAGAAATGAGTTATCTCATGCCGATTTTAAACTTCTGAACTCTCTGTCTATACGGGCTGGTCGCTCGCAACACAACAGTCTACGGTTTCCGGTGCATCCTGGTTTTCGACACAACTCTTTTATTCTCAAGAATTCTACCGCCGAACCGTCCTAGCCCAAACTGCCGAGGAGTTGGAAACGTTTGTTATCGACTGGATGAAAACATATGCTGACGTCTCTGATTATGCGAGCAATGAAACTAAAGCTTTGTGCAAAACCGAAGATCTCGACGACGAGGAGGACGAGGAGGAGCAAGGTGCCATCGACAGAATGAAAGACATGTGTGAATTGCTTGTCGAGAACGACCAAGATTGGGCATTCTTCATACAAAAGATGCTCCGAGCTGCCTCCACGAACTACGACGATCCCGGTTTTGTAGACAGAATCGCAAACCCCGAAAATCGGATCGAATCAATGCAAAACACCGATCTGTTGATCCAGACTGCGTTGATGCCAAATTCAAGGGTTCGAGAAACCAGCACATCGGTTTATTTGGGTTATCAAGACGAGGACAGTGCGAACGACGACTCCAAATTGTTTGCCGTAGCACTGTCCGCAGCGTGGGTAGTGACTGACGATTCGGCAGACTTTTGGTACAATACCGAAGACTTGACAGACAAAATTCAGACGTATATCGGACCGACTCCCGAAGACCTTTCTTGGGGTGAGTGGGACCCTTTCTTTTTGTATCCCGGAACGGATGGGACTGTAGCCATTAATACCTCTGATGTGATCACCATCAACAAAAAAGGAGGACCATTTCAACCCCCCTTCGCTGGGCCTGAAGCAACTACGGTCCTACAAGTTGCTGCATCCAGCTCGGCAGCAGAGGGTGGCGCATCACCGTTGATTCCTTCGGCGTTCACGCAAAGGTTCTCCATCAGGCGTCACTCGATGGAGGAAAGTAAAACTCCTTGGTACTATCGAGTTTTGGCTGGGATTGCCTCGGGTCTTCTGGCCGCTGCTGTGGTTGGCTGTTTGGTATATTGGTGGCAACGTTATCGCAAACAAGAAATTATCTCGAAATCGATCCTTGCATCCGGTGCATCCGTCGGAGTTATTGTCGGTCTGTTAGTGGGATTCTTCTACGGACTCGGTAGTATCGCTTTGCCCGTGATGTACAATATGGGAATCGGTCGCGTATACAAGACAAGCCTTTTCGATAAGGTTTCAGTTTGTACTCAATGGCCCAATGCATGTGGAGAGAAAGATGGTCATCTTGTTGATGGATATTACATCGACAATCCTGCAGTCGTTATCAATGTTGGAAATTATATTCGAAAGAACGGAATCAGCACGAACGAAACGCTGAAGTTGATCGTCACAAATACCAATGGCGCTTTTGACGCATATGCCGTTGATCAGCTTTTGCAGTAAGTACTATTAACCACACAGAATTGGGCAGCGACCAAATGCAACCTTGATTTGCCCACCCGCAGCATTCTGTATGCACGCTCCTATTCACTTACGCCTCGCCGATTGTTTTGTTTTGTTCCAATGCCATGCTATGCTACGCCATGCCATGCATTTATTTAGATACTTCTCTACGACGTTCAACGAGAACGTGGATCCCGGTGATTTTGTGTGGGTACCGGGCCAGTACTCACCCAACCGTTCGCCCCAGATTTTTGAGGAATATCTCGATAAGGACGGATTGTTTGCCAAGCTCGAACCCATCTCCGGTTCCAACATGACCACGGCTCGGATGCAGGCAACCACCGTCGACAATCCTGCCTTTGGCACACTGGCCGGACAACCCGTTGATATTTTGCTCTTGAACCTGAATCAGGAAAGCATTCCGGTCAATATTCTTGGGGAGGACAAAGCCTTGCAGTATACCCTGCCACTGGCGGAGATGACAAAACACGTGGGTTTCAATGAAGAACTGGTGAAACGAGTCGAAGTCTTTGTCGATGAGGTTTATTGCTCGGTCGAGCCTTAGAGTAACCGCAACAGCCACACATTCCTCTTACGTGCACAAATATAATATGTCGTTAATTTCTTAGCCAGTACTTCGTATGTCCGGCATGGTAATTACTTCGTGCTCCGAGTGCAATATAATTTTTGAACAGAACACAATATATCTACTCTACTGTAATGAAACTTTTGAACACCGTTGCTGTCGGACATCCATTGGATCTCAAGCTCTGTGACTATTTTATTTTATGCTTAGAGAGATTGAATGTCTGACAGAAGACGCACGAAACAAAAAGCTAGATTGGTTGGTTGTAGTGCACGCATGTACGGTACGGTATTCCAATTAACCAAACATTCGAGGACAAGGACGATCAGAAGCAAAACATTTTCAATCAAAATCAAAATGGTTTCCGATTGGATCTCTTTCTTCAAAGGTTCTGCAACAAGGAGATCGGAAGAAATAAAATCCTCGGGCTTCTGTTGCGATGCCGCGCACATACCGTGCACACTGTAGTTAGCTACTATCTTCTAACGCAACACAAACTCAATCACCGGCTTGGTTTGCTAGCGAGTTTTTGCGTTCTTACTATATGTAACTACCCCGAGTAAAAAGGAAGCATCCTAAAGAAAACTCCCCCCCAATACTACGAGGAGGAGAGCAAGGAGGAGGGGTAGTTAGGTATGTAATACCATGGTCGTAAGGGAGAGCACAAAGGGAAGGAGGGGGGAGCTTTTGCTTGCTATCGAGCGTCGGTTGCTTGTTGTTGCTGCTGTTGGGGGGGGGGGGGCGGCGGGGGGGGGGGGGGGGGGGGGGCTTCTTGTTGCTAGTATCGATCGTTGCATATTGTTGCTGTTTTGCGGGGGGGGGGGGGACAAGGATAAACCTGCTCTCCCCACAGTCTACCGTGTTGTATGTGTGAAAAATTACTTTAGTACCGGTTTTGATACTAAAGTAATTTTTCGCACTCCGTGTTAATCCAATCAAAAAGTATTTTTAGAATATCTTCACACACAACTACTTAGTTGTTCAACACACGAAGTTGTGTGTGAAAATATTCTAAAAATACTTTTTGATTGGATTAACACGGAGTGCGAAAAATTATGTACAATCCCTACTGAATCCTGATTTAAGAAACTTCCCCGCACAGTAGGATCTAGTAGAATCCCTACTAGTAGCTAGATCCTGGATTTTAGAAACCTTTTTGGCGGTTTTTCCCCGTACAGTAGGATCTAGTAGAATCCCTACTACATCCATATATATTCAGCCGTTCTTACCAGTCAAAAGTATTTTTAAGTGTTTTACCCTAAGTAACTTTTCCGGGTGTTGAGCAATACATATGGAAAAGAGGGGACTAACGTGGGATTAGCAACAGCAACAACAAGAACAGCGGCAGCGATTTCATTTTATTGATTCTCACTGTGTAGAATCAAGTAGAATTCCTACTACAACCTTGATTTCTCGCTGTTTTTTCCCGTTGTAATTCATTATTTCGAAATCAACCACTTTGCGAAAGCACCTCCCCCCCCCCCGGCTCCCCCCGACCATGGGAATAGACCCTCTCACTGCTTCCTTTCCTATTACTACAACAACAAGCAACGCATTCTTCTATCATACTGTAAGTTATTGCCGGTCCTTTGTTTGCTGGGGGGAGGGGAGATGGTGTTTCCATTCGATTTGATTAGGTGTCGTCGTCGTTGTTGTTGTCTTTTTATTCATTCCTACCACTCACGACGTGTTCATTCTTCTTTTCGCTTGTTTGACCATGGGAATAGCAACAACAAGCACCGTAAGTGACTGTCAGTTCTTTGTTTGTTGGGGGGGGGGGGGATGTTCAGGCTGTTTTGGTTCGTTTCTTTATTCCTATCTCACGACCCTTTTCTTCTTTTTGCTTTTGACCATGGGAATAGCCCCTTCCAGCAACCATGCTTCAAACTATTCCATCCCCCCGGAAGAGCAAGGCTGCTCCAGCTTGTCAGCTCCTCGGTCTTCTGCTCCAGCCCCAGTAGCCCCTTGGACTCGGTCATGACTGACGCAACAACAACAACGTCAGTCTGTAGCAGGACGCAACAACAGCAACAACAACCCAACAACAATCTGTAGCAGCCAGGAAGAAGTCTACATCGATATTCATCAGCACGACTTGCTCTCTAGCAAGAAATAGGTCTACTACAGATCTCCGAACTACGTGCTGTCACTGCTACTCTCGCCCCGGCATCCAAACTACAAGCACTGCGCTGCTTTGATCTAGGGAACTGTGTATTTCTTGCTCCGGCATGCAAACTACGATCTAGGGGATTGGTGTAGTATCCATGGCATTTGAATTAGTAGTACAAGCACTGTCCTGGATCATTGCAATCGATACAAACAGCGATTCGCGGCGATACGAGTTGCGATACAACAAGACGCGACCTCCCCCTTGTAGTACCCGGTCGGCCCAGCAGACTCGATATTCATCATGACTTGCTCTCTAGCAGGAAATAGGTCTACAGACTAATTCTAGCTCTTTTTTTGGCATATACCCTGGTCCCTACTTTGCTGTGTATTAGTCTGTTCTGGGAGTATCAAAAAGAGTGCTAGGTGAATAGTGCTCAGAATACGGCTGGAAATCACGACAGAAAATTCTACTACAGTTCCATCAAGTACTTTAGAAAATACTACTAAAAATTGTGTACCATACCAATTCTACGACCAATTTTGCAAATTCATTCAGTATCATGCCATTATCAGAGCAGAAAACACGACTAGTATTTGTGTAGGAATTCTACGGCATATTTTCGAAATTACTTTAGTATCATGCCATTGTCAGAGCAGAAAACAGTACTAGAAATCGTGTAGCAGTTCTACGGCATATTTTGCAAATTACCAAAGTACCACCGAAATTACTAAAGTAACACCCCCTCCTCCGCACCTTTTTCGCGCCAGTTGAGTCTGTTTTAAACCCGTATGCTATTTACCGTAGAAGTATCGAACAAGATCTTGAGACATATGCCTAGCCAGAATAGAATAATATCGATCATTCGAATGAAGAAATAATAATAATTAACTACCGGTACTGATATTTGGTAACAATCATGATTCGCGTAGAATTTGTTCATTAATGCAATGAAATTATTCTTTGATAACTAGACAGCTGATAGGAATTTTGTATTATAAACCCGTGAGTCGTTCATTTTTTTCTTACTTAGGCACCGATCGGATCGAGTGCACGTGCTCTCCCGTACGAGCCATGGTGTTACTATATGTAATCACCCCTCCTCCGTTTTGGTTGGCACGTGTCCCGTCAACCCCTCTCTAAAGAAAAATTCGAGGCGCGCGCGCCGAGAATTTTTCTTTAGATAGGGGTTGACTCGTGCTAACCAATTCGACTCCGAGTAGGATCTGGGGAGGAGGAGGAGTTTTCTTTAGGGTGCTCCCTTTTTCCGAGGGCCGGGAGGAGAGCAAGGAGGAGGGGTGATTAGGTATGTAATACCATGGTCGTAAGGGAGAGCACAAAGGGAAGAGGAGGAGGATCTTGCTAGGGAGCAATGCTTGCTTTTTGTTGTTGCTAGCGAGCGTTGGTTGCTTTTTGCTTGTTGCTGCAGTTTCGCGGGGTGGACAAGGATAAACCTGCTCTCCCCACGGTCTACCGTGTTGTATGTGTGAAAAATTACTTTAGTATGGGAAAACCGTACTAAAGTAATTTTTCGGACTCCGTGTTAACCAATCAAAAAGTAATTTCAGTCATTTTTCACACACAACTCCGTGTGTTAAGCAAGTAAGTATTGCTCAACACACGAAGTTGCGTGTGCAAATCTCCAAAAATTACTTTAGTAATTTTTGACACATACAACACGGTGGACTGTGGGCAAGGGGGATCCACTTGCTCGACAGGCAAAGAGGGTACCAACTCCCGGGATTTAGCAGCAGTACTACAAGATTGATTGATTCCTTGACACGACTTGTGTAGGATCTAGTAGAAACCCTACTACTACCGGTACATCCTGGATTTAAAAACCTTTTTGGCAGTTTTCCCCTGTAGGATCTAGTAGAATCCCTACTACATCCATATATTTTCAGCCGTTCTTACCAGTCAAAAATATTTTTAAGCCTTTGATCATAAGTAACTTAGTATTTTTAAGCGTTGGTCACATACTAACTCCGGGTGTTTAGCAATATATGGCAAAGAGGGAACTAATGCGGGATTAGCAACAGCAGCAGCGGCAGCGCGATTTCATTTGATTGCTTCTCACTTCTGTGTAGAATCAAGTAGAATCCCTACTACAACCTTGATTTATTGCTGTTTTTTCGCATCGTAATTCATTATTTCAAAATCAACCACTTTGCAACCCCCCCCCCCCCCCCCCAACCATGGGAATAAACCCTTTCTATTTCTTTCTATCCTAGTATTACAACAACATAAAACCCATTCTATCACACTGTAAGTCGTTGCCAGTCCTTTGTTTGCTTGGGGGGGAAGATGGTGTTTCGATTTGATTTGATTCGGCATCGTCGGCGTCAACAGTCATTTGATTATTCCTATCTCACGACTCTATTCTTCTTTTTGCTTTTGACCATGGGAATACTTCCTTTTCTATTACAACAACAAGAACCCATTCTATCACACTGTAAGCAAGTCGTTGCAAGTCCTTCGTTTGCTGCTTGGGGGGAAGACGATGTTCAGGCTGTCTCGGTTTGATTCGTCGTCATCATTTTTATATTCATATCACTCACGACACTCTTCTTCTTTTTGCTTCTTTTGACCATGGGAATAGCCCCTTTCCAGCAACCATGGTTTGAACTACTATTCCATCCCCCCGGAAGAGCAAGAAGGCTGATCCAGCTCCTCAGGCTCGATCTTCTGCTCAAGGTCTTTGGACTCGGTCATCTACCAACGCAACAACAACAACCCAATGCCGGTCTGTAGCAGCCAGGAATTCTTCTTTGAGCAACCCCTAGTATAACAAGAAGAAGAATCCTGCCTCCCCCTCCTTCTGGATCTCCGCCAGTCGCTCCTTCGATGCCGGCTTTGGTTGTTGCTCCTGCTATGATACCGGATTCGATTGCCCCTGAAGACCCCGTCGTGGATGATGAGATCACTGTCAGCTCCGATCTAGGAGACTGGTGTATCTATGGCGTTCGAACTACAACAAGCACTGCGCTACTGCAGTCTACAGAAATATCGTCTCTCCTCACGACGTCGTGGTCTGCCTGCTACAATCTAGTACTAGGGGAATGGTGTATTCACGGCGTCCAAACTATGTGCCGTCTGCTCCAATATAGGGGACTACTAACCCCAACCCTGCAATTGATACGAGGATTGATGCCAGTGGCGATACAAGCTTTGATACAACAAGACGCCTCCTCCCCTGTTGTAGTATTCGGTCCGCCCAACAGCCTCATTATTCATCATGGTGTGCTCTCTAGCAAGAAATAGGTCTACAGATTAATTCTAGCTTTTTTTTGCACGTACTCTGGTCCCTAGTCTGTTGTGTATTAGTCTGTTCTGGGAGTATCAAAAAGAGTGCTAGGTGAATAGTGCTCAGAATACGACTGCTGGAAATCACGACAGAAAATTCTACTACGGTAGCTACAGAGGCACCGAGTAACACTACTAGAAAATCACGTACCACTTCTACTCATATTAATGATGTACCACTCATACGGCGTATTTCGGAAATTACCAAAGTATCAACCCATTATCAGAGCAGAAAACACTACCAGTAATTGTGTAGCAATTCTACGGCATATTTTCGAAATTACTTTAGTATCATGCCATTGTCAGAGCAGAAAACACTACCATAAATCGTGTAGCCACTCTACGACAAATTTTCGAAATTACTAAAGTATCATGCCATTGTCGAGGCAGAAAACACTACTAGAAATCGTGTAGCTATTCTACGGCATATTTGCGAAATTACCAAAGTAACACCCCTCCCTGCACCTTTTTCGCGCCTGTTGAGTCTGTTTTAAACTCGTGAGTCTCTTTTATTTTTTCTTACTTAGGCATTGATTTTGCGAGTGCACGTGCTCTCCCGTGCGAGCCATGGTATTACGAACATACCCGGTATGTACGTACCTCAATACCCCTGGAAATATTATTATTATTATCCAGTACGTACTCGTACTTGTACGTACTCGTACCGGTACAAGCAGTTCCGATCTGCGAATTTGTACGAAGTTCGTATCGCAAAGATCTGCGAGAACTCCGTTCTCGTACCGGTAGATCGTAGATATTCGGAACGTGCTCGTAATTACCGGTACGTACCCTTCCATCTCGTACCTCGTATGTAGATAAGTCTTGCGTACGGTGTACGATACGAGTACGGAGATCATCCTAAGCCTATTAAATAATACTCATACGAGTTCGTGCTCGCTCGTACTCGTTCGTACGGGTACGGTATACGGTAGTACTCGTACCGGTACCCTCAGAGGTTTGGGATTGCGATGGTTTTGGAACGCACGTTTCGAAAATACATTGGTGTCGCCCCTGATTGGTGTACGAGGTACGAGTACGAGTACAGTATGAACCCATACAGTTCTTTCCGTCACTCGGCGCCATTTTCCCACCAATCAGATTTCGAGGAGAATCCTTTTCCCTGATGGGTAACGGCATTCAAGTGTGTAGCGTAGGTAGGATGGGATCTACCGTATCTCCAGAAAATCGTTTGCTTCTTTTTTTCTTCGCATCGAACCGAATCGGATGGGGTGGGAACAACGTTCAAGTACAATACTGTATTCCACATTCCATTCATAATCCTTCTATTCTTCCCGGCACGGCATAACACGAAACGAAACGACTTGTTGATTACACGCACACACACACACACACACGCACGCACGATCACAACCTCGGCTGACCAACAAGTAAGATACTCGCACCATAGTTCTCGGGTTTGGTGAACACTGACATAACCAACGAGGCAACAACATCGCACTACAAAAGAAAGGATGACGGAGATAACAGAAGCAGAAACCTGGACCGGGTTTGCCGACAAGACGTGGCAGGTTCACAAATTCGGTGGAACGAGTGTTGCCAATGCCGATTGCTATCGGAGTGCGGCTCGGATCGTCGAGGATCAATTGGGAATAATCCATGCCGACGACGGGGAAGACACGAACAACGGGATCGCAACCGACATCGATGTTGACCTCAGCGTCGATTTAGAAGCGGACCAAGGAAAGCGCCTGGCCGTGGTAGTATCGGCCATGGGCGGGAAACCAAAAACAACCGATTTGCTGCTGGAATCGGTCCAGGCGGCAGCTCGGCGAAACCAGGACGAGGTCGATCGCTTGTTGAAAACCGTGTTGGAGAAACACGCCGGGTGTCTGGAGGATCTCTTTGGAGGCCAAGACGGAACCAAAAACAACGACAGCAACGATTGCGATGAATTGCTCAGCATTGTACGGAACGATATCCACGACATCAAGGACATTCTGAAAACCGTTTCTCTGATGAAATGGCAGGCGGAACGAATCTCAGAACTAGTCAGTGGATACGGTGAATTGTGGAGTGCACGGATCTTGTCCCGGCTCTTGCACAATCGATCGGTCATCCGTCGCAATAAAAAAGCAGCAGCAGCAGCAGCAGCAGACTGTCTCGTGGACGAATTCGTCTTCATCGACGCGCGGCGCATCATCATCATTGACGAGGAAGCCATCCAAGACGGTGCCGTCGAGTGGAACACCAGTCGGGCGTGCCTAGAAAAAGTATACGAGGAAGAAATCGCCAATTACAACACGAGCGCCAATAGCAACACTCGGGTGCACTTTGTGATTACCGGTTACGTTGCGTCCAACACAGAGGGTGTTGCTACAACACTGCAACGGGACGGATCCGATTATTCGGCCGCAATCATGGGGCGTCTCTTGCAGTCGACGAACATTACCATCTGGACCGACGTTGACGGAGGTACGTTGGTGTTGTTTTGCAGATCGATTCCGGTGGTATGGATTGTGGTTTCGATTGAATCCGGGTAAATTACACGTATGATGAGATACGATACGATACGTTACTCATTCTGTTATTTTAAAAATTGATGTTGTCAATCTCTATCCACTCCCAAACACGCTCAGTCCTGAGTGCCGACCCACGGCGCGTACCGGGAGCGTATGCGGTGTCGGAAGTTTCCTACAACGAAGCCATGGAGCTCGCCTATTTCGGAGCCAAGGTGATTCACCCAAAGACGATGCAGCCGGCAATCTCCAGCAACCCCCAGATTCCCATTTTCATTCGAAATACCTTCAACGCAAAATTCCGCGGAACACGAATTTTCACCACCAGTGTCACCGAAACCCAGTCCGATTCCTGCGTTTGTGGCTTTTCGAGCATCGACCACATGGCACTCATCAACGTGGAGGGCTCGGGGTTGATAGGTGTCCAGGGTGTTGCCAAGAGACTCTTTGGCACCCTCGAAAGCAGAGGCATCAACGTCGTTCTGATTTCGCAGGCCTCGTCCGAACACAGCATCACATTTGCAACACCCGAAGAGGACGCCACCAAAGCCAGAGAGGCCATCGAGGAGGAATTCCAAAAAGAACTCGAAAACAACCGGATTTCCAACATCGAGGTCAACGTGCCGTGCAGCATCGTGGCGGCCGTTGGAGACGGAATGAAGCACGTCGCGGGTGTTGCCGGGCGGTTCTTTTCGGCCCTGGGAGACGCGCAGATCAACATTTTCGCGATTGCGCAGGGGTGCTCCGAACGGAATATTTCCGTCGTGGTGGCCACCTCGCAAGCGACCCGTGCCCTCCGGGCACTCCACGCGGCCTTCCGGCTGTCCCACACAATGGTGCGAGTGGGGATTGTCGGAATGAATAATCCACTGGGAGAATCCTTGTTGCGGTTGTTGGAGGTCCAACGTCGCAAGCTGTGGTCGTCGTTTGAAATCGATTTGCAGGTTTGTGCGGTAGCCATGTCCAGCTACGATACCGACATTCTCCAACTCAAAAACCACGGAAGCAATGACTCGTTGAACCTCGGTGCAATCCGTCATGCCATGAAACCAACGAGTCTCTCGTCTTCCGAATCTAAAATATCGTTCGAGGAAGAGACCTCGGGTGGTAATTTGACCGTTGTTCGCTCGTCGCACAAAGATCTGAGCCCGTTGTTCGAGAGCTTGTTCCGCGAGGATTGTGCCCATCACGTCATCTTCGATTGCACGGACGACGTCGAGGCCAGTCGATTTCATCCCCGGTGGCTCTCGGAAGGAATCCACGTTGTCACGGCGAACAATACCGGTATTTCCGGCAGCAAGGAAATCCGGGACGAGATCCAGGCCGCCGAGACGGCGCGTGGAAAACTTTCCGCCCAATACCTCCGGGAGGTCACCGTTTGCGGTGGGCTTCCCGTCATTAGCACGATCCGGACCCTTCTCAACTCGGGAGACAAAATTCGTCGCGTCGACGGAATCATGTCGGTAGCCATGTCGTACATCATGTTTCGCGTCTCGCCGCCTCCCGAGATTGCTAGAAGCGGTCAATTCGACACGGAAATCACCAAGGGAGCCTTTCAGGGAGATATTATTGGCGGTGGTGAAATGGGCAAGCCGTGTTCCTTTTCTCAGGCCGTGAAGGAAGCCATTTCGATGGGCTTGATGGAGAGTGATTTGACCCACGATTTGACAAATGACTACGTATCTTGTGTCTTGATGGTATTGGCCAAGGAACTCGGAGTTGACCGCAACCTGACCCACGACGAAATTCGGGACCGAAGCGAAAAGCTGGTGGATTTCCCCGAGGGAGAGCCCATAGAAGACCATCGCGCATTCGAGGGTGCCATAGACGATTCGGTGCGCGCCCGTGTCGAAGAGGCGGCAAAACGCGGCTGTGTCCTGAGGCACGTTGGAAGCGTAGACGTTGCCATGGAATCGGTGGACATCAAAATCATGGATGTTCCCAACACCCATATTTTTGCAACGACGGCACCGACCGTCGAGTGCATACGCTTCTTCACGCACAGATACCAACCCTACCCTCTGGTCATCCAAGGTCCATCGGCGGGCATGGACTGTACCTCGAGTGCCCTTCTAGCGGAATTGTTGAGCATGATGCGCAGCAAGGTGGGACCAAAGTCGGGAATCCTTACCAAGTCCAATTCTAGTGCCTTCTTAAAGTAGACTATGAATAGCGATCATATTTTTTTCGAGCAGTTTCTAATAGTGTGAACTCTACTTTATAATATTTCAATTCAACTGGCTTTCACTTTCAGTTAGTATGCTTTTCATGTTACTCTATTGCATCAGAGAACGTGAACCAAAGCGATATTTTTGTTGTTTTCCCCCTTAGACTCTCGCACATTGAATGCAAAGATCGATTGCGTCTCCTACAGGCAGCACGATATTGTCACTATCAATGCGTATGGTACTTATGTAGCTATTTTGGAGGTTCGAATAGTCCCTCGATCCCTCCCACAATCGCGGGAGTGGCGCATGTGGAATGTACGTTTCGATTCAATGTTAGGTTGTGCGCGCGCCCGGTCGTCAGTGCATTGCGCTCCAAATTCGATCTTCCGTCGATATCCATTGCACCATCGCCACCTGCCACAGTATCCGAACGGGACCTAGTATTTTGTCTCGGGACCACCTTGGAGGGAGCTTCTATGCTTTCGTCAAACAAGGGACTCATGCACGGATTGGAATCTCCACCGGCACCCGTCGTTTCTAGAAACCGAAACTTGTGAACAAGCATGCGATGGCCGCTGTAGGTTGCCGTTGCTTCTCGGCACAGTCGGTGGATGGGTTCGAGCTCTACATCTTGCGAGGAGAAACAATCGAGTGGTAGTCGACAGAGGGTGGTATGGATGAAGCCATCGCCAGTGCCGATACCAGGTGTCTTGAGTTCGATTGTGTGCCGTCGCTTGATCGTTCCTGGTTTGGGAACGAAAGATTCATCGTCGTTGGCTGAGGGGGGTGCCTTACTTTCTGCGGAATTCGCCGCTGCCTGTATTTCCTGTAGTTCGTTTTGGTCCAGCGTGAGTGTTCGATGCTGGTGCGTCAATGGCTGAAAGTTGTGCTCGTGCTCCTCGTTCGTAAAGCAATCGAGAATCTCGCGCCGCAGTCGTACCATCGGATCGATCGTTGTCGCGTGCCGATCGCACACAACGTGTGAGCCATTGTCAATGACCGTTCGCTCCCCAACGGTCCTCCAGAGGGCCACCAGGGTCTTGCCGCCCAGGAGAATGATTCGCTCCAACTCCAAAAAGAAGGGATGGTGAAAGTCGATCACCAGGGTCTGCTTGAGGCGATTCGAAAGTGCCTTGTTGAGCTCGTCGTTTCCCTCCCGAATGGTGTGCCACCACCACGGACAGGCCACCGACACGTGCATGTCCTGTTTGGGAATCATGTTGATCTCCGGAATCCATACACCTTTGCTGTAAACATCCCAAGAATAATTCAGTGGCTGCAGTATTTTTTGGCGTGCTTCCGAAAGAACCTTCTGGGTCGACGGGTCCAGCATGATGATTACGGTCCTGAGGGATTTTTTTCCCTCGTTGTAATAAAACATGAGACGGTTGAGCTCCTCTCGTCGCTTTTTCAGCAGGGAGGAGTAATTGGGAACTCCCAAGACGAGGGATTGCTCGTGGGCTTCTCTTGCCTTTTCGTAGTAACTGGTCGTTCGTCGTCGGTTGGCTTCCAGGATCGTAGATTGCGAACTGAGTTCGAGGGACTTGAAATGCTCGATCACGGAATACAGAGATTGCCCAACGATGTCTCCATCGAAATCGTCTTCGCCCTTCCTTTCTTTTTGTTCCTCCATTTCGAGCCATCGACTCCGAAGGTGTTTTTCGCGTTCGCGCATAACCCAAAATCCGGTGAGTGAGATCGCTGCAATGGATATCCCAGACGACACGATTGCAGATACTATCCATGCACTGCTAGCAGCGCTGTTGTTGTTGTTGGTTTCATTGGAAGATTTGCTCATGTTGATAGAAAAATAATCATGCGTTGCAATCCATTCGCATTTCTAGGTTGAGACCTGCCGCCGATTATTTCCTTGCGACAGATAGAGCTGAACCGTGTAACCTAGCCACTGTAGCGATGTTGGGTTTTCACAGAAGTGGTCGTTGATCAATCACGCTCAGGAAAGCTGGTTTCTGACACCTCAAGACTTAAGCACGAATGACAGCAACAAGCCAACAAGTAAGTTTGGAAGAGAAAAGATGGGACCAATTTTGAATTTTCCAACTTCCATCTGACAATGGAAATTCTGGACAGAAGAGGATAACGCATTCTTTCATTTTTAAAAATCAAAACAGATCGTAAGATCTTACGCACTCGTACGGTACGTGAAAGTCTTACCCGTACTTGAGGAGTTGTACTCGTACTCGTACGAGTACGGTACGAGTGGTACGAGTACTTGCTACTCGTACCTGGTAAGATTACTCTTAGCTCGTACGTACGAGTACGAGTACCGGTACGTACGTACCTTGTACCACGCTGTACGCAGATAACGAATACGATACATGGTACATGCATAGGTCCTACATAGGAGGGCCCTACATACATACATACATACGTAGTACATACATACGTCTGCACGTATGTACGTAGACGCGTTAAATGCAGGCATTGATGCATCATGTTTTCATTATTTTTAGGATTCATGAGTGAGAGTGAGGGAGTCGCAGTTGTCATTCATGGAACATTGATTTTCATGCCAATCTCACGTTGTTGTCGTCTGTCGACTCTGTGACAGCAACAACAAGCAAGATTAGAGTACCGTACGACAACTCCCGGCAACTTCATACCGAACGGCACTAGCGAGGAAGTAACACTATTTCCGACTGCTACAGTCTGTTTAGAAACGGCTTTCCAATTTCAAGAGCGAGACGACGATGTTGCCATTGATTTCACTATTGCTGCTAGTAGCTTGCTGGATTCTTCGTCCGGCGATTTCTTTCGTGCCCGACACACGCCGTCCGGGGAACGGGGAACGGACGAGAAGGATCATCGCAACAACGAAACCAACAACGGTACCAACCAGTGTGAGGAGGACAGCGACGCGGTGTTGGGGTAAATACGGGCGAAACACGCCCAAACGAACGAGAATCGACACGAACGACATCCTCTCGTACGAGCGGACCCTGGTTACCGATCGGGGATATTCGTACATCTTGGGAAGCGACGAGAGCGGAAGGGGAAGCATTGCGGGGCCCATCGTTACGGCGACGTGCTGTATTCTCACGCTCACCGACGACAACGGGGAGGTGATCGATCCCTCTCTGCTGCCGACTGTTGGACTTCTTCCCCTGCCCAATGGCAGCAACGGCAACAGCAACAGCAAAAACAAACTCATTCAAGACAGCAAGCAGTTGTCTTCGGAGGACCGCGAACGAATTTACGAAACGATCGTCAACAATCCGCAAGTGTACGCATTCTCGGTAGCTCAGCGATCGAACACCGAGATCGACGAGACGAACAACATACTAACATCCACGATGGAAGCCTTCCAGGAATCCATCGAGAACCTGACTCAAAATACGATTTTCCCGCACAGCTACTCCGCGCAACAGAGGGGGAGCGGAAATGTAGACGCAAATGCAGAAGCAGATGCCCCAATCGCAATACCAGATGATTGGGAAGATTGCGGTTGCTACGGGATTGTCGATGGAAAGAAAGCTCCCAAGATATCTACCAGTCCATCCTTTCCCTGTCGACCAATGGTACAGGCAGACCAGCAAGTGTACACGGTCGCATTGGCCTCTATCATTGCCAAGGTAACTCTGGATCGCATGGTCGAAGAATGGCACGAGTTGTATCCTCAGTATGGATTCGACCAAAACAAGGGGTATGCAACTCGAGATCACGTCGAGGCCATCCACGAGCACGGAGCATGCCCGTTGCATCGAATGACGTTCAAATCTCTAAAGGGTAGATAGGCGATCGATCGATCGATCGATCGATCGATTGTTGCAAACTAGTCGTACAAAAACGCGCAATCAAACCGTTCTAATTTACTTTTTTTACTGCAGCGTTGCATTCACTTGTATTGATTCGAAAAAAATAAAGTCATGCTCGTGTTTTTTTGTTCGTCGTTTGGTGGTTATGTGAACTGAACTGAACTGAACTGAACTGAGCTGAACTGAACTGAGCTGAACTGAACTGAACTGAAAGGAAAGAAACTTTCATTCAAAAGGGGTTGGGAAAATACGCCAACAAAATGGGAAACTCCAGATCGATCCCTTTCCAAGGGAATCCCAGCTGATTTTGCTCGCAATCTGCTCTAGCGATTGTGAGTTTCGTGGAGCATTCTGTCCGTGTTCCATCTTCCACAGTTTTGGCCGTGATTTGGATATTAATCATTGATCACACCGTACCGTACTATACTTGTACCGCAGAATCTGACTGCTTTCGTACCATTGTAGGTCGGCACAACCTCTCGTTGTCTAACGCTTACGGTTCGACGAGAAACTCGGGCATAGCAAAGGCTTCCGTCCCACCCTCCTTGGTCACCCGATGGGTCACAATGGGCGATGGCTTCCAGCTCGATGGTTCGCCGGTCGGTGTTATCTCGAATCGCACGGCGCGTCGAATGCTATCGAGCGCGGCATTAGCAACCGCCTGCGAGCGATTGGTATAGACGGTGACCACGACGTCGCCGTCCGCCACGACGTCTCCGGTCTGCTTGCCAAAGACGAGACCGGCTTGCCCGTCAACATCGTCGCTGGCCACGATTCTTCCGGCTCCCAGCAATACGGCCACATTGCCCATCACCTTAGCGGGAATATCGAGAATGCGGGCAACCACTCCCGTTCCGGTGCCTTCCTCCCCCCGGTACTCCCACACAGCTCGGAACGCCGCGAGGGGAATCGACGCGGGGGCGTCGAGGGCTCGCCCCACGTGGGTGGGCTCGGCACCCTGCGCCAGAAGCATTCGACGAAAGGTTTCGAGGACCCGGCCGGAGTCGAGCACCGTGTGCGCGTGGCGAATGCATTCCTCGAGGCTCATGCGCGCGTATTGCTGGTAGGACTCTTCGTCTTCGTCGTCATCGTCATCGTCATCGCCGTCGGTGGTGGTTTCGGCGCCCTCCCTTGCTCCGGTTGTGGACGTTGGACAGCTGTCATCGTTGTCGTTGTTGTTGTTGATGTTGATGTTGATGTTGTTGTTGTTGCTGCTGCTGATGTTGCTGCTGCTGCTGATGTTGCTGCGCCTACAGCTCTGATAGAGCATCTGCCCGGCCTCGATGACCACCAACGCAATCAGGTCCCGACCCAACCGCAGCCGATCGTGGGTCAGATTCCCCTT
Organism: Pseudo-nitzschia multiseries; assembly: GCA_037355745.1. NCBI lineage: Eukaryota > Bacillariophyta > Bacillariophyceae > Bacillariales > Bacillariaceae > Pseudo-nitzschia > Pseudo-nitzschia multiseries. The sequence goes on from CM074781.1 coordinate 17,408,629, forward strand.
CATGACGTCGATGCATTCCTCGATCTCTACCCAATTCCCCACCGCTCGACCGATGGGATGGTTCATGTCCGTCAGAAAGGCCGTCGTGGGAGTCACGCCGTTAGCCTCTCCCACCGCCACCATCGATTCCGCCAGCAAGCGCGCGTCTTCCACGGTCGGCTGGAATGCCCCGTCCCCGTGCTTGACGTCCAGGACCAGGGAATCGGGCCGCTCGGCAATCTTCTTGCTCATGATGCTGGCCGTTTGCAGGGGAAGACAGGACACGGTAGACGTGACGTCTCGGAGGGCGTAGATCTTCCGATCGGCGGGACAGAGCTCGGGTCCGGCCGCCACGATGGCGCAGCCCACTCCTTTGTCGCCGGGTCCTTTTCCGAGCACCACGGCCCGAAAGTCGTCGACGGTCTGTTCCGCTTTGTAGCCCGGGAAGCTTGTTTCGAGCTTGTCGATCGTGCCACCGGTGTGGCCGAGTCCCCTCCCGGCAATCATGGGTACCGCCACGCCACAGGTCGCAACCAGCGGTGCCAGGACAAGGGAAATCTTATCTCCCACGCCTCCGCTCGAGTGTTTGTCCACCAGGGGAGGACGGCGCCGAGGATTGCCACTGCTGCTGCCACTGCCACTGCCGTTGCTGCTGCTTTGTAGCGTCGCGGGCCACTCGATGAGGGTTCCCGATTCGGCGTAGCACCTCGTGAGTGTGGCGGTTTCGCGCGGTGTCAGGGGACAAAAGCAAACGGCCATCAGCCAGGCCGACAGCTGATAGTCCGGGATTTCCCCACGCACGTACATGGATATGAACGAGTGCAATTCGTCGTCGGTGTAAATCCCGTCGTCGTCGTCGTCATTGTTGTTGTTGTTGTTGCCATCGTCACGTTGCAGCATCGAAGCGTGGTGCCGACGCAATCGAGCGATCATTTCCACTGGATTGATCCTGTTGTGGATCTCCTCGGCCTCGGAACCGGCCGTCATTTTCTTGGTTGTGGCCGGAACAACAGAAGTGCGGCTAACAAGTCGTTTTGGGAGGTCTTTCTTTCTTTCTTTCTCCGGCGTGGGAATGTGAAATAACTCCGGCTCGAGATGCAAATGTACAACGGTACTATAACGGAGCTTTTGCTTTTGTTTTGTTTTGTTTTGTTTTGTTTTGTTTCGGTGCCGTTGTTGTTGTTGTTGTTGTTGTTGTTGTCGTTGTCGGATGATGCAAACAGTCAGTTCCAAATCTAATTCCAGGTTCAGTTCCAGGTTCAGTTCCAGGTTCAGTTCCAGTTCCAGTTCCAGTTCCAGTTCCAGTCCCAGCTCCGACAGATAGCAACGGTTCTGGGCCCTGATCCAGGACTTCCGAAAAAAAGTGTCAGATTACCAGTACGGTAGAAGATGTTTTTTTGATTGAGTAAGATACCGTACGGTACCGTACGTACGAACGTACCTCACACGGCACACGGGACTCCATTTTTTAAAATTACTCCGCGCTTCGGCGTAAGATTACTTCGTATTGTTATTATTGTACGGTATGTACGGTACAAACTCATCATACAAATCATAATGCATCGTACGGTACGATTACCGGCATGTACCGGTATGATACCGGTAGAATACCAAGCAAACCGAACTGTTTTCGTACGGTACCGTACGTACTCGTACCAGTACGAGTACTCGTACCCTACCGCCGTACGACTTTTGACCCTTCTAGAACGAAGGCCAGATGTCGCCGTCGCGCGCCAAAAGAAGAAAGGAACGCCACGCATCATCTATCACACGAAAACAAACTACCGGTACTCGTACGTACCGGTACCGGTATCGCATGTAAACGAACGACGGAACGAACGAGCGAAGGAAAACCAAACCGATTTCGAACAAAAAATGTAAGTCCCAAATCGGCAACCATCAAATCAAAAAAGTCCTTGCATCCTGCACAACATCATACGAAATAAAAAATTACGGGATTCTATTCTGATTGCGTGAGATTACTAGCTACTCCTACCGTAGCAAGTCACTTTCGAAGAATCCTTCCCGACACAACCGCGGGAAAGACACGACACGACACGACACGAACAGCAGCTGCATCGGAATATATCGTACTTCTTTGTATCAACAATCCATGAGAATCAAACGCAAGGACTAGTCGACAATACACACGAGCAGCATACTCGTTTTCCACACAAAAGTACGCGCAAACACCATTCATTCATCCATTCATTCTATATCATTCCTTATCATTCCATACCAACACCATGATCTCCGTAGCCCTTTTCACAGCATTGCTGGCACTCTCCTCGCTCTACAGCATCGATGCCTGGAGCCAGAGCCCCACTTCCGTTGGATCACTGTCCAGAGCAGCAGCAGCATCGGCCAGCACCGGCACCAGCACTGTCAGCACTACCAGCACGGCACTCCGGATGGGCGGCAAAACCAATCAGCAACGACGGGAAGACCGCAAGCGGTACCAAAAGAACAACAAGATGCTCGATTTCATCGACAAGGAGGTGACCTCGGAGGAACTGGTCGGAGACCTGGAAAGCATCAGCGACAGCCCCGAGGACGACGAGCTGGCATCGCTCGTGGGCTGCATCGTCAAGGCCGCCGACGGGCGCAAGGCCGACAACATCGTGGCCATTCGCGTCAGCAAGGTGTCGACCGTCACGTCCTTCGTGGTCATCTGCACCGGTAACTCGCGGCCCCAGAACCAGGCCATTGCCTCGATCGTGCAGGACGACGTCAACGAGCAGTTTGGATTGCTCCCCGGGGCCACCGGCGTTCCGGAGGGAAGCGCCGACAGCGGCTGGATCGTTCTGGACTACGGGAGCGTCATGGTGCACGTCATGACGCCCCGGTCGCGCCTCTTTTACAACGTCGAGGGCAAGTGGAAGGACCAGGGAGGGGAATACATGGACATTTCCTCCGCGATTCTACCCAACGCCATGGTTGGGGGCAACGGCGACGAAAGTGCGGACGACGAATCCGGCACCATGGAGGGACTTTCGGAAGAGGAAGATCCGTTCTGGTCGTGATTGTGATTGTGATTATAATTGGGAACGGAACGAAACAGAACAAACCATTTGATTTGTACGGTACTGCGCAGTTTTGCTCTAAAACAGTTGTATTTAAGAAAAGGAAAGAAAAGAAAAACTAGTGATATTCAATTTTTATGGGTCTTGTTCGTTATGCATGCATGCATGCATGCATGCATTGCGATGAATTTAAAAAGAAAATAGAATGTACCAATGGATCGAAGAATGCTGAGTATATCTTCGATCGGCAGGACTGATTGTGATATGGAAACTGTGGGTGTGCTACGGGTCTATTCTCTCCATGGCAGTGGTCGATGCGGCGTACCGGTATAGTATGTGCGTAGGGTGCGAGCCGAATCAAAAAATCGGCTTGTACCTGTTAGCATGGCTACCGCTGCTGCTGCTGCGGTGGCTAGCATGGGACCGATACGTACTGCCGCAACTTTGTGTCTGAACGGTCGAGTACGTATCGTTGGTGAAAGACCCGTCCCGCTCCGAAGCGAGCAACCAGTCCTCGCCGTCCTCCCCCTTCTTGCCGTGAAGGCTGTGGCCGCTGTTGTTGCTTCGGTTCCGGAAAAAGGAGCTCCGCTTCCCATTCTTTCGGAAAAAGGATAGTTTGTGGCGAACGCTCGAGTAACTGGACCCATCGTCGTGGGGATCCTCGTCCTCGTCCTCATCGTGGCTCTGCTGGTGGTTGTGATCTTCGTAGCTCCAAGACGAACACAAAATACCACCATCAAAGCTTTCCCGTTGCTCTTCCTTGGAGTCTTCGTGGCTCGTCGTCAAGGGCAGCGTCGACTGGCTGCTGCTGCCCGTCAAACTGACACTGCTCTTGGTCACCACGGTCGCATAGCTACACTGGTATTGGTCCCGCTGTTGTTGTTGGAGCAGCGAGGGCTGGCGGCGGGTCGGTGACGGAGCCGTGTGGGAGGAGGCAACCCGTCGCTTCATGCTTCGGCTTGTTGCGCTAATTTGGGATCGTGTGCCCATGCTTCGGCTCGTGGTACTCATGTGGGATCGCGGACCCATAATGCTCTCCAGCTCGGCGTCGCCATCGTCGCCATTCCTACACCGACGGCTTCTCACCGTTTCGTACTCGTACTCGTACTCGTCTTCGTCTTCGTACTCGAGTCCTATTTCTTCCATGACTTGTTCGAGTTCGAGATCGGACTCCTTTTTGTTGTTGTTGTTGTTATTTTTGTGCTTCTTGTTGTCTCCGGAATGCCTGTTCCGGCTCCGGTTCGGTGAGGGCGAAAAGGATTTCTCTTCCTCTATCGAGAACGTGTGACTGCTGCTAGAGCGATGATTGCGACCACGCGAATGGGACTTCGAATGAGGGTGGTGGGTATAAGAGTCGTAGGCCAGTGTCGAGAGATCGTCGTCGCACGAAATGACCTTGACCACCTTTGGAATGGACGGTGCTTTCAGATCCGGAACGGCATTGACCAGCGTCAGATCGTTCCAAAGATCCGCATCGTCGTCCTGGAGCTCTGCCTTCCACCGTCCAAATGTTCCCGCGCACGGACCGCAAGTCACAATGTGCGCAATCGTCGTAAGAATCGTTTTGGTGGTCATGGTGGAGTTGCTCCAAACGACAACCGAACAATGAAAAGCTTCGATTGTAAACTATTCGAACTAGCAGGAAGGTAGAAGTCAAGCCCAGAAAAATGTGTGACGACCGCTGGAGATGAGAAACGATCCTCGCTTCTGACACTTTTTTTGGACACAATGTGCACGACGAATTGAGTGGGAGAAATGACAAAGACTGGAAAAAGAAGATACTTGTTCTTGCTGGACTGTTGTTCCTACACAAAGCTGAAGAATTATGAATTGTAATGAACGAAAGTCTCCCCGGTCAATACAAGAGACTAATAGACCGAATCAATGATCGGAAGGATCCACGACGTCCGTTTTTCGCTACCCTAAATCGTGATGAATCTGTTGAAACAGACACGCACCCCGCTCGTCCACTCTCAACGGTCGAGTAGATTGTTCTTCTTCTGTTGCTTGAAATTCAGGTGTCGGGCGAACCAATCAAACAAACTCTATTGACCTTCTCTCTTTCCATCCATAATGATATGACAGCAAAGCAACCCCAATGGAACACCTAACTATTGGCAAATTGTTTTTTGCAATGTGTGGTGCTTCTCTTTATCGGCGGCCTCGTCCTCGCCCTCGTCCCCGGCCTCGTCCCGTATCCATGGGTTTTGGTACTGCGGTATTTTTCTTTGGGGTGTCGTCCACGAGCAGCGCGTCCAAGTTCAGGCTTTCGGGCAGCAACCAGGCTCTCATCGTGGAACCTCTCACCGAAAGCGTGGAATACGATGTAGGGTTTTTCCCGCGCCTGCAGGCACACAAGTCGGTTTTTCGAAACAGACGGCAATCCACAGAAACGGTACGCAAGACACGACGGACAGAAAGAGACAGACAGACAGAGAGAGACAAATCAAGATAGAAAAGTGCAGGCGCGGGAGTGTTGAGAGTGAGTGAGACAGATTTTGTAGGTTTGTTTCGGAACTCATTGTAGCGAGAAACGCACACTGAAGACAAGTAAACGGAGTGATTCTTTCCAAGAACGATCATCCTCCCCGGGTTCCGCGACTACCATTCTTTGATAACAGAAGCTAGACAAAGAATCGCGATTATCCTCCCAGAACAGTGACAGAACCAGACCGATATCCATACCGGTTCGGTTCGATTCGATTCTCTTCGGTCCGGTCTGGTGGTCCTTGAAAGTCGACGCAGCAACTACCCCCCCCCCCCCCCCCCCCCCCCCACACACACACACACAAAATGAAACGACCACCACTTCATATAGTACGTACACGGTGACTTTCGCCTTCTTGAGATGGCAATTCATTGTCGCGTCCACTCCCACCACGGTCCCTTGAACCACCGTCCCATTCTTTAACTCGATGGTCACTTGTTCCCGATTTAGCTTTTGTAGGAATTTGACTAGCTTCATCGTGGCGGTGTCTCTGTTTCGAATAGGTTTTCTTTCTCGTGGCTCCCTTTTTTCGTTCCTTACGTAGGGGCGTATGGACAACTGTGGGTGATAGGCAGTCTGCAACAGATGGTTTGGTTTCAAAAGAGATGTTAACGTGAAGGGTCAACCGGTTCAATCTGGTTTTCGTATCGTGTGTTGCTGTTGGTGTGTTAAAACATGCGGGGGTTTTGTTTTGTTTCGTTCCGTTTTGGACTCACTCGAGACGCTCCTTGGCGCTTTGTGCGGTCCTGCGAAGATCGATGCAATCCAATTTAGAGTTAGGGTTTTAAACACTGTGCTAATGATACGGTAGGAAACCTTTTTTACGGAAATATTTAGTACAAGAAATTCGATAGAAAAAAAAATGGAAAAACACCAAAATAAACTGGAAAAATCTGAATCGAGGTCAGAATGCCATGAATGAGGTTAATACATACACAACAACCACAAATCACAATCTGCTGTATAACCAACATAGAGGGTAGTACCTTGGATGCTGTCTGTCAAGACGTCGACCAACTACAGTAAGGATACTGGAATCGGCAGTTTCATCTGTCGCCGCAAACCCAACTATTGAACTGCCGTATTTAAATACAAATTATATTTTACAGTTACCATACAAGTATTCTAGATTCCAACACCTTCCGGCCGGTCACCAAGGTACAGAGTCATGAGATCGATACACCGAACTATTCGGATCGGTTAGGTCAAAGATGCTTTCCTGCTCTGTTGCTTACCGGTATAACAGATTACCCTTTTGAGTAGAACAGCCAGCGTTGGATAGATCTGACCGGAGGACATCGTCTCTAAATCGGCGGATGGCCATTCGCTCTCTTTCGCTCGCCGACGCTTTCATTGAACCAAGAAGAAGGAGGATGGAAACGCATAAATGACCGAGGTGGATTTCCGTCGTTGTTCGTTTCGCATCGCATCGCCCTATGAGTAACCCTTCCGTCTCGAGGCACACAATGATACATTGCGTTGCGCAACGCGTTTCTGCTCAGAGTTATATCGCGAGCTCCGCATCCGTTCTCCGAACAGCCACGGATCGATTTTCCATTTCAATCTCGGATACAACTTCCAACGAACTCCTCGTCAACAACGAATGTTCGGTTTCCCCTTGGTGCTCCGAGGGAGCGACAGCGGATATCAGAGACCAACCCCGGAGACGATACCACACCGATCGGACCGGCGACGTCCCCCTGGACGACGGAACGCGGTCGTCCGTTGCCCCTGGATCGCCTTCCTCGTCGGAAGATTCCAGGGCGGCAGCCCGTCGTTCCTTGTCGGCCTCGCTGTGGTGGTCGTCGTCGTTGTCGCCGTTGTCTTTGCGTTCGGCCTTGTTCTTTTTCTCCGTTTCCAAAACGTGTTTGAGGACGTCCATCTTGCACAGCGGACAGCTGGCGTCCCGCTCGGTCAACCACGGCACTAGGCAGTCTCCGTGGAATTTGTGCCCGCAGGGCAGGACCCGTACTTTCTCTCGGTCCTCGAATTCGTCCAGACAAATGCAGCAGCAGCAGGACGAATCCCCCTCGTCCTCGCCGCCGCCGCCACCACCGGGAACGGCCGCCCCCGCCGAAAACTCTTCCTCGTCGAGCGTCTCCACCTGCTCCCGGGTGAGCTTGTGGACGCGGATCATCCGGGCCAGGCCCTCCGTGTGGCGGATCCCGGGACCCCCGGCAAAGAGGACGATGCGTCCGTGCTCGTCGGGGGCGGCCGTGATGCACCCGCACTGGGCACAGATCAGGAGACAGCCAAAGAAAATCAAAAAGGCCAGGAATCCCGACATGGCGGCCTGAAACGATGGATTCGTTTCGACGCAAAGCGATTCAACGCAACACAACGCAACGCAAACCAAACCAGAACGTATTCGATGCGGGAACAACACCGTCGCGTGAGAGAGATATGGCGCCAAAACAAAGGAAAGGAAAGGAAAGCACAGCACAGCACAGCACAGCAAAGAAAGGCGTAGACATTTCGAGGAGAGCGCAGGGCACGAGACCGACTCTAAACACTCGGTTCGATTTCGATTTCGCAAGCGAGAACGCGAACGAAAGGGCGTTGTTGCGGTCAAACGGGTGACGTACCAAAAAGTAAGCAGCTGCTTGGAGGCTCGGAAAGGGTTCATCGGGAATCGGTCGCTCCCCGTCGATCACAATCAGCAATCCGTCCTCGTGTCCATCGTGGTCGTTGACCGCGGGAATGCTATTTTCGTGTTCCTTGGTTGGGGGCATGGCTATCTCGTTATCGTTATCGTTATCGTTATCGCCCGGGCGTGGAAGGGTGTGAATCAAATCCCTCAGTTCGTGTCCCGACAACGCCGAGACAAAGAGGAGGGTGATGTCTGTCTTGTAATCGCTGGCCATGGGAACCAGGTCCGGAGAGATAATGTTGTCGAAAATGATCACGTATTGGACGGAGGGTCCGTACTTGGATGCCATCTCGGCCTTATCCCAAAAGGTGCACAATCCACGCTCGACCAGCAACGCGATGGGGAGCCCGTCTTCTGGTGCCGGGAGTGGCTCGATCCAGTCGGCATCATCGGCGGTGTTGTTGAAAATGTTGTTGCTGTTGGTGTTGCTGCTAGTCGTGCTGCTCGCCATCACATTGTCCTTGTCCTTGTCCTTGTTGCTGTTGTTCAGAAACTGTTGGGGAGGTTTTGGCCGTATGTTCTTTAGCTCATCGGGACACATGTATGGTTGGTTGGGAATTGTGGTGAGGTAGGCAGACACGGGAGGATCTTGTCCGTGGATTGGCTTGCCAAAAAGACCGGGGAGGCTGGTGTACGATCGATTGAACTGGGGGAGGTACACCGTTCCTTCCACTTGTGAGGGAACCAACAAAGTAGCAACAACCACCATTTTCACAATCACCGTAACTGTAACTGTAACAAGCGCTATGGTGGAAGGGAACAATGACAGTCTTCCACACCGTTGGCTTCCCACGCCGCTTCTGCGCTGACCGCGCTGACCGCGCTGACCGCGCTGACGTTGTTTCTTTTCAAACGAGACCATTCTGAATGTGATATATCTACCGGTACCGTTAGAAGCAGCCCTGTTCTTTGCTTCTATGCGATGTTGTTTGTCGAGAGTTTTCTCTGTCGTGTCAACTGGTAGAGTAATAGACACTGCTTGATATCCGTTTGGACGTACGAAGTACTTCGCAATAGACAACGGCTATAATTTAAAAACCAAAGGTCGATGTTTAGACTATTACCTCGTACCTTACTGGCGGAGGGCTTCGATTTCGGATGGAGTCGATGGAATTTACCGCTAATACCCGTAATAAGTAATTACTCTTACTGCACATGATATTACCCGCGCTACTCGTACCGTACCAGTACGAGTAGTCTAAGGTGTTCTGTGAGGAGTGATGACACACCGCTGTCATCTACCGGTACGGTACTCGTACTCGTATCGTACGAGTAAGACTTACTCGTACGAGTTCGTATCTGTACCCCAACTTTAAAGAACGAAACGAACGGGAACTTCGACTGCATTCATACCGGTATTCTACGAGTACTTATTACGGTGACTGTACTTCGGTACCGTACGGTAGAGAGCCCCGTTACGGGTTAGCGTCGACGAAAAACATCTTCTAGCGATAGTGGGTTCCGATTGCGCGACGATCTCGATGCGTTGATTGGGCGCTGATTCTCGGCGAATGAACGATCGATCCCAAGACCCAACAACTTGCTTCCGAACTCCGAATAGCAGCATACCGTACCGTACCGTACGATGACAGGATACGATACGACCCATACCTGTACGGTAGTACGGTACGAAGTAAGATTTATGTACGGTGATTAACTACAGCTACGTACGTACGAGTACCTGTACCGTAACTAAATATTGGCAGTCTATTGGACAGTTCATGATTGTTCACTTTGCGCATTGGTTGGACGTTGGACGAACGGTAAGTACGAGTACGTACACGTACACGTGCAGGTACGTAATCTTATGGTGTAGTCGTTATAAAGACGAGTATGGATAACCGTACGAGTACGTACGTACTCATACCATACAGCGGAAATACCACAATTGTGGTATTTAGCCTGGCACTACTGTGGCACGTAAGTAGGAATTGGTACGCTTAATGATACACACCTCTAATGACTATTTCTACTGTTTTTCTCTGTAGAAATCATGTGGTACCCCTCAAAAAACATATGTACGGGGCAAATTTCCATACTCAGTATTGTTGCATTTTTAGTGGTATAAGACTCCGTGTAACTCTTAAGGAAATACCACAAATACCACAAGTACTTTAGATGACTGTTGTTCTTCACTCTTTTTCTTTCTAAGAAAACTCCCCGGGGGTGCTTTTCTTTTTGCTCACTTTTTTGAATGTGACGACCAATAAGACGGCCACGATAAGACGACCAATAAGATGGCTAATAAGCGCCGGTCTCCCTATTATTGTTGCTAAATCAGTCCCCTCTAAGCAAGCTACTAGTAGTGTGCTGTATAATATTTTGGTACTGTATTTCAATGATTATTTAGTCTACATATCCCTTGGTGGCAAAGTTTGATTGTAACGTTTGTTATTTGCCACCGGATTGCCATTGGATTGCCATTGGATTGCCATTAACCAGCTTCGAAAGGATGAAGGTCGTGGAGGGAACAAGAACAGGCTGTATCGGTAGGCGTTGGCGGCGGCAGCAGTGGCGTCTGGTTTATTGTTGTGTGTTGGTGATGTGAAGGCATTGATCTTGCTGGAGAGCATCCCTCCCTTGTTGTTGTTGCTAGGGGGGATTTTCCCTGCAGATTTTTCGTGTAGTGTAACATGTTGGTTGGTACCTAAATCCACTTGCAAAGAACCTTCGTGGCCTCGCCCTGCTGCTTGTTGCTTCTTTGTAGACTATCCATCCATTGTCATTGTTGTCATCTAGTTGTTCTTTGTATCGTATCTTGTTCGATAGCCGTTCGGTTTGATTGCCATTTGATTGCCATTCCAGGTCAGCAAATCAGTAGAGGAACATGATGGTGTTCGAATGTGGTATTATTTGTACATGTCCACCCTCATCTTCCCTTCTATTGGAGGGGAAACAGATGGGTCGGCCGTCGGCTCAATTTTTTCATATCTTCGTGTGTGTGTTATTTGCCATTGAATTGCCGTTCGAATACCCTTCCGGGTCAAAAACCAAGTAGCGGAATGTGTAGGTATTTGAGTTGGTGTCATTTTGTACTACTTGTACAGTGGTGAACCTTCATGGTCTGTTCTATGGAAGGAGAAACAGATGGGTCGGAGAAGGGTCAACGACGACGTATCTTTGTATGTGATTTGCAGTAGAATTGCGGTTCGAATACCCTTCCGGATCGAAAACCAAGTAGCGGAATGTGTAGGTATTTGAGTTGGTGTCATATTGTACTACTTGTACAGTGGTGAACCCTCATGGTCTGTTCTATGGAAGGAGAAACAGAAGGGTCGATCATGGGCCGACATTCGTGATTTCGATGATCGGACTTCCCATCAAAAAAATTGTCTTAGGAGTGAGTTTTTCGGTGTGTTTTCAGGGTTTTTTGTCTTGTTCTTTTTTTGAAGGGGTTTCAGTGTGCGGAGCACACATATGTTTATTTCCTGTAGACTTGTACATGGTTTTGGTACTGGGTATTAATTGTGGTATTTTTATATTGTACACTCACCGTACCTACGATAAGATCTTGCACTAAGTTACTGTCTGTTTTGTTTAGAGGTTGATGCCATTCACGTTTACAATACAGGTTATGAGCTCACTCAAATCAGAGGAAAGCAGACAACCTAACTGCTTGGTCTATGCTTGCTAACTACCTTAATACAGTTTGAACACTAAAGTATACCTCACACCAGAATTGGCAAGGTTCCCTATGCTGGTTCTCTGCCTGCCTGACCTTTTCTAGCAGCAGTGGGTTTCTCACAAGGCAAAAAAAAACTCCAAAATCTCCCATTTTCATTACCATGGATAGGGACCTGCCCCCCCCGCCCCCCCCGCCCCCCCCCGCCCCCCCCTTGTATCTCATAAACCAAGGATCAGTAAAAGTTGGTAGCATAGTAGGCAAACAATTCTATACATCAATACTAACAAGAAGGCCTGCAAGTTAGGGATCAATCCATTCAGTGGATTACTAGAATCAATAGGAGGGCCAAGCAGAGGACTCCAAATCCGGATTTTCACCTCCACAAAAAACACCCCCTCCAAAAAACAGTGACAGCAGATATCTCCACACTGAAGGCACCAAGAGCAACAATATTGCAGGGATCCCTTCATTATAGTGCCAAGAAGGACAAGGCCTGCAAGTTTCAGATTGATTGATTGAGTTGATTAAAAGTATCAAACCAGCAGCAAAGCATTGGACACAAGAGGTCCATTTTGAAGGGAAACAAAAAAATGGTGAATATTGATATCACCATACTGAAGGCACCAAGAGCAACAATATTGCAGGGTTTCCTTCATTAGTATATCAAGAAGGACAAGGTTTGCAAGTATCGGATTGATTGATTGAGCGGATTAGAATAATTGCACCAGTGAAGCAGAGGGGGAAAATTTGGTTGTATATCAAGGAAACACCAAAAATTACAGTGAATGTTAATATCTCTGTACTAGAGGCACCAAAGGCAATGATATTGCAGGGATTCCTTCATTATATCAAGAAGAACAAGGCCTGCAAGTTTCTGATCAATCAATTGAGCGAATTAGAAGAAATGGACTCAACATAGCAGCAGAGTGACAAATTTGGTTGTATTTCAAGGAAACACCAAAAATAACAGTGACGGCAGATATATCTAGAACGGCGGCACCAAGGTCAATGATATTGCAGGAACCTCTTTATTATATCTATAAGGAGATGCAGCCCAAGTTTCGAATTGATCGATTGAGAGGATTAGAAGAAGCGAACTCAACACAGCAGGGTGACAAATTTAGTTGTGTTTAAAGGAAATACCCAAAATAATTGTGACAGCAGATATCTCTGAATTGACGGCACCAAGGGCAGCGATATTGCAGGGACCTCTTCATTATATCTATAAGGAGACGCCATCCAAGTTTTGGATCAATCGAGTGAGCGGATTAGAAGAAACGGACTCAATATGAACGGACCAAATGATGTTGAAAAATTGGCTTCCAGCAAGCTCCCCCCCCCACCCCGCCAAGGCAACAGTCGTGTCACTTGGGTCTGTAGTACCTAATGGATACGTGCTTCCAAACTGCAAGTGGACCAAGGTAGCAGGTCATACCTTCTAGTGGCAAGGGCAATGAACAATTTTTACACCGTGGTGGATGCCGTGAGAGCAGTGGGTTTTTCTGAGGGGGAATACAAGAATAAATCATTTCAGAAGAGGGTGAGGAGGGAGAAGAACAAGGAGCTAACGGAGAGACCACCAGCCATCATTCAAATGAATGGGACAGGGTTGGTCTCACTATTGTCCTTCCCTGGCGCTGGAGATAGAATGGCTCCTAGTACTGTGGGGTAGGAAAATTCTATCAACAGCCACATCAACAGTGCAACTACGGCCTGCAACAGCAGATATGGCAACAGCAACAGCAACAACAACAACAACAACAACAACAACAAGAGGAAGGCAACTACAGCAGAGCCAGCAGTTGCCACTGCTAAAGCCCCTGCTACAGCTGCTGCCGGCGCTACAACTATTGCTACAGCCATCGCTACAGCCATTGCTGGCACCGTCACTGGCACTGTTTGTACAACACCAAAACCAAGGCGTTATCATAGGATGGTCTTATATGACACGGCACAGACTCAGGATTCCCGTGCAAAATATTGCAAGTCCTATCAAACAGCAGGTGACATCTACAAGAATCAGCAATAGTGACATGAGGGTGGAAATGGTGTCAAATTTGTTCCAGGGCAGACAATTTGTGATGCTGTCAACAGAATGAGGAATACAAATATTTCTATGAATACATTGAAATTGAGGGTCAATAATGGAGTGGAAGCGCCCCCCAGGAAAGGTAGGCCGCCTATCCTACCTCCAGCTGTAGAAGAAGCCTTGGCTGCAGCTATGGAGACATTAACACTTCTTACTTTGGCAGAGATGTTGGAGAAGCCCAATCAAAAAGAAATGGTGCAGCGTCTTGAAGCATTTCTAAAAGATGGACCATGTTGCCTCAGAGACTACTATGTCTCGCTCTTCAACCAAATGGAAGCTAAGTATGCCCCCACTGTGGAAGTGAGTACAAAACACACAATTGGAAGAGAGGAGGGCTGTGTGGGCTACCCTTCACAATATAAACTTTTGTTTTAACAAGTTGAAAGATTTGTTGACTAAAAAAGGATTAGCACCTTTGCCTACAGGGGAAGAAAAAGAGAATGGACATGAGGGAGAGCTGGTATTTCTTCCAGGCCAGCTACATTGGATTATGAATGTGGACAAGACTTGCCTCACACTGGATGGGACGGATTCAAAGAGTGTTGGTAGACCAGTGATGGAGTATTGTCCTGCTAACAAGAGTATACCTCAGGGTGCGGCTAGGGCACCCAAGAGCAGTGCAAGGTGCACGCTTGTTGCTGGAAGTACTGATAGTGAAGACCCCATCCTGTTTCACTTTGTTCAACTAAAGAGCCTGGCAGAAGAAGGCAAGAGGCTGATCTCAACGACTTTCACAAACCAACTTGGCATTGCAGAATGTTGTGTCAGTACTTGAGGTTTAAGCGGCAAAGGCCTCAAGCCACATTCCACATATTGCAATCCTACAGCAGGAATGGACAGTGTTGAATTTCAAAAATTTGTGGAGATGAGCATTGTATCACTCTACCCAGATGCTCAACCTGCCAATGGGAAGTGGGTCTTGTTGATAGTTGACTCTGATCCAGGACAGTTGAACCCTAAGCTCCTACAACTTCTCAGCCGGAAGGGATTCATTTTACTACCCGGAGTTCCAAATACAAAGCACATCACCCAGGTTACGTCCGATAAATGATTTTGGACCCCTAATCAAATTTCTCGAGTACCCACATAGCATGTACCCCTACGTCCGAGAACTGTTTCTCTACCCCCCGTGGGCTATCGCGCGGTATTTTTACAATTCCCGACCCTATTTTTTAAATTTCCTATCTTTTTAGGTCGCGTGTCTACTAAAATACCTCGCGCGTCACACACCTTTACTTTCGAGACAATATCTCGTCACTCCTCAAATAAAATAACTATTTTAGGGTTAAGGATATCATATCCTTTCGTGACAAGCACTATTTTGTGTACAACTTGTGCACGAATGACTTATTTCGTTTTCTCAACATGTTGCCACCATATAATGGGCTCCGTCCCAAATCCTCCAACTCCAACTCAAATCCAACTCCAAACAATCCCATTTGCATTACAATGGATAGGGACCTGTCCCCCCCCCCTTGTATCTCATAAACCAAGAACTCCAAAAAGTTGGTAGGATAGGCAAACGATTCTAGACAACAATACTAACAAGGCCTGCAAGTCTCAAAGGGATCTGCTGTACGCGTTAGAAGCAATAGGAGGGCCTAGCAGAGGACTCCAAATCCGAATTTTCACCTCCACAGAAAACACCCCCTCCAAACCCAAGGGACAGCAGATATCTCCATACTGAAGGCGCCGCGGGCAACGATATTGCAGGGATCCCTTCATTATACTAAGTAGGACAAGGCCTGCAAGTTTCGAATCAATTGATTGAGTGGATTGGAAGTGTCAGAAAGTATCTAACCGGCAAAGCATTGGACACACAAGGTCCATTTTGAAGGTAAACAAGGAAAAAAATGGTGAATATTAATATCTCCATACTGAAGTCACCGCGGGCAACGATATTGCAGGGATCCGTTCATTATACTAAGAAGGACAAGGCCTGCAAGTTTCGAATTGATTGATTGAGCACATTAGAAGAATCAAACCGGTGAAGCAGAAGGGAGAAATTTGGTTGTATTTCAAGGAAGCAACCCAAATAACGGCGACAGCAGATATCTCTATAACAACAACACCAACAGCAACGATATTGCAGGGTCCCCTTGATTACATATATGAGAAGACGCCTGCCAAGTTTCGTATTGATCCATTGAGCGGATCAGAAGGAATGGACTCAACATAGCTGAGTGACAAATTTGGTTGTATTTCAAGGAAGCAACCCAAATAACGGCGACAGCAGATATCTCTATAACAACGACACCAACAGCAACGATATTGCAGGGGCTTCTTCATTACATCTACGAGGAGACGCCTGCCAAGTTTCGTATTGATCCATTGAGCGGATTAGAAGGAATGGACTCAACATAGAAAAGTGACAAATTTGGTTGAATTTCAAGGAAGCAACCCAAATAACGGCGACAGCAGATATCTCCATACCGAGGTCGCCGCTGTCAACGATATTGCAGGGTCCTCTTCATTACATCTAGAAGAACACGCCGCCCAAGTTTCGGATTGATTGATTGAGAGGAATAGAAGAATCGAACCGGTGAAGCAGATTGGGAAAATTTGGTTGTATTTCAAAGAAACAACCCAAATAACAGTCACAGCAGATATCTCTGGACCAATGGCATCAACAGCAATGATATTGTAGGGTCCTCTTCATTACATCTAGAAGAACACGCCGCCCAAGTTTCGAATTGATTGATCCAGAAGATCAGAAGAATCGAACCGGTGAAGCAGAGAGGCAAAATTCGGCTATATTTCAAGAAAGCAACCCAAATAACAGTCACAGCAGATATCTCTGGACCAACGGCACCAACAGCAATGATATTGCAGGGTCCTCTTCATTACATCTAGAAGAACACGCCGCCCAAGTTTCGAATTGATTGATCCAGAAGATCAGAAGAATCGAACCGGTGAAGCAGAGGGGCAAAATTCGGCTATATTTCAAGGAAGCAACCCAAATAACAGTCACAGCAGATATCTCTGGACCAACGGCACCAACAGCAATGATATTGCAGGGTCCTCTTCATTACATCTAGAAGAACACGCCGCCCAAGTTTCGAATCGATTGATCCAGCGGATCAGAAAAAAACGACTCAACATGGATGGGAAAGATGATGGGCAAAATGTGGCTAAAAAATGGGCCTCCAAGCCCCCGCCCAGTTGCTCTTGTTGCTCTCGCTCTGCGGCTCCATCCTTCCCGGTGGCTGTTGCTGTTGCTTGCTGTCAAATCAATGAGTCGTTGCCGTTGTCATTGCCGACGATCCTATTTGAATATATGATATGATAATTGAACAAAATGGGTGAGTATCTATTGATGTACTACATAGAGTAAATAATAACAACAGAATAATATGATAATGTACATGCCGATTGATTCGTAATTATCACCAATCTGGGAAAATTCGTCGCACCTACAGGGAAGAATCGATGGCTGCTTCCAAATTGATGGTTGCTTCCGATCCGTTGGTTTTGATTCGATGGTTTCGATTCATTGCTTCCGATCCGGTCCTATGGAAATAAGAAGAAAAACAGAGAGGAAATACATTATCAGTAATGCCGTTGAAGTGGAAAACCAATCGCCATAGCCGTTGCCATTGCCTATCTCTCTCGATCGATTCATAATTATCACCAACCAGGAAATTTCCTCACACCTACAGGGAAGACGATAATGCACCTCAAGGATTCCGATCCGTTGATTCCGATCCGTTGATTCTGCTGGAAGATTCGTTGATTCCGATTCAATGGTTGCTTCCAATCCATTGGTTTCGATTGCTGATTCCAATCCGTTGCTCCCAATCCGTTGCTTCCAATTTGATGGTTGCTTCCGATCAATTCCTGTGAAAATAAGAAGAAAACAGAAGGGAATCAGTAATGCCGGTGGAGTGGAAGACCAATATGCCGATGCCGATGCCGATGCGGATGCCGATGCCGATCTCTCTCATTCTTACCTTTGCTTGTTCCGACGTTCCGACAATCAAGCCGATGAAATTGTTGTTGCTGCTGCCGTTGATTTGCAGCCTTCTTACCCTCTGTCACAAAAAACAGTACCAAGAGCCTGTTGATATAGAAGCAATGGATGCAGATTTATTGCTTTCAAGACGTATATGTTTGTGTGCACCCAAACAACATCAAATGCATATTGGGAACAACTTTGTCACACAGAATGATGCTTTAAATGTTGTGGTTTGACTTTCCACATGGCAAAAATGAGGGTATTTTTGGTGCAATTCCAGGGCACAAACAGTCTCATTTGGTAATGACTACCAACGTTTTTGTACCAGGCCATGAATGCATATCACATGACTTACGAAATGCATGTTGGGAACAACTTTTAAATGCATATTGGGAACAACTTTGCCACACACAGTACAGACAATGTTGTGGTTTGTAGATACAAATGGCACACAAGACAGTACGGTATGTTAGGTGCAGTCTACGAGATTCTACATGTGACTAGAGGATTGAAATACATAACCTTAGTGTGATCAAAAGTTTCCCTTCTGAAAAAATTATGGCGCGGGAGGGCTGGCTGGCACAGGTACGTGATCTACTTCTACAAATATAACAGCGCGCCCAAAACCAGACAACACACAGAAGAAGTTAGGGAAAACAACATAGTACAGAACCCACTGAAAAACTCTACACACAAAACATCGTACACATACTACACAAAACACCGTACACACACACACACACACACACACGACACACACAACACACACAACACAAAACACCGTACACAACCCGACAAAATTATTAGTACACACACATAACCACACAAAAAGAAACACATGATTCTTGATCGGCACCGTATTCAGAAAATAAAATAAAAAAATATGAATGCTATCGGAAAGACATGACGAAGCAAAAAATCCGAGGGGAAGACCCTTCGAAACAACAAAACCATCCGGCCCGGTGATCATCAAAATACAGGGGACAACAACGGTAAGAAAAAAAGAGTGAAAACAAACACCGCAATTACTAACAAAGTGTGTAACAGTAATACCAAAACTATGAACGCATCAAAGGGCAACAGTAAAAAAATGGTACCGACAACACAATTTCTACTACTACAAACACGGAAGAACAAAACACCATCAACCAGAGTAATGAACCAGCACTGAGCATTACCAACACAACCACCACTACAGTAATGAACAAACAGAAAGAAGGAACAAAAACCAATGTGGTAGAGAAAACATCTAACGGAGAATGCTACAATTTAGAGGATGTTGCGGAACGTATCATGAAAAAAATCCAATATGACAAATTGGCACAGGAAGTGGCAAAACACTTACGGCAACAAGAGAGGGAACCACATATAGGGGTGGGAAAGGTAGTAATGGTACCTAAACAAACGGAGGCAACCATGCAGGGAGAGGGGACTGATAATGCCGGCGACACAAGAGAACGAGCAGTAAGTACAATTACAGACGAATATGGGCTTATAACAGACAACGAGATGCTTAAGGCTTTGAGTGATATGACTGAAACAGTGGACAAGCAGCTAAGGGATTACGTCAAAAAACATTGGTACCACAACATGAAGTTCCCTATCAATGACAAGGTAACGGCGCATGTAATACAAAGAGCTGTTCAATCAAGTGCGGTTATGAAGCCACCAAATATTCCACTTGCGGCATTCTGTTCCTTTTACAGGAAACGAGTAGGGACAGTACTGACTGCATTGAGGCACAACTCACAAACATTAGCGAGAAAAAACTGGATAGGTAAATACAGGTGGGATTGGTTGTTGAAATTAGGAATTTTGGAATCTATTTTTGGTCCAACAACACTAACATGCTGCCTGTTGATACTGATGATACTTCCGTACAGACAATTACAGAAAAGGTCGAGTCCCTATCACATTCCCTGGTACTGTTGCAGTTATTCAAGACACAGAATATGAGGACACAGGTATTTTAAACCCTAAATACAGAACATACAAAGACGCGGAAGATGAAGATTTTTATTATTTTGTTACAAGAATCATGTCGGCAATCAATCCGACAAATTCCAATTTCAAACAACGGAAGGAGAGGCACTTGCTGAGTGATATATTTACTATAGCAGATGAAGCATTTGCATTGGTACTGATCTACAATGAGCATCATGTATGGGTGAACCAGCAGCGGCGAAAGGGTGATGCCACGATTCCGCGACAAAAAAAAAATTCTGCGATTCAGACAGTGGAAGCAGAAATGGATGGATGGAGGAAGGACAAGAGTTGTTCAGTGACTTGTGCGACAAAATTGGCGAGATGCGAAAACACCCAGAAACAGGAAGGAAATTGGAAGAAATGATGAGGGACAGATTTAGGAACGAAAGTTCAACAGATTACACCAAGAAAAATAAGCATGGCGATGCAAATATTACTAGTAGCAGCTCCACTAATTGTAGTGGACCAAAAAAGAAAAAGAAAAGAAACGTCTATATTGATCCGGTAATAACAGCATCGATGAATGAAAGTTTATCTATTGGTGAACTAATGTAGAAAATAACAGTACATACATAATACAAACCTACTAATAATCTTGAACTTAATTTTGAGAATATTAGAAATTATGGAAGATTCGTAATACGTTGCAATAGGAATAAATAAAGCATAATAGAATCTACATTTTAAAAAGGGAATATTGTAGTCGAGAAATAGAATTCACAACTAGGGGAGGACTATCGAATTGTTATTTGGGAGATTAATATTTTAGAATTAATACTGAGTAAAGATTTCTTTTTTATTCGTGAAAAGAATTAAGTGTTGTTCATACGGAATAATAATTGGGTTCTGCTAGAGACTGAAATAAATTATTTTTATTCGAGAGTAGAGTAATGTGCATCACGCGCACAGAAATAGTGCTCTGTTAATTTATAGCCCGCCACTTGCCCGCAAATTTCAGGGTGTCCAGAAATAATGTCGTGTTAAAATCACGCACAAAATTTGTGCGCGAGAAGTAAATTCGAACCCCGCAAAACAGTTCTCGGACGTACAATATTCTTTTATCAATTAATTTTTGTTTTGTCTGTCATGGAAGTTTCTTATTTCACAATGATAATTTTTTGGTTGAAAGTGCTCAATTTTTGTAAGCGCGTCGCGACTTGTTTCCCCTTATGAATTAAATTTGGAAGCATGCAGAAAATAATATGTACAAAACTTCTCTCCAGCCAATAATGAATTCCAAGGGAAGGAAGGAAAATTCTCCTTCCAAAAAACACTTTCTAAAGGGAGCGTCACAAGTTCTGAAGTAACCATGCCAATTTTCATTTTTTATCATCAGAATCTTCAGTCACATATTATATAAGGTTAGTAAGCATTATTACTACGACACGAGATATCACATGTTGGTCACATACCATAGCTCCATACTGCATCATTTGGGGAACTGGATTTTCTTCTGTAGCAATACTGGGTCAATAAAGAATTTTTGTTTGCGAGTTAAAGTCCACCACCTGCAGATGCTGTAGTACCACTTGTTACAACATACTAGTTCCTGTTATTTTCACATTGGAATCTATCCCTCAACTTTATCTCTAAGTCACCTCTGGTCTCTGCCTGTTTTCTTAGCTTTACAAGTTCCTCACATACCATATGAAAAGTCTCCACTCCCTCTAGCATCCAACCATATCTACTTCCACTCTTATCATCACAGTATCTTTTCCTTTCACGTCTCATAGTTTCATCTTTCTTTCTATCTCTATTATTTACCCATACATGATGTTTGTTATGCAGGATCATCAATCCAAATGCTTCATCAGAAACCAAGAATATGTCACTAATCAACTCAGATTTTTTGCTTTGCTTGAATCTATTGTGACGAGGAGAAATCCCTGCTAAGATGCAGGTCACAAAATAGTAGAAGTCTTTGTCCCCCACTATACCTTTTTTCCTATATTCTGGGTGGAGAATTGGACCGGTGCCGGGATTCATATTGAGAAGGCAAGCAGTACCGAGAAACAAAGGCGGCACTACTACTCCTTTGTCCATATCACCTGCAACCAAAAACAGAATCAAGTTTCACATGAGGATACCAGGTAGGAGCACAACCAATGGAGTTCACCACCACATTTCCAGCCACTTACTCATCCAATTTTTCCTTACCAATGTTTGTGCATTGTGCCTCAACTTAGCTAGAGTTTGACTGACAATAGAATTGTTGTAGGCATAGAACTGGGCAACGGGGATGTTGGGCTTTGTCACTTGCTTGGAAGCAATGCCTTCTTTCAAAATCAATTCTGCCCAATCATTGTCAGTGAAAAATTTCACACCACAAAACCAGGTCGTCTTCATGTACCGTTTCATTTCCTCTTCCAGATTGGTAGCGTGATGCTATTTGAGTATTTCCCAATTTGCCTTCTCAGAGTTTGTAGTCATCCCCTTATCCTCAGTGACACTGGCAGTTGCTTCTTGCTCTGCCATTTTCTCCATCTTTTCCTTCATGGCATCAACCTCTCTATTTCTGGCATCAAGCTTCCGAAGTGTGTCCTCCAGTTTCTTCTTCAGGGCAGAAGCATTGGTTTCATCCCTGTTGCTATCTTCACTCCCAAGCATTGACACGGGCAAAGGATTTTATTTTCATTGTGTAGCACCCGCTGCGGAATGCTGTTGTTCCTGTGTTGTTTTTGTTGTGCCGTCGTGGATGGATGTGTGGTCTTCAATTTTTTGGTTCCCTTGTTTTCGATTAGTACCATAAACAGGCGCTGGGAGTTGCTTTCTGCTTCGATTCTTCCTGGGACTAACTTTCCCTGTTGTAGTAATAGTAGTACTTCTAGTTAGTAGGGCATTTACCATGACATTGGATAGTATCTGTTCAATGCTTGCAAATTGCATCGGTGATGATGGTTTGTTGTTCAGATTGTGGTTTGAACAAAAAAGAGGATTTTATGCATGTAATTTGTGTGCGTCGGCAGGTTCCAACAACAAAAAACTGACTTTATGAATGATATTTGTGTGCGTTGCGGTTTCTTCATATTCCCTTTGTTTTTGTACACCTGTACAGCACATGTAGAAAAGTTACCAATGAGTTTGGGCCACGGCCTTTGGTTAGAAAAGCATTCCCGTCTGCACCAATTTTTTTAGTTTCTTGGCTATAAGAATCTCTACTGTGAATTCACCTATGATTTGTACCTGGATAGTTACTGAAATTTCTACCAAGATTTCTACCAAGATTTCTACCAAGATTTCTACCAAGATTTCTACCAAGATTTCTACAGACCATAAAAAATTGAAAAAAGACAGACCATCAAGTACTGTACCGTATGTACCAAGTACTACTACTACTAATATCAGTGCCGTACAGTAGCACAGCATAAAAGAATAATACACACTAATTTGCAATTAGAAATTACAAAACCTGATATTTTGTGTGATTATGCCATGAAATATTGTTCCTATTATGGATAAAATGAATCATGAAAGAAACAGAAGTCAGTTATGTGTGATAGTTTGTGTGTCACCACCTAATGAGTGCATTTGGGTCCTGTATTTGGAGGGAAAATACACACTAATTTGCAATTAAAAATTAGAAAATCAGATATTTTGGGTGATTGAACCATGAATATTGTTCCTGTTATGGATAAGATGAATCATGAAAGAACCAGAAGTGAGTTATCTGTCATAGTTGGTGTGTCACCACCTAATGAGTGCATTTGGGTACAGAATTTGAAGGAAAAATACACACAAATCTGCAATTAGAAATTCCAAAATCAGACATTTTTTGTGATTTGTCCATGAATATTGTTCCTTTTATGGATAAGATGAATAATGAAAGAGACAGAAGTGAGTTATCTGTGATAGTTTGTGTGTCACCACATAATGAGTGCATTTGGGTCCTGGATTTGGAGGGAAAATACCCACAAATCTGCAATTAGAAATTAGAAAATCAGACATTTTTTGTGATTTGTCCCTAAATATGATTGCTGTTATGGATAAGATGAATCATGAAAGAAACAGAAGTGAGTTATCTTTGATAGTTTGTGTGTCACCACCTAATGAGTGCATTTGGGTCCTGGATTTGCAGGAAAAATGCACACTAATTTACAAGTAGAAATTCCAAAATGAAACATTTTTGTGATCTGTCCCTGAATATTGTGATATGTCCCTGAATATTGTTACTGTTATGGATAAAATGAATCTCGAAAGAAACAGAAGTGAGTCATCTGTCATAGTTTGTGTGTCACCACATAATGAGTGCATTTGGGTCCTGGATTTGGAGGGAAATTACACACTTATTTGCAATTAGAAATTCAGATATTTTTTGTCATTTGTCCATGAATATTGTTCATGTTATGGATAAGATTTCTTGTGAAAGAAACAGAAGTGAGTTATCTTTGATAGTTTGTGTGTCACCACCTAATGAGTGCATTTGGGTCCAGAATTTGAAGGAAAAATACACATCAATTTGCAATTAGAAATTCCAAAATGAAACATTTTTTGTGATTTGTCCCTGAATATTGTTGCTGTTATGGATACAATGAATCACGAAAGAAACAGAAGTGAGTCATCTGTCATAGTTTGTGTGTCACCGCCTAATGAGTGCATTTGGGTCCTGGATTTGGGGAGAAATTACACACTTATTTGCAATTAGAAATTCAGATATTTTTTGTCATTTGTCTATGAATATTGTTCATGTTATGGATAAGATGAATTGTGAAAGAAACAGAAGTGAGTTATCTTTGATAGTTTGTGTGTCACCACCTAATGAGTGCATTTGGGTCAGGGATTTTGTGGAAATGGCGAGACATATCTTGATACTGCCAGAACTTTGCTTCCAGAGTTAGTTAGAACATGCTAGAGGAGGTACCAGTCTCCGTCTACACAAATGGTAGGTGAAGATCGACCTATCTATCGATTCAAACGATTGGCAGGGGGGATCTTGCTAGAAAAATGTGTGTGCACCATAAGAATTATGAACACCAAAATGTGACCTGGGGAGACAAATCTTGATACTGCCATGACTTTGGTTCTAGAGGGAGTTAGAACATGCTAGAGGTACCAGGCCCCATCTACATGCATTGTAGTTGACGATCGAGCTATGTATCGATTAAGCGAACCGACAGCGGGGCGCTTGCTAGTACTATTCGTGTACATGATGTAAGAATTATGAACACAAGAATGTCATATCGGGCAACAAATCTTGATACGGCAATAACTTTCCTTCCACAGGGAGTTAGAACATGCTAGAGGTATCAGGCGCCAGCTACATGCATTGTAGAGGATGATCGAGCTATGTATTGATTCAACGAACCGGCAGCGGGGCGCTCGCTAGTACTATTCGTGTACATGATGTAAGAATTATGAACACAAAAATGTCGCATCGGATGACAAATCTTGATACGGCCATAACTTTCCTTCCAGAGTGAGTTAGAACATGGTAGAGGTATCAGGCGCCATCTACATGCATTGTAGAGGACGATTGAGCTATCTATCGTTTTGATTGTCCATCAGGGAGGCGCTCGCTACCACGTTTCGTGTGCACCATATAAGAATTATGAACAGAATCCCCGTTGTTGTTGGAGGAGGAGACGAATCGGTGTTCTTGTTGTTGGAGGAGGAGACAAATCGGCGTTGTTGTTGTTGTTGGAGGAGACGAATCCCCGTTGTTGTTGTTGGAGGAGGAGGAGATGAATTGTCGTTGTTGCTGGAGGAGGAGACGAATCGCCGTTGTTGTTGGAGGAGGAGGAGGAGACGAATCCTGCTCTTGGGGGAGGAGCCGAATCGACGCTCTGTTGGATGAGGGGAGCGAATTTGGATTCGGATTCACTGCTGGATGGAGGAGAGGAATTGTCATTGGAGGAGGAGAGGAATCCCCGTTGTTGTTGTTGTTGTTGTTGTTGTTTTTGTTGTAGGAGGAGGAGGAGGAGACAAATTGCCGTCGTTGTTGTTGTTGTTGTAGGAGGAGGAGACGAATCACCATTGTTGTTGGAGGAGGAGACAAATCCCTGTTGTTGGAGGAGGAGACGAATGGCCACTCCGTTGAATGAGGGGAGCGGATTCGGATTCGCCTCTTGATATTCACCAGTTCAGAAACCAAAAGTACAGGACCTGGTAGATCTCCTCCTTCTCCCAGCCTGATTTGGTAATGTTAGTACATGCGCTAGGTGGAGTACGAGACACACACAGATGCTCCTTTTGGTCAATGAAAAATGAATCTCAAGATTATGAGAAAGGACACAGGAAATTGAATACGTGCCAAATCAGGAACTCAGGGAAAGAGTGTTTGCACGTGTGGTCTAAGTTTGCTGCCGTCACTTATGTGACCAGTTAATTATTCATTGCGAGCCAATCAATAAGAGCCTTAACCCTAGTGGTATGAGTATGAGAAATTGGACCATAAATAACAATTTTGCGAGCCTAAAACCATGAATAGTAGCCGCGCCTAAGACCCATAGAAATTAGGGATTGGGGTACGGAGATTAAATAATAGGGACCAAACAGGGTCAGACTGGTCCGAAAACAGTTCTCGGACGTACTGACCAGAACTTTGGTCCATTCAAGACTGTTTTCCGTGACAACCGAAGGAAACTTCATCCTAGCCGCCGTGCAGAAGGAAGAACTGTCAAGATATGTGACATCCCATCACTGGTATTTGGTTACCGCAAAAATTGGAGCTTGAGACTTTGGTCTGCATTTGAGGAGGCGTTTGGTTCAGCAGCATCCAAGGGATGCCGGAGGAAGATTGGCATTAGCCCATTCACACGGAACTGCCTCGGAAATTGAAATGTTGTTCACCAGTTGATGATGTTATCAGATGGCAGTACTAGTTGCTATTAGAGTAGTTTTAGATTGGTTGTTGCAGGACCCTTCCGAATCAGCTTTTTTACTGCGCGCGCGCAACCAGATGGCAACCAAGCAGTTTTAGTACCACTCTTGCTTGCTACACACTGGTTACTGCATAAGTACAAAGTACTTCGTAGATTTAATTGTGTTTGACCAGAATATTACTAAACGGACTAACCCATTCTCAACGGACAGGGTCAAACTGACTCAACGGACAGATAACCGCTAAGTTGTAGTATGATACCCCATCGTGTGTTATGAGAACCACCAAGTAACCATGAACTTACCAGAAAGCTACCATGATCCTGGTAGCTTTCTGGAAGATTTCTGGTAGCTTCCTGGTAGTGTTCTACGAGGAGCTCCTAACAGTACGTAGCCCTACATGGTTCCGGGACCCGGACCAGAATAATCATTTGAAAAGAGCTCGTGGCCGGCTACCAGAAAGCTACCAGAATGCTACCAGAAAGTTACCAGAAAGCTACCAGAAAGTTACCAAAAATCTACCAGAAAGCTACCAGAATTCTGGTAGTAATTTTGGTAGCTTTCTGGTAGCTTTCTGGTGAGTACGAGGTCCATAAAAAACCTGTCCAGGAACACGATTAAATTTCGCGACCGTTGAGAAGTGGCATGCGTGTAACATGACAATTAAATAATAGAATATCATACAGAACTGCATATTGAATCTATCGAAGCTGGCTAGCAGGGTTGCTGACTGAGAACTTTTCATTCAGTCAGTCGTGTTTCATTGTACTAACTATTCACCAAAAATCACGCGCGCGCGGGGGGTAAAAAAGCTGATTCGAAAGGGTCCAGTTAGATGGATTAGTACTTAGCAAGCAAAAAAGTGACCAAAAAACGTTTCGGAAATCTCGTCTCGGAGATTTCGTCCGAAATTGGTTCGAAATCCGGATTCCTTAAGGATCTGAATCCGGGTTCCTTCAGGATAATAGAATATCCGGGTACCGAGGAGACAGGTCAAGATTTAGAGGTTAATGCAGTGCGCTGACGCTTTGTAGATTCTGTTACATTTTCTACGTCCGCATGGCATTAACCTCTAAACCCGTACGGTAATTACTGTTTACCGGTGCGGTACCGGTACTACCGTACGGTACGTGCCAGTTCTATGAGGGACTATTTTTTTCGCTCGGTCACGAGTGACCGATGACTGACAGCGCATTCGATTGCCGAAATCCTAGCCGAAGTAGTACGAAACACGTAGGTACGAACCGGTACGAACCCGGGATATTGCCATTATGTTGTTCGTAAGAATACTCGTACCGGTAAGTCGAATCGGCACTGAGTGAAAGATCTTTCGTACTGAGACCACTTTCCTCACAACAAAACGGATCTACGGTACCGATACCACAACAATGACCTCCGGTACATGACAGGCATGATATTAGTATGTTCCTGAACCTGTTTCGCAGTCCAATAACAAATGAACGACGGCCCACGACCTGAAACGGCGGGGGACAATACAATGCAATGCAATACAACGACAAGCAGGATAACACACGACTAACTACAATAAACTCTCCGGCATCCGGCATCCATTCCCTCTCCTGGATGAGAAATGAGTCCCTACCGGTACGTACCATTTGATGGCGCACCGAAGACACACGGGACATCTCTCCGTTGCTATTATGTTTGTTCTTGAACCGTCTGGCGACCGGGAACAGATAAGCCGTTGGCGGTGATCGTCGAAGGAAGGTTGGAGAGGAGAAGATGCGGTCGTTCGTTGGACGATAATTCGTCCGGGGTAGAAGATATTGCAAGAGGTTGGTATGGTCGGTCGTGTCGTAAATTTAAAAAATGGAAGAATCCGGCATCATCCAGCAAGAAAGCAAGCCGAATTAGCTCAGTTGGTAGAGCGCACGAGTCTTAATCGTGTGGTCGAGGGTTCGATCCCCTCATTCGGTGATAGCGTCTCTCTTATAGTGAAGTGGTTATCACTCTTGACTTTGAATCAAGCATCCGGCGTTCGAATCGCCGTAAGAGAAGATTTTTGCGAACCGTCACGTGATAGTAATCACGTCTCTTTTGGACACTAATTTGATCCAGCACCACAATTTCTCATTTTGGCCGTGCATCCTGTACCGTATTGTATTCAGTATCTAACACCGTTAATACTGTAGAACCGATACACAAAACTTGGAATCAACGAAACTAGTTAACTTTTAGATGGCATCAATGGTACCATGCTAAGAACCGCCAACATTACTGAAGTGTGTGCATTACTCATCATCAGTATGTGTACCATAGCTCAATATCATGATGAAAAGTGATAACAAGAATGAACTACCATACCACCTCATAATTTATGGGAGAAATATTCATGAGCTGTTATCTAGTATGCCCTAAGTTAATCACTGTGCACAAAAGAAGGAAATGGGTGTTAGGCAACCTTGCCAAACTCCTGCATCCAACCCTTACTGTACTGGTGCTAAACAGCTACTCCTTCCGTCCCAAAATATTTAGACATTGTGGCCACTTTTGGGCGTCCCTAAATATTTACACATTATGAATTGATGTGTATAGGAACATGTAGAACTAGTACTAAATTAATCAATTACGGAGTATTCTAAACTTCTCTCATGTTCAGGGCTGCCAATGTCTGCTGAGCAAAAGTCACAGTGTCAGCATCACAAGTAATAGACACAGGGAGTCTGTCCTCTTTCAAGAGTTTTTCCTTGCCCATATGATGGCGTTTGTAGCTGGTGTTACCTTGGACTTTAATAGACTCTTCCAATGCACACTGAAGAGATAAAAAGATGCTGTTCAGAGCAATACTGCTGGTCTCAACCAATGCTTCCTCCACATGTGCAATCAGCTGGTCGATGTTCTTGGCCCTCTTCTTGTATTGCAGAGCCTGGATGGAAGCAAAGAAGCCCAAATCCAAGACATTGAAATCAGGACTATTTGGTGGTTGTCTTGTCACAGTGATATTCCAACCAGCTTCACGAGCCGCCTCTCTCACTGCTGCCCTAGATCCCACATGATGGGGTTTTGCATTGTCCTCCTGTATAAAAATAGGCCTGCTCTTCCAACATACTGGAAACTTCTCTTGAATTGCAAGGAGCACTTTCTCCAACATCATCTTCTGGTATTCAGCAGCATTGACAGAAGGGATATTCTTTGTCACCATTGTTCCTCTTGGACGGTTCACTGAGCTGCGCTGAGCAGGTTCCTTCACAACAAAAGGCCAGATGCCTACTAGCTTACCATCAAACCCAGCGTTCTGGTTAGCATCATGCCTTGGGCAAGCCACGGCACACAGAAACATAACTTTTTCAATGAACCATTTTGACTTACAAGTAGAGTGTGGTTCAGGTTCACCAGAGCATAAGTAGGTTTTTTGGTTTGTCGCTGTCAAGTAGAACCACTTCCTCATCAATGTGAATCCTGTCATACATATCTTCAAACTTGCCATCAGGCTTGATGAGAGACAAAGCAAACTCAACTCTTGCTTTTTTGTTTTTCTCTGTTTTTCTCTGTGAAGAAGGGTTTCACAGCCCCACTGTGTCTGAGTATCTGTCCCTTCTTAACATAGTTACCCAAGGTTGTTCTGGCAATTCCACTTGCAGCAAAAAGAGTACGCAAGTCACACCTATCTTTGTAAGAGACTTTCTTGACAGCCTCTTCCACAGCAGCAAAGGTGCTCTTTCTTCCGCAGTTTTTCCTATTGGTAGACACATCCCCAGCAGGGCAGGTTTCAGGATCCACTGTTTTGAGGTACATCTTCCAAACCCTAGAGCAAGTTCTTGCAGTCACGCCAAACAATGCAGCGGATTCTTTGAAAGCCCCCTTTGGAAGCTTTGCACTAGTGGTGCTTTGCTTTGGTAGAAGGAAGTGGACAACAGCTTGGCGCTCGTTCAGAGTCAGGTTTTGATTGCGACGGGGAGGTACTTCCTCATCAGTAGGAAGTACTTCAAGGCTTGGTGGTGCTAGGCTTGTCATGATGCTAACGTGCTGTTGTTGTTGTTGTTGTTGCTGCTGTTGTGTGTCGTTTGTGTTGTGTTGTGTTGTTGTTACGTGCCTGTAAGATTGTGAGAAAAATGAATAGACTAGGTTGATTGTTGAATGCTGTTGGTGGTGCCTTTCTGCTTCCATTGCAGATGGGCTTGTTGTGTCGTATTGTTGTATCGTCCAGTATTTGTTGTAGCATTGAGTGTTCGATCTGTACACGGTCCACTGTTGCAAAAGACGGCCCGGCTCCACACCATCTTTTGCAACACTCGTTCCCTTTGTAGAATCTGTAGAAGAGTACTATGGTGCTGGTTGTTGACTTCCTTCTTGCTTGTAGGCTTGCTTTTGTAACCGTAGCTCGTTCTGGGCGCAGATCAATAGTAGTGTTGCAGAACATGGTGTGGATCAATCACGCTCATTGCCCCCCCCCCTCCTGTAGAAGTGTACCAAAGAAGTGGATGAGAAATGGACTTGGTGACGGTCGACAAGAGGAGTGGAATACCGTAGAGGATGCCAAATGGACTCGATGATGGAATTACGATGCCGGCGTCAACCAACAGAGGTGCTTGGCGCTCAATAGAGGATGACGACGCCAACCAACAGAGGTGCTTGGCACTCATTCTTGGCTCATTGATCTGTGTTCCCCCCCCCCCACCCGGTAAGTGTACTGATCATTCTTTGTTTCGCGTTCAAACTGACAGAGGCGCTGACAGAGGCGCTGACAGAGGTGCTGACAAAGGTGCTGACAGAGGTGCTCAATCCGATGTGATGGAGGTGCAACAAGAGGAGGAGGAGGAGAATACTTTGATGACACACTTGATGACGCCGCCGACCAACAGAGTTGCTTGGCGCTCATTGGCTCATCAATCTATGTTCCCCCGTAGAAGTGTACTGGTGATCCTTCTTTGTTTTGCGTTTAAACTGACAGAGGTGCTCAATCCGATCCACTACATACTTTGTCAGCCGATGGAGGTGCAACAAGAGGAGTGGAATAAAGGATGAATGCAAACACATGAAAATCACAGTGAAAACACACGGGGCAAGGAAGCACATGAAATCACCGTGTAAAAACACACACACACAAATTCGCGATGAAAAATTCGTGCGATCTAAAATCCCCTCTCAGTCAGTTTTTTGCATAAGTTGAGTGTTTTCAACTGACACCCGTGAAAATGGAATGCTTCCGGAACATAAAATGGCTCTCTTTGGAACACCTATGAAAGGACAAGAATGTTCTTACTGTTTATAACCACTATGCCCCTACAAAAATTCAGTTTCTTAGCTTGCATGTGAAAGTATCGGGATATTAAAACAACCAGCAGAACCCTCTTAACTGGAGGAATCACTTTTGCAAGGTGTGACAGCCCTTCATTAACTCCCTATGAAAGGTACATCAATACCACTGAAATGTCTAACATTTGACCCATCGTGAGGAGTTGATTAAGGAGAGTTCATCCTAAAAAACCTGGTTGTCATCCATTGAGTATTGACCTTATTTCAAGTATTAACGTCCATACTGTCTAAATATTTTGGAGCAGAGGGAGTATTACCTTTAGAAAAACGCTTCAGACTCTATTGAATGTCATTCCTTTTTCAATAATTTCCCGCTCATAACAGCTTCGCATCACACGGCCTATTACTGGGGAGCAGTTTACCCATCCTCCATTTGATGTTTTGCTTAGGACTTCAAATGTGTTTTCCGACTGTGTTGGCTTGTACATTAAGAATTATTTTGGATCTCTCTCCATATGTTAGTGATTTGTAAAAATGTTTCAGGAATGAATTGCACTGAGTTTGTGCAATGAACCTGTACATTCTTTGTATGTGGAGATCAAAGATTTTGTAATGAGAACAACAATTCAATTCTTCTTTTCACTCATTTTGTTATTGAACTAAATATAAGGGATACCACGCAGTGTCAACACATGAAGTGGTTGTATTCTTTCAACTGCAATAGAGAAAGAAGCTTGATTTTTTAGCACAATGGGAAGGTGTGCTTTGCCCAATGAGTCCTGTAAGAAATATCATGATTCCTGCTGTTTGATAGCTGTGCAAATTAACAAACATCAAAAAGGCACCTTCAACCTAGTAGTAATGATACAAGCTTCGGACGTGGTAGACATTTTCAGTATTGAATACCAGTCTTTTCATGGAAAATCCAATCCTGGAGGCGTTCCATTACTCTTTGTCTTGTGTTGCACTATTTTTCAGAGCAAACGTGCGACCACTATTTTAAAAGGTTTTCAACTGTACCTGCAAAAAGTCTAGCTTTGTAGTGGAAGGAGTTTGATGGAGGAAATGTATTGTTTAGGATGATTGACAATGTCATGCTTGCTGATTTCATTTAGTATTTTCATGAATCACAAAACCAGGTTGCTTTATTGTTATTAAAATTCTCAGCTAAATTTGCGCTGGTTTATATCTCAAAGTTAAAGTAGAGTTATTTACAAGTATGAGCCTAAAGTCCTCTGTTGGCCATATTCCATTGAAACGTGTATTTCTCATCTGTCACACCAGATCCAAGTGTTTTCTGTGTGTGGCAATTTTTGGTTTTAATCTGTTCTAGTTGCCCAATTCTGATTCGTTAGATTGAACCTTGCCTTCTTATTCATGTATGGTGGTTTCATCATCCTTGATGCGTGGCTGGAGTAAACTGTTTTGTCCTTTTTATCATGGAGGGGTACATCATGTGAGACATACTCTCAAGGTACTGTTGCGCGCCCTTGTTCCTAGTGGGATTGTGATTACTGGCCTTCTTTCCCATATCATTGATGTTTCCATCCCTGATATGTTTACCGGTATTTGCAACATGATAATCATGGTTGCCACTGATTCCACTGGTCTTGATGATATTTTTACTATGTGTTAAATTACTGGTATGTTCATTATAATGATAACCAATGTTGCCAGTGATTCCTTTATATTTTAGTCTTGATGATACTTTCACTATGTGTCAAATTAGTGGTATGTTCATTATTGATAAATACTGTTAGTACCGGTGATTCCTTTATATTCACTGGTCTTGATGATATTTTCACTATGTGCCGAATTACCAGCATGTTAACTAATTTTACACACGCCCACACAATTTTGCCTCGCGCAACTTTGTCCAATGTTCCAATGTTCCAGTACTAAAAACACGTAGATTTCTACACAAATTTCCCCTGCCATATCTTGCTCACTTCTACACCGCCACAAATGACACCAGGACCTACACATACTAACCAAGACTTAGTCTTTTCGATTTTGCTATCAGCTCAGTCCCCTGCTGCCTTCCTTGGTCCCTTTGGTCTCCTATTCACCATTGTCATCATCATTGTTGGTGGTCGTCATTGAGCTTGCAAACCAAGACTAATTTCCTTCTACACTGAATCCAGTATTACTTCTACCTACACTGAATCCAGTATACCAGTACTAAACCCACAAAGCTGAAGTTTGGCAAATCTGTTTCGCGAATTGCTCACACTTTGATCTGTTTCCAAGCTTCTCCCCCAAGGCTCTTAAGTACCTTTACTTAACGCTCTACCCTGTTACACTCAACGTTCTGCATTCCTCAAGGTTCTTTTGAACTGTTTCCAAGCCCCTTAAGTGCTTTTCACTTAACGTTCTGGTTTCCTTAAGTCTTTTCAAGTTGAAGTTGACAAACATACACATAACCCTCCCTTCTAGAAGGTTCCTAAGTCCTGACCCTTAAGTATTTGTAAGTTGAGGTTGCAACATAGTACTTTATATAACCCTTTGGTTCTTCAAGTCTCCTTCCCTGCAAGCTAAGAGGACTCACAGGTTGAACTTCAAGTTCCCTTATGTTCCTCCCCTGACCTTTAAGTGTAAATTCACATAGCCCCTGGTCTCTAAGAAGTGTTTTCGCTTAAGGCCCTACTTCCTACATATACCTTTCAGGTGTGCCCTACAGCTGGCATCTGTTTTCACACCTACAGGCCCTTGGTCCCTAAGTGGTTTCACTTAGAGCCTGTTTCTACATAGGGCCCTTCCAGTGTACCACCCACCATGTTCTTCTTCCTCCAAGACCATGGCCCCTATCCCCTTTATGTGTTGTTCTTTTACAGTTCTCCAGCCTACATAGGACCCCTCCAGTGCACAGCCTGCCGTGTTCTTCTTCCTCCAAGCCCATGGCCCCTTTGCCCCCTAGGTGTTGTTCTTTTATGATTCTCCATCCTACATAGGACCCCTCCAGTGTACAGCCCACCTTGTTCTTCTTCCTCCAAGACCATGACCCCAGTGCCCCCCACTAACTGAATTCCACTTAGGGTCTTCCATCCCACATAGGACCCCAGTGTACAGCCTGCCTTGTTCTTCTTCCTCCAAGACCATGGCCCCTGTCTTCTTTCATCCCACATACCGTAGGACCAACCCGCCTGCTGTGGAGTCATGCGGCGCTGCTCCTCCTATGTGTATACCCTTCCTACTATATGATTGTAGGCAGCTGCCTCCTGTTAGGCTTCTGCTTAGGGCATCATTCATCAGTTTGTTCTTTATACCCTTCCTGCTTGCTTTCAGGATTTGTTTGACAAATTTGTCGCTCTACAACTTGGGGCTTAAACTCTCTTTGATTGAGGCGACGTTAAAGTCTGGTTACAGACTGAGTGGTCTAGATCCACCTTTGCCAGTGGTTAATGCTACTTAAATACATATATTATTGACTAATTTTACACACGCCGGTGACATTGCTCCTAGGTCCAGCATTTGGCTGCTGCCTCCCTGGAGATAGGGCTGGTTTTGCCTCCCCGGAGATAGGGCTGGTTTTTGTCCAGCCACAGGTTTCATGATGCTTAGTTTTTCCACCTCCGGGCATAATATCGCAATATGCTTTCCCCCATAGTATCCACTGGCATAATCACCGAAGGATTTGTATACATAGTTTCAAGCCTGTTGCAACCTCTCCCCCGACCTTCCTATTCTTGTTTTGATGCTTCAGGAAATGTTCTCTACACATCTTGCGTTTCTCTAGCACATTATGACTAGTACCACTACCACTACCACTACCACTCAGTTTCTGAATGAACATAGATTTTTGGCAAAGAG
Organism: Pseudo-nitzschia multiseries; assembly: GCA_037355745.1. Taxonomy (NCBI): domain Eukaryota; phylum Bacillariophyta; class Bacillariophyceae; order Bacillariales; family Bacillariaceae; genus Pseudo-nitzschia; species Pseudo-nitzschia multiseries. The sequence continues at coordinate 17,444,267 of CM074781.1, forward strand.
TGAACTACACATAATTGTCGCTCTTCCATCATAGTTCCTTATTTTTGGGGAGGTTATCAGTGTGCTTAGGTAGTGAAAAACAAATTATGTTATGACATTACGTCTTTGTACTCCTTGTGCAATTACCCATTTTAAAGTGGTTTCTCACTCCTTCTTCGACACAATTTTGTTTTTAATTTTCAACTACATGTAGTAGAACTTCTTATTCTCCCAACTATTCAAGTAAACAATGAACAATTTGATTGTATTAAATTGGGTTTTTGCCTTCCCTTCATAGAAATTGATTGCGATGACCATTTTGAAACTTTCAAAAACCATATTGTTATCACGTCGACATTATCTTACTAGACCGTTCCGTTGATTGTGAGTTAATGAAAAAAAATCGAATTGCTGAAAGTAACAATCTGTTCGTGTAATCTTAATTAGTCATGATCTTTGCTTTTGGAATCCCTGTCACTAACACCGTCATTGTCTTCGGAACCATGCAGAGATACCACGTCATCACATATTGTTCTCCAGTCCGAAGACACTACGAAGTACATCGATAAGGCAGCAAATGTCGAAGCTCCAATTGCAACGCTCGCTGTTTGCCCTATAAGATTGAAATGGAAGAGGCACGATGAAAGCCCCGCCAACGGCAAGGTGACTAAGCACGATGTAAAACTGCATAGGACCGTTGACAGTGGAGCACGATTCTGACACCACAGAACATGTTCTGCCATTAGTGCGATGCCCGACACGATGTTCACGAGGCTAATCATCGGTAGATTGTAAGAAATCATCTCTTGCAACAACGGGTATGTTGTGATCAATTGCGGTATCTGATCTTCGAACGTGAAGAAGACAACCGAAACAAGCACACCCCAAACAAAACAAACCCAAATTGCTTTGTATGCCAGCAGCTTGGCATTTTCAACATCTCCAGACCCCAAAGCACTAGCAACGCGAACTTCGCAGCCTTCTGCAATTGCTGTTACAATAAATTCCAGCTGCGTCCATATCTCTCCCAATACACCCCAAGCCACGACCTCTGCGGGTCCCAGCGACCTACATGTGTGAGATTTCCGTACAATAATCCGAAAACAAAACCACATTGCGAAATGTCGACGTAAAAAAGTCTCATGTAAGGTCAATCCCATCGATGATCGAAAACAAAGTCCATCGCTCTTTAATGATTTCACTAGTGGTCCTCATTTTCTGCCTTCATTGCGGGAATCAGCCCACTTGGTCATCCTACGCTTACTTATCACGCAAGGCATTTCCAACTCACCTGGAAAAAAGGACGAGGATTTGCCACTCTCCTTTAAACAAAATATCACCAAGCGCAAACTGAAGTGTATTGGACATCAAAAGCCTGAGAGCTGCTCCACTAACCACATCGTCACCACTCATCGCATGATTACTGGTAGTAATTGCCTTCAACATCGAGAACGGGGAGGAAAACAATCCTTCATAATAGTCTTCCAACCATCCATAACGATAGATCGCGACCAATATTCCCGCGAGATAACATACATTTACGATTACATATACCCACCCTAGTTCGCCCAAGGTCATTTCAGGAAATACACTGTCACAGCATAACACTGCTGCGATCGTCAACAGCTCTGCCACGTGACCAATCACAGAGCAAATGGTGGACTGGATCTCGAAACCCACCACATCGAGCGTGCTTTGAAAAGCGGTGATAATGCCTCCCAAGAGAATGGAAATGACGTATGCAATGGCGTATCGTTGACCCTCCTCGGCTATGGCTGGATCTTGATTCAGAAACAAGAGGAGATCTTCTGTGAAGCACGACCAAAAGACGACGAGTGGCACCATTCCCATCACGTAAAACATAACAGAGAGCTGGAGGTAGCCTCCTATCCTGCGGGAGCTCTTTTCGTCCTCTGATTCCACAATCTGTGAAATCATTGTCTCCGCACTCTTCAGTACACTTTCGACAGTATCGCTGGTCAACGTGATGAACAAGTCCAAAAGTACCCAAGCGCTCAACTCGGCAGTGCCAAGTTGGTGGCCGACTATGCCCATTTGAATCATACTCGATGCAGCCCTAACGACTGCTTGTATCAAGTACGGAAAACCAAGTGCGAGCATTGACTTCGTCTGGGAATCGAAATTGTGACAGGTGACAATCCCAAGCTTCTCGAAAGCGCCGGTAGTAGGATCGGAAAACCTAGCGGCGTTGTAACGAACTCCCTCGTCCTCGTCAATTGACTCGTCGCTGAAGAGCGAGCTCGACCTGGAATCTGCATCGGCTCTGCGAAATGTCGGCGACCGTTCAGGTATTGAAAAATTTACATGGACCTTTTTGATGTCGTCTGATAGGTGTCTCGATGAATTTCCGTATGGAAATTTATCTCCGGAGCGACTTGAATTGCTCAAGAGTGGAGTCGACTCTATGTCTTCCAGTTCTTTCCGGGGACTTTTGCCAACGGACGCTGTCTCGTCGATGTCATCCCCTTCCTCTTCGTTGTCGCCTACTTTCTCCGAGGGACGAATCGACAATTCAATCACTGGTAGAAAAAGAAGCAACGATGTTATTCCCACCACGAACAGAGCAAGAACACGACTGAGAGGCACCGTTGTCTCAACATAATCGTCAAAACTGTAGTCGTCTCCTCCTTCCATTTCTGAGTTGTGTTAAAGTAGCTCTCTTATCTTATTTTCGATGTGCTGCCTGTGATAGCTGGAAATACCCAGAAGACGACACCGTTGTGGTTCAACAAGGCTAAGTGTTGTTACGGCAGAAAAGCAAGACCCTATCGATGCCACGGTCTATATCTATTGCATTGAATACGGCGCTTGATCGTCCTTGGTTACTTTTGATGTGGTGAAGAATGCAGTTTCGTATTCTGTGTTTGTCACTACAACATCCATCATCTTTCAAAGTGCAATTACGAAGCCCGTCCGTAGGAGTCGAGAGCCATGATTACAACATCATGTTTCATGTTACATACCGTTACTCGTATGTACCAGTATTATTATCACTTCGGGGGGATTATTAAAAAAAAATTCTGTCGTCTCAAATTATTTCATTTCCTACCGCCGGAGCAGAAAGCGACACGTGCGGTCCTAGGTTTCTACGACGTAATTCATAAGTACCTACCATGCCGTTAAAGTGAGTGCGGAAGTCAATACAAAAACCCCAAAAAATAAAGAATGCAATTTTCAAAATAATGACTATGACAGTTTCAGCGAAAGTAAGATCTTACGAGTATGGGATACAGAAGTACGAGTACGGTATGGATCCATACGAGTACGACTAGATAATCGTACGAGTACGAGTACGACTACTATGACTTCGAGTACTAGTCTACAGTTCCAAAACAATAGAGCACGGAAACAACTTTTCTTCAATCTCATAAATCGGCTAACAGACTTTAAGATTGTAATAGGACCTATCACTATCGGTCCTGAAGCAATAACAACTTTCTCTGGTTGACGTTTGGTTGAATGATGTCAATAGTAGTCAACACTCATAATTTACCGTGTCATAAAATAATGAGAGATTATCTGTGTGTTCGGCAATTTCTCTCACGCTACTATTAGATACATAAAATAATTTTCTTCTTGATTCAGATCTCCAACTTGCCATGGAACTGCAGTAAACTATCATCCTCCTGGTCAATGCCGGTATCGAAACATCAGCGCGTTGCAATCTCCAGTAGAAAACGAGTACGACATAACTTTACAACAATGACGATGCATTGCTGTCGATATTCATACCGTATTGGTCCATACGGAAATACGAGATAAACAGGGCGCGAGTTCGCAGAAAACGAAGAAAAAATCGTGAAAATCAAGTCAGCGAGATTACAGATTACTATGTGCATTCGACATCGATGGAATTGGTATTGATTGTGGTACGAAGCTTCCCCTTTCCCCTTTTCCGATGATTTTCATCCAACATCCTGGATTCGTAATTATATTCGGAAAAGACAGTCATGAAATTGACCCTTATCCTACTTTGTGGTCACTAAAATTGCATCTATTTTTCGTTTCGAATCTAAAACTAAAGTGCTGTCATGGGACCATGGCACGGTTGGAGTCAACATCGTGTGTATGGTTCATATTTCTATTTTTCACCAGTCTGTCTCCCTTGGATGGCGCAACCATTAAGGGTCGAATAGTTAGAGGTAGTCGGTCCATCTAACAACGCTTGATTGTCATTGCCGTTCATGTTATCCGTCCCTTCAAACATTGACAAGAGACTGACCCTAGATTCGTTGCCATGATTTCGGTAATCCTCGCACTGACTGATGTTATCTATCTGGTTGACCTCGTTCCCATCCTCGTGATCTCCTGATGATTGGCATGGATTGAGTTTTTCACAAAGCCATTTTCGTCCCTTGCTGTCTTTCTTGTGAAGATTGTAAAGAAGAACATCAGCCACAATGTACAAGACGGCATCCACATTCCAAAGCATGCTCGAGATCAAATCGCAGGTGGCTAGGGTCACTTCATTCACGTCCCACAATACTTTCTTCGTGGGATCAATTTTGTGTCGGATACTCGGATCGGATAGATAAGCCATTGTGCAATCTAAGAGGGTCCCAAAGATAAAGAGTAGGGTTCCCAGGAACATAAAGTACCTGGCAAGTTGCTCTGAGGACCACGGTGAGCGACTGTCATCATTTGTTCCGTCTCTGCACGAAATTTGGCGGCCGCAGCAGGCAACTTGGCAACCCCTGCGGTAGGAGTTTCTCTGCGATATCAACTCAATAACTCCGCTCAGTAGATACAAGTGCATACCGATGAAACTCGTCATGTAGTTCGAAATATACCATTTTCGTTTTTCTTCCATCTCGATGAGATAAGTGTCGTCATCCCAGCCGTCATCAAGATTGTCGTAATGGTCATCCAGGAAGGTGCTGTAACATTCGAAAACTGCACCAGTCCCAAAGACGAATGCGACTACTACTTGCCAATATGCGTCGGACTCGTCGGTGGATGAGAGCGAGGAAGACTGTGTCGCGGACAGACTCTCACTATCATCTAAGGCAATGTCTAAGTTTAGCCCTTCTACTTCTTGAATTCGTTGGTAGTGATTTTCCTGATTCTGTCTTGTCAAGTTGCGTCCGTTACCATTGTTTCGAACACAGCGACACCACCATGACCTAAAAGAAGACCATGATATATACTCCATGTTCCATCGAATATCGATGCATGCATTTATGATGTAGAGAAAAGGACCCAGGGAATACAAGACATACCAAACCTTATCACCTGTAGTATATACGTAATCGTCATCCAAGGTACCATCGTCATCAAGCAACAAGTTGGCTTCTGCAGACTTCAAGTTTACTATATTTGTGTATGTCTGGATGCATGCCCCCGTAAAGAAAAAGAGATTCGATACCATCGTAAATCTCAGGTCGATAAATTTGTACGTCTCCCAGGAAGATTCTGAGGCTGAAATGGACCCAGTATCTGTTTCATCATCGTCTCTGAAGGAGCTCCATGGTGAGTTCATTTCGGTACTTTCCTCGAAGGAAGACGATGAGATTTCGTGTGACTTTTCCGGGGGATGCATAGGTGTTGTTTCTGCAGGTCTCCACGTTTCCAGGTTTTCATCTGCTTCGTCAGTAGCATCGCAACAGCAATCCTCCATCGGCAGGTCGGCCGTCATCTCCACATGGCTGTCGGGGTCCATTGTGTTTGAAAGCTGAACTAATCGTCCTGGGCCTTGGTATTCTTTTACTTCGTTATACCTGTATCACTAGAGCACGCCACGATCGAATGATTGGGTTGCTCGCACAGTTACGAATTCTGATATTGCTGTTGTACAGTCAAGTGGTCGAGAACAAAAATTTTGTTCCACCTTAAAACTTAACCGAATTCAGCTAAAGTAACTAAGATCGAACTACCTTATGACGACAGTAAATTGTGATGAGGGCGTGACGCGGAGACCGTGCGTCCTCTGTCCTTAAACGACTTATAAGTAGTACCCAGTACGGTAACTACACGCTTCAATTGTGAATACTGTGTTAAATATTTGAGAGACACGCTTATCGAGTCCCTTACAGAGTCGAGTCCAGTCGTCTACAAAATTGACAGGCAAGTCCCGCGACGAGAATTTTTGACTTTTCAATTACGGTACTTAAGCTCGACTTGCACGCTTCATGCTTGACATGCGCATTTCAAACTCAAATTCGTGATGATGTCTTCTTTTTGATAAGTTCACACACTTATTACGAAGTATTATTTAACAATGGTTGAAGAACGGCACGCACGATGCACGTGTTTCTGACGATTTGCTGGTACGGGGACCCCAGCGGGAATAAGATTTTTGAAGTTTTTCATGAAACAAAACCCAAGCAACATTCAAAAATACAGTACCGTACGCACCCGTGACAAAGAATCTAAAAATATTTATTTTTAGGATGCGCGAAAATTCTTAAATTGTTACCAATAATTCTCAACAACCCGACATCCCCTGAAAATGCTCAACAGTTCTAAAAAATATTGCTCAGATAGAAAAAATATTTTACTCTTATTTGACATTCGTACCGGTACGAGTACGAAGTCCAAACATTTCTCATTGTCAAGAATAACGGGACACAAAATAAGCGCCTTAAGCAAATCCTTTGGAAAAACTACGGCGAATTACCGTATGTACATATTAGATCAATAATATAACTTCTTATTAACGGTTAATGATACTCCTACAATGCTATGCATGTTTGTAGAGGGCGCGCAAACCAACATCGGCAAAAGGACAGACCAAACAAGATGCGTTTTGATCGATACAAGTTTAGGCCCGTACGATTCCGAGACACGTAGCGTATGTACCGGAATATAGGTGAAAATTTTCGGAGTCGATAGGGCTACCGGTAGTTCTAAACTGTCGTATGCCTCTAGTAGAAGGTACTAACATAGTTATAGTAGTGTGTAGGTATGTATGTGTAAATGGATTAAAACTAAGATTGTGAGCAAGCTGTCAACATCTCCGAGCATGGAGAAAAGCTTGTCTTTATTTGCTAAACAGTTGCAAAGGCATTGGACTTGAAATCCAACGATCTTGCACATAGAGGAATTAAGATATGTAGATCATCCAGACTTCAATATTGAAGCCTGGCTGGCGTGGCATTGTAGCTGACATCAGCTTCCAGATTTTCTTGAATCGTGGGAATTCAATTGTGAGGGTTTGAATACCACACTCTTTTTCTTCCCATGAAAATTTTATTTGGTTGCACAGAATTTTTGGTGGTTGGGTGCAACCAGTATCCCATAGATAGGATTTTTTTAATTGGCGCGATATGGTTTGAGGTTTCGAATGTTCATCTGTTGGACCACATGGTTCCCTGAGAGGAAGGAAACTGTACCATTCGTATGGATTTGCTGGATCATGCAGGGGCCTTTGCTTCTTGCTTCAAAAAGCTCCAGGAATTTGCTTTTCATTTTTCATCATAATTTGGTCTCCAACACTACAATCATGAAGCTTTTGATGGCTATTTTCTTTCATAGCATTCTTGTCAATTTGCGCTTGTCTTTTATTTCTGACCATGGCCAAGTCGGTGATTACAGGGATTGGTAGGAACATATCGCAATGGAACACAAGTGCTCCAGGCGTAATTCCAAAGGTCTTGTTGATGGTTGATCTAACAGCAATCTGAGCAGACGAAAAGACACTATTGATGATGTTGGTGGCTTCCTGAAGGTTCTGCGGTGGATTGGTATTGAGCTTGGTTCTCATTGCTGACTTTATGGTATCATGTACTTGTTCAAGGACCGCGTTTGGTTGTGGATTGCGGACAGAGCAAACCTTGGCCTTGATTCCAAGATTGGCAAGGTGGAGTTGGAAGTTGTTGCTCATGAAGTTGGTTCCTTGATCAATGATGCAGTTAACTGGCTTTGGATATCTAGAGAGCCAGCCATTGTTGAGCCCATGGACTGCCATGAGGCCGGTTGGGTTCACTTGCGGCGCTCTGATTATTTCAAGGAGGTTGGTGCACATATCCGTGACAGTGAATCCATTGAAGGTGATTGTTCCATGGCTGGGGATCTTGATCTTCCAAGGACCAATTCCCTTGATTGCAATTGTATCCCAAGGAACGTACTGGTGTTCTTTGGTTGGGAGTTGGCAATGACTTTGGTGGCTATTCTTCTTGTATGTTTGGCAAGCATTGCAGATTCTGCAGAAGGAGTTGATTTGGTCCTTCTTCAAGTTTGGTGCATATACGAATTGGTTAATGGTTCGGTACAATCTTTTGGCGCTGGCGTGATCAAGCACATGGTGGTAATATTTGTTTGTGGCTTGTACTCGATTTGGAGGGAGCACAATTTTCTGGTGGCCATTGGATTCAACAACTCGCAAGTTGGTGCCTTTAAAGTTCTCTGTGGAGTACCTTGGGTTGGTTGAGATATCAGCGTTGGCAGCTTGGTCTTGTGCCAGCTGATTGAATGCTAAGGGGTACATGGGAATATCATCTGGGTAGTTGAGGAGCAAGTCCGGAAGGGAGAGAACATCCATTGGATTGTCCATTGGGGCAATGTCCGAATCAGTTGGGGGAGTCGGAGATTCCTTCTTTTCCTCTGGAGATTGCTGGAGTGGGAGCCAGGAGAGCGCGTCAGCAATCACATTATCTTTGCCTTGAATATATTTGAATACTGGAGAGAATTCTTCAAGGTGCATGCGCCAAGTCATAATGCGATGGCTTGTGAGTTTCTGTTGGGTTAAGTTGGTGTGGGCTGTCCATATTATGATTTCTGCACCCCAAGGAATGGGTCAAAATTCCTTGAAGACTTCAACAATGCAGAGCATCTCTTTATCAATCATAGAGTATTTGTGTTGTGCAGTGTTGAGTTTTTGAGAGAAGCAGAGGATAATTCTTCCTTCTTCGATGAGGACAGCACCAAGCTGGTAATCAGAAGCATACTAGTGTAGACGTGGAAGGGTTTGTTTGAATTAGGGAAGGCAAGCAAGATATTTTTTGCAATGAGAACCTTGGCTTTGTTGAAGGCCTCAATGAGCTCTGGGGTTCAAGGGAGCTGCGCGCTTCAAATAGAAGTTCCGATAGAAGTTGATCATTCCAACAAAGGATCAAAGTTGGGTTGTTGTTGAGGGAAAAGCCAGTTTCAAGATGGGGTCTATCTTGTTTGGATTGGGCCTCATTCCATCTCAGGAAATAAGGTGGCCAAGCCAAGGCACCTGTGATTGGAACCAATGCCATTTGGAGGGCTTGACAGCAAAGTTGTGGGCTTTGAGCAGGGAAAGAACAGAAGAGACAGATTTGCAGTGAGATTCAAGAGTGTCTGAGAAGATTCCAATATCATTGATGTATACTTCAATGTCCTTCAAGTGCAATAGCATCTGTTCTATGCATCCTTGGGCCCAACTTGGAGAGTTGAGGAAGCCCATTGACAATTGTAGGAGCCCATTGGCAATTGGAGAAGTCGGAATTTTCCAAATGGTGTAACGAGGACACAAAGCCAAGTGGAGGCTTTGTTGAGTTTGAAGGTGTGGAACTGCATACTCACATCAAGGAGGGTCACATATTTGAATCCTCTTCTTCTGTGGAAGATATCTTGGATCTTTGGAAGTGGATAGTGGAGCTTTTTGGTAACTTTGTTGAGCTCCTGAAAGTCGCTGATGAGTTGCCAGGACCCATCTGGTTTTGGAGCTATGAAGGTTGGCATTCCCCATTCAGTGGCATAGCAGCACTTGAGGATGCCGAGCTTGACTTGTCAGTTGATTTCCTTTTTCATGGCTTCCTGTTGGTGAAGTGTAAGTGGATATGGTTGTTTGGTGTGATATGGCTTTCCATCTTGCTGGAGCTCAACGCGGAACTCTTGATTAGGGAAAATACCTAATTGCTTATTATTCAAGCCTTTTCAAGAAGGATCTTTAACAGACAAGATTTTTCATTGTCAGAGAGATGTTTTCGTTCAGTAACTAGCTTGTGGAGATCTGTCTTCTCATACTTGGATTTGCCACCAACATACGCTTGTTGAGCAGCTTGGTTGGAGTAGCTTTCAGCAACAGAATGTGGCTCTGCTGACATGACCTTGTGGAGCATTGACTTGTTATTGAAGTAGTTTCGCGGGTGGAATTGCATGTTCTTTTCATATCATTTGATGGTGCAAGCTTCAAAGTCCATCTTCATTCCAAGGTCTCTCATTGTTCTTCTGCCAGTAAGGAAGGTGATAGTTGATGTTCTGAGTGACAACAAAACACCTGATTTTCAACACTTTCATGGAATAGGTTAGCTCTGGAAACATGGTGTTCTCCAAGATCACATATTGATTACAAGTGGTTTTACCATTGGTTGTTTGCATTTGAATTGGTTCAGCAAGAGAGAGCTTCTTGACGTTCAAAGGAATTGCTGAGTCAACAATGAGATTGTCTGTGGATCTGGAATCAAAGAGTGTCTTCAGATAGTATTTGCCGGATACGCCATTGATGGAGTTGCACACACTGACTGTGGTTGGTGCAAGATCAATATCCTTGTCAGGAGAAACATCACTATTGTTGTTGTGGCTAGTTGAGGTTTTCGATTCAGGGAATCGTTGAAGATCTGAGTTATAGTACTCATAATCAACATCCATGTCGACATGGAAGAGGTCTGGCGAAGGTGCCGATGGAAGATTTTCTTCTGGTTCATTGATGAGGACACACATGTGTTGCTCAGGTTCATGTGGGTTGTTGCCATAGGAGGATGAATTGCTTGATCGATTGCTAGCAGTATTGTTGCTATTGACGTTGCAATCATTCACATGTGCATCATTGCTGTCATTGCAATTAGTTCAGTTTGGATTCTTGGCATTAAGATATTAAATTCCTTTCGTGACCAGAAGTACCAAAGCTACCAAAGGGTAGATTTCCTATGCGCATGAATCAATGAGTCCCGTATCCATCTAAGTAATCGATTCCCACGGCATATCGATTCCCACGGCGCATCGATTCCCATCGCGCATAAACGGTGAGCAATCCCTGTCTTACGATATTGCCATTGTTCTTCGGTGAGCAAACTCTGATTTCATAAAATATCACACGAGCTACGGGAGCAATTCCTGACCTTAATGATAAACATTTCATGGAGTCTTCCTAACGGAACAAGAGAAGAAAACCGTTGGCATGTGATTCTCACACAATACATATACATGCATACAAATATATATGGTCAACGACTAATACATGTACGGAAATAATCAGCGAGTAATCTCAGCACTACGCAACAGCAGTTGCAACGTATTCATCTCAATAAAAGAGATATCTTGCATTTCAGCAAGATTTCACTTTATCTCATACTTTTAACATTCAACTGATTTATATCCCAAAATTCACACTAGTTGCTACCAACTACTTGTAATCTACATAATAAGGTCTGTCTCGCTGCAATCTGAATAAGTCACAGCAAGAGGAGATCTGGCGTTTCCCTAGTCTCGCCTGTAGTCCGATTATCCGTTGCCGAAAGTATCCAAACACAATTGTCACGCGTAGAGTACAATCGTTCGTCTACTAACACACTAACACAGTGTTGCTGTTCATCAGAAGTCCTTGAATCAGACTCTCAACGAATCGGATTCAGAAGGAAAATAATAGATTAACAGTCGCAAGCTCTAAGAAGGCTTGCACACAAGAAGGACCAGGAACGGAATTGAACATAATCCCTACGCTGGCATATGCACGTCGCACATCGCACAAGAAGCAGTTCCCATTCTCAGTTACCACGCACTTCTTTCCAAGGCTCCGAACCACCACAGATGCCGAACATACCGGTAATGCCCGTCAATGCACTCGGAGGCGAAGAGAAGAATGACGCTGAAGTCACCACTATCGAACGCTTTCCCAGCTTCGATGCTGATATGAGAAAGATACTCATATCATTACTCAACGTAACAAGTGAGATTACTAGCAAGTTGTGCCTAGCTCTCAAAGAAGGCGGATTATGCGAGTGGAAGTCGTTCCTCGACGCACTTATCGAACCGGATTTTGCACGCGAACTTACCTATATGGAGCGAGGATTGGCAACGCATATCCCTCGATCCATCCAAAGGAGCATAGAAGCACTTGCGGATTTCGCTATCGAACTACAAGAAGAAGGTGTCGACCTAGGAGAAGACGAGAAGGACTGGAAAGATGTAAAGTCATATACATACAAGGAATTCCAGGCATTCCGCGGAGAGCGTGCCCAACGCTTACGCAATGAATCTGTTCTGAACCCACCACCTCCTCCGGCGGGAAGTAACAAAAAGTCCCCTCAGCAGGTAAAGTACGAATCATGGTGCCGAAAAGCACGAGATGAAAAGTCCTTTACACCCCTCACGAATGACTCGAGATTCGAACACTGGCTTGTCGGTTTCAAAGCTAAACTCGAGGCATACGACATCGATACAGAGACATTCCTCGATGAAACTTGGCCTCCAGCCACGCTTGTGGGTTACACCCGTGATCTCTACGTCAAACAATGTGCCTTCTTCTGGGTACTAATGTTGGAAGTCTTCAAGAGTGACCTTTCCGCATCATGTGTACACAGTCATTCTACCACTCGTGATGGACGCAAGGCCTACTTCGACTTCGTAAACCTTCATAGCCAATCAAAAGCAAAGGTATACGACAACTCGACCCAGCTACAAGCGTTGCTCAAGTTGAACCTCAACAATTGGAAGGAATCCAAAGTGAAATTCATCACACACTGGTTTGATGAATTGAATCACCTCAACAAGCTCCGTCCTCCCAACAAACCCCTCGAATACCACACTGTAAAATCAGCATTGTGTTAGGCATGCTATTCCAGCTTCCAGCTAAGCGAACAGTTTGCCAAAGTCAAGGATCCAGGTGGGACGAATAGCACCGTAACGGATGCAGTTGCCGAAGCCGCTGCTATCCATGATCTTAAAATCACGCTTTTACTCGAAGCAACTTGACTTGATTCCCAGTCTGCGATGTCTGCTCCTCGGTCGACCGTACGTGCACACGTTCATGATTTCTCTTCTGACTCGATCCAAAACCATGAGGACTATGCTCTCCCCATCGAATTTGAAGGAGACTATCAAGATTATGCCGTGTTCAAGGCTGGACGTACCCCTGACCCTACCACAAGGTTGCCTACAAACATATGGAAGGCCTTGTCACGTCAGGACATGAAGAGTTGGCTCAGTTTTTCTCCGGAAGGAAAGAAAATCGTGGTTGCCTCATTGCGGCACGATTTACTTAACACTAACCAACCTGACCCCAACAGTGTCAAACCCATTACACGAAAGGCATACCAACATGAACACTCGGTATCTTTTCAAGAAGACGATACTTCAACCAAGGATGAGCATGCCAAATCTGCAGCAGACCTACATCCTGCTGTAGAGAATGATCGTAGAGGCGTTTTCCATGCATCTCTAGGTGTATACAAATCCACGACCTCCTCGTCTAAGGACCAGCGACCTCTCAAGTCTTCCGTGTCACCCGCGCATCCAGCTCGATTCCTCTCAAACAACCCTGACATTCAGTACAAAAAGGACGGTGACACCCAAATACCTATCGGAACACCATCGTATTCCGCCAATTTTCACCAGTGGTATACTCCCGAGGACGATCTCACCTTTCCTAATGATGGTCCCGTAACGTCATACACATACCGTATACACAAAACTACGGTTACTAGCCCTGGTTTTGCCATGGTCGATCGCGGCGCAAATGGCTGCATCATCGGTAATGATGCATGTCTCATCTCCAAGGATATTCCACCACAATATGTTAACGTCACCGGCATTAACAATCATCAGGTACAAAACATTCCCATTGCTACATGCGGAGCATATTCCATGTCGAACAGAGGCCCCGTCATTCTTATTTTCAATGAATGTGCCTATACAGGACGACATCCTTCTATATTGTCATCCGGCCAGATGGAAGCATATTTTTCCACTGTAGACGACACGTCCATCAAAGCAGGCGGAGGACAGGTCATCACCACCTCCGATGGCTATGCACTGCCACTTAGCATACAACACGGCTTACCATACCTTGCGATGCGGAAGTATACGACTGTCGAATTTGACACGCTACCACATGTTATCATGACGTCCGATAAACATTGGGACCCATCTGTTCTAGATACCACGATCAGTGCAAAGGATGAACAATTTCTCCAGAAATATCCTCCCCAGCCACAGCAACTCCCTTATGCCGATTACGACGAATATGGGAACCCACGCTGCCTTGAAGGATTCGATATATCTGTTTCCCCCGGGTCCTCCACGGTCACATCCCTCAGCTCGTATTCCAGCCATTCTACCCGATCTCCCTTTCTTCCAATTGATGATCATAAGAACAACGATCGCACCTTTTGGCTTACTTCCACTGACTACGCTCATCAAGAACGTCTCGCATGCTGCGCGCCAACCGCAGTCTCTGGAACAGTCAATGCGTTTCCGACAGATTGTACAGCCAGTGACACTACACGCATTGCAGCTACGCCCCGCGAAAGATACCCCAACGAACATGACTACTTATCCCTCAAACCTTTCTTTTGTTGGGTTTCCACCGATCGCATCAAAGCTACTTTTGAAAACTCAACCCAATACGGTTCGTTAGCGGTTAGCCCTGATGGTAACATTTTCAAACGGTTTCATTCCCCTCAACCGGCCATGAACGTTCGCCCCTTCAATGACGATGTTATGTCCGATGCAGTCTATTCAGATATCCCAGCAATTGATGGTGGATCCAAGATTGCTCAGATCTTCTTTGGCCGCAAATCGCATATTATTCACGTTGAAGAAATGCGTACCACCGGCGATTTTCTACCCTGCTTTCAGAACTTTGTTCGAAAATGGGGCAGGCCCATCCGCCTCCTTTGCGACCACGGTAACTATCAATCAAGTAAGAAAGTCATGGATTACCTCAAAATGTTATGGATTGGACTCTGGCAAAGTGAACCGTACCATCAACACCAGAATCAATTCGAACGACGATACCAAACGTTCAAACGCATTGTCAATCGCGTCATGGATCGTACCGGCACACCGCCACACATGTGGTTACTGTGCATGACATACGTCGCGGGTCTCCTCAATGTTGTCTCTGACCCTATGCTGTCCGATAAACAACCGATCTTCATTGCCACGGGTACAATTGGCGACATCAGCGCATACACCAGTTTCTTCTGGTTTGAACCTGTGTATTTCAAGACCAATGACTCTCCTTTCGGTACTAAATCTACCGAACGCCTCGGTCATTTCGTCGGCATTGCCAAACATGTTGGCAATGGACTCTGCTTTCGAATCTGGGATCCAGTTACCAACAAGTTACTAGACCGGTCCGGTGTTCGGTCTGCTCTTACACCTGAGTCACGTAACAAACGCGCGGGCTTATTTACTGATGATGGTTTCATCAAATGGCGTAATGCAAAGGATTCCTTACCCCGTCTATACGCCACTGGAGAAGCTCCAGCTTTCAAACATGGGGAGCATACCGATCAGCATAAACTCATTGACGAGTCTACTAAACCAAACAGTTCAGTTTCCCCTAACGGTTCACCTGCTGATTCTGACACCACAGATACCACGCTCCACGCATCTGGCACTCAACCAATTCTTCAACCACCCACCCACCCCTCGTTACCGAGCTTTCTTTATAAGAAGGTCGATGACAGCCCAAGCTGGTCACCTTCTCCACTCCCTAACAACTATGGGGAGAGTCTCGATGGTCCTCCTACGACACACATCTTCAGCAAGACACCCGATGGCGTTCTCCTTACTGAAGATGATTTTGATCCACCGGAATTAGCATACTTTGATGTTAGTGACGCCACAACTCCACACACCAACCCCGCTACTCCTTCAGTAGACCCATCACAGGTAGTTGTTACCGACGAAGAAGGTAACGCACAGTTTGACAATGACAGTAAACCTATTACCATTCCTACGATCCCGATTGCCGATCTACAAGGACGTTCCTTCCTTGTAACCAATCTCGATGGCACCCGGAAGCGTCTTACCATTGTCGATGTTGAAGACAGTCTGGAACGCAATAAAGACTTCATCAAGTTCAAGTGTAAACACTCCGATGACGAACTAGATGATATCATTGCATACAATGACGTCATGAATTACATACATCGTGATTCAACACAAGAAGACGGCAAACTCTGGTCATTTCGCCGCATCCTAGGACACCAAGGTCCACTGGATAACAAGCATCCTCAATACAAAGGTTCCAAGTATAACCTCTGGATTGAATGGGAGAATATGGAACGAACATATGAACCTCTGGCCAACATTGCAGCCGACGACCCGGTCACCGTTGCAAAATATGGGAAAGACAACAACTTGCTTGATCTCCCGGGTTGGAAACGTCTCAGAAGAATCACCAACCTAGCCCGACGAACCAAGAAACTTGATCGACTCGTGCACCAAGCCAAACTACGTTCCTTCCGTACCACTCCGCAGTACCAATATGGATTCAAAGTTCCTCGTAGCCACGAAGAAGCCCTCCGATTTGATCAAGCCAACGGGAACACCAAATGGGAAGATGCCACTACTCTGGAAATGGCACAACTCAATGAATACAATACATTCATTGATAAAGGCGTATACAAGACAAGCTCCATTCCCACGGGATTCCAACAGATCAAGGTACACATGATATACGTTGTCAAACACGACGGAAGACACAAGGCCCGCCTCGTTGCTAACGGTAATCTCACTGAGGCCCCTATCCACAGTGTTTACGCAGGCGTCGTATCTCTTCGCGGTCTACGTATGTGCCTATTCCTAGCTGAACTCAACGATCTAGAGGCATGGGGCACCGACATAGGTAACGCCTACTTAGAAGCAGTCACCTGCGAGAAAGTATGCATCAAGGCAGGTCCCGAATTCGGATCGTTGGAGGGTCACCTGTTGGTCATTTTCAAAGCCCTATATGGTCTCAGGTCTTCAGGCAAGTGCTTTGGAGACTTACTCGCGGCTTGTCTCATCGAACTCGGCTTCGAAAGATCCCGCGCAGAACCGGAAATATTCCTCAAACCCGGAACGAACAAGCATGGTGAACGGGTATATGAGCTTATATGCACATATGTCGATGACCTATGTCTCTGCATGGCAGATCCCAATTCCTTCTTGAAGATATTGCAATCGTCACCGTATAACTTCAAATTGAAGGGATCCGGACCTATGAACTTTCATTTAGGATGTGGATTTGAACGTGACGAACATGGTGTTCTGTGCATGAATCCCATAAAGTTCATCGAAAAGATGGAAGCATCTTACGAACAAATGTTCGGATGCAAACCTAACACTAGATTCCGATCACCCATCGCGGAGAACGATCATCCTGAATTGGACTCCTCAGCCTTTCTTGAAGAAACCGGTATACAAAAATACCAAAGTATGATCGGTTCACTGCAATGGATCATCGCTATTGGCCGTTTCGATGTACAAACAGCCGTGATGACGCTCTCAAGTTTCAGAGCTCAGCCACGAGATGGACATCTCGAACGTGCTAAACGTATCTATGGATATATCTCCAAGTTTAGACATTTTAAAATCAGATTCCGCGTGGAACCGCCCGATTTTATATTGACTAAACCCGACACCATCGACTGGTCCAACACCGTCTATGGGGAACATTCTGAGGAGCTACCCGACGACGCTCCTGCACCGCTTGGAAAGACAGTAGTGTTATCACACTTCTATGATGCCAACCTCATGCATGATATTCTCAGTGGCAAGGCAGTTACCGGCATTCTTCATTTCGCGAACAAGACTCCCATGATGTGGTTCTCGAAGAAGCAGTCTACTACGGAAACAGCCACCTTTGGAGCTGAATTTGTTGCAGGAAGAACTTGCATCGAACAGATTGTCGATCTACGCCACTCATTCCGATACCTCGGAACACGAGTACATAATATCTCATACTCTTGGGGTGACAACGAAAAGATGATCCAAACGTCGACCTTTCCTTACGCAAGGTTGCATAAGCGTCATAACATTCTATCGTTTCACTACGTACGGAGTATGATAGCGAGAGGTTTCATTTCAATGATGCACATCCCAGGTAAGGATAACTGTGCAGATATTCTCACCAAGCATTGGAGTCACTCAATTGTGTATCCACTGCTCAGGCCCATCTTCCACTTCTGTGGTAATACTGGTGACCTTCTCCAGGATGATGGAAGCATCATGTAGAGCGTGATGACCCTTCACGAGGAAACATGGGGAGTATTAAATTCCTTTCGTGACCAGAAGTACCAAAGCTACCAAAGGGTAGATTTCCTATGCGCATGAATCAATGAGTCCCGTATCCATCTAAGTAATCGATTCCCACGGCATATCGATTCCCACGGCGCATCGATTCCCATCGCGCATAAACGGTGAGCAATCCCTGTCTTACGATATTGCCATTGTTCTTCGGTGAGCAAACTCTGATTTCATAAAATATCACACGAGCTACGGGAGCAATTCCTGACCTTAATGATAAACATTTCATGGAGTCTTCCTAACGGAACAAGAGAAGAAAACCGTTGGCATGTGATTCTCACACAATACATATACATGCATACAAATATATATGGTCAACGACTAATACATGTACGGAAATAATCAGCGAGTAATCTCAGCACTACGCAACAGCAGTTGCAACGTATTCATCTCAATAAAAGAGATATCTTGCATTTCAGCAAGATTTCACTTTATCTCATACTTTTAACATTCAACTGATTTATATCCCAAAATTCACACTAGTTGCTACCAACTACTTGTAATCTACATAATAAGGTCTGTCTCGCTGCAATCTGAATAAGTCACAGCAAGAGGAGATCTGGCGTTTCCCTAGTCTCGCCTGTAGTCCGATTATCCGTTGCCGAAAGTATCCAAACACAATTGTCACGCGTAGAGTACAATCGTTCGTCTACTAACACACTAACACAGCGTTGCTGTTCATCAGAAGTCCTTGAATCAGACTCTCAACGAATCGGATTCAGAAGGAAAATAATATAAGAAAGCACTGCCCCCAAGTGTGGTTGGCACCCGGGTGAATAGGACATGCTGAGCCTTCTGATACTCTCATGGTTGGATTGTTGTTGTTATTGCCGTGGCTGTTGTTGGAGCCTTGTTGTCAATTTTGGCCGTTGTTATTGTTGTTGTTGATGGTGGTGGTGGTGTTCAATCAATCGTTATCTCAATCATTCTGATTGTTTTGGTTGCAACAATTACTGTTGTTACGATTGTTGTTGCTATTGTTGTGGTTGTTATTCCTGTTTTGGGAGGAATTATCTTTGTGATTATTTTTCTTACTTTTCTTGTTTTCTTTATTTTGGTATCTCTCCATCCTTGTCACTATCTGTGTGAGAGTGTCTTCATAGAGAGAGTGATGCTCTTTGTAGGAGTCCTTCCATTCACTGGGCATGGAATCAAATATCAAACTCTTGAAGTCTTCATTGTTGATAGCTGCGTCTTCTGGTGGATGTCCTGAAAGCAGTCGTAAGAAGACATGGTTGTGGAAGGTGACCATAGAGACAAACTGGTGTACGGTCATGTTGGTGGTCTTTTTGATGTTGTTAAGAAACCTTTTGTGGCATCAATATGCGTTGGCATTGTTGTTGAATTTGTGAGTGATGAAGGCATCAATTGTAGTTGGGAAGTTCTCTACAGTTTGGGTTGGTACGTTGGATAATACATACTCATTCCGCCAATTCCTATCAGCACAGTCTCTGAGGAGATCAGAGAACCTGTCATATTGCTTTGGTCCTGTTGTTAAGGGAAGAGTTTTCTTTGCATGTGAGAATTCATTAATGGTGAAAAGGACTTGGAAAAGGGGTGCTCTTGCAGTAATGAGAGGTACTTTAACCTTCACAGTCTCCGTGCCACCATTGGCAGTGGTCGTGGAGTGTTTGAATTCTATCTTGTCCATATAATCTTGGTCAAAGTCAAACTTAAAAGGGATGACAAAGTAGCTTGTCATTACTGGACAATTGGTAGCAGCAGTTGGTTGCTTGTTAATAGTTACTCGAGTTTAGTAGTTGGTTGAAGCACTTATTCAACTGTTTAAACAGTGTTGTATGCCTCTAGTAGAAGGTACTAACATAGTAATATAGTAGTGTGTAGGTATGTATGTGTAAATGGATTAAAACTAAGATTGTGAGCAAGCTGTCAATATCTCTGAGCATGGAGAAAAGCTTGTCTTTATTTGCTAAACAGTTGCAAAGGCATTGGACTTGAAATCCAACGGTCTTGCACATAGAGGAATTAAGATATGTAGATCATCCAGACTTCAATATTGAAGCCTGGCTAGCGTGGCATTGTAGCTGACATCAGCTTCCAGATTTTCTTAAATCGTGGGAATTCGATTGTGAGAGTTTGAATACCACATAAATCTGTCAAGTGACTGAAACAATATGAGTCCCATATTTGCAATTAGACTGATTTTATGAGTTGTACCTTCGATAGTCAGTTTGGGCACTTGATTTGCACCAAAAATACTCTCTTGTGTGCCATTTGGAGAGACAAACCCCAACATTTTCTGCATTGTGAGTGGCAATGTTGTTCACACTACGAAGCATCAGATGAGTTATGCAAAAATTATTCATGGTCTTGACCTGATATTTTGGGAGTCATTACTTACTCACTCAGTTTGGGCACTGGATTCGCGCCAAAAATATTCTCTTGTGTGGCATTTGGAGAGGCAAACCAAAACATTTCCTGCATTGTGAGTGGTAATGTTGTTCACACTATGCATCAGATGAGTCGTGCAAAAACTATTCATGGTCTTGACCTGATACTTTTGAATTTATTACTTGCCAGTCAGTATGGCCACTGCATTTGCACCAAAAATACTCTCTTGTGTGTCATTTGAAGAGACAAACCACAACATTTTCTGCATTGTGAGTGACAATGCTGTTCACACTATTCATCATACCGCCATTTTGCCTTTGATTGTACCGGTTTGCACCTGCCCAACTTCTGAAGGATCAATCTCAGCAACCAGACATCCCCAGAAAATTCTGAACATATCACCTTGAAGCACAAATCGCGTACTACTAAATGACGTTTTAAAAGAAATTCTGGGGATGTCTGGTTGTTGACATCGCTCTGTCAGAGGGAAAGAGGGTTAAGTAAATGGTACAAAAAAACTATGGAGAACTCTTTATTTTTAATCTAAATAAAATAACTGCTTTTCAGCTGATTTTGAAACTCCGCGTAGACTGTGCCGGCTCGCGCACGCGCGCGCTGCCAGCAGCAGATAAAGGACAGACCATAAAAACGTAAAAAGGACAGACCAAAAAAGCGGAAAAACAACAGACCCTCAAGTACCTACCAAGTACCCGTAGTACTACTACTGGTAATACCAGTACTAGTAGCACATAAAAGGTAAACAGTAATTTGCCATTAGAAATTCAATAATCAGACATTTTTTGTGACTAGTCCATGAATATTGTTCCTGTTATGGATAAGATGAATCATGAAAGAAACAGAAGTGACTTATCTGTCATAGTTTGTGTGTCACCGCCTAATGAGTGCATTTGGGTACTGGATCTGGAGGAAAAATACACACCAATTTGCAATTAGAAATTAAATAATCAGAGATTTTCTGTGATTAGTTCATGAATATCGTTCCTGTTATGGATAAGATGAATCATGAAAGAAGCAGAAGTGACTTATCTGTGACAGTTTGTTTGTCACCACCTAATGTGTGCATTTGAGTACTGGATTTGGAGGAAAAATACACACTAATCTGCAATTAAAAATTCCAAAAACAGATATTTTCTGTGATTAGTCCATGAATATTGCTCCTGTTATGGATAAGATGAATGATGAAAGAAGCGGAAGTGAGTTATCTGTCATAGTTTGTGTGTTACCACCTAATAAGTGCATTTGGGTACTGGATCTGGAGGAAAAATACACACCAATTTGCAATTAGAAATTAGAAAATCAGATATTTTCTGTGATTAGTCCATGAATATTGTTCCTGTTATGGATAAGATGAATCATGGAAGAAACAGAAGTGACTTATCTGTCATAGTTTGTGTGTCACCACCTAGTGAGTGCATTTTGGTACTGGATTTGGAGGAAAAATACACACTAATTTGCAATTAAAAATTAAATAATCAGATATTTTGTGTGATTAGTCCATGAATATTGTTCCTGTTATGGATAAGATGAATCATGGAAGAAACAGAAGTGCGTTATCTGTGACAGTTTGTGTGTCACCACCTAATGAGTGCATTTGGGTCCCTGGATATGAATGGGGGCCAAAAATAGGTTCAGCACAGTAGGAGTAGTACTTGTTCCTACATAGGTACTGGTATCTACCGGTATTGGTACTCATACTGAGTACTTGGTAGAAGTTTTTTCAAAGGTGACTTGGTTAGTCCTATGCACGGTTTCAATTTTTTTTGAAAAGTACTGTATTTTTTAATGGTTTAACGGTTTATGGCTGACTGGGCATGCGCACTATCACTGCGCGGAGTCTCAATTTTTTGAAAATAGAACGTGCAGAACATCAGATACCTCATTATTTCTTTATATTCATATTCAGTAATGAACAGAAAGTTTTTTATATATTGAGTCAATAAGACTTCAAAAGGAACAGAAACAAACATCAGATTTGTATTCGTCTCTAAATGAGCTTTCCAGCGGTATATAGGTTAATAGAGGTTACACACGATCTTGAAGCATTAAATTCTCCCGTTGGATTGATCATACTCAACGCATAGGTATGTCGTCCGATAACTGTCACGCGACCCAACGCGGCCCCTCGCAAGCCCTATTTTCAGAAAATCAACCCTTCCTTTGTTATGCGCAAGGACATTTTTTTAAATTCACAATTTTTGTGGTGAAGAGTTTCGACCCCCCACAGGTTGCGACCAAAACTCTCCCCGATGACTCAAAATGTCCATTGATCTCTCAATTTTGACTAAATTGATTTAAAAAATCTATTTCTCGCTACCAAAATTCTTAACCTTAACCCAAGATATGAAATGAAACTATTTTAAGAAGTGTTTATTTGCTCCGTTGTTGCGTTCCACACTGTGTACAAAATACCATAATAAATACACAGTACAAAAACCATGTACAAGTCTACAGGTAATGAACATGTGTGTGCTCCGTACACTGATATCTCTTCAAAAACAGAACAAGTGAAAAGACCCTGCAAACACAGCAGCAGAAAAACCCTCTCAAAGGCATTATTTATTTTTGATAGGAATTCCTATCATCAAAATCACGGATGTCATTAACTTCCATTTTGACAACCCTGCCACGACCCTTCTGTTTCTCCTTCACTAGAACAGACCATGAAGGTTCACCACCATACAAATAGTACAAAATGACACCAACTCAAATACCTAAATGTTACTCTACTTCATTTTTGATTGGGAAGGGTATTCAAACGGCAAAGACAATGACAACTACTGGCCCTACTCCAACCCATCTCTTTCCCCTTGGATAAAGGAGAGAATGGAGGCAGACTATGTACAACTCCTACCAGGTTTGAACGCCAGCATGTTACTCTACTGATTTGCTGACCGGGAATGGCAATTGAAGGGCAATCCAATGGCAAATTACGAAAGATACAACAAACAACATTTCCGTTTTGACAACCATTCTATTTCTCCTACCGTAGAACAGACCATAAGGGCTCACCACGGTACAAATAGTACAAAATGACACCAACTCAAATGCCTACACGTTACTCTACTTCAATTTTCATTGGGAAGGGTATTCAATGGCGAATAAGACAAATCTGAATGACGAAGATACGAAAAAATGAGCCAACGACAAAGACAACAATGACCCTGCTCCGGCCCATCTCTTTCCCCTTGGATAGAGGAGACAATGGAGGCAGACATGTACAAACCCTACCAGATTCGAACGCCAGCATGTTACTCTACTATTTCTTGACAGGGAGTGGCAATCCAATGGCAATTGGACGGCAATTAAGCGCCGTTTTGAGCGCCATTTTGAGCGCCGTTTTGAGCGCCGTTTTGAGCTATATTCCTTTTCTCCAACTGTTTTCAAACCCCATCGTGTTTCCATGAATTTTCCTTGAAACCCTTTCTTGTGAACTGTTTTCAATGCTATTTGCTTGGCATGTTGGACAATTTCCTTCATACTTTGATGTGCCTTCTTTGGTTTTATCTCCGACAAGTGTTTGTAAGTCTGGTGGATTGTTGATGATGACGGTGCTGCGTTTTGGAGAAAATTTGAAGTCATTCTCTTTCTACATGTCTTCCTATGTTTCCTCTTTGATTTTTGCTTGATTGCTTTTGCTGGCAATTGCTTTGTTGTTGTTTTGAATCCCATTGCACCGGGTGCCATTCTTGTCTGACAATCGCCGGACTCTGTGCAGATTAGCCGTTGGAGGACAACGACGAATCGATTTGCCAATGGAGTGCGTTTCAGGGTCAAGTTTCTGCATGGCGTTTCAGATTCAGTTGTCGGGAACGGCAATTCTGACTTTTGCGGCAGAGCTTTGATCGTTCCCGCTTGCCGCTGTTGCTGTTGGTTAGATTGTTACCAGTTCTGGCCACTTGAAAATCCGCAGAATGTCTGTATTGGCGTTTCAGGGTCAAGTTTCTGGAACGGCGTTTCAGATTGAGTTGTCTGGAACGGCAATTCTGACTTGAACGTCTGCTGTATTGGCGTTTCAGGGTCAAGTTTCTGGAACGGCGTTTCAGATTGAGTTGTCTGGAACGGCAATTCTGACTTTTGCAGCAGAGCTTCGATTGTTCCCGCTTGCCGCTGTTGCTATCGCTGCTGCTGTTGCTATTGCTTCCGCTGTTGGTTTGATTGTTCCTGGTTCCGGCCGCTTGAAAATCTGCAAAACGTCTGTATTGGCGTTTCAGGGTCAAATTTCTGGAACGACGTTTCAGATTGAGTGGTCTGGAACGGCAATTCTTGTTACTGATCGATTCGTTGCCGTTGTTGCTGTTGCCAATCTATAACAATCTACAATAATTGAAAAAAATTGAGGTGAGTATCTATTGATGTAGAATAAATGATAACAACAGAATAATATAATCTACGTGCTACCAACCTACACTGTTGGCGTCCGATCGATTCGATGCTGCCGATTCGTTGTTCCGTTATTTGCCACACCTACAGGGAAAATTCGCCGCACCTACAGAGAAGAATACGATGATTTGCCACACCATTCACCGCACCTTGATCCAATGTTTCCGATCCATTGTTTCCGCTCCGTTCTTTCCGATCCGATCTGTTGTTTCCAATCCGCACCTATGAAATTAATAAGGAAAACAGAAGTGAGGAATACCTCATCAGCAATGTAGGATATAGGCATCATTGTCTATGTATCTCACGTTGTTCACCGTTTCCTATCCTTTTCCTATCTGATCCACCGTTGCCGACCTTTCGCTGTCGATCCAACAATTGCCGTTGTTGCTGCTGCTGCCGTAGATTTGCAGCCTTCTTACTCCTTTGTCACGAAAAACTGGATCTTGATCCTGTTGATATATATACGCAATGGATGCAGATTTATTGCTTTCAAGACGTATATGTTTGTGTGCACCCAAACAACAATATCTATCCAGCAATTCCTCTCTCGTCCAATGCCGTCCAATTCTTTTTCCAGCTAAGGCAGTTATTTTGGATTAAAATATCTCGAGCCTGAATTCCCTGCCTACTAGTGATCATTGCTGATCAGTTCAGTGGGATCCCGCGTTCTCGGACAGAGTGCTTTATCGTACAAGTACGGTAAAGCAACTCTGCTCAAGATAAGTTCGGTGAGATTATGAAGGGAAAGAGTATTTTTTGACTCGAAAAGAAAAGAAAATCACACTGTAAAATCACACTGTAAAATCACCACAATGTAAAATCACTTCGGAAAAAAAATACTTTTCGCTGTGTGTGTGTGTGTGTGTGTTCAAAGAAAAAAAATGGATACTTAACCTGTGAGATCTAATGCAGTAAATATAGAACAATGAAGAATAATTTGATTTTCTTAATTAAAATAAGAAGGTTAAGTACTAAATCACGCGTCGTGCGCATTTTGAATATAGAACAATAAAGAGTAGTGCCCTGATTTTTTTAGTTAACGTTCTCAACTTGTGATACAGTGAGATCTTTCATGTACCGGTGATAGTTACAGCCGTAGCTTTCTACACAATTTTCGTACTACATAATTTCTGGTATTGAACTTGCGTAGCTTTCTACAAGAGTAGCTTTCTACACCATTTTTGTACTAGCTAATTTCTGGTAAAGCATTTGTGTAGTATTCTACGCCAGTAGGATTCTACACAATTTTCATACTAGATAATTTCTGGTATTGAATTTCTGTACATTTCTACAACAGTAGCTTTCTACACCGTTTTCGTACTAGATAATTTCTGGTTACAAATTTGTGTAGCATTCTACGCCAATAGGTTTCTACACAATTTTTGTAGTAGATAATTTCTGGTATTGAATTTGCGTACATTTCTACGACAGTAGCTTTCTACACAATTTTCGTACTTGTTAATTTCTGGTAATGCATTTGTGTAGCATTCTATGCCAGTAGCTTTCTACACCATTTTTGTACTAGATAATTTCTGGTATTGAATTTGCATAGATTTCTACTACAGTAGCTTTCTACACACTTTTTGTACTAGATAATTTCTGGTAACGAATTTGCATACATATCTACAGCAGTAGATTCCTACACAATTTTTGTAGTAGATAATTTCTGGTAATAAATTTGAGTAGATATCTGCAGGAGTAGCTTTCTACATCGTTTTTGTACTAGATAATTTTTGGCAACAAATTTGAGTAGATATCTACAGCAGTTACACCGTTTTCGTATTAGATAATTTCTGGTAACAAATTTGCGTAGAAATCTACAGCAGTACCTTCCTACAAAATTTTGTGTACTAGATAATTTCTGGTAACGACTTTGCGTAGATATCTACAGCAGTAGCTTTCTACACCGTTTTCGTACTAGATAATTTCTGGTAACAAATTTGAGTACATATCTACAGCAGTACCTTCCTACATGATTTCACCACCATTATCCCTTTTTTCCTTTTTTTGGAACGGCGTTCCAAAAAATGCTCTTTTCGTAGATATGTGTCCAGGTGTATTATGATAGTAGTAGTAGTAATGTAGGTATGATAGTAATGACTTCTGGTGTTGGGGTGGTGAAACGTTTTTTGTACAATTCATGTCAACAATCATGGAAAGGCATTTCAGAATTCTCTAACCAGAACAGCGTTTCAGGCTCTAATCTGCAATTAGAAAATAAAAAATCAGATACTTTTGGTGATTAGTCCATGAATATTGTTCCTGTTATGGATAACAAGATGAATCATGAAAGAAGCAGAAGTGACTTGTTATCTGTCATAGTTTGTGTGTCACCACCTAATAAGTGCATTTGAGTCCTGGATTTGGAGGAAGAATACACACTAATTTGCAATTAAAAATTAGAAAATCAGATAATTTTGGGTGATAGGTCAATGAATATTGTTCCTGTAATGGATAAGATGAATCATGAGAGAACCAGAAGTGAGTTATCTGTCATAGTTTGTGTGTCACCACCTAATGAGTCCATTTGGGTACTGGATTTGGAGAAAAAATACACACTCATTTGCAATTTAGAATTAGAAAATCAGATAATTTTTATGATTAGTCCATGCATATTGTTCCTGTTATGGATAAGATTGAATCATGAAAGAAACAGAAGTGACTTATCTGTCATAGTTTGTGTGTCACCACCTAATAAGTGCATTTGGGTACTAGATTTGGAGGAAGAATACACACTCATTTGCAATTAGAAATTAGAAAATCAGATAATTTTGGGTGATCAGTTCATGAATATTGTTCCTGTTATGGATAAGTTGAATCATGAAAGAAACAGAAGTGAGTTATCTGTCATAGTTTGTGTGTCACCACCTAATAAGTGCATTTGGGTACTAGATTTGGAGGAAGAATACACACTAATTTGCAATTGAAAATTAGAAAATCAGATATTTTGGGTGATTAGTCCATGCATATTGTTCCTGTTATGGATAAGATGAATCATGAAAGAAACAGAAGTGAGTTGTCTGTGATAGTTTGTGTGTCACCACCTAATAAGTGCATTTGGGTACTGGATTTGGAGGAAAAATACACACTCATTTGCAATTGAAAATTAGAAAATCAGATATTATAGGTGATCAGGTTCATGAATATTGTTCCTGTTATGGATAAGATAAATCATGAAAGAAACAGAAGTGAGTTATGTGTCATAGTTTGTGTGTCACAAGCTAATGAGTCCATTTGGGTACTAGATTTGGAGAAAAAATACACACTCATTTGCAATTAGAAATTAGAAAATCAGATATTTTGGGTGATTAGTCCATGCATGTTGTTCCTGTTATGGATAAGTTGAATCATGAAAGAAACAGAAGTGAGTTATCTGTCATAGTTTGTGTGTCACAAACCTAATCAGTGCATTTGGGTACTGGATTTGGAGGAAAAATACACACTCATTTGCAATTAGAAATTAAAAAGTCAGATAATTTTGGGTGATCAGTTCATGAATATTGTTCCTGTTATGGATAACAAGTTAAATCATGAAAGAAACAGAAGTGAGTTATGTGTTATAGTTTGTGTGCCACCACCTATTGAGTCCATTTGGGTAATGGAATCGGAGGAAAAATACACACTCATTTGCAATTAGAAATTAGAAAATCAGATATTTTGGGTGATCGGTCAATAGATATTGTTCCTATTATGGATAAGATGAATCATGCAAGAAACAGAAGTGAGTTATCTGTCATAGTTTGTGTGTCACAAACTAATCAGTGCATTGGGGTACTGGATTTGGAGGAAAAATACACACTCATTTGCAATTAGAAATTAAAAAATCAGATAATTTTGGTGATCAGTTCATGAATATTGTTCCTGTTATGGATAACAAGTTAAATCACGAAAGAAACAGAAGTGAGTTATCTGTCATAGTTTGTGTGTCACCACCTAATGAGTCCATTTGGGTAATGAAATTGGAGGAAAAATACACACTAATTTGCAATTAAAAATTAGAAAATCAGATATTTTGGGTGATCGGTCAATAGATATTGTTCCTATTATGGATAAGATGAATCATGAAAGAAACAGAAGTGAGTTGTCTGTGATAGTTTGTGTGTCACAAACTAATGAGTGCATTTGGGTACTGGAAAGGGAGGGAAAATACACACTTATTTGCAATTAAAAGTTAGAAAATCTGATATTTTGGGTGATTAATCCATGAATATTGTTCCTGTTATGGATAAGATGAATCATGAAAGAAACAGAAGTGAGTTATCTTTGATAGCTTGTGTGTCACAAACTAATGAGTGCATTTGGGTACTGGAATGGGAGGAAAAATACACACTAATTTGCAATTAAAAATTAGAAAATCAGATATTTTGGGTGATTAGTCCATGAATATTGTTCCTGTTATGGATAAGCTGAATAATGAAAGAAACAGAAGTGAGTTATGTGTGATGTTTGGTGTGTCACCACCTAATGAGTGCATTTGGGTACTGGATTTGGAGGAAAAATATTGGGTAATGACTCTCAAAGTTTTTGGTGCCGTGCATTAATATATTTCTCATGACTCATCTGATGCATATTGGGAACAACATTGCCACACATAATGCTGAAAATGTTGTGGTTTGTGTCTCCAAATGACACACAAGAGGGTATTTTTGTTGCAAATCCAGGGCACAAACTGACTTATTGGGTAATGACTTACAAAGTATCCGGTCCAGGCCATGAATGATTTTTTCATGACTCCTATGATGCATATTGGTAACAATATTGCCCCACAGATTGTTGAAACTGTTGTGGTTTGTCTCTCCAAATGGCACACAAGAGAATATCATTGGTGCAAATGCAGGGCGCAAAATAACTTATTGGGTAATGACAGGCAAAGTATGAGGTCAAGTCCATAATAGGAAGAACATTTACTTTGTATAATCCAATCACCAAAAACGTACTTTAATGAGTGTCAAATGAAAATAATTCATAAGTTGTTTAATTGAAATGGAGGTGCTGTTTTTTATTATTCTCAGACAAAAGAACGGTGCAGATATTACCAGTACTACTAGTTGTAGCTAATATTGCATGCAAAAAGGTACATAGTTGGGTACTGTGCAAAAAGGGTACGTAGATAGGTACCATACTGACCCAAGGGAGTTTCGAACCACTGACTGGCTACCAGATTCTACAGATGGGTTGGGAATTTAGATACATAACCTTTGTGTAATCACAATTTCCTCTTTGAAAAAATTATGGCGCGGGAGGGGTGGCGTGCACTCGTACATGCTTTACTTATATAGAAAATAAAGGCCGTGCACAAGCCAGGCACATGGAAGAAGTCAGGGTGCATAGCACACACAACACACACAAAACCACACACACACGAAAGACTGTATACAAACGGAACCACACAAAACGCAACAGATGCTTCTTGGTTGGCACAGTTTTTTTTGAAGCAGGGAAAATGAATGTTGTCCAACAGTCACAAACAACGGAACAATGGAACAACGGAACAACTGAACAACCGAACAACTGAACAACAAAGAAGAAACACTAGTCAGTGACAATAGCAGCAATTTGTTGGAGACTCTATTTGTTTCTGATCTTTCTTTCTTTTATTTTAATTTTTATTGAAATGGAACAACAATCAAACAAACCAACGAGGGAAAGAACGACACTCAAAATGGAACAACGAATTTGAAAAAAAGAATGGCAGAATGGAACAACAGAACAAGAGCAGTGAGTGACAATGACGGCAATTTGTTGGAGATACTATTTGTTTCTGATCTTTCTTTCTTCCATTTTTATTTTTATTGTTATTGAAACAGAACAACAATCAAACAAACCAACGAAGGAAAGGAGGGCACTTAAAACAGAACAACCAATGAAACAGAACGGAACAATGGAACTGGAACAATGGGACAGAATGACAGAATGGGACAACAGAAAAGTTCACACACAAAAAACTGTACACGCACGGAAAACTGTACATACCCCAAATCAAAACCACACAAAAAGCAACACATCCTTCTTGGTTGGCACGGTATTTAAAAAAAATGAAAAGCACGGAAACAACGGATCGGCAATGAAAGAAAACAACAAGAAACAGTAGTGAGTGACAATGACAGCAATTTGTTGGAGATTCTATTTGCTTCTGATCTTTCTTTCTCTTATTTTTATTCTTCAGGAACAACAAACCAACAAAAGGACATAAGAAGGACAAAGGGATGAAATGGAATGGCAAAACGGAACAATGAAACGGAACAGAACAGCGGAGCGAGGCAAGTGTTCGCTAGATTGTGCAAGAAGGTACAATCGTCAAGAGAAGATCCGGAAACGGTTAAAAATTTGGAGAGAATGATGCTGGAAAGATTCAAGTCAGAAAACCCCCCTACCGGTACTGTATCGAAAGATGGTGGCACTGTTGCCAGTAGTCTTGCTGAAGAGGAAAATGAGGATGACAACTATATTGATCCTGTATTGATGCAATTGCTTGGCGGAATGGAGGAAGTTTAGGCATTGTTTTCAGAATCATTACTGTTCATTGTGTCAGTCCATTCACTAATTTGACGGCAACGCGGGTGGGTTCACACCTAGTACAACACGGGTAAATCTTTGGGGAGAGTGATTAGGGTAAAAGGTACATATTCTACATTGCATACCGTTGCAATAAATAGTACATTGTGTGACACAAATGATTAAAATGTACGGAAAGAAGTACTCATACCTATCATACATATTTTGTGTATGATACTACTAGACAAATTCTTGACCCAAATAATTCAACTGTAGTGGTAGGTAGTCGCAAGCGATGATATTAAATTTTAAGGGTTGTGTGTTGCGAGCACAAATATTAAATTATAAGGGCAGTGTGTTGCGAGCAATGGAGATACATTTTAAGGGTTGTGTGTCGCGAACACTAATGTTCAATTTTACTGGTTGTGAGTGATGACCTTGCGTATTTCATTTTTGTAGGTGTGATTCGCGAACGTACGGGTAGGTGATATTAAAAATTAAAAATAATTATTCATGACCCAAGGAAAAAAATAATCGCGAACCAGGGATTGAGAGTTAGAAAAATGAGCATGATACGAAGCCACTGAATCACAGGGGGGGCTTGGTTGTGAGTCATGACCTTGCGTATTTAATTTTAGTAGGTGTGATTCACAAGCGTACGGGTAGGTTTTATTAAAAAGTAATAATAATTATTCATGACCCAAGGTAAAAAATAATCACGAACCAGGGATTGAGAGTTACGAGGGCGGGCTTGATACTGACCTAGTGAATCACAGGGGGGGCTTGTGTTAAAATTACACACAAGCAGGGGTTGCGAAAGTACCTCGCGACAATAAAAAGGGTCGCGTGACAGTTATCGGACGGTATCAGAAGAGTTGGGCAAAAATTATTCATGGTCTGGACCTGATACTTTTGGATTCATTACTTGCTCAGTCAGGTTGGACACTGCATTTGCATCGGAGGTAAACCACAAGATATTCTGCATTGTGAGGGGCAGTGTTGTTCACACTATGCATCAGATGAGTTATGCAAAAATTATTCATGGTCTTGACCTGATACTTTGTGAGTCATTACTTGCTCAGTCAGGTTGGGCACTTGTTTTGCACCAAAAATATTCTCTTGTGTGGCATTTGGAGAGGCAACCCAAAAAATTTCCTGCATTGTGAGTGGTAATGCTGTTCACACTATGCATCAGATGAGTCATGCAAAAACTATTCATGGTCTTGACCTGATACTTTGGGCATTTTGGATTCAATTTGGACCCTGGACATAGGCCAAAGATAGGTTGTAAAGTGCAGTTTTTGAGTAGAAATATGCTACATTATTGGAAATTTGACTATCAACACTCTTCAAATGATGAATGAAATAGACTATGAAACAAAAATGACAAGAATCAAGCTGATACTTTAGGATTTATGAATTCCGGCCAAAGATAGGTGGTAACATGCCGTTTTTGAGTGCAAACATGCTACATTGTTGGAAATTTAACTATCAATACTCCTCTTCAAATGATGGACGGAATAGACTATGAAACAAAAATAACAAGAAACAAGCTTATACTTTAGGATTGATGAATTTTGGATTCAATTTGAACCCTGGGTATAGGCCAAAGATAGGTGGTAACATACCATTTTTGAGTGCAAACATGCTACAGTGTTGGAAATTTAACTATCAACACTCTTCAAATGATGGATGGAATAGACTATGAAACAAAGATGACAAGAAACAAGCTGACACTTTAGAATTTATGAATTTTGGATTCAATTTGGACCCTGGACATAGGCCAAAGATAGGTTGTAAAATGCAGTTTTTGAGTGCAAGCATGCTACATTATTGGAAATTTAACTATCAATACTCTTCAAATGATGGACGGAATAGACTATGAAACAAAAATAACAAGAAACAAGCTTATACTTTAGGATTTATGAATTTTGGATTCAATTTGCTTGAACCCTCCTGATACAAGAAGTAGTAGTAGTAGTACTGTGCACACGCATGTATATCACCCGTAGACTTGCACATGTTTTTTGTACTGGGTATTTATTGCAGTATTTTTATTGTGTACACTCACCGTACGAACACCCAGTACAGAGTTTTGGACCGGGATCAACTTTACACTTTTTAAAAGGTTCGGTACATCCGTACACTTTTGAAAATTAGGTACTATCCTACTTTTAGTATGTATAGACTGTATGATCCCTGCCGTGGAGCGGAGTATCAATTGTCATCCCCGGTGCGGAGCGCAGTGCCCTACTATTCATAGCCCCCAGTTAATATACCCCCACCCCCCACCCCTGACCCAGTACAATGTTAACGAGAGGGGGGCAAACCCTAATGGCTCACCAGAGGGGGCATATGGTTCACCAGAGCAAGCGTGAGCGACCCCAACCAAGAAATTGGCTTGTTAATATGCTAGGTTCGCCATATAGGGTGGAGGTCAAGGTGGTGGATGACTTAGTGCCTGAGCAAATGAGGCCACAGGTTCGAGTTGAAGGTATGATCATACCTTTAGTGGGTATTGTTGTATTTGAAAAGTGTAAGGCAAAAGTGTAAGGCAAAAGTGTATGAATGTACCAAAAAAAGTTTGAGATTGACCCGGTACCTAGAGTTTTTATTATATCTTACGTGACTTCTTGGTTAGTCCCCTCACTAATCAGTGCGCTTCCAAATTGAAATTTGGAGCAAATTTTAATTTGAACTAACAGCCTAACGGCCGATGATTGAGTGTGTGTGTGCGTGGATTCTCAAATTTCATGAAACCAAGGCTCGCAGAACAATAATAGGCTCATTATTCATACCGTATGATAATATTCAGTAATGAAGATAAAATAGCTCTATATTTGGGCTCCACAAAACTGGGAAAAGAAGAACAGATTCAGGTGCGCCTTGAAATAAGCTTTTCAAAAATGTATGAGTTAATAGGGGTTACATATGACCCATAGAAGATAGACTTTTGCAACGGAGGTTCTTTGTGATGCGTATGGTACAGTACGATACACCTACTGAGTACAAGTACCGGTAATTACAAAGTATTGTAAAAACGATTTGGAGTTTCCACTCCTATCCAAGTGGAGCAAGAGTTTTTCGTGAAAGAAGCTTCTAGCCCGCAATGCAATCAACAATTAGAAACACTAATGAGGTTTGATCGATGAAGCTCCAAAACTTCTAATGATTGTCACTAGTACTACAATGTACTGCTGCTGCATGATTTTTGTATTAATTTGTGTGCACAAGTTCTTCTTGCCTGTACTATGTATTGTGGAGCTGCCATCAGCGCGACTAATACTAGTACTATATCGAAGAGTGAACAAGGAGCACCATCAGTCTCTGTATGGTATCCTATTTCATAATCTATTTTACCAAAATACTGGATGTAGTCTCTCTCTCTCTCTCTCTATGGTGGGAAAGTAAGCCTTTGGCAAGCCCAATGTTGCTGATCACAGCTAGTTCTTGCTTGACTGTACAGGGGGTAAGAGAACAGCAGGCATCAAAGAAGAGTAAAATTTTTTGCTCTTTGCGTTGCCCAAACAAGGTATCAATAAACACTTCCAATTTCTTCTGACTATTGAAAAGATTGAACATTTTCACTACCAATTGAATGCCTAGTAGGAGATGTCCTTGTCCTTTATTTTCAGCAGAGATTTTTTTGTTATACAAAATCCATATTTGTTATAATAACTTCAACAAAATATGAATTATCTTTCACTGGCTGGTTCAACACTGATTTACAGCCTTTGGATCAGGGTGGAGCTCAATGGAGCTCAATGATTGATTCTCTGTGTCCCTTGTTTTCACCAGAGCAGCTATTTGTCATACAAGCTCCATGTTCTTAGCCCGACAAAATGTGAATTATTATACTCAAAGAAGTTTGGTATCCACCCATTAGGACTATTTTCAAAATCATACACCATTGCCTTTGATTCCATCCATGGTTTATTTCTAATAAAGTATATTAGAACAACCTTTGAAATAGAAAAATTGTGTGGGGCAGCTCAAAACAAATTAGGCTGAGGGGAATTCAATTTAAGAAAGTTGTATACTGGCACCAAACCTCATTCATATCTTCATTTCTTCATTGCCTTTGAATTGATTCATCAGCTTCCAATCTGAAGCATTGAATCCTTCTGCGATTCACTTTATAATTCTATAACTGTTGACTGGATCCAGTCCCTAGTGACTCAATTGAATCATGAGTAAGCTCATGCTTTATTCTGGACAGGGATCAACTTTACACTTTTAAAAGGTACATCTGTACACTTTTTAAAATTAGGTATTATGGTACGATCAATATATAGAGAGAGTATGAACACAAAAATATCAATGGCATCCCCAGCGCGGAGCGCAGTGCCCTACTAGTGCCCTATTTACATAAGTCCCACCCCCTAATACTACCTTCTTTTTATAAGCCCCCAACCCCCAACCACTGCCCCAGTACTGTGTTCACCAGAGCAACGCAACCCCAACCAAGTTGGCTCCGTTTTGGGGCGGTGGATGGGTTAGTGGCTGAGCAAATGAGGTCACAGGATCGAATTGTATGTATGATCATACCTTTCGTGGGTATTGTTGTAGTTGAAAAGTGCATGGCAAAAGTGTATGAATGTACCAAAAAAAGTGTGAGATTGACCCGGTACCCTTTATTCTTAAACTGATTATTAACTTAATACTTGTAATTCTGTCGCAATGGAAGCATTGTAGAACTACAAGCATAAAATGCAACTGAATGTGGCCACTTGATCTGGTTAAGCGAAGCACTGAGCTATGGGGGATATCATTTAGAAGATGACCAGAAGAAACCCTAACCTCAACGGGTCTGCTGCTCTTGCTCGTCCTGTTTCTCTTCTTTGCCCTTGGATTTTGTCAGCTCTGCAGCCACTACTGGAAGCACTAGAAGTACGTGTGCAATGAAGTCCTTGCTCACCTGGAGCAATTTTCATGCAAATCCAACTTTTTCTGCAGGAATTGAAAATGAATTAGCGGGACTTCAGACTTTTTTCGTGAATCTGTCTGAAATGGTTCTTCTTATTACTAGTATGACTGCCTGCTGAAGAACTCTGTCTGACACATGCTACTTTTTTTGTGATTCCCTCCTCAGCCAGCCGGGCAAGAGGAATGAAATGTCCGCAAATGCAACTTTGTTTCCCCCCAGACTCAACTTTTTGTAGTTGTGAACTACGCTGTGTATGAAATTGTGTGCTATTGAGTTTTAGTGTCTACTATGACTTCGAGATAGTTCGAGAAGCTTCCCAGCTAGTTCAGTGATATGATTGGAAAAGAACTGTGTTCTTTGATAATCGGACTTCGGATGAGACTTCAAGGAGAAGGTTCTATTTGATGTTCAAATACGATTGAACAATGACAGATGATCGGGAACGATGTCATTGACTCATGACAGAGGGAATGTGTCAATGACACATGACTGGACTGGAGGAGTGTGTCAGTGACTCATGAGTGACGGAATGTGTCAATAATTCGTGACTGGACTGAGGTAGTGTGTCAGTGACACATGACTGAAGTGTCTGTGCGTTGTTCAGTTGGATTTGCGGGAATTAACTAGTACCGGTACTTCTTCCCGGGGACTCAGCAGTTGGGTCAGCAGGAATTTGACATGAGCGTCCCAGTTTTTCGCACCCTCATTGGGTGATTCCCGAAATAGTCTGGGTAAGGGCCCAGATTTTTGTATTTCGGGAATGAAAATCACCCTACCCAGATTTTGGCGGGCCAGTGTGCAACATCTCATTTGTGGAATAAGGAATTTTAAATAAGAAATTAAATAACCAAGCACATACACAAAAAACGTACTCGGTTAAATATTAACATGTGCTTGGATTCCTAAGGAAATCCGGGCAAGATCTGGGTAGGGACCCAGATACTGGTCGACGTGAGCTGACATCGACCAGTATCTGCGTCAAATTGGTACATAATTAAATCTGGGCCCGGGCCCAGATTGAATCTGGATCCCTACCCAGACTATTTCGGGAATCACCCATTTATTGCACGCTCCTACCGGTACCGTACCGTACCGTACCGGTAGACCTCGGACGCTCGATAGCCTAGGAAACTGGACATGTCCGACCTTCAACCGGAAATTATTTTCATTCGTGCTTTTTCACAACCAATTAACCTTTTCGGATCGTCACGAACTCAATCGTTGACGAAATTGAGAAAGATGGTGAACTAATTACGGTACACCGGTATTATCCCTCGATCAAAATCATCGCCTTCGTTCACTTGGGCCAAGTCTCACGCAAGCTGCTCCTCTCCTTACAGCGTCCATAGTTGGATAATTGCAAGAGAATCTTATGGAATCGTAGTCGACGTACTTTTACACCAGTAAATTAGAAAAGCAATCGAATCGGATTTTTCAGAGCGGCGTGGAACTCATTAGTGCAAAACTCACCCGACAACCCAGCCCCATTCATCACCAACCGAACGACGGAAACGAAACGAAAAGAATCGAATTATGGCGTTGACATCAACTACCGCTCCGGGAAAGACTTTCGCTTCCAGAAGTGAAATTGCCGATCACTATAAGAGTGACTGGCACAAGTACAACCTGAAACGCCGTGAGGCCGGGCTTCCGCTGTTGGAAGAAAAAGAATTCCAGATGCGGCTTGAAGCCGCCCTGGCACTGCGAAAGGAAAAAGAAAAGAAGAACGGAACGGATCACTTCAAAGATGTCAACAGCAAGAAGAGCAAGAAGAAACTCGAGAAGAAGAACCAAAAAAAGAACAATGATCCCTCCGAATCCAACAAGAAGGGCGAAGCCTCGTCTGCTGCTCCCGATACCGAAATGGCAGCCGAAGATCAAAACGAAGCGCCAAAACCGCGTATTCCGGCTGCTTTGGCAGAGAGCCAAGAAAATCCCGAAATCGACCCAAAGCAGAGTCTGTTTGATCAGCACATGTCCAATAGTCTGAAGGAAAACGTCCATTATATGCAACAAAAATATGGGTTCTTTGTTCCCGATAAAGAATGCCTTGTAGATCTGGAAGGACTATTGGGGTATTGTCACGAGAAAATCAAACTGGGTCATTATTGTCTCTACTGTAACCAGTAAGTCGAGATTGGAAAGTTTGTGACACTTTATTGCTTTTGCCTACGACTTGCGGTGCTGTTATTTGTTCCACGAATCATGACTGCGCCCTCACCACTGTGCCATTGCTCGCTGTTCCGTTCGAACCACTCAAAACCACTCACACTTCGAAACCATGATTTTAGGGTTTTCCCAACGTGGCAAGGTTGTCAACAGCACATGATCGACAAACAGCATTGCAAGCTTCGCTACGAAGAAGGATTCTGGGAAGAGCTGGATCCATTCTACGACTTCAGATCGGAAGATCAGGAATTTGTCGAGAAAATCGAACAAAACGAAACTGCGAATGACGATGGCGCGGAAGCGACTTCTCCGGATATGGATATGGATATGGATGTAGATGGCAACGACGGAGACGGAGACGAAGACGGATGGGAGGATGTGTCAGATGGTGACGAAGAGGAAGACGAAATGTTTGAGGGCTACGAACGAGAAATCAAGCGCTTTGGATTGAACGTTAATGCTCTCGGCGAGCTTGTCTTCCCAGACGGACGCGTGGTTGGTCACCGTGCTCTGCGGCGATACTACAACCAAAAGGTTAGTGCCGATACCACAAAGAGCCTTGCCATTGTGGCCGCCCAGAAAGCCTCGGGAGAGCGTTTGTACAACGGCCGAGTCATCAACATCCACGATCACAACCTCAAGCACGACAAGATTATGGGAGCTGGTAGGGGTATTTTGGTGGCCACTGGCGGAGGCGAGGGTGGAACACCAGCAACATTTTCGACCCTCTCCTTGTATCGGTTCCGAGCGGCCATTCGAAAGCAACGGCGGGGCGATTTTCAATTCCAAAAGATCCGAAACAAGACCATGCAGAACATGAACAAAATGGACAAAAAGGCAAATCGATTGATGAATGGGGTCAGTGTTGCGCACGCCGCGCGTTAGTGCTACTGGATATGTTAGTGCGGTATAATTCAGAGGACCTTTCTTTTGGACTGCTGCCTAGACTCGTAGATTGTATCGAAACTAGTATTACTATCGCTCTTTTCGATCGATGTTTTTATTATAAACTCCTTCTACTAGACGAAACGCACACGACACGCACACGTAATTAAGTGACACCATTACGATGCGGCACACACGGCACACACAGCACACAAAAGTCCGATCCCATTTGCTCAGTGCTGTTCAAATCCGTATGTTGAAACTGCTGTTTGCGACTGAGTGCTCAGTACATTTCTTCATCTGGACTGGACCTTGTGACTCACAAAGGCACTGTGTCACCAACCAATGGATCACTCTGGCAATCACCTCCCTCTAGGCATAAATTATCTAGTCTCTGGTAAAATGTTACAACCCAAAGCAACCGTCACAAAATGACGCTTTCTGATCCACTAGGGAAAACACCCATTTTCTAGAGTGCCGCCTGAATGTCACTCAGACCTGCTTTGATTACTACATTCAGGTCATTTGCATTATGTTCTCCTCCCTCGCTATATCTATTCACTTTTGCTGGGTTGAGGACCACCAGGCTTAAAAAGGTTATTTTACCATCTAGGCTGGTGGGCCCAATACAGCCAACAGGTTGACCAGATGGCTAAGCTTTTCTTTTGCAAGGAACACCAGGCAGCATCCTATCACTAGCCTTGACTAACGATTGAATCTCGGACTCTCTCTATTTCTCTTCAGGTCCTCGGGTTCTCTCGGTTTAATAGGGACTTTGGTGGAGCCTTTGTGAACCGGCTTTCTCTCTTGCCACAATTTTTGCCTTGCCTTTCTTTTGGTTTTGTTTTGCCCTTCGTCAACAGTGGGGCTCCGACTTTCTGATTGGGGCGACGTTAAAGTCTGGATACAGATAAGGTTGTGCTTATGATCCACTTTGTGATTCAATGTTAAATCATTTACGTTTCCTTTCCTTCGTTAAATATTCAACATGTGTTGTTAGTAGTGGTGTTGTAGAGGTCTGTAGCTCAGCAACGAAAAACATCCTTCTCAGGTGGTACATATATATAATAGCATCTGACAGAGAAAGTGTGCATCGTAGTGATGATTCCCAAACGAATTCATTTGTACAATTTATGCTACAATCTAGTATTTCAGACAGTATTGGTTGGTTGTTGATACTGAGAATTACTCATCTCCAGTCGTATTCGATTTCTCCCCGGATTCCCGTATTTGCCGTATTCGCGATTCGATGTATTCGCGATTCGATGTATTCGCGATTCGATTCGATTCGCTCCTTGATTTTCAACAAGAGCAGAAAGCAATACACTATCGGACCTATGATACCGTATATGAACAACTACGGCGGGGCAGCCTCTTCTAGGGGTCCCTTGCCCTCCACAAGCGCTTTGATCCTGTACCACGACTTCCGGAAAGGAAAGCGGCGGAGGCTCCTCCTCCTCCTCTTCCCCGTCACCATCACCATCGTCGCGATTATTGCATGCCGCAAATAGTGTCTTGGACGGATACAAAAATCGTAGGGTTCCCTTGGATATGTACGGTTGCAAGTATTTCCACACGTCGCAGTCGTACGTGCTGAGCAAACGGTCGATTTCCCGCAGCTCATCGTCGGTAACGTCGCGTTCGTTCGGATCGCCCTTTTTATTCGTGCGCATTTTTTCGGAGCATTGGCAACGGGACGTGCAACCGACTGTGCTCGTCGCACCAAAAAAGAGAGTCGTCGTGGTCTCGGTGGTTGTTGTTGTTGTTGTTGTTCGTGCCATCATCACCGCTGCTACCGGTACTTGTACCCATTCGCAAAATGTCACAGGCAAGAACGCCCTTCAATCCTCCAATCGTGTTTGGCGAGTCGTTGTCGTTGTCGTTGTCGTTGTCGGCGGCTGCTAGTCGTGCTTCGTTTTCGTAGACGCCCATCATATCGATAATTGTAGTCTTGATTCCTAGGCGTACAAACTGCAGCGCCATGTCCAATGCCAAAAGCGGTGCATAATCTTCGGTATTTCGTATGAAATTTCGGAGTGTGCTTTTGCCCGTTTGGTGCCAGACGGAGACTAAGTGAGCACTTCGTGGTGTTCGGTAAGTGATTTGGACCTCAAAGTCATCCAGTGTTGGTGGCGGGCGACCTGCGAATCCCTTATCCTGGGTGGCGATGGTTGTTGCTGCTGTTGCTGTTGCTGTTGCGCTCGAACTCGGGTTCGCCACAACCGTGCCGAGAGTCCCATCGAAATCAAAAAACGACAAAAGGTTTTGGATCCACTCGTCGGAGCCCATCGCCACGTGCATGGCTTCTCCGGTCGGTTTGGTCGACGCATCGCTGAATAATTGGCGTGTCACCCGATCAAAGGCTTCGGCCCCGATCAGAATGTTCTGGTAGTAGTATTGGTTGTCGTTCGTTTTATTCGGCGCGGTTTCCCAAACCTTGCGAAACAGCGATCGGTAGTAGTTTGTGGCGCTGTCGAGAACTTCTTGTCGACGGTCTCGATCCGTACGACTGTAATTGAGGAGAAAAAAACCTCTTCTTCGGTCCGAGAGCAACGCCGCAACCGGCGCAAATACTTTTTCGGGCTGGTGTGACTTTCTGATTTGCGCGTCGACTGGCATCCTCGTTGTTCGGGATGGGCCAGACCCACTCGTGGTTGGATGGATGTGGGACATGCCTATTGCCTCGTTTAGGCTTTTTGTTGGTCTCTCCAAGAGTTATGGTTCTACCAGCCAGTGCCACCGCAAAACTCTGGAGGGTTGTCGAAGCGCTTTTGTGCGGGCCGGTCATCACAACAATCCTTGGTTTGTGTTTGTTCCAACGTTCGACATCGTATTCGAACGGAGCATCGTATTCGAACGGGGGTTTGATGTTGCTGTTGCTGTTGCTGTTGCCGTTGCCGTTGCTGACATCATCGCGAGCATCGTTATCGGTATTATTATCGTTATCGGTATTATTATCGTTATCGTTATCGTCCAAACGATCAGAGGCGCGGCCGATGCCCGGATCATCCGTGAACGGGCTTGTGCTAACCTTTTCGATTCTTGTCTCAACGTTGGGTTGGACTTTGCGAAAGATTGAGGAATCTTCGGCCAGATCTTCCGCCACTAGTATCAGAACGACTACCCCCATGAGCGTGTAAAAAACCGATCGTCGGTCGAGGAACAGGAACGATCGCTGCCGCCGCTGTTGTCCATCGGAAATACCAATCGCCATTGTCATTGTCATTGCCATTGCCATTGTCATTGGCATCGTTAGTGTTTTTTCTCAGCATTGTCGATTCGGCGACGCGCAAATCGAGGGTGTTGATCCTGGGCCTTGGTGAGCTGGTTTGAGATTACAGATGCCTTGTTTGTTGTAGTTGGTCGGAATGATGGGCAGCAAACAGTTTAATATTGAAGTGGTTGATCAAGATGTTGCTATTTTCTGATTGCTGCTGTACAATGCCCGGTTACAGGGTTGCTGTGATGGATACCGGTACGAGTGCGTATTTCGTACTCGTAGTTGTAATTGTAATTGTAATTGTTGGATAAGTACG
Organism: Pseudo-nitzschia multiseries; assembly: GCA_037355745.1. Lineage (NCBI taxonomy): Eukaryota > Bacillariophyta > Bacillariophyceae > Bacillariales > Bacillariaceae > Pseudo-nitzschia > Pseudo-nitzschia multiseries. The sequence continues at coordinate 17,487,233 of CM074781.1, forward strand.
AGTATGTACCGTATGTAATGCTTCTACTTTTTATTCACTTCGCATTCTATTCGCTTTTACGGAGTATCTGGAGGGAATCACGCAATAATAATAAAATACGAAGTAAGTACCGGTACATACCGTACGTAGTTCTGAGAAGCCCTCGTGATCTCACAACTTTTTCCAACATTCGCCGAAAAGTTTACAGGGCCATCCCGATGGTTTTCATTATCGTCGCACTGCGGTGCGCATACTACGTACTCCCTCTGTCCCAAAATATTTAGACAGTATGGACGTTAATACTTGAAATAACAAGAAGGTAAATAGTACTCAATGGATGACAACCGGACTTTTTGGGTCGAACTCTCCTTAATCAACTCCTCATGATGGGTCAAACGTTAGACATTTCAATGGTATTGATGTACCTTTCATAGGGAGTTAAAGAAGGGATGTCACGCCTTGCAAAAGTGATTCCTCCAGTTAAGAGTGTTGTTCTGATGGTCGTTTTAAGAAGCAACCTCTGGATACTTCTACATGATGCACCAAGCTAAGACAATGAATTTTTGTAGGGGCATAGTGGTTATAAACAGTAAGAGCATTCTTTTCCTTTCATAGGTGTTCCAAAGAGAGCCATTTTATGTTCCGGAAGCATGCCATTTTCACGGGTGTCAGTTGAAAAAACTCAACTGATGCAAAAAACTGACAGAGGGGATTTTAGATCGCACGAATTTTTTATTGGGAATTTGTGTGTGTGTGTTTTTACACGGTGATTTCATGTGCTTCCTTGCCCCGTGTGTTTTCACCGTGATTTTCGTATTTTTTTATTCATCCTCTATTCCACTCCTCTTGTTGCACCTCCATCGGCTGACTAAGTATGATCCAGCACCTCTGTCAGCAGTTTGAACATGAAACAAAGAAGGATCAGTACGCTTCTACAGGGGGGGGGGGGGGGTACAGATCAATGAGCCAATGAGCGCCAATTACCTCTGTTGGTTGGCGTCATCATCGTCATTGTCATCAAGTCTCAAGTTCATTCATTTATCATCTTGTTGCACCTCCATTGCTGGATCGGATTGAACACCTCGTCTGTCAGCACCTCTATCAGTTTGAACGGGAGCGAAACAAAGAACAATCAGTAAACTTCTACGGGGGTGGGTATAGATCGCGGGCCGCCAAGCACCTCTACTGCTTGTCATCAAGTCTGTCATCTTCTATTCCACTCCTCCTCTTGTTGCACCTCCATCCCCGGATTGGATTGAGCACCTTTGTCCGTTTGAACGCAAAACAAAGAAGGACCACCAGTACAGTTCTACAGGGGGGGGGGGGTTACAGATCCGCATAGCAACGTCAAAAACAAGTCCATTCTACAAAGGGGACGAGTGTTGCAAAAGACGGCGCGGATTGCGGATCGATCCGCGCCATCTTTTGCAACACTCAACGCTACGACACACAACAAGCACACAGGCACTCTTCTGCAGATTCTACAAGGGGGAGTGTTGCAAAAGACGGTGCAAATCAATCCGCAATCTGCACCCTCTTTTGCAACACTCAACGCTACGACACACAACAAGCCCACAGGCACTCTTCTACAGATTCTACAAGGGGGAGTGTTGCAAAAGAAGGCACGGATCGATCCAAAGCCGCAGGTCCGTGCCATCTTTTGCAACTACAACACACAACAAGAAGCACACGGGCACGGTCGCGATTCAATCTGCAATGGAAGCAGAAAGGAAGCACCAACAGCATTCAACAATCAACCTACTAGTCTATTCCTTTTTCTCACAATCTTACAGGCACGTAACAACAACACAAACGACACACAACAACAACAACAACAACAACAACAACACGTCAGCATCGTGACAAGCCTAGCACCACCAAGCCTTGAAGTACTTCCTACTGATGAAATACCTCCCTGTCGCAATAGAAACCTGACTCTGAATGAGCGTCAAGCTGTTGTTCACTTCCTTCTACCAAAGCAAAGCACCACTAGTGCAAAGCTTCCAAAGGGGGCTTTCAAAGAATCCGCTGCATTGTTTGGCGTGACTGCAAGAACTTGCTCTAGGGTTTGGAAGATGTACCTGGAAACAGTGGATCCTGAAACCTGCCCTGCTGGGGATGTGTCTACCAATAGGAAAAACTGCGGAAGAAAGAGCACCTTTGCTGCTGTGGAAGAGGCTGTCAAGAAAGTCTCTTACAAAAATAGGTGTGACTTGCGTACTCCTTCTGCTGCAAGTGGAATTGCCAGAACACCTTGGGTAACTATGTTAAGAAGGGACAGATACTCAGACACAGTGGGGCTGTGAAACCCTTCCTCACAGAGAAAAACAAAAAAACAAGAGTTGAGTTTGCTTTGTCTCTCATCAAGCCTGATGACAAGTTTGAAGATATGTATGACACGATTCACATTGATGAGACATGGTTCTACTTGACGACGACAAACCAAAAAACCTACTTGTGCTCTGGTGAACCTGAACCACACTCTACTTGTAAGTCAAAACGGTTCATTGAAAAAGTTATGTTTCTGTGTGCCGTGGCTCGTCCAAGGCATGACGCTGACCGGAATGCTTGGTTTGATGGCAAGCTAGTAGGCATCTGGCCTTTTGTTGTGAAGGAACCTGTTCAGCGCAGCTCAGTGAACCATCCAAGAGGAACAATGGTGACAAAGAATATCCCTTCTGTCAATGCTGCTGAATACCAGAAGATGATGTTAGAGAAAGTGCTCCTTGCAATTCAAGAGAAGTTTCCAGTACGTTGGAAGAGCAGGCCTATTTTTATACAGGAGGACAATGCAAAACCCCATCATGTGGGATCTAGGGCAGCAGTGTGAGAGGCGGCTCGTGAAGCTGGTTGGAATATCACTGTGACAAGACAACCACCAAATAGTCCTGATTTCAATGTCTTGGATTTGGGCTTCTTTGCTTCCATCCAGGCTCTGCAATACAAGAAGAGGGCCAAGAACATTGACCAGCTGATTGCACATGTGGAGGAAGCATTGGTTGAGACCAGCAGTATTGCTCTGAACAGCATCTTTTTATCTCTTCAGTGTGCATTGGAAGAGTCTATTAAAGTCCAAGGTAACAACAGCTACAAACGCCATCATATGGGCAAGGAAAAACTCTTGAAAGAGGACAGACTCCCTGTGTCTATTACTTGTGATGCTGACACTGTGACTTTTGCTCAGCAGACATTGGCAGCCCTGAACATGAGAGAAGTTTAGAATACTCCGTAATTGATTAATTTAGTACTAGTTCTACATGTTCCTACACACATCAATTCATAACGTGTAAATATTTAGGGATGCCCAAAAGTGGCCACAATGTCTAATTATTTTGGGATGGAGGGAGTAGTTTGTAACAGCTGTCTGCCTTAACCCTCGGGTTAAGATCAGAATGCCTGGTACGAATTCTACACTTGTTTCCTGTAAAGAACTCTGGAAGTAATTTTCTACACAAATTCCCCTACAAAATACCCCTCCAACCCTCTTGACCTGCTTGGAGATTGAATTGGAAGCAGTTGCAGTACGTAGACTTGTGGCCATGCCAAATCTATCCATCTCATCCTTGCATAAATGGCTAGCTTGTCTGCTGTTCTTGGTTGAAAATTGGTTCAGTTGGAGCCATAATGTAATTTTGAACAATTTCATGTAGAATTAGTAGTACTAGGGAGATTTCTTCAGTTTTTTCCTGAGAGTTGCTCTGTAGAGCCCTGTAGAAATATGTACTATGGGTGAAGGGTATTCTGACCTTAACCCGAGGATTTAGGAGCTTCGACCGGAGAGGCGGACAGCTGTTACGAACTACGTAGTACCGTACCCCCACCCCACCCCACCCCACCCTACCCCATACCCGACCCTTCCAACAGTGAGTTGGTTGTTGACATTCGATACATAAAACTGCAATTTTAACTACCATACATACATTAGCCCATACCCCCCCCCCCCCCCCCCCCCCGGCTATACTGGGCCGTCCGATGGTTTTCATTATTATTTTAGACTGACTTACGTACGAGTAGCTACCGTACACCCACTTGTTTTTCAAAATGTCCGTTGAGTTCAACAAGTCATTTCAAAATCGAAGCGTCAAAGACGTTACTAATAGACGTTAATAGATGTCAATTAAAATTTGGAATTTTTTTAATGCGTCTTAAAAATTTTTAGAGGCATAGTGCGTCTAAAATTGTTTTAGACGCATAATTATGCATCTATTTTTTTTGACGCATAACTACTATGCGTCTTTCTTAAGACGCATAATTATGGTGTGTTTTGCGTCTTGTTTAAGACGTATAACGCCTTAACGGTTTGCTGAGACTTGTTGTTGCGGTTCACGTTTTAGATGCACAGTTTTAATGAGTACAAGAATTCGTCTCAAAAAAATTTGAGACGGACGAAACATCCAGAGTCTAACGTAGCCACTCACACCATCCTAGCTCAGACTCAAACAGACTAAGCCATTCCATTCCAGACTAGACTAGACTAGAACAGGACAGAGTTAGGCCAGGCCAGTCCAAACCACCTCACTCAAACGATCCGAGCCCGTCCAGGCCAGACTAGAACAATCTAGAACGGATAAGTTGAGACAAGTTAGGCCAGGCCAGTTCAAACCACCTGACCTCAAACGATCCAAGCCCCTCCAGGTTAGACTAGAGGAACTCAATGCGATGAATTATAAACAAGCCATGCAGACAGTGGACAAGGAAGAATGACAGAAGGCAATCAAGGTAGAACACCACGACAAAATGGTTAAGCACAATGTGTTTGAGGTCATGGACAGAAAAGACGATGTGCCAGAAGGGGAGAAACTATTTGATAGCACATGGGCCATGAAGAAGAAACCCAACGGGTTGGTGTACCAGGCAAGGAAGAATGCTGTGCAAGGATTCCAAAAGGTCAATGGAAAGCATTCTGACAGCCATGACAAGTCATCCCTGGTTGCTACAGAGGTTAGCATCCGTATATGCTTGTTTGTGCTTACCTTAGTGGCCAAGTGGTATCAACACTTGGTGGATGCCAAAGGATTGTTCCTCTATGGAGAATTCCAGCACCCGGACAAACACAAGCTGTTCATACAGGCTCCCGAGGCATACCACAATTGGTACCCATTGTGGGCTGTATTTGAGTTGTTGAAAATGCAGTACGGAACAGTGCAGGCAGCTTTGCAGTACTATCAAGATTGTTGCAAAGCACTGGCATTTCTGGGTTCAGATAGGAATAAGGCTGAACCATGTGTGTTCTTCAAATGAACAGACAAACAACTGGTAATATTTGTATTATGGGTAGATGATAGCTGCATTTTGGGCCCAAAAGATTTGGTGTTGAAAATGGTCAAAGACTTCATGGGCCTATGGGACTGCAAAGATCTCAGAGAATTGACTGAGTATGTATGCTCTAAAGTCAAAAGGCATTCTGGGTTTGTCCAGTTAACCAAACCGGTTAAGGTACATCAATTTATGGATGAGTTTGCCTGCACCGGTGATAATGCTGGACCTAGTCACTGGGCACCAGCAACTCCAGCAGAGCCGGGAAGTGTACTGGAGTACAAAAAAGGGGAGGAGAAGGGTCTGGATTGCACGGTATTAGTTCATTGATTAGACCATCAACAATGCCAATTACAAGCCAGCCAGCCCAAGAGGAAGGAAGGTCTTTTGTTGAGGCTGCTGCTGAGGTTACGTGCTGTTGCTGAGCTGTTTCATAACAATGGATGCTGCAACAAGCTCAGCAAGAACGTGGCACTTCTACAAACCGGAACCAGCAATGTCGTTGACGTCACACCAACAAATTCATACCCCGGTGTTCAGAGTAGGCCAGCTACATGATACATACTTCAGGTTCTACAAGGAGGGAAAGGATAAAAGGGAGAGGGATGAAGTGTTTAAAGTGAAAGCATTCAATTCCCCCCCCTCAAATGCTCCATATGAAGCAGCAGCATGAGCAATAGGAAAGAACCCTTAGCATCCGCAAGTAGGAGGAAGAGGGAAAGGAAGAAAGAACATGCATTGAAAGCCACAAAGAAGCTGTTTGAGCATCTGTCAAAGCACTTGATGGACAGAAGGAACAAACTTAATAATGGACACCTCTGTATGAAGTGATACTTGGCCGCCAAGGTGCAAATGTCTCAACATCCAGTCAAGAAAATTGATCCTGGATACGGTTGGAAGATTCAAGTCGTGAGGGATCCTGATGTCAATCCTCCCCCCAGAACCACCAACTCCACCAAAGTTGGAAGAAGCAGACCTCGTCAAAACACTTGATTGGATGATTGCTCCTGTGGAACATTGCCTAGGATGCTACACCACCAAGTGCAAGTTCCGTCCTTGGCTTACCAGGCTTATAGTGTGTCTATGCAGGGAGAGTTCACTGTGCCTCACAAGCTCCCCCCCAAGTACAAGGATGACAACTTCTTCCAGCAGTACTGGTTTCTGGGGATGTACAAGAAGAATCAGTTGATGACACGCCACTGTCCTGAATGGGCAGATAAGGAACCAATTGTGCAAGGAACTTTGCTGCTATGGAGTTTCCAATTTTTGCTAGGGACATTGAATACATGGAACAAGCATCTGCTGCAGGCCCCAATATCCAACTTGCTCAATCATGCTGGGAAAGCCCAAGTACCATTGGCAGCAAAGCCACGTGGGATAGCCAAAGCCATGAGAATCCACGCTTCGTAGGGAGCTTGTATAGGGGGAAAGCCCCCCCCCCCCCAAGGGCTTGGAGAAGATCTTATTTCAATCATCCAACGCAAAATAATCATCATCAGATGATACGTCTTGGAAAAATCTGCCTTCGGCGCCGATGGTAGTCCCCGCCCGAGCCCTGCAAGCCCCCCTAGCTCTGCAACTACAACAACAGACCAACTTGGATCTGTGGAAGGAGCTGTGGTTACAGCAGGGAAGAAGAAACAGAAGAGGAACACAACTAGACCCCAATCGCTGGTACACTGGCTCGCACTGGGGATTGAAAAACTCGATTGATCATAAATCGATCTAATTCACAACGCGATTGATCAATCCAATACACGATCGATCTAATACGCGATCCATTGATCTAATACGCAATTGATCTAACCATCTTATCTAATCCGGATCAAGGTTGAATTGGTACCCATCTAATAAATCTAACCCGAATGGATAGAAATTCAGCAAAACTAAGGAAGCAAAACAACTAAGAACCATACTAAACAGCTAAGAACAACTAAGAATCAAAGGAAGAGGTAACAAAACCAACTACATATCACACTGTCGACGGCGCCCCTACCCTTTGACTAGACTCTATAGTAATTGCTAGTAAAACTAAGAGGTGAAGAGGTTGGAAGAAGGATTCTTCTTTAATGTTGTGGTTACGAACTGGCCTCAATGGTGTTACCAAAATGCGGGGCATAAACTTTGGCACAGTTGGTGTTGGTGCTGGTGCGGTTAGAGGTAAGGTCAAGTAGCGATTGTGGGAAGCTGCGGTGTGGGTTTGGGGTTTGGACAAGGGCTTGACCACAGTGGGTGCATGACAGAAACGAATAGATGGTTGAGATGTATTCCAAACATGTAGTGGGAGTTGATATCGGGGTTTGTTTTGACGTTGAATGGAGGCGGTTGGTTGTCCATGGGTGAAGGGGCTGAGTCCTAGGGCCTCAATGATCGCAGAGAGACTTCTGGGTGGCTAAATAGGATGGTTTGGTTTTCAGTGTACAAGGGGGTATAACCGTGGTCTTGGCTGTTTGGAAGGTGTGAAGTCATTCATCAGGGGGCTTATTTGGTTGAAATTGGTGGTGTAGGCTACAGTGCAGGCATTTTCGAAATTGGTGATGGGTGATTGGTAGGGTGGGGTGTAATAGGCGAACATACCACTTTCGTCACGTTCGTCTGTGAAGAGGACATACCATTTGATTTTCCAATCGATTGGTTTGTCTGGGAGTGGTTTGACGTACACGCTGCAGCGGGTGTACTCAACAAATGTTTGTGAAATGGTCAAGGCCTTTGTGGGCTTCGTGAAATTGGGTGTTGGCGTCAGTGTATGGGTGGTCGGTTGGGTACAAGGTTCGAAGTCTGGTGAGGTTGAAAGGTTGGGTTGTTTCCCACTGTACCGGTTTCTACCCACGTGCAGGTTTGTTTTCTTGCTTCTTCATGCAAAAGACTGTTACCGATGTTTCCCGGTTAGAAAAAAGCCGACCCACGATGGAACAGGAAAAGTGCTTGCCCGACGTTCCACCACAAGAGAACTATCCCATCGCCGTAGATCATACTCCGCTGTCTAGGATGCATTGGTTGCGACTCTAGAGACGGGAATGACCGAGAGTATAAAAAAACATCATTGGCTCCAAAGCATCCATCCATCCATCCATCCATCCAGTCATTCTTCGTTCCTTCATTCGTGTTCGCCTTGCAGCCGAAAGACGTAAATGCCCTCCGAGGGATGAGTCCAGGTCAAATTCCGAGCTCTGGCGGCGTCCAGGACGGTATCGTCGCTGATGTTTCCCCATTTGCAGTACCGACTCAGTACGAAAGTTCGCGGGGGTTTGCCTGGTCGCGAACCGCCGTCGTCATCCTCTCTCCCGAGAAAGTAGACAACCGTATCAAAGAGTGGTTGCAGGCTCGAAATGGCATAGATAACATCGGCTCCCAGGATCGTATCAAACGGTCCGCAGTCTTTCATTTGGTTGAGGTTGTTCCAAATCAGTTGCCGGACGCCGATTTCGTTGCCCCCGCGGTCGCGATTCGGACAGTTGGTTTGGAGGTTGGTACGCATCTTTTGGAGGGTGATGGTGTCGGCGTCCGTCAGCAGAACGCGCTCGGCCCCGAGGTGGTGGGCGACCATCCCGCACAATCCCAATCCGGCACCCAATTCCAGGACGGATTTTCCCGCCACCAGATCATCCCGTTCGGTGACGAGGTAATCGGCGAGCCGCGGAGCGGCTTTCCAGAGGGTGACGCCCGTGGATTGGGCGGCTTCGTCGGTGTCGAGTTTGAAACCCTCGAGTTCGAGGTGAGCCGATGTGCCGTCGGGAAGGGATACTGCGAACGGGAACGTGTCTTCGGGATTGCTGTCCGCAAAAAAATCGAAGCCGGGATGGCCCTGGGCGTCGCTGTCGTCGTCTTCGTCCGAACCGGTGTCTTTGTTCTCGATCTTTTCCGACTGGATCGTTCCATCAAGAGTTTCGATTTGGTCACCATCCCATCCACCGGGTTGCTCGATCCATTCTTGTTCTTCGCTTTTCCTGCTCATGGTTCGTGCTTTCCTTTGCGCAGTTGGTACCGTATTGTACTCGCACGTTACAGTATCGAATTTGTTGCGATTGTCGATTGTCTGAAAGTTTTCAAGCTGTCAAAGAAGGATGATGGACGATCGAGAAAAAATAATTGGATTAAAAAACTACCGTACTGAAGATTCATGGGGGCTGGTTGTGCCTGTGGTAGTCCAAGGTAATGTGAACGTGGAACGACGTACAAACCATACGAACCAGTATCTTTTTGTCCGCCTTCCAATGTGAAACGACGTACAAACCATACCGGTATCTTTTTGTCCGCCTTCCACGTGTTACGCTGGAAATGGCGCGATGTTCGTTTGATCAATCGTTTTTCGATTTCGTGACGATCATACCGGTACCGGTACGTACCGGTACGATAGCGAGAGAGAGCGAGAGCGAGATAGAGATTGAAACCAACACATCATGATACTGGATACCCTTCTGTTTGGTTGATAGGTAGAACCGTAGCAGTAGTTGTATCGGTGTCCGTCGATATTGGCATTTGCAACTGGATCACCAACACTTTGAACTTCGGGCGATCTCGATTTTTGGTTCTTTCTTGATTTTTTGGCTGATCTTGTCTCGTTTGAGATTAGGATTACAACAGTATTCAACAACAAAACTGGATTTTAGAGGGAGGTACGGTACGGCACACGGCACTTAGTCGATGTCAATGATGGTGATGATGAATTCCCGCGTTTCCAACCGCCGAACGTCATCGTCCGTGTGGCGCAGGATCTTGGTTTCGGTCGCACTGTTGATCGTATCGACCTCTGTGATCGGGAAGAACGGAGGGTTCCTTGTTTCGGCCGAAATGGAAGCCACCTGGACTCCCAACGAGGACGAAGGTCCGGCGATGCCGCTTTCCATGAATCAGAGGCAGCAATTGGTCCAGCTCCAGCAGGCCATTCAGAATTCACCCGATCCCAACGGTACCTTGCAACAGGTCGCTCAAAGCAACAACATGTCTCCGAACGACTTGTACCAAATGATCGAAAAGAACGCACGAGACCTGCAACAAGATCCCGCACTGCTGAGCGAATTGCAACAATTTGCCCAGAGTGGCGGCAGAATGGGAAACAGCCTTCCCAAAATGATCTTGAAATTTGTTGCCGCACTGGGGGTGGCGATCCGACAAACGGCGCAGCAAAATCCGAGGGCCTTTTCGGTCACGTTTCTGGCGGCACTGCTGATGTTCTACACGTTGTTGGCCATCCCCCGGACGGGGCTACACATTTCCAGCGGGCGGAATCTCCTGACGCTCTCGAGCGGTCCGACTACGGTGTTTGCGCCCCCGGATCGATACCTCCACAAAATGATTGGAAAGGTAGATTCGATGACAAGTCCGCCGAGACTGAGCATCAAAACGCCAAAGAAAGACTGGGACGATTTGTTGAAACCAGCGATGCGAGAGTTGGTCTCCGAATACGGAGCAAACGAAAACGACGAGGAAGAGGAGGGCGGAGGAAGTGGCAACGATCTATACGGACGGGTCGAAACCCACACCCTCGGACGCAAGCACGAGTTGAAACAAGCCGTGACGGCCCAATTCCTCGTGGGTCCGGACCAATTTCTGAGGGATTTCCCACTCGGCGAAACCATGGAGGAGATTGCGGCGGAACGGGAAAATGTCATCGATCTGCTCTACACCAATGCCGCAGGTCTGCTGACCGAACGCAACCTGGTCGAATTTTCGGACGCGGCCACCAAGGCGAGAGACCGCCTGCGCGCCGTGTGCGGCGACGGAAAGAACCAGAGGGACTCGAGCCTCACGAGCAAGGACTTTGGTGTGATCGTGGTACCGGGTCTCGGAAATCTCGGTCGGCACGGACTCGTGTTCTGGAAGGCCACGAGCGAAACCTCACAGAAATCGGCGGCGACACCCCCGAGCCAGACGCTGACCCTCACCACGCTCAAGGGCAAGGGTTTTTTCGACGGGCAGATCCACATCGACGTCCGCAGGATTCCCCACCTGGATGGGATGGTCCTGGTGCAGGTGTCGCTGGCAGTTCCCAGGGGCGGTCGCAAGCTCCACGCCAAAACCAGCGAGCAGCTGGTCGAGAAGATTGCCCGATCCCTCGCGCAATCGGTCTCCCGCCGTACCCGGCAGCGGCTCGCGCGGCAATCCCAGGGCAAGCGCTTCAAGGACACGGGCAGCCGCCGCGCCACCGACCGCCGCCACTCGCGGTACGAACGAGAGCGGTTACTGGAGGAAATGGCCACCGACCGACGCCGGCGGTGGCAGACCCAAAACCCCGATGCCGGCCGGTATCGGCCCAGCGGTCACCGAATGCGGTCGCCCAACAATTGCTAGTGTACGTGTAGTTCGTCGCAGCGCGCCAAACCAAACCAAACCAAACCAAACCAAACGAAACGAAACGGAATAAATAATGCAAAGTACATACTGTACTTCGAGTAATCACCAAGTTTAGAATCGCAACCAATTACCTACACCTACACCTACACGCACAGTGGTATAGAAACCAACACGATGCAGTGTGTTGCGAATATCAAGTACTCCTATTTGCAGAACTTCGCGTTGCATTGCGTTGCATTGCATTGCATTGCATTGCTATAAACTCATTTCGTTTCCGCATGAGTGAGTCTATTTTGTTTCGAATCACTGTCAATTCTATCTAAATTTTATGTTCTCTTCACAATCTCGTTGGCTGCTGGATATTGCTCATCCATTTCCCGTGGATCAAAGAGAGCAAGTGTTGAAAACGGTCCTCTGGGAATCCGGGGTTTACCTACACGTGCATACGGCATGGAATGAACGAATGAACGAACGCACGAACGAATCTTGTTCAAACGCGGTGTTGGTTCTCCCAGGCTTTCACCGCCTCGCGGTAGTTCTTCCACTTTTGTCGTTCTTCCTGGACCCATCGGTTCCGGATGCCCTGCAAGCAAATAATCCCCATCAAAAAGTAGAGTATCCCCAGCGCGATCAACTGCCAGGCGGCAATCAGATCGACCAGAGCGAACCACGAATCGTCAAAGGAGGGAATCATCTTGCTATCCGCGTTGTCCCGTGTCATCTGGCGGGTTTTTTCCAAGTGGGACAGATCGAAGCAAACCAATCCCAGAAAGGTGTAGAAGAACCCGCGCGTGGCGTAGGTTTTCAGAAAGAGCGCGTCCCGGAAAAAGGGAACGTTGTCGTTGTCCACCTCTACAACGATGAGCAGGATGGAAAAGATGCAGAGATATACCTTGAGGGCCAGAAAGCTCGGCTCGAATTCCTTGAGGGGATACAGAACAAGCGGCAGGATCTGGGAAACGATCAGCGTCAGATTGGTCACCAGGGCAAAGACGGTGACCGTGGAAAATATCTTGACGCAACAATTTTGTTTCGGGGGATCGAGACCCCTGCTCGGGCCCTCTCACAAGGGGTGTCGCCTCGGAGAAGGCGGGTTCTTCTTCGTCTTGTTGTTCTTCGTCTTCGTGGTGATCGATCCTTCTCGGGAAATCGTCGATCGCGGTGGATTCGGGGCCGCTCTCGGCGGATTTGCGCTTCGAGAGAACGGGGGAAGTAACATCGGTGGGTATTGTCCAGAACGATCCGCGCGACGACGTTTCGGTCGATCCGTAGTCATTTGATTTGGCCCTGGCGGATTTCGACGAACCCCGGCTCTTGCTGCTGCCAACGGTTTCGACCGGTTTCCGAGGCATCGTCGGAGTTGATGCTGCTTCTTGCTGTTATTGTTATTATCATTGTTATTGTCATTATTATTGTTGTTATGATGATTGCTGCTCTTGGTTTGTCTGTCGTCTTGCTCCCGAAAGGGATTGTTGGTCTCGTCGTTCTCGTCCGGGTCGCTAAGGCTCAGTTTCCCCGTTCCAAACAAGAGGGGTTCCACTTCCTTTCGGTGCCTATCGTTGTCGTTGTCGTTGTCGTTGTTTTCGTGTTTGTTTGTTTTTGGTTACAGTAGAGCATTGGGATCGTGGAAACGATGGGATGGAATCGATGGCAACGCCAGAAACAACCGATTGGTAAATCACAAAGAGTTAGTTTCCAACGCTATTACTGAATATGATTGGCATTAGACTATTGTGAGACACAAAGCATACATATATGCATGCATACGCTGCGCAACGAGCACTCCGTGTTCAATGCCTCCGAACCAGCGTGCAAACCAAATACAGGTAAAGCGTCTGTCGTTCGGAACGCGTTGCTGTATTTTTTCATATGAGTACAATTATTACTGCTTCGTACTTCGTACGACGTAATTTTTTGAACCACCCGCATGATTGATTCGTGTTCTGTTTCTGTCCCTACCGCACTCGGTACCGTACGTACAGTTGATCATTCTCGGTATCCAACCAAGATGGCTCGGTGTCTTCCTCTTCTGGTGCAATCATCTTGCTCTGCTACACCCTTCGACTTTTGATTGTTTGTTGAAGGAGACGGGAGGATAGTTACTGTGTTACGTGTACAGTACAAAGTATGAAGTATTCAAGATTGAATATCTTCAATATTGCGGAGCGAAACAGATTTGAAGACATGAAAGGGAGGATGGTTCTAGGTTTGTTTCGTTCCCGTCGGGAGAAGATGCTTGTTTTCACGTCTGAAAAAGGACGATTTTTTCTGCACGTCTAATTTACGGTACCGGTACGTACCGTATTCAAACGGGTACGAGTACGAGTACCGGTATGTACCGTACCGTCATTTTGCCTTTGATTGTACCGTTTTTCAGAATGACGTTTTTCAAAAAATTCTGGGAATGTCTGGTTGCCCATATCCGTCTGTCAGAAGGAAAGAGGGTTAAGTAAATGGCACGAAAAAAATTAAGGAGAACTCTTTATTTTCAATCTGAATAAATTAACTGCTTTTTAGCTATTTTTGAAACTGTGCCGGCGCGCGCACGTGCTCGCATGCCGGCAGCGGATATAGGACAGACCATAAAAACAGAAAAGAGGTAAAGGACGGACCATAAAAACAAGGGACAGACTAAAGGACAGACCATTAAAACGGAAAAAGGACAGACCATAAAAACGGAAAAAGGACAGACCATAAAAACGGAAAAAGGACAGACCATCAAGTACCTGCCAAGTAGTACAAGTACCGGTACCATACGTCGGAAATACCACAATTGTGGTATTTAGCCTGGGACTACTGTGGCACGTAAGTAGAAACCGGTACGCTTAATGGTACATACCTCTAATGACTATTTCTACTGTTTTTTCTCTGTAGAAATCATGTTGTACCCCTAAAAAAACATGTGTACCGGTCGAATTTCCATACACAGTATTGTTGCATTTTTAGTGGTATAAGACTCCGTGTAACTCTTAAGGAAATACCACATATACCACAAGTACTTTACATGACCGTTGTTCTTCAGTCTTTTCTTTCTAAGAAATCTCCCCAGAGGTGCTTATTTTGTGACACACTTTTTTCGCTCACTTTTTCGATAAGACAACCGATAGATAGATAAGACGACCAGACGACCGATAGCTAGCTAAGTCAACTAATAATCACCAATCCCCCCCTCCTTATTATTGCTGCTAAATTGGTTCCCTCTGAGTAAGCTACTAGTGTGCTGTATAATATTTTGGTACTGTATTTAAACTTAGTCTACTAGGTTTTCCTGCTGCTCAAAACGCTGCTCCAAAACGCCGCTCGAAACGCCGCTGCTGGCTTCCTGCTGCTCCAAAACGCCACTCCAAATGCCGCTGCTGGCTGCTGGCTTCCTGCTGGTTGAAACGGCGCTGCTGGCTGCTTGCTTCCTGCTGCTCCAAAAAGCCGCTGCTGGCTGCTGGCTTGTTCCTGCTGCTCGAAACGCCGCTGCAAAACGCCGCTGCAAAGCGCTGCTGCAAAACGCCGCTGCAAAACGCCGCTGCAAAACGCCGCTGCAAAACGCCGCTGCAAAACTGGCTTCATGCTGCTCCTCCAAAACGCCGCTCCAAAACGCCGCTGCTCACTGCTGCTCAAAAGGCCGCTGCTCGCTGCTACTAGCTGCTGCCTTCCTGCTGGTCCAAAACGCCGCTTGAAACGCCGCTGCTGGCTTCTTGCTGGTCCAAAATGCCACTCCAAAATGCTGCTGCTGGCTGCTGGCTTCCTGCTGCTTGAAACGGCGCTCAAAACGCCGCTCCAAAACGCCGCTTGATTGTCGTTTGAATACCCTTCCCGCTCCACATCGAAGTAGAGTAACATGTAGGTATTTGAGCTGGTGTAATTTTGTACTATTTGTACGGTGGCGGACCTTCATGGTCTGTTCTATCGAAGGAGAAACAGAATGGTAATCAAAATGGAAATGGTGTCCCCTCGTATCTTCGTAAATCGCCATCCAAATAGCCATCCAAATAGCCATCCAACCGATAGCTGTTCGATTGCCATTCCAAGTCAACAAATCAGTAGAGGAACATGATGGTGTTCGAATGTGGTAGTATTTGTACATGTCCACCCTCATCTTCCCTTCTATTGGAGGGGAAACAGATGGGTCGGAGAAGGGCCGTCGTCGTCGTCGTCAATTTTTCGTATCTTTGTGTGTGATTTGCAGTAGAATTGCCGTTCGAATACCCTTCCCGCTCCAAATCGAAGTAGCGGAATGTGTAGGTATTTGAGTTGGTGTCATTTTGTACTATTTGTATGGTGGCGGACCTTCATAGTCTGTTCTATGGAAGGAGAAACAGAAGGGCCGGTCGTCGCGAAAATAATGGAAATTAATGAACGACATCAGTGATTTCGATGATCGGACTTCCTGTAAAAAAAAATTGTCTTAGTGAGTTTTTTGGTGTGTTTTCAGGGTCTTTTTGTCTTGTTCTTTTTTTGAAGGGACTTCGGTGTGCGGAGCACACATATGTTTATTTCCTGTAGACT
This sequence comes from Pseudo-nitzschia multiseries, assembly GCA_037355745.1. Classification (NCBI taxonomy): domain Eukaryota; phylum Bacillariophyta; class Bacillariophyceae; order Bacillariales; family Bacillariaceae; genus Pseudo-nitzschia; species Pseudo-nitzschia multiseries. The sequence continues at coordinate 17,503,262 of CM074781.1, forward strand.
TCTACATGGTTTTGGTACTGGGTATTAATTGTGGTATTTTTATCTTGTACACTCACCGTACTGCTACTATGAATACCAGTACATACCACATAAACAGTATTCATTCATTTGCTACTAGAAAATAGAAAATTAGATATTTTGGGTGATTGAACCATGAATATTGTTCCTATTATGGATATGATGAATCATGAAAGAAACAGAAGTGAGTTATCTGTCATAGTTAGTGTGTCACCACCTAGTAAGTGCATTTGGGTCCTGGATTTGGAGGAAAAATACACACTAATTTGCAATTAGAAAATAGAAAATTAGATATTTTGGGTGATTGAACCATAAATATTGTTCCTATTATGGATATGATGAATCATGAAAGAAACAGAAGTAACTTATCTGTCATGGTTTGTGTGTCACCACCCAGTAAGTGCATTTGGGTCCTGGATTTGGAGGAAAAATACACACTAATTTGCAATTAGAAAATAGAAAATCTGTTATTTTTGGTGATTGAACCATGAATATTGTTCCTATTATGGATATGATGAATCATGAAAGAAACAGAAGTGAGTTATCTTTCATAGTTTGTGTGTCACCACCTAATAAGTGCAGTTGGGTCCTGGATTTGGAGGAAAAATACACACTAATTTGCAATTAAAAAAATAGAAAATCAGATATTTTTGGTGATTAGTTCATGAATATTGTTCCTATTATGGATATGATGAAAGATGAAAGAAACAGAAGTGAGTTATCTTTGATAGTTTGTGTGTCACCACCTAATAAGTGCAGTTGGGTCCTGGATTTGGAGGAAAAATACACACTAATTTGCAATTAGAAAATAGAAAATCTGTTATTTTTGGTGATTGAACCATGAATATTGTTCCTATTATGGATATGATGAATCATGAAAGAAACAGAAGTGAGTTATCTGTCATGGTTTGTGTGTCACCACCCAGTAAGTGCATTTGGGTCCTGGATTTTGAGGAAAAATACACACTAATTTGCAATTAGAAAATAGAAAATCTGTTATTTTTGGTGATTGAACCATGAATATTGTTCCTATTATGGATATGATGAATCATGAAAGAAACAGAAGTGAGTTATCTGTCATGGTTTGTGTGTCAGCACCTAATTAGTGTATTTGGGTACGAAGAATTTTCAACGACAAAATGTTACATGGGGAGACCAATCTTGCTACTGCCATTACTTTGCTTCCAGAGGGAGTTACAACATTCTACAGGTATCAGCGCCCATCTACATGCAATGTAGACGGCAATCGAGCTATCGATCGATTCAAACGATTGGGAGGGGGGCTCTCGCTAGAAAAATTCGTTTAAATTATGTAAGCATTTTCAACAACACTACAATGTGACATGGTGAGACCAATCTTGCTACTGCCATAACTTTGCTCCCAGAGGGAGTTACAACATTCTACAGGTATCAGCGCCCATCTACATGCAATGTAGACGCCGATCGAGCTATCTATCGATTCAGCGAACCGGCAGAGGGGCGCTCGCTACCACGTTTCGTGTACATTATGTAAGAATGTTCAAGAACAAAATGTTACATGGGGAGAGAAATCTTGCTACTACCATAACTTTGCTTCCAGAGGGAGTTAGAACATTCTACAGGTATCAGCGCCCATCTACATGCATCGTAGATGCCGATCGACCTATCTATCGATTCAATCGTCCATCAGGGAGGCACTCGCTACCACGTTTTGTGTAACTACTAATTATTTTCTACATTACTAATTTTGAATTTTGCTTCTGCATTTTCAACGATGCATTTTGCAGCATCTTCTGCATCCTTGTGCAATTCAATTCTTTCTTCATCATAACAATCATCTTTCAGTTTTCTAACTCTCTTTCCACCATGTTTATCCTTTGGAATATAGCGTCTTCCTGACCGATCACCAACCCCATCAATTGCAACACCTTCAGCCTCCACCACTTGCAGAAAAGATCGGAGCACTTTCTTGATATCCTTAACAATTGTCTCAGACTTTGGGTGAAGTGTCCAAATCCGGTTGTAGGCACTTGAAATTACACCTGGTGTAGCAAGTGAAAACTTTTTGTCTTCATTGGTGAAATCCTGAGTGAGAATGACATGCTGATCAACTGCACGATTCAGTTGACTGAAAAGGCTTGTGTCAAGTGGATTGGCCTCCGGTCGATTTCCAACAGGCCTGTTCCGGTAGGCTTATAGAGCCCCTCCTAAACCACCACATTCCTCCATCAGATTCAGTTCAGGTAGAATCCAGCTTTTGTAATAGCCCTTTTCCTTCATATACGAAACACTGTCAGCTGAAGTCATCAGAACGAGTGCATCGTGGTATATGAAGCCATTCTCACCCATTATGGCCTTAGTTTGGTCAAACATAAAATCGATCATTTCCGTTACACACATCTTCCCAGTCATGCAGTCTTTGTCGCATTGCTGTTCCCAGGAATCCTCTCTGTACAAGCTAAGGTAGGGGTTGCTAGCTAAACGGTGATCAACAACTGGTGGAGGACTGCCCTCAAGACAGGCTTCAGCTGCACAAACAAAAGCTGACAGGCGTTCAAATGAGATACCAGAGACAGAAGCAGCAATAGTTCTGATCTCACTTGTGTTTCCTGATAGAGCTTTCAGATCACGAACAAAACAAAGATTATGCTGCTGCAACTTTTCAAATGTCTTCGACTTAAGCTTAGGAATACACTGAATGGAATCATTTTCATAAATAGCTCCTCCAGGGCGGGGGTCTTCAACCCATACTCTGGATGGAGTACCTAGTATTTAGAAACAACAACAGCAATGTTATCAACACAGTTAGCAATTGCAAGATTCAAAATGAAACATACCAATCAATAGATATCTCACCTTTTTTGGACCGTACATAACCAATTGCCTGGAGCCGGAGTTTATTTCTTTCAACTCTAGTGATCAACTTCTTTCCTGTGTACTCAAAAGGTGGTTGAACTCGGTTACCCTTCCCATCTTCGCTCATGTAGACTCCAAAATTGAACCGTGCCTGTTGTTCATACTTAACCTGGAGAACCGTTTTGCCTTTCTCAGGATATTTACCATTAGGATCAAGCTTTCCATTAGCATTCCTTTTGAAACTGATTGCCACATTTGGTTTCCCTGGACCCACTCTGCTACCGGACTCTCCAATATGACATTGCTTATGTAGTTCATCAAACCACACTACCTGTGAAAGCTTGAGGGGTGTCAAGAGAGAGATATCATAACAGGGAGGAGGCTTCTCTTTCACATATGCTGGACCAAGAAGTTTTTGGAAAATTGGATGACTGAAATCAATTTCACCAAAGCGCAACAACAACTGAGCAAACCACCTGAATGATGCGCGGCACCAAGCATCAGTCTTGTTCTTTGAACCTTGCTTGCCTCATTTGATAGCTTTAATTTGAGGACTCAATCTCAACATACAGCTTCTTACTGACCAGTAGGTTAAAGCAGGCAACTGAAATTTCCTCCTGTATTGGTTGACAATAAGACGGGTCATTCGGATGCTGTTCCCACCTTCAATTGAATCTGCTATGATTTCAGCCTCAATGGTATCCACAGCAATAACCGGTGGTCTTCCAGATTTACTGTAGTTGCCATCACCAGTGTAAGCGATTCCATTCTCAACACAGTGCAAGACTTCAGTGCAAACTTGAGAGACTGTACGTCGGAATGATCTTGTGGTGTTACCCAAACGATCACAGATTTGTGCAATTGTTTTTAGGCGGTGCCACTCCTCTTGTGGAGGAGAACCCAGCAACCGTTCAAAAATGACTGCAATTGAAATTCTAACATCCTTCTGGCTGGTAGCTACAGGAAGTGGTGGCTCTTCGTATGTTTCTGGATCAATGTCTTCTTCATCATCACTTGATTCTTCAGCATAATTCACTTGAGGGATGGATCTTGGTGATGGTCTACCAGTAGTAGATTCTGCTGTGCCACCAGTGGGGTTGACACCTGCTGTGCCGCCGGTGGGGTTGACACCTGCTGTGCCACCCAAGTCAGCGGCGTCATTGTTCTTGGCCTCTCTCTGTTGTCGTACAAGCAAAGTGCTCTTCTTCTCTCTCTTCCTTGGTGGTACAGTGTTACCAGAAGCGCGCTTCTTCTTGAATGGCATCTTGGTTGATTGTTGTTGTTGAGAAGTTGCACTCCCTTGTTTCGCGTTCAATAGTATCGCGTTCAATAGTATTTCCAATCGGGCTTTTCCAGAGAAGTACAGAATGTACACAGGGTTCGTCGGAACTGAAATACTGTAACCGTTTCGGTTGCTTCTTCTTGCACTCCCTTGTTTCGCGTTTGACCGTCACGTTTCGCTCGAAGTTCGATAGTATTTCCAATCCAACTTCTCGTTAATGGTAGGATTTGTACACAGCGACGTCGGAACTGAAACACTTGTGGCAGTATTTCGATTCCTCGTTTCCCTCGACCGAAGTTCGATAGTATTTCCAATCCAACTTCTCGTTAATGGTAGGATTCGTACACAGTGACGTCGGAAAAGAAAAACTTGTGACAATCGGTGATCCCTATTTCGATTGCTTGTTTTCGATTGCTTGTTTTCGATTGCTCGTTCCGATTGCTCGCTTGACCGAAGTTCGATAGTATTTCCAATCCAACTTCTCGTTAATGGTAGGATTTGTACACAGTGACGTCGGAAAAGAAAAACTTGTGACAATCGGCGATCCCTATTTCGATTGCTTGTTTTCGCTTGACCGAAGTTCGATAGTATTTCCAATCCAACTTCTCGTTAATGGTAGGATTTGTACACAGCGACGTCGGAACTGAAACACTTGTGACAGTCACCGTTTCTACCTTGGGCACTACCGGTACCTCGACCGGAAGCTCGATAGTATTTCCAATCTGGCTTTTACTGAGTAGTACAAAATGTACAGAAACGAGCCGGAAAAGAAATACTTGTGACAGTTGGTTCCTGCTACCGGTAGCCGTTTCGGTTGTTGCTCGCTTTGCTTGCTAGCCGTTTGCCTTCTTGCACTGTCGTTCTGAAGTCTTTCAGATCAGGACTTGCCATTATTAGTAGGGATTCCACACGAGACAGTAAGAACAGACTTACTACCGTACCGGTACTCGAGATCATCATTGGAACCGATTGAATTACTTCTAAGTGGTATCATACCATTCATACATACAGCAAAATGGAAAGACGATTTGAATTGATATTTGAATTGATATTACTAACACGTGGAGTATTTTTTTTAACGGTTTAACGGCTTCTGAGTGGCTGGGCGTGCGCGCTGTCACTGCGCGGAGTCTCCAAATTCTTGAAAATAGAACATAAAGAACATCAGATACCTCATTATTTCTTTATATTCATATTCAGTAATGAAGATAAAGTTTTTTATATATCGAGTCACTAAGACTTCAAAAGAAACAGAAACAAACAGCAGATTCGTATTCCTCTTTAAATAAGCTTTCCAACGGTATATAGGTTAATAGGGGTTACACACGATCTTGAAGGGGTAAATTTTCCAGCTGGAACAATCATACCCAACGCGTAGGTATGAATAATCTTATTCTCAGTTCGTAATTATTCTAAAGGTAGTGTCGTATGCCTCTAGAAAAGGTACTAAAATAAGGTTTATGTATTGGTTAAAAACTAAGATTGTGAGCTAGCTCTTCTGTCAACCACTCCAAGGAGCAGTTGGGAGCTTGTAACAGTAAACAGCCATTGAATTGAAATTCAACGTACAGGTTTCATAGAAGATTTGGATATGTTCTTCATCCAGTCTTCAATATTGAAGACCGGCTTGCTTTTCAGATTTTCTTGAATCGTGGGTAATTTCAATCGTGAGCGTTGGAATACCACACTCTTCTCCTTCTCGTACGGATTTGGTTGGTGGCACAGAATTTTGTTAGTCGTGTGCGACCAGTATTCCTTAGATAAGAAATTTTTAATTGGTGTGATATGGTTTCAGGTTTCGGATGTTCATACGTTGGATAACCTGATTTCTTAAGAGAAAGGAAACTGTACCATTGGTGTGGATTTGCTGGATAGTGTAGGGGCCTTTGCTTCTTGCGTCAAAAGCACCAGGAATTTGCTTTTCATTTTTCACCATAATTTGGTCTCCTACACTGTAATCACGAATCTTCCTGTGGCTATTATCTTTCATCGCGTTCTTATCTATCTGAGCCTGGCGTTTGTTTCTGACCATGGCCAAATCGGTGATTACAGGAATTGGTAGGAACATGTCTCTGTGGAATACAAGGGCTCTGGGCGTCATTCCAAACGTTTTGTTGATGGTTGATTGAACAGCAAACTGAGCAGACACAAACACACTATCAATGATATCGGTGGCTTCCTGGAGGGTCTGTGGAGGATTGATATTGAGTTCTGTTCTCATTGCAGACTTCATGGTATCGTGGACTCGTTCAAGTACCGCGTTGGATTGTGGGTTTCGAACTGAGCAGACCTTGGCCTTGATTCCTAGGTTGGCAAGGTGGAGTTGGAAGTCATTGCTCATGAAGTTGGTTCCTTGGTCGATAATACAATTTACTGGTTTGGGATATCTGGAGAGCCAGCCATTGTCGAGGGCATGGACTGCCATGAGGCCGGTTGGGTTTACTTGTGGGGCTCGAATGATTTCAAGGAGGTTGGTGCACATGTCCATGATGGTAAAGCCATTGAAGGAGACTGTTCCGTGGCCAGGGATCTTGATTTTCCAAGGGCATACTCTGTCGATTGCAATGGTGTCCCAAGGAACATATTGGTGTTCTTTGGTAGGGAGTTGTCCATGGCTTTGGTGGCTATTAAATTCCTTTCGTGACCAGAAGTACCAAAGCTACCAAAGGGTAGATTTCCTATTCATACGAATCAATGAGTCCCGTATCCATCTAAGTAATCAATTCCCACGGCATATCGATTCCCACGGCGCATCGATTCCCATCGCGCATCAACGGTGAGCAATCCCTGTCTTATGATATTGCCATTGTTCTTCGGTGAGCAAACTCTGATTTCATAAAATATCACACGAGCTACGGGAGCAATTCCTGACCTTAATGATAAACATATCATGGAGTCTTCCTAACGGAACAAGAGAAGAAAACCGTTGGCGTGTGATTCTCACACAATACATATATATGCATACAAATATATATGGTCAACGACTAATACATGTACGGAAATAATCAGCGAGTAATCTCAGCACTATGCAACAGCAGTTGCAACGTATTCATCTTAATAAAAGAGATATCTTGCATTTCGGCAAGATTTCACTTTATCTCATACTTTTAACATTCAACTGATTTATATCCCAAAATTCACACTAGTTGCTACCAACTACTTGTAATCTACATACTAAGGTCTGTCTCGCTGCAATCTGAATAAGTCACAGCAAGAGGAGATCTGGCGTTTCCCTAGTCTCGCCTGTAGTCCGATTATCCGTTGCCGAAAGTATCCAACCACAACTGTCACGCGTAGAGTACAATCGTTCGTCTACTAACACACTAACGCAGCGTTGCTGTTCTCCAGAAGCCTTTGAATCAGACTCTCAACGAATCGGATTCAGAAGGAAAATAATAGATTAACAGTCGCAAGCTCTAAGAAGGCTTGCACACAAAAGGAACAGGAACGGAATTGAATCCAATCCCTACGCTGGCATATGCACATCGCACATCGTACACGAAGCAGTTCCCATTCTCAGTCACCGCGCAATTCTTTCCAAGGCTCGGAACCACCACAGATGCCGAACATACCGGTAATGCCCGGCAATGCACTCGGAGGCGAAGAGAAGAATGACGCCAAAGTCGCCACTATCAACCGCTTTCCCAGCTTCGATACTGATATGAGAAAGATACTCGTATCCTTACTCAACGTAACAAGTGAGATTACTAGCAAGTTGTGCCTAGCTCTCAAAGAAGGCGGATTATGTGAATGGAAGTCGTTCCTCGACGCACTTATCGAACCAGATTTTGCACGCGAACTTACCTATACGGAGGGAGGATTGCCAACGCATATCCCTCGATCCATTCAAAGGAGCATAGAAGCACTTGCGGATTTCGCTATCGACCTACAAGAAGCCAGTGTCGCTCTAGAAGAAGACGACAGGAACTGGAAGGATGTAAAGTCATATACATACAGGGAGTTCCAGTCATTCCGCGAAGAACGTGACCAACGCTTGCGTAACGAATCTGTTCTGAACCCACCACCTCCTCCGGCGGGAAGTAACAAAAAGTCACCTCAGCAGGTAAAGTACGAATCATGGTGCCGAAAAGCACGAGATGAAAAGTCCTTTACACCCCTCACGAATGACTCGAGATTCGAACACTGGCTCGTCGGTTTCAAAGCTAAACTCAAGGCATACGACATCGATACAGAGACATTCCTCGATGAAACTTGGCCTCCAGCTACGCTTCTGGGTTATACCCGTGATCTCTTCGTCAAGCAGTGTGCCTTCTTCTGGGTACTAATGTTGGAAGTCTTCAAGAGTGACCTTTCTGCATCATGTGTACACAGTCATTCTACCACTCGTGATGGACGCAAGGCCTACTTCGATTTCGTAAACCTTCATAGCAAATCAAAAGCAAAGGTATACGACAGCTCGACTCAGCTACAAGCGTTGCTCAAGTTGAACCTCAACAATTGGAAGGAATCCAAAGTGAAATTCATCACACATTGGTTTGATGAATTGAATCACCTCAACAAGCTCCGTCCTCCCAATAAGCCCCTTGAGTACCATACTTTTAAATCAGCATTGTGTCAGGCATGCTATTCCAGCTTTCAGCTAAGCGAACAGTTTGCCAAAGTCAAGGATCCAGGTGGGACGAATAGCACCGTAACGGATGCGGTTGCCGAAGCCGCTGCTATCCATGATCTTAAAATCACGCTTTTACTCGAAGCAACTCGACTTGATTCCCAGTCCGCGATGTCTGCTCCTCGGTCGACCGTACGTGCACACGTTCATGATTTTTCTTCTGAATCGAGCCAAAACCATGATGACTATGCTCTCCCCATCGAATTTGAAGGAGACTATCAAGATTATGCTGTGTTTAAGGCTGGACGTACCCCTGACCCTACCACAAGATTGCCTACAAACATATGGAAGGCCTTGTCACGTCAGGACATGAAGAGTTGGCTCAGTTTTTCTCCGGAAGGCAAGAAAATTGTGGTTGCCTCATTGCGACACGACTTACTTAACACGGACCAACCTGACCCCAACAGTGTCAAACCCATTACCCGGAAGGCATACCAACATGAACACTCGGTATCATTTCGAGAAGACGATACATCGACCAAAGATGAGCATGCCAATTCCGCAGCAGACCTTCACCCTGCTGTAGAGAATGATCGTAGAGGTGTTTTCCATGCATCCCTAGGTGTATACAAATCAACGACCTCTTCGTCTAAGGACCAGCGACCTCTCAAGTCTTCCGTGTCACCCGTGCATCCCGCTCGATTCCTTTCAGACAACCCTGACATTCAGTACAAAAAGGACGGTGACACCCAAATACCTGTGGGAACACCATCGTATTCCGCCAATTTTCACCAGTGGTATACTCCCGAGGATGATCTTACCTTTCCTAACGATGGTCCAGTAACGTCATACACATACCGTATACACAAAAACTACGGTTACTAGCCCTGGTTTTGCCATGGTCGATCGCGGCGCAAATGGCTGCATCATCGGTAATGATGCGTGTCTCATCTCCAAGGATATCCCACCACGATATGTTAACGTCACCGGCATTAACAATCATCAGGTACAAAATATTCCCATTGCTACATGCGGAGCATATTCCATGTCGAACAGAGGCCCCGTCATTCTCATTTTCAATGAATGTGCCTATACAGGACGACACCCTTCCATATTGTCATCCGGCCAGATGGAAGCATATTTTTCCACTGTCGACGACACGTCCATCAAAGCAGGCGGAGGACAGGTCATCACCACCTCCGATGGCTATGCACTGCCTCTTAGCATACGACACGGTTTACCATACCTTGTGATGCGAAAGTATACGACTGTTGAATTTGACACGCTACCACATGTTATCATGACATCCGATAAACATTGGGACCCATCTGTTCTCGATACCACGATCAGTGCAAAGGATGAACAATTTCTCCAGAAATATCCTCCCCAACCACAGCAACTCCCTTATGACGATTACGACGAATATGGGAACCCACGCTGTCTTGAAGGATTAGATATCTCTGTTTCTCCCGGGTCCTCCACGGTCACATCCCTCAGCTTGTATTCCAGCCACTCCACTCGATCTCCCTTTCTTCCCATTGATGATCATAGGGCCAATGATCGCTCCTTTTGGCTTACTTCCACCGACTATGCTCATCAAGAACGTCTCGCATGCTGCGCGCTACCCGCAGTCTCTGGAACAGTCACTGCGTTTCCCACAGATTGTACTGCCAGTGACACTACACGTATTGCAGCTACGCCCCGCGAAAGATACCCCAACGAACATGACTACTTATCCCTGAAACCTTTCTTTTGTTGGGTTTTCACCGATCGTATCAAAGCTACGTTTGAAAACTCAACCCAATACAGTTCGTTAGCGGTTAGCCCTGATGGAAACATTTTCAAACGGTTTCATTCCCCTCAACCGGCCATGAACGTTCGCCCCTTCAATGACGATGTTATGTCCGATGCTGTCTATTCAGTTGTCCCAGCAATTGATGGTGGCTTCAAGATTGCTCAGATCTTCTTTGGCCGCAAATCACATATTATCCACGTTGAGGAAATGCGTACCACCGGCGATTTCCTATCCTGCTTTCAGAACTTTGTTCGAAAATGGGGCAGGCCCATCCGCCTCCTTTGCGACCACGGTAACTATCAATCCAGTAAGAAGGTCATCGATTACCTCAAAATGTTATGGATTGGACTCTGGCAAAGTGAACCGTATCACCAACACCAGAATCAATTCGAACGACGATACCAAACGTTCAAACGCATTGTCAATAGCGTCATGGATCGTACCGGCACACCACCACACCTGTGGCTACTGTGCATGACATACGTCGCGGGTCTCCTCAATGTTGTTTCTGATCCTACGCTGTCCGATGAACAACCGATCTTCATTGCCACGGGTACACTTGGCGACATCAGCGCATACACCAGTTTCTTCTGGTTTGAACCTGTGTATTTCAAAACCAATGACTCTCCTTTCGGTACCCAGTCTACTGAACACCTAGGTCATTTCGTCGGCATTGCCGAACATGTTGGCAATGGACTCTGCTTTCAAATCTGGGATCCAGTTACCAACAAGTTACTTGACCGGTCCGGTGTTCGATCTGCTCTTACACCTGAGTCACGTAACAAACGCGCGGGCCTATTTACTGATGATGGTTTCATCAAATGGCGTAACGCAAAAGATTCCTTACCCCGTTTATACGCCACTGGAGAAGCTCCAGCATTCAAACATGGGGAGCATACCAATCAGATAAAACTCATTCACGAGTCTACAAAACCAAACAGCTCAGTTCCCCCTAGCGTTTCACCCGCTGATTCTGACACCGCCAATGACACCGTTCCATCTGCACCCAACAAACAACCAGATACTACGCCCCACGCATCTGGCACTCAACCAATTCTTCAACCACCCTCCCACCCCTCGTTACCGAGCTTTCTTTATAAGAAGGTCGATGACAGCCCCAGCTGGTCACCTTCTCCACTCCCTAACAACTATGGGGAGAGTCTTGATGGTCCTCCTACGACACACATCTTCAGCAAGACATCCGACGGCGTTCTCCTTACTGAAGATGATTTTGACCCACCGGAAATAGCATACTTTGATGTTAGTGACATCACAACTCCACACACCAACCCCGCTACTCCTTCAGTAGACCCATCACAGGTAGTTGTTACCGACGAAGAAGGTAACGCACAGTTTGACGATGACGGTAAACCCATTACCATCCCTACGATCCCGATTGCCGATTTACAAGGACGTTCCTTCCTTGTAACCAATCCAGATGGCACTCGGAAACGTCTTACCATCGTAGATGTTGAAGACAGTCTTGAACGCAACAAAGACTTCATCAAGTTCAAGTGCAAACACTCCGATGACGAACTCGATGATATCATTGCATATAATGATGTCATGAATTACATACATCGTGATTCAACACAAGAAGACGGCAAACTCTGGTCGTTTCGCCGCATCCTAGGACACCAAGGTCCACTGGATAACAAGCATCCTCAATACAAAGGTTCCAAGTATAACCTTTGGATTGAATGGGAAAATATGGAACGCACATATGAACCTCTGGCCAACATTGCAGCTGATGACCCGGTCACCGTTGCAAAATATGGGAAAGACAACAACTTGCTTGACCTCCCGGGTTGGAAACGCCTCAAGCGAATCACCAACCTAGCCCGACGAACCAAGAAACTTGATCGACTCGTGCACCAAGCCAAACTACGTTCTTTCCGTACCACTCCGCAGTATCAATATGGATTCAAAGTGCCTCGTAACCACGAAGAAGCCCTCCGATTTGATCAAGCCAACGGAAACACCAAATGGGAAGATGCCACCACTCTGGAAATGGCACAACTCAATGAGTACAATACATTCATTGATAAAGGCGTGTAGAAGACAAGCTCCATTCCCCCGGGATTCCAACAGATCAAGGTACACATGATATACGCTGTCAAGCACGACGGAAGACACAAGGCCCGCCTCGTTGCTAACGGTAATCTCACTGAGGCCCCTATCCACAGTGTTTACGCAGGCCTCGTATCTCTCCGCGGCCTACGTATGTGCCTATTCCTAGCTGAACTCAACGACCTAGAAGCATGGGGCACCGACATAGGTAACGCCTACTTAGAAGCAGTCACCTGCGAGAAAGTATGCATCAAGGCAGGTCCCGAATTCGGATCGCTGGAGGGTCACCTGCTGATCATTTACAAAGCCCTATACGGTCTCAGGTCTTCAGGCAAGTGCTTTGGAGACTTACTCGCGGCTTGTCTCATCGAACTCGGCTTCGAAAGATCCCGCGCAGAACCGGAAATATTCCTCAAACCCGGAACGAACAAGCATGGTGAACGTGTATATGAGCTTATATGCACATATGTCGATGACCTATGTCTCTGCATGGCAGATCCCAATTCCTTCTTGAAGATATTGCAATCGTCACCATATAACTTCAAACTGAAGGGATCCGGACCTATGAACTTTCACTTAGGTTGTGGATTTGAGCGCGACGAACATGGTGTTCTATGCATGAATCCCATAAAGTTCATCGAAAAGATGGAAGCTTCTTACGAACAAATGTTCGGATGCAAACCTAGCACTAGGTTCCAATCACCCATTGCGGAGAACGATCATCCTGAATTGGACTCCTCAGCCTTTCTCGAAGAAACCGGTATACAGAAATACCAAAGTATGATCGGTTCACTACAATGGATCATCGCTATTGGCCGTTTTGATGTACAAACAGCCGTTATGACGCTCTCAAGTTTCAGAGCTCAGCCACGAGATGGGCATCTCGAACGTGCAAAACGTATCTATGGATATATCTCCAAGTTTAGACATTTTAAAATCAGATTCCGCGTGGAACCGCCCGATTTTATATTGACTAAACCCGACACCATCGATTGGTCCAACACCGTCTATGGGGAGCATTCTGAAGAGCTACCCGACGACGCCCCTGCACCGCTTGGAAAGATAGTAGTGTTGACACACTTCTATGATGCCAACCTCATGCATGATATTCTCAGTGGTAAGGCAGTAACCGGCATTCTTCATTTCGCGAACAAGACTCCCATGATGTGGTTCTCGAAGAAGCAGTCTACTATGGAGACAGCCACCTTTGGAGCCGAATTTGTTGCAGGAAGGACTTGCATCAAACAGATCGTCGATTTACGCCACTCATTCCGATACCTAGGAACACGAGTCCATGATGTCTCATACTCTTGGGGTGACAACGAAAAGATGATCCAAACGTCAACCTTTCCTTACGCAAGGTTGCACAAGCGTCATAATATCCTGTCGTTTCACTACGTACGAAGCATGATAGCGAGAGGTTTCATTTTAATGATGCACATCCCAGGTAAGGATAACTGTGCAGACATTCTCACCAAGCATTGGAGTCACTCAGTTGTGTATCCACTGCTCAGGCCCATCTTCCACTTCTGTGGTAATACCGGCGACCTTCTTCAAGATGATGGAAGCATCATGTAGAGCGTGATGACCCTTCACAAGGAGACATGGGGAGTATTAAATTCCTTTCGTGACCAGAAGTACCAAAGCTACCAAAGGGTAGATTTCCTATTCGTACAAATCAATGAGTCCCGTATCCATCTAAGTAATCGATTCCCACGGCATATCGATTCCCACGGCGCATCGATTCCCATCGCACATCAACGGTGAGCAATCCCTGTCTTATGATATTGCCATTGTTCTTCGGTGAGCAAACTCTGATTTCATAAAATATCACACAAGCTACGGGAGCAATTCCTGACCTTAATGATAAACATATCATGGAGTCTTCCTAACGGAACAAGAGAAGAAAACCGTTGGCGTGTGATTCTCACACAATACATATACATGCATACAAATATATATGGTCAACGACTAATACATGTACGGAAATAATCAGCGAGTAATCTCAGCACTATGCAACAGCAGTTGCAACGTATTCATCTTAATAAAAGAGATATCTTGCATTTTGGCAAGATTTCACTTTATCTCATACTTTTAACATTCAACTGATTTATATCCCAAAATTCACACTAGTTGCTACCAACTACTTGTAATCTACATACTAAGGTCTGTCTCGCTGCAATCTGAATAAGTCACAGAAAGAGGAGATCTGGCGTTTCCCTAGTCTCGCCTGTAGTCCGATTATCCGTTGCCAAAAGTATCCAACCACAACTGTCACGCGTAGAGTACAACCGTTTGTCTACTAACACACTAACGCAGCGTTGCTGTTCGTCAGAAGCCTTTGAATCAGACTCTCAACGAATCGGATTCAGAAGGAAAATAATAGTGGCTATTCTTGTACCGTTGGCACGTGTCACAAGTTTTGCAGAAGGAGTTGATTTGGTCCTTCAAGTTTGTGGCGTATACAAATTGGTTGATGGTTTGGTACAATCTTTCTGCGCCGGCATGGTCAAGCACGTGGTGGTAGTATTTGATTGTGGCTTGCACTCGGTTTGGAGGGAGTACAATTTTCTGTCAACCGTTGGAGTCTACAACTTTCAAGTCGGTGCCGTTGAAGTTTTCAGTTGTGTACCAGGGATTGGTAGAGATGTCTAGGTTGGCTGCTTGATCTTGGGCGAGTTGGTCGAAGGCTAAGGGGTACATGGGAATGTCTTCTGGGTAGTTAAGAAACAATTCGGAAAGAGAGAGAAGGTCAGAGTCGGTTGAGTCATTTGCAGTTTCAAGGTCCGAGTCGTCATCCGTTGGATTAGGAGCGGGAGCAGGACCAAAGAACTCCTTCTTCTTCTCCAGAGTGTCTTGCTGGAGAGGGAGCCTGGAGAGTGCGTCAGCAATGACATTGTCTTTGCCTTTGATGTACTTGAATACTGGGGAAAATTCTTCAAGGAGCATTCTCCAAGTCATAATGCGATGGCTTGTGGGGTTTTGCCGGGTTAAGTTGATGTGGTCTGTCCATACGATGATTTCAGCACCCCAAAGAATGGTGCGGAATTTCTTGAAGACTTCTACAATACAGAGCATCTCTTTATCGACCGTTGGGTATTTCCGTTGAGTGGAGTTGAGTTTTCGCGAGAAGCAAAGGATGATTTTGCCATCTTGGAGGATGACAGCTCCGAGTTGGTAGTCAGAAGCATCAGTATAGACGTGGAAGGGCTTGTTTGGATCAGGAAAGGCAAGAAGGATATCATTGGCAATGAGGGACTTGGCTTTGTTGAAAGCTTCAAGGAGTTCTGGAGTTGGAGAGATTTTGCCTTTGGCTCTTCCAGAGAGGCCGGTAAGGGGTGCAAGAACTTCAGCGCGCTTGGGATAGAAGTTGCAATAGAAGTTAATCATCCCAACAAAGGATCGAAGTTGGGTTGTTGTTGAGGGAAAATCAAGTTTCAGGATAGGAGAAATCTTGTTTGGATTGGGTCTAATACCATCACGAGAGATAATGTGGCCAAGCCAAGGAGCTTGGGATTGAAACCAGTGGCACTTGGAGGGCTTGACAGAGAAGTTGTGGGACTTCAGTAAGGAGAGGACAGAAGAGACATTTACAATGGGATTCAAGTGTATCTGAGAAGATACCAATGTCATCGATGTATACTTCAATGTCCTTCAAGTGTAGGAGCATTTGTTCCATACAGCCTTGGGCCCAACTTGGAGAGTTGAGGAAGTCCATTGGCAATCAAAGCAGTCGAAACTTTCCAAATGGAGTAACAAGGACGCAAAGCCAGGTGGAGGCCTCATCAAGTTTGAAGGTGTGGAACTGCATGCTGACATTGATAAGGGTGACATATTTGAAGCCTCTTCTTCTGTGGAAGATATCTTGGAGCTTTGGAAGTGGGTAGTGAAGTTTCTTGGTGACTTTGTTGAGTTCTCTAAAGTCACTGATAAGTCAACAGGAGCCATCTGGTTTTGGGACTACAAAGGTTGGCATTCCCCATTCAGTGGCATAGCAGCGTTCAAGGATACCAAGTTTCACTTGTCGATCAATTTCTTTCTTCACTGCTTCTTGTTGGTGCAGTGGAATGGAATAGGGTTGTTTCACGTGATATGGAGTCGTGCCTTCCTGGAGATCAATGTGGAAGGTTTGATTAGGGAAATTACCTAATTCCTTGTCATTCAATCCTTCAAAAAGTTCTTCATTTTGGAGGAGTATTGGCAACAATGCTTGTTTCTCATGGTAGGAGAGATGGTTTTGTTTGGTGACTAATTTGTGGAGGTCAGTTTTCTCATACTTGGTGGTTCCATCCACATACGATTGTTGGATAGATTGGTTGGAGTAACTTTCTGCAATGGCATGTGGTTCTGCAGACATGACTTTGTGGAGCAAGGACTTGTTGTCAAAGTAATTCCGAGGGTGGAAGTCCATTGTCTTCTCATACCATTCTATGGTGCAAGTTTCAAAGTCCATCTTCATTCCAAGATCTCTCATGGTTTTCCTTCCAATAAGGAGGTGGTAGTTGATATTCTGAGAGACTACAAAGCATTTGATTTGTAGGACTTTCATTGAGTAAGACAGTTCTGGGAATACAGTGTTCTCCAAGGTTACATAGTGGTTGCAAGTGGTTTTGCCATTTGTTGTTTGCATTTGGATTGGTTGATTTAGGAGATGCTTCTTGATTCCAGAGGGAATTGCTGATTCCACGATGAGATTGTCGGTTGATCCAGAATCGAAGAGAGTTTTCAAGTAGTACTTTCCAAGGGATCCATTGATTGAGTTGCAGACACTTACTGTGGTTGGAGCAAGGTCAATGTTGCCATTGGCGGTGCTGGGAGCAACCTCTTGCCTGTTGTTGCCGGAATCGGTGTTTTCAGAAGGAAATCTTTGAAGATCCGAGTTGTAGTATTCTTCATCGATATCCATGTCTACATGGAAGAGATCCGGCCAAGGAGTTGCAGGGATGGTAGTTTCTTCTGGTTCGTTGATGAAGACACACATGTGTTGTTCTGGTTCATGGTAGTTACTGCCGTGGGAAGAGGTAGTGGATCGATTGCTGTTGTTGGAATTGCTGCTGCGATCATTCACATGCGAGTTGGTGTTGTCTCTATTGTTGTTATTGGACTGATTGGAGTTGGTGCCATACTTGTTGGCGTAGCATTGGCCCCAAGTGTGATTAGTACCAGGATGGATAGGGCATGGTGAGTCATTGGAGATTCTAGTCGGCCCTTTTGTTGTTGTTGTTGTTGTTGTTGTTGTTGCGTTGATTGTTGTTGTTGTTGTTGTTGTTGTTGTTGCGTTGGTTATTGTTGTTGTTGGTGTTATTATTCCGATTGCAATTGTTGTTGCGATTGTTTCGATTGTTTTGATTGTTGCTTCCATTCCGGTTGTTACGGTTGTTGTTGGCATTGTTGTTGCTGTTGTTGTTGTTTTGAGATGGATTATCTGACGATTTCTTCTTCCGATTTTGTGCATATTGATACCTTTCAAGCCTCATCATCATTTCAGAGAGGGAATCCCTATGAGGAGAGTGGTGTTGCTGGTAGGTGTGTTTCCAATCCTCAGGCATCGATTCAAAGATTAGATTCTTGAACTCTCGGTCCTTGATCTCTGCATCTTCTGGTGGGTGTCCCGGAAGTAGTGGAAGGATAACATGGTTGTGGAATTTGACTTGTGCGACAAATTGGTGTACTGTCATGGTGGTTGTCTTCTTGATGTTGGTGAGGAATCTTCTGTGGTTTTGGTAGGCATCAAGGTTGTTGTCGAACTTGTAGTTGACGAATTCTTCCACTGTGATTTGGAAGTTATCCACAGTTCTCTGTGGAACATTGGATGATACATAGCTATTCCACCAGCTACTGTCGGTGTAGTCTCTGAGGAGATCGACAAACTTGTCATAGAGTCTTGGTCCTGTGGTTAGATTGAGCATCTTCTTGGACCGAATGAACTCATTGATGGTAAAAAGGATTTGTAGTTTGGTTGATCCTGCAGTAATCAAGGGGATCTTGATCTTGGTTAGTACTTCTTGAACTCCATTGACTTCTTGTGTGTTCTTGAATTCCACTTTGTTGATAGACTCTTGATCAAAGTCATACTTGAAGGGAATGATGGAGTAAGACATTGTTTCTCTTGTTACTGGACAATCTTCAGGATCGGTTGGTTGTTTATTAGATGTAGTGGTAATTTTTGTTCGTGTAGTTGAAGTAGTCTTTACCGGTAGTAATAAGGTCGAAGCAGTTATTCGACTGTTTAAACAGTGTCGTATGCCTCTAGAAAAGGTACTAAAATAAGGTTTATGTATTGGTTAAAAACTAAGATTGTGAGCTAGCTCTTCTGTCAACCACTCCGAGGAGCAGTTGGGAGCTTGTAACAGTAAACAGCCGTTGAATCGAAATTCAACGTACAGTTTACATAGAAGATTTGGATATGTTCTTCATCTAGTCTTCAATATTGAAGACCGGCTTGCTTTTCAGATTTTCTTGAATCGTGGGTAATTTCAATCATGAGCGTTGGAATACCACAGGTAGTAATCTCATGATTGACCCTTTGGGCAGGATTCTACCGGTAGGCCTGGTGGAGCTGAAGCTTTGTTCTACTGAGTAGGAGTACGAGTACGGTAGGATTAGTGTTCCCAATTTTGCGTTAAGTATTTTATCTACCGTCATTTTGGTACGGTACTCTGTACGAAGTACTCCTAAGTGCTTCCTACGGTATTACTTAACGTACCGTACCATAGACACCATGTTGCAAAAATAATTTGAAAAAGAACATTTTTGATTGAAAACGGAACAATGCTAGTACACTCCATAGCAAATTGCTGGCATGGACCTGACAATTTCTTTGCTGGTTCTACACTGAGGTAGTATAAGGTGCTTGATGCATCGGCATACATCATCTACTACTACACACATCAACCAGACATCATGGGGGGATTCAGGAGGCTATCACCAGCCAGTCAACAATTGTTCTTGCGGGGACAAGAAGCAACAAGCAGGAGCACGAGCAGCACCACCAGTGTTACTTGGCAGTTGTCATGATGGAATGCATGAAGCAACGAATATCAAATTGCTGGCATGGACCTAGTAACTTCTTTGGTTGTGCATATAGTTGGAACAAGATGCTTGATGTATCAACCAGCACATACATCCATACGTCGGAGATGGCATTCAAGTTTGCCATCCGTCACCTTCTAGTACAGGAGGAGGCACCAGCAGCAGAAGTTGTGGCACCATCACCAATGTTGCTGGCAGTTGAAATAAAACACACAAAAAAACACAGAAAAACTCTACACTCATATAGCAAATTGCTCTCATCAGGTACCTACCGTAGAGCGAACATCGTTCGTTGGTACGGAGTATGTTGTTTATTGTACGGGAGCGATGTACAACAAGTGGCAATTGAGTAGTTCTTACCTTACCGTGCAAACTGTATTGCATTGTAATTGAAAGGGTACTCGTGCTACCCTTTGTAAGAGTACCGGTACCGGTACCGGTGCGTACCGGTAGTACCTAAAGATATGAATGTTGCACAGGAATCTTTGTCAAGTCAAAGGATTCTTATCAAGGAGTGCTTGAACGGTAGTACGGTAGGATGCGGTGCTCTAGCTACTTTACAACTCGGAGCAATATAAAGGTATATCACGGAAGCTCGTTGTGATTAGCTTTGAAGAAGAGGTTGTTGGCGTTGCAGAACTCTCCATAGTACGTGCAAGGAGAAACACAACTCATTGGTCAAGAAGCTGTTATGATAGGAACGAATTTTCGATACCAGCAGCAAACAATCCTGGCATTTTCATTATTACTACATTTTGAGTTTGACTACTACTATTGGTGACAGTTGACGAAAGATGCTACCAAAAGGGAGCTTGGTATGCATTGGAATGTACCTGAGTTTAGGATCGTGTTCTGATAGTGTAGGTTGGAGACGAAAGTGGAGCACCAACAAAAGCGTTCTCGTGATAATAGTACTACTAGTATGTGTAGTATAGAAAAGGAACGAAGACAAGAATCAATGAATTCCATATCCTTCTAGTACTACTATTAGGTCCTATTATTACTTGCAGGGCCGCATCTTGGTCTCTGGACAACAACGAGCAGAACGAATCCGCCCCCACAGAACCTGTTTTGTAGTAGCGGTGCCAGAGCAGGAGTGTCACTCCTTGGTATCGGGATTTGCTTGCGCTCGGGTGTTGGGGCGAGCTTGGTGTGTTTTGGCATAAACTACTGTTTGGATTCCGGGACAGGCGTGGATTTTAGTAGGTACACGTGAAACATGTATGTAGCAATAGTATGCCCTGTATCAAGTCAGTGATTATGTAAGTATAAATAGTAATTACAGCTATTATGATTATAAAAAATTGTGGTATGATAGTAATCACACCATCTGAATGGCTGGAACGTGTTGCAACCACGAGTGTTGGATGCGACAAGCGGTCCAACAACTACCACTAGCGAGAAATAATAGAAGTTCCGTCGCTTTTGAAAGCTCACGGCGTCAGATCACACAGCATTTCCTGTTCTTTCTCTGTGAGGAACACTTAAGAAAAGGAATCGGTACAGTGAGAAGCGTAGCGGATGCTGGAGTTGTACCGGTAGGCACTGGATTCAATCAATCTTCAAAACTTCGGAAAGAGGCCTAGATTGTTTCGATTCTATGAAAGTGTTCGTCTCGTCTCGTCTCGTTTCGTTGTTTGGAACCTTTGACTCCTAGTCGCAATCCAATCCAATCCAATCCAATCCAATCCGTCCATCGATCGTTCGATGCTAGACAAAATAAAGCGATGCGGCAACCACTCCTGCGGTCGTTTGCAGCTTGATCGCGCACAGACCAGGCATTACGAAAGTGAATCGGCAGCGATGTTTGCCAAATATATTTCTGTGTTGTGTTGTGCTGAGCTGAGCTGAGCTGAGCTGTGATGTGTTGCCTTGTCCTGTAGCGTATCGCATCGCATCGCACCGTACCGTACCGTATCGTATCGTGTCCTATCGGTGGTTCATGATCTCAGCTGCCGGGCCGCCTCGACCCAGATGCAGGAGTGGACGTTGCTCGTGTCCCAGCGTTGGTTGGGATCCAACCGGAGCACGCCCTCCAGAAGATCGGAAACGTTGGGATTGATGTCGATGCACTTTTCGGCGAGGATGCGAAGGTTCGAGGCCGCGGGCTCGTTGTCCAGGATCTCCGCGGTTTGTTCGTTGACCGACACGCGGGAGAGGCCCTTGGCCATGACCAGGTAGCGGAACCTCAGATCGGACGGGAGGCTCACATCCCAGCCCACCTCCCCCGTGACCAGGTTGAAGAGTATGACGGCCGAGCTCCACAGATCGCACGCTTTGGCCCCGTAGTAATGAAAGCTCGAGACGACCTCGGGCGGCAGGTAGGACGTTTTCCCATAGAAGGTAGTTCCCGTCGTCATATCACCGGTTGGAATTCGAAAGGACATGGCGAGATCGTTGAAGACGATGCGGCCATTCCCGAGGACCATGCAGTTGTCGGGACTCAGGTCTCGATGGCAAACGCCATTTCGGTGAAGGTAGTCCATGTTTTCGAGTATGTTGAGGTAGATCGAGGCAAAGCTCTCGAAATGTTCTCCGAGGCTGTCCCACTTTTGGAAGATCCACTGGACCAGGTTTCCTCCCTCACAGTACGGCGTGATAATGTACAAGTAGTCTGTATCCTGCAAGACCTCGACCAAACCCAGGACGTGGTGGTTATCTCCCAACCACTGCATTCGTTGGATTTCCTTGTACGGATTTTCCCTCCCCCCCACCGCCAGATGTTCGCGGACGACTTCCTTCGACAACCGCTTGATGGCAACCCTCTCGGCCTCTTCGGGTTTTGGCATCTGGAAGACTCCCGCATGACTGCTCGTCTTCGGCAACACGACCCCGAAATAAATCATGCCCCATCCAGGGCGGTGGTGATTCAAATCGACCGGCGCGACCTCTTCGATCCGCATGTAGGCCTGGTGGCAGGTCTTGCGATTGTAGATGGCCGAATGAAACCGAGGGCTGGCAGACAAACCACTGCCATCGTTTGACAACACCGTGATGGGCCCATTCGTGATGCATTCCTCGATCACCAGATCGCGAAAGTCTTCCTGTAGCGGAGGATTCCCTTGCATCCTTCCTGGATCCTTTCTGTGTGGTTATTATACTCTTCGTTGTCCGATGATCCGAGGCCGCCAACTCTTGATCACGGCCCGCGTCGGTGAATCGAGCTAGCTGCAATAGATGTGTACGGTACGGTACAATAGGAGTGGTCGTTGATTTGTGATACCTACGTTCAAGATAGTGTAGAATGATAGGTATCTTATATTCTTATGATAGTGTTCTCTGTCTCTGTCTCCGTCTCCGTCTCTCTGTTGGTAAGTCGACTATCACTCTTCCAATCCAAGGTCTTTTTGTTTTTTGTTTTGTTTTGTTTTGTCTTCTCTTGTTTAATCGTGCTGATTCTGACCCAAAGTACTTGTACCGGTACTGTATCGTACGGTACGGTAATAATGATGATTGATTGTTCGTACTACCCTACCGTACGAGTTTTCGTACCTACTTCATAAAGGTCGTGGAATGCCGATCGATGCGTAAGATTACCGTACGGTACGGTACCGGTACGATTACCAGACGCAAGTTGAAAAGTGAACACCACCAACAACAATGACACAGTTTGTCATTATTTTTTCTTAGTTTTTGAGACAAATTATGGTTCCTCGTAGTACGTACTCGTACTCGTACTCGTCCTACATGTACGGTACCGTTTTTGGCGTGTACCGATACGACTTGAAGTCAGGACTAAATCCGTGCTTCTTGTCGAGATTCCGGAACAATACGAGTAATTACGACTACTCGTACCGTACGAGGACGAACACGAGCCGTTCGAATCTCACACGAATGACTGTTTCTTCTAAGATGATCTGTAAGATTACCGGCACACCGGCACGATCGCTCGAAGGTCGGACGATAGAAAAATACAGGTACAAGGCAATCTTACAAAAGCAGGGCACCGGTACGATACACGTAAAATGCAACCCGGGTTGAATTTTCCTGGCTGCGTGCAACTTTGTACTGCACGTTCTATAGACTGAGATACCCCATTCCGCACCCTCCAAAAACAAAGGTGCGGTAACGTTTTTTGTACTAGCACCGGACAGTACAGGTTGCATATTCAACCTTAAGAGGGTTGCATTTTTAGTTGCTTTTTATTGCTGTATTTTAACACGAGGTGCGCAACTTATGCAACCCACACCCTTGAGTACTGGCCCATTATTTCACTTTTTTTTTGGCGACACTCGGTAACACTTGGTAAGACTCCACTTTGGTTTCTTAGCTCATTTCTTTTTGCCGATTGCAATTCAACGCATGATCGTCGAACACTCACTTTTTCAACTCACTCACTTTTTCAACTCACTAAGCTCATATTTTCGATCCAAAGTAACCGAAAACACGTACTACGACTAGCAAGCAACAAAGGTATGCCCCGAGCACTCAGTACGAATCCCCGAGCTGTTAGAGCCAGGGAGCGGCATGCTGCAGCCCGCGCCGCCGCTGCCAACACAGTAGCATTCGAAGCAGCATTCCCCCTTCCCGCCGGCCGGAGTTTGGAAGAAATCCGGAATGCTACATCCCTTCTAGATTTTGCTGGTGGATCAGCATCCGGATCTCCTACTACTAGTACTTGCCCCCCTCCCCCCCCTCCTCGTCCTGCCGGAACAAGAACAGCAAGAATAATTCAACGCTTGGAAACAAGCCAATGTGGCCATTTGTCAACACTTGAAAGGGCTCGCGCTCAACTTGGCGAGGATCGACGGGCTGCCAGCAGAGAACAACGTCCGAGAACTGTTTCGCGGGGTTTGAATTTACTTCTCGCGCACAAATTTTGTGCGTGATTTTAACACGGCAATATTTCTGGACACCCTGAAATTCGCGACGATCGTATAAGGGTATATGTAAACTCAGCACTATTTCTGTGCGCGTGATGCACATTACTCTACTCTCAAATAAAAATAATTTATTTCAGTCTCTAGCAGAACCGAATTATTATTCTGTACGAACAACACTTACTTCTATTCACGAATAAAAAAGAAATCTTGAGTCAGTATTAATTCCAAAATATTAATCTACCAAACAACAATTCGATTCTGCTCCCCTAGTTGTGAATTATATTTCTTGACTACAATATTCCCTTTTTAAAATGTAGATTCTATTATGCTTGATTTATTCCTATTGCGACGTATTACGAATCCTCCATTATTTCTAATATTCTCAAAATTAAGTTCAAGATTAGTAGTAGTTTTGTATTATGTATGTACTGTTATTTTCTACATTAGTTCACCCATAGATAAACTTTCATTCATCAATGCTGTTATTGCCGGATCAATATAGACGTTTCTTTTCTTTTTCTTTTTTGGTCCACTACAATTAGTGGAGCTGCTACTAGTAATATTTGCATCGCCCTGCTTATTGTTGGTGTAATTTGTCGAACTTTCGTTCCTAAATCTGTCCCTCATCATTTCTTCCAATTTCCTTCCTGTTTCTGGGTGTTTTCGCATCTCGCCAATTTTGTCGCACAAGTCACTGAACAACTCGCGACCTTCCTCCATCCATCCATTTCTGCTTCCACTGTCTGAATCGCAGAATTTTTTTTTTTGTCGCGGAATCGTGGCATCACCCTTTCGCCGCTGCTGGTTCACCCATACATGATGCTCATTGTAGATTAGTACCAATGCAAATGCTTCATCTGCTATAGTAAATATATCACTCAGCAAGTGCCTCTCCTTCCGTTGTTTGAAATTGGAATTTGTCGGATTGATTGCCGACATGATTCTTGTAACAAAATAATAAAAATCTTCATCTTCCGCGTCTTTGTATGTTCTGTATTGAGGGTTTAAAATACCTGTGTTTTCATATTCTGTGTCTTGAATAACTGCAACAGTACCAGGGAATGTGATAGGGACTCGACCTTTTCTGTAATCGTCTGTACGGAAGTATCATAAGTATCAACGGGCAGCATGTTAGTGTTGTCGGACCAAAAATAGATTCTCAAAATCCTAATTTCAACAACCAATTCTCCCACCTGTATTTACCTATCCAGTTTTTTCTCGCTAATGTTTGTGAGTTGTGCCTCAATGCAGTCAGTACTGTCCCTACTCGTTTCCTGTAAAAGGAACAGAATGCCGCAAGTGGAATATTTTGTGGCTTCATAACCGCACTTTCTCCAACAGCTTTATTTATTACAAGCGCCGTTACCTTGTCATTGATAGGGAACTTCATGTTGGGGTACCAATGTTTTTTGACGTAATCCCTTAGCTGCTTCTCCACTCTTTCACTCATATCACTCAAAGCCTTAAGCATATCGTTGTCTATTATAAGTCCATATTCGTCTGTAATTGTACTTACTGCTCGTTCTCTTGTGTCGCCGGCATTGTAACTCCCCTCTCCCTGCATGGTTGCCTCCGTTTGTTTAGGTACCATTACTACCTTTCCCACCCCTATATGTGGTTCCCTCTCTTGTTTCCGTAAGTGTTTTGCCACTTCCTCTGCCAATTTGTCATATTGGATATTTTTCATGACATGTTCCGCAACATCCTCTAAATTGTAGCATTCTCCGTTAGATGTTTTCTCTACCACATTGGTTTTTGTTCCTTCTTTCTGTTGGTTCGTTACTGTAGTGGTGGTTGTGTTGGTAATGGTCAGCGCTGGTTCGTTACTCTGGTTGATGGTGTTTTGTTCTTCCGTGTTTGTAGTAGTAGAAATTGTGTTGTCGGAACCATTTTTTTTACTGTTGCCCTTTGATGCGTTCATAGTTGTGGTATTACTGTTACACACTTTGTTAGTAATTGCGGTGTTTGTTTTCACTCTTTTTTTCTTACCGTTGTTGTCCCCTGTATTTTGATGATCACCGGGCCGGATGGTTTTGTTGTTTCGAAGGGTCTTCCCCTCGGATTTTTTGCTTCGTCGTGTCTTTCCGATAGCATTCATATTTTTTTATTTTATTTTCTGAATACGGTGTCGATCAAGAATCATGTGTTTCTTTTTGTGTGGTTTTGTGTGTGTACTAATAATTTGTCGGGTTGTGTACGGTGTTTTGTGTTGTGTGTGTTGTGTGTGTCGTGTGTGTGTGTGTGTGTACGGTGTTTCGTGTAGTATGTGTACGATGTTTTGTGTGTAGAATTTTTCCGTGGGTTCTGTACTATGTTGTTTGCCCGAACATCTTCTGTGTGTTCTTGTCTGGTTTTGGGCGCGCTGTTATATTTGTAGCAGTAGATCACGTACCTGTGCCAGCCACCCCTCCCGCGCCATAATTTTTTCAGAAGGGAAACATTTGATTACACTAAGGTTATGTATTTCAATCCTCTAGTCACATGTAGAATCTCGTAGACTGCTGCACCTAACATACCGTACTGTCTTGTGTGCCATTTGTATCTACAAACCACATCATTGTCTGTACTGTGTGTGTCAAAGTTGTTCCCAATATGCATTTAAAAGTTGTTCCCAACATGCATTTCGTAAGTCATGTGATATGCATTCATGGCCTGGTACAAAAACTTTGGTAGTCATTACCAAATGAGACTGTTTGTGCCCTGGAATTGCACCAAAAATACCCTCATCATGTTTGCCATTTGTAGAGTCAAACCACAACATTTTGGGCATTCTGAGTGGCAAAGTTGTTCCCAATATGCATTTGATGAGTCATGATAAATGTATTCATAGTTTTGACCGGATACTTTTGGAGTCAGTGAATTTATTCATGGCTTGGACCCGATACTTTTTGAGTCATTACCCAATAAGTTAGTTTGTGCCCTGGAATTGCACCAAAAATACCCCCATGTTTGTCAGTTGGAGAGTGAAACCTTAAGATTTTGGGCATTCTATGTGTCATAGTTGTTTCCAATATGCATTGGATGAGTCATGATGAATGCATTCATGGCTTGGACCCGATACTATTTGAGTCATTACCCAATCAGTTAGTTTTTGCCCTAGAATTGCACCAAAAATACCCCCATGTTTGCCATTTGTAGAGTCAAACCTTAAGATTTTGGGCATTCTATGTGACAAAGTTGTTTCCAATATGCATTGGATGAGTCATGATGAATGCATTCATGGGTTGGACCCGATACTATTTGAGTCATTACCCAATAAGTTAGTTTGTGCCCTGGAATTGCACCAAAAATACCCCCATGTTTGCCATTTGTAGAGTCAAACCTTAAGATTTTGGTCATTCTATGTGCCACAGTTGTTCCCAATATGCATTGGATGAGTCATGATGAATGTATTCATGGCTTGGACCAGATACTTTTTGAGTCATTACCGAATAAGTTAGTTTGTGCCCTGGAATTGCACCAAAAATACACCCATGTTTGCCATTTGGAGAGTCAAACCACAACATTTACAGCATTCTGTGTGACAAAGTTGTTCCCAATATGTATTTGATGAGTCATGAGGAATGTATTCATTGCTTGGACCGGATACTTTTTGAGTCATTACCCAATAAGTTAGTTTGTGCCCTGGAATTGCACCAAAAATACCCTCATGTTTGTCAGTTGGAGAGTCAAACCTTAAGATTTTGGGCATTCTATGTGACAAAGTTGTTTCCAATATGCATTTGATGAGTCATGATGAATAAATTCATGGCTTGGACCAGATACTTTTTGTGTCATTACCCAATAAGTTAGTTTGTGCCCTGGAATTGCACCAAAAATACCCACATGTTTGCCATTTGGAGACTCAAACCTTAAGATTTTGGGCATTGTATGTGACAAAGTTGTTTCCAATATGCATTGGATGAGTCATGATGAATATATTCATGGCTTGGACCAGATACTTTTTGAGTCATTACCCAATAAGTTAGTTTGTGCCCTGTAATTGCACCAAAAATACCCCCGTGTTTGCCATTTGTAGAGTCACACCACAACATTTTGGGCATTCTATGTAACAAAGTTGTTTCCAATATGCATTGGATGAGTCATGATGAATGTATTCATGGCTTGGACCCGATACTTTTTGAGTCATTACCCAAGTAGTTAGTTTGTGCCCTGGAATTGCACCAAAAATACCCCCATGATTGCCATTTGTAGAGTCGAACCACAACATTTTGGGCATTTTGTGTGACAAAGTTATTCCCAATATGCATTTGATGAGTCATGATGAATGTATTCATTGCTTGGACCGGATACTTTTGGAGTCATTACCCAATAAGTTAGTTTGTGCCCTGGAATTGCACCAAAAATACCCACATGTTTGCCATTTGGAGAGTCAAACCACAACATTTTGGGCATTCTGTGTGACAAAGTTGTTCTCAATATGCATTTGATGAGTCATGATGAATGTATTCATGGCTTGGACCAGATAATTTTTGAGTCATTACCGAATAAGTTAGTTTGTGCCCTGGAATTGCACACAAAATACCCCCGTGTTTGCCATTTGTAGAGTCAAACCACAACATTTTGGGCATTCTATGTGACAAAGTTGTTTCCAATATGCATTTGATGAGTCATGATGAATGTATTCATGGCTTGGACCAGATACTTTTTGAGTCATTACCCAATAAGAAGTTAGTTTGTGCCCTGGAATTGCATCAAAAATACCCACATGTTTGCCATTTGTATATTCAAACCACAACATTTTGGGCATTTTGTGTGACAAAGTTGTTTCCAATATGCATTGGATGAGTCATGATGAATATATTCATGGCTTGGACCAGATACTTTTTGAGTCATTACCCAATAAGTTAGTTTGTGCCCTGGAATTGCACCAAAAATACCCCCGTGTTTGCCTTTTGTAGAGTCAAACCACAACATTTTGGGCATTCTATGTAACAAAGTTGTTTCCAATATGCATTGGATGAGTCATGATGAATGTATTCATGGCTTGGACCCGATACTTTTTGAGTCATTACCCAATAAGTTAGTTTTTGCCCTGGAATTGCACCAAAAATACCCTCATGTTTGTCAGTTGGAGAGTCAAACCTTAAGATTTTGGGCATTCTATGTGACAAAGTTGTTCGCACTATGCATTTGATGAGTCATGATGAATGTATTCATGGCTTGGACCAGATAATTTTTGAGTCATTACCCAATAAGTTAGTTTGTGCCCTGGAATTGCACCAAAAATACCCACATGATTGCCATTTGGAGAGTCAAACCACAACATTTTGGGCATTCTGTGGGACAAAGTTGTTCTCAATATGCATTTGATGAGTCATGATGAATGTATTCATGGCTTGGACCAGATAATTTTTGAGTCATTACCGAATAAGTTTGTTTGTGCCCTGGAATTGCACACAAAATACCCCCGTGTTTGCCATTTGTAGAGTCAAACCACAACATTTTGGGCATTCTATGTGACAAAGTTGTTTCCAATATGCATTTGATGAGTCATGATGAATGTATTCATGGCTTGGACCCGATACTTTTTGAGTCATTACCCAATAAGAAGTTAGTTTGTGCCCTGGAATTGCACCAAAAATACCCCCATGTTTGCCATTTGTATATTCAAACCACAACATTTTGGGCATTTTGTGTGACAAAGTTATTCCCAATATGCATTTGATGAGTCATGATGAATGTATTCATTGCTTGGACCGGATACTTTTGGAGTCATTACTATCCAATAAGTTAGTTTGTGCCCTGGAATTGCACCAAAAATACCCCCATGCTTGCCCTTTGGAGAGTCAAACCACAACATTTTGGGCATTCTGTGTGACAAAGTTGTTCCCAATATGGTTAGGGTTACATCCTGTTCGCAAATTCAGTAATTATTTGTTCGTATATGTGGACTTCTCGCAAGTTATTTACCCCCCTATACCATGTACATACATTCAGTACTAGCATGCAGATTCAGTACTAATAAGAAAATTCTTCGTACTTCGAACGTCGTACGTACGAGATTCTTTTTCGAACGTCGTACGAGATACGAGATTCTTTTTCGAACGTCGTACGTACGACGTTCGATTTTTTTTTCGTACGTACGAATTATCTAGTACCAAAAACGTGTAGAATTCTACAGGAGATTGTTTTTTTTTAGTCGTACGTACCTACAACGTGTAGAATTCTACAGGAGTTGAAGTATCCTTTTTTTTTTTCTACCTCGCAAAAAAAAATCTCTCTCACACAAACACACAGTAATTTTATTTTCTACCTCGCGACAAAAAAAATCACTTTTTCTACCTCGCGACAAAAAAAATCACTTTTTCTACCTCGCAACAAAAAAAGGAATCTACCTCGCAACAAAAAAATCACTTCATAATCTGCCTTCTTACATCCGACTTATTTGAGTAGAGTGTTGGTTCTTGCAATCAACACTCCGTCCGAGAACGTGGGATCCGACCCTCTTTGAGCACAACGATCCGTTCTCATTTATTTTAGTCCGAAATAACAGCCTTGTACTGCATGACAATAGAAAGCATTGGACGAGAGGGAAATTGATGGATAGATATTGTTTGGACTGCAGCCTTACATATACGTCTTGAAATCAATGAACCTGCATCCCTTGCCTCTATATCAACTGGAACAAGATACTGTTTTTCGTGACATGGAGTAAGAAGTATTCTACGGCAGCAACTACAATTTCATCGGGTCGATTGTCGGAACGACGGAACGTCGGAACAAGCAAAGGTAAGAACGAGAGAAAGAGAATGATTATACTGCCTCTGGCATTGCTGATACTCAATGTATTTCCTCCCTTCTGTTTTTCTTCTTATTTTCATAGGACCAGATTGGAACAACAAATCGAAACCAACTGATCGGAATCAACGGATTGGAATCAACGGATCTGAATCAACAACGATCGTCGGAAGGTCGAGGGGGGGGGAAACAACGGATCCGTCGGCAAATCTTTAGTCTTCTTCCCTGTAGGTGCGGGGAATTTTCCTGGATGGTGATAATTATGAATCGGTCGGCATGTACATTATCATATTATTCTGTTGTTATTATTTACTCTATGTAGTACATCAATAGATGCTCACCCATTTTGTTCAATTATCATGTATTTGAATAGGAACGGCAATCGATCCAACACCAATCGATCGGCAAAACGAATTCATCTGCAAAACGAATCGATCCAATCGATCCAACACCAATCGATCTGCAACACCAGTCGATCCAACACCAATCGATCCAACACCAATCGATCCAACACGGATTGATCTGCAAAACGAATCGATCCAACACCAATCGATCCAACACCAATCGATCTGCAAAACGAATCGATCAAACACCAATCGATCCAATCAATCCAACACCAATCGATCTGCAAAACGAATCAATCTGCAAAACGAATCGATCCAATCGATCCAACACCAATCGATCTGCAACACCAATCGATCAAACACCAATTGATCCAACACGAATCGATCTGCAAAACGAATCGATCCAACACCAATCGGAGAATCTTCGGCATAGAAACGATCCTCCTCCTCCTCCTCCACCGGCGCTCGGCAACAAATCAGCGAAACGCTCCTCCTCCTCCTCCACCCGCGCACGGCAACGAATCAGCGAAACGCTCCTCCTCCTCCTCCACCGGCGCTCGGCAACAAATCAGCGAAACGCTCCTCCTCCTCCTCCACCCGCGCACGGCAACGAATCAGCGAAACGCTCCTCCTCCTCCTCCACCGGCGCTCGGCAACAAATCAGCGAAACGCTCCTCCTCCTCCTCCACCGGCGCACGGCAACGAATCAGCGAAACGCTCCTCCTCCTCCTCCACCGGCGCTCGGCAACAAATCAGCGAAACGCTCCTCCTCCTCCTCCACCGGCAAGCGGCAACGAATCAGCGAAACGCTCCTCCTCCTCCTCCACCGGCGCTCGGCAACAAATCAGCGAAAGGCTCCTCCTCCTCCTCCACCGGCAAGCGGCAACGAATCAGCGAAACGCTCCTCCTCCTCCTCCACCGGCAAGCTGCAACACCAATCGATCCAACACCAATCAATCCAACACCAATCGATCCAATCGATCCAACACCAATCGATCTGCAACACGAATCGATCTGCAACAGGTATCGCTCGAACACCAAGCGCTCCTCCTCCACCGGCAAGCGGCAACGAATCATTGGCATCAAATCGCTCCTCCTCCACCGGTGCTCGGCAACGAATCATCGAAACGCTATTCCTCCACCGGCAAGCGACAACGAATCACCAAAACGATCATCCTCCACCAGCAAGCAGCAACGAATCACCGAAACGCTACTCCACCGGCGCTTGGCAACGAATCATCGAAACGCTCCTCCTCCACCGGCAAGCGACAACGAATCACCGAAACGCCCATCCTCCACCAGCAAGCAGCAACGCTCCTCCTCCTCCGAAACGCTCCTCCTCCACCGGCACCGGCGCTCCAATTGATCTGCAAAACCAATTGATCTGCAACACCAATCGATCCGCAATACCAATCGATCTGCAACACCAATCGTCGGCAACACCAATCGATCCAACATCAATCCATCGGCATCGTCGGCAACAGCAACGGCAATTGGTCTTCCACTCGTCCACCAGCAGATCGATTCGTCGTCATCTTACAACGACAATTCATCTCCTACAACAACAATGGGATTCAAAAGATCACCAGAGAACATTGCAGCAAGAGCCAAAAAACAAAGAGCAAAGAGACAACAGGAATACAGAAGTCAATGGAAAACGTCTTCAAATTTTCTTAAGGTTGCTGCACCGGTGTCAACAAGCCACAAAACTTATACAAATTTGTCTCGGATAAAACCGAGGAAGAAGGAAAAGAATAGGCGTTCAACATGCAAAGATGGCGTCTATACAATAGCCCTGAAAAAATATTGCCGAGCAACTGTGGTGGAAGGTAAATACATGGAGACAGATTGGGGTGGCAAGATAGGAGGAAAGAAGAAGTATCAACCGGAACAGGCTTTGTCAATTGAAAACTACAATACATTGGATAGTACGAAGGATGAGCATATTCTAGCGTTTGATCATTCTAAACAATCATTGCGAATTTTTGCCAAAGTTTCACGCCATTTTGCGGAACGACACCTCGCTTCGAAGAATAATATCGAATTGTTGAGACAGTTTGCTCCTGCCATTGTTGGAGCAAAACCAACCGTTGGAAGAGGGGTTAAGCGCGGCAGTATCAATGATGATTATGCTATCATTGGAATTCGACCAGAAAGATTGGATTCAAATATTGGTGAGTATGTTTTCAAAAGTCATGTCGATCCCAGCATCAAACTAGAGCTAGAAGAGACAACAGTTGAAATTGTGAAGCATATGCATCATAGTTTAATTGACGTCGAACCATTTGTTGCGGAGGAAATGGATGTGTTGTCTCAGATTCTGTCTCGTACAAAGCTAAATGCAATTGGGCAGCAGGCCTTAGCATTTTCGATCGGTCGCAACTACCATTCTAGATGCCATGTGGACGATGACATGTACTACACTCGTTTGACAGTAATTGCTCCGGCGGAAGTGTCTGCTGACGAGGTGATTTATTATTTTGTCTTCCCCACGTATGGAGTGAAAGTTCCATTGAGGTCAGGAGATACTCTATTGTTCAATCCATTAGTATTACATAGCTGTTCGAATCCCAAATTCGAAGGGTGTTATATTATGAGCGCCTATGTATCTCGCAAAACTGTGCTTAGAGCTAACCCTCTATAGTAATATTAAAAAATAGTTTAAAGTTAGCCGGTACATTCACCCTTGGTACTCAATCGGAACTGCTGTCCGAGCTTTCGCTCTCTGAACTGGATAGAGAATCACTGGATTCGTTATCATTCAATGCCATCTCAAACGGTTCCAACTGGATGTCGTCCTGTAGTGTGCATGCGTTGTACAAAGATTCGTAAGACGGTGGTGTAGCAGCATTTTTGCTTTCAAAATAATTTAGCCATGAGATCCGATTCGATATCACTAGCCAATCGCAATTGGTTATGGACCCATCAAGGCCTTGCTCTGGAACAACTGCCAGCTCGGAATGGATAGTGTCGACATGAAATAGGTACAGTGAATTCATCAGGCGACCACGTTGGACAAATTCAGAAGCTGTTTTCTTAGGCACATCTTGAAACCGACAAGCCACAGCATACATTCCGTTTGTATCAATTGGATAGCCACCAATACTACTGTATGGCTGCTTCAAACTCTGTACAGTTAAGAAGCATACCAGATGGCACGGTATGAGCTTGGGATTGTTATTTAAATCAAAGTCCAATTTCATCAAACACCAATCCATCCAGACGGAGTTCAGCAGAGAACTATCCGATCTATATGAAGGATGCGAGCGAAATATAAAATTAGACCCACAAGCAACATCGAAACGATTGTGCTCTGTAACTCCACAAATGTGTGAAGGATTCTCCAATAAAGGTAGCACAGAATCACAAACAAAGTCGAGTATGTCAGAAGGAAAAAATGGTTTGCTTTTGTTCGTAGAACGAAGCCACTTCATTGTTGATTCCCCATTTTCGGTTCTCATTATATGAAAATGAGAACCGCCACCATCAGGTCGTTCAATTGGAGGAGGATCAGGCGGATGCAAGTTGAAGTGATATGTTGCCTGGCTTAGCATCATTTTCTTGGACTTTCGCTTCGCCGTTTGACCGATTAGTGATGCAGCATTACCTTGCGTGTTCTTGGAAGGAGCTTTAATCTCAGTTTTATGGTGAGACTCATTCGGAGCACTATCCCAGCCTGCGGGGCTCCCCCATAAAGAGATATAATCTGGTAGGTGAAAGTACAGGTGATTCTTGATTAGTTTTGTTCCCATCCCTTTCCTGTGACATGTGGAGTTTATACAATTAATAAAGTGAACAATTGTTTTTGGGAGATTCTTTAAGGAACCATATTTCATTAGACCGTGTTTAAGAAATTCTTCCATTGATAGAATTAGCTGAATTACCTCTATCTGTTTCTTTACAAAACGATGGTCACCAATAATGTCAGATCCATGTTTGGAAACCATAGCGATCAGAAGAGAAATAAGCATTCCAGAGAAATCATGCCCTTCTTTCTTCGTAGTTGATAATAGCTGAGTCCCAAATTTGGTGCGAGGAAAATCTCTATCAGACTGGCGTGATAACAAACCACCGTACTGTTGTGCTAAATGGCCAATACTGTTAGCAACAGCCACACCGTGCTTCAAATTGGGGGCATAAACACATGGAACACTTCCGCGGAGCAACAATTCAATTGACTCGATGGCCCGTTTGGCAGTACCAAGCTGGTGCATGTGCAAACATTCACCGGGAGTTGCAAAATGAATGTTGTTCTGATTAGTACCAAAGCATAAATCATGAAATACATTCCTTATGTTGTGATGAGAGTTGTTTTTGAAGTTCTTATTGATATCGTTTAGATCTGTGCCGGGAAAACAATGGAAATCAACAGGTGACCACTTCTTTGTTGCAGGTTGAACAGAAGGAATGTTTATGTTTGGAGAATAACAGTTGCAGTGACGGCACATCCGCATGACACCCTTATTGAAGGAGCCGTATTTTCCACACAATTTATCGTGAAGTTCTGTGTCGCCAATAACATAGGCAATGGCAAATTTCATTTTTACCCTCCACTGTTGATTTGCGTACGGAAGATAATTCCATTCGATACCACCGTCTTCGTTACACGCGGCTTTGAAGGAACGAAACGCTACTTCCAAACCATTGTGAAGATTCTGAATTTTTTCCTTTGAAGTGGCAGGACGAGAGTGTCTGGTTGACTCCCATTCGGGGTCGGGATGGAAGTAAATAGTTGTCCATGCTTCAGGTCGAGAACGAGTCTCCACATTAAAAATACCAAGTGTCATGTTCAATGGTGTTAACGTAAGTCGTCCGTGCGCATCCAAAGATATGCCGTCCATGTAAAATATAATAGGAACAAGAATTTCTTGCGAATTGGGATTGC
The DNA here is from genome assembly GCA_037355745.1 of Pseudo-nitzschia multiseries. Lineage (NCBI taxonomy): Eukaryota > Bacillariophyta > Bacillariophyceae > Bacillariales > Bacillariaceae > Pseudo-nitzschia > Pseudo-nitzschia multiseries. The sequence goes on from CM074781.1 coordinate 17,539,657, forward strand.
AAATTTCTTTCCAAGAAGATTTCCACCACGAGCCGTGATGCAATTCTGAGATTACAGAATTAGGATTCAACTCAGGATTATTGTCGGGAGACAGAGGGGTGGAATAGTCGGGAAAGGAGAGGTTTTCTTCTATCATTAGCTGCTGGTCAGAAAGAAGAGAATAAATGGCATCCTTAAAAGAACGGACATACACCTGAGTGGGCTTATTATCAGGTAACCAATTCAGTATATGAGGATGAAATTTCATATCGGAGAGACCAAGATTGGATTGGAGATTGTCAAAAATTGCTTGCCGAGATCTAATTTTGGCATCGCAAAAATCAAAACCCGGTCTCATTTGACTTTTCTTTGCCCACTGGAAAATGGATTTGAATGTGTTCAGTGGCAATTTATGTCTGGCCATTAAATTCATGAGTTCCAATTCAGCAAGAAGATGAGGGGGCGGCGGTAGTTTTGTGTGGCTTTGAAATGCATCCTCTCTTTCGTTCAAATTAATGCTTTCATGAAAAGATGGTGGTGGAGGGGCGGGCTGAGCAGTAACGACATTAACAGCAGAACCATTAGTGTTATCTTCTTCGTTGTCTCCACAATCAATGTTGTTGGTAGAATTGTTGTCGTTATTTTCATTTACGTCATCGTCATTGTCATCCTCGTCATCGGAATTGTCGATATCATTATTCAGCGGGAATGCATCTTCATCTTGAACAGCAGAAACAGCCATGTAAGATTCAATGGCGTTCCGATCCATTGGCGGTAAAAAGACATCATGTACAATCTGTTGGTTTAGAACAGAATGAAGACCCGTCGCTGACTGACTTGTGACAGTGTGTTGCTGGGAGAGATGGGAAGGGGGAACAGATGGACCGTTTTGTGTCATAGTCATCCCAAAATCAGACGGAGAATGTTGAACAGACGGCAAGGTAGGCTGCACTTTGATAGAGGTGGAGAGGTTATAGATCTTTCGTTTAATTAGACCCTGACTATGGTAGAAATCCCGGCACTCATCAAGACAATAAAGATGTCTTCTTAGGCCAACGGAGACGTATTTCAAAGTACCCTGCTTGTTTGCCGTGGATTTATATCCTAAAAACTTGGAGTTTTTGCCATTCAGCGCGCAACAACGGCAGTAGAATAGAAGAGGGGTTTTCATAACAGGAGGCATTATGTTGCGGAGTTGTTTGAAGGAAAATATCAGTAGATGGGGTCGAAACGAAGGAGATCACAAAGATGAATCGTTGAAAGGAAAAAATTACATGTGTTACTTTGTGTGTGATGTGTTTTCTTGTACGGTAGATTTCCTTACTACCGTACTTCGATTGCAAAAATGGTCCGTAAAGTAATTACTACTTAGTGATGATTGCAACATTCCTCGTACAATATGTTTAGTAGTGAACAGTACGTACAGTCAACTCCTTAAGAGGGTTAATACACAGCGCCGGACGGGTCAATCCCATCAGTTATTCCAAACATTTGTTGGCAGGCGCGTCAGTTCTTCCATAAGGTGCACGGAAATGTGAATCGAAATGGAAATCGTGGACAATAGCGTTGTTGATTATCGAAATGGAAATCGTGGAGAATTGTTTTGTTGATTGCGATCAAGTTGATTCCGACTTTCATGTACCCGTAAAACCAACTAGTACGCTATTTTTGCATGAGTTATTACTAGTAGATACTAGTACGAAATCGTGGACAATTGCGTTGTTGATTATCGAAATGGAAATCGTGGACAATTGTTTTGTTGATTACGATCGAGTTGATTCCGACTTTCATGTACCGGTAAAACCAACTAGTATGCTATTTTGCATGAGTTATTACTAGTAGATACTAGTAATACATTATTTTCGCTAGTACTTCATCATTATAATTGATTATTTCATTATCTTTCCGACGAGGAAAACAAATACCAACGTGTTAGGTGTTACTACGACCTAATCTTCGAATAGATAATCTACTCTACTGATACTACTAATACTAATCATCCAATCGACAGTCGAACCAACCATGGAGGGAATTTACAAACTACAAAAGGTGGTTCAGGAACACCCAGCCAATCTCGAACAAGAACTCCGGAAAATGCTTGTTTATCACAAGAAAGAGACTGCTCGAATCCAAAAAATGATTCGTAAGATTTGTGCAGGAAAAAGAAATGATCCAAACGTTAAAATTGAAAGCGACGATCCTACTAGCAATGATCAAGTCGATCCGAATGTAACCAGCAGCATCTATCCACAAAGCGGGTTATTTGAGAGGAGCGAACAACATTGGAGTGGCGATTCCGACGGTGTAGCTTCTGAAAATACAGCGGATCTTCCTGGCGTTAAACACGAACAAAACCCTTGAGTGCAATAGCCCGCCTGGGGTGAATTCGACTTGGAGTTGACATGGAGTTGGAGCTGGGATTTGAGTTGGAGTTGGAGGATTTGGGTCGGAGCCCATTATACCGGTATGGTGGAAACATGTTGAGAAAATGAAATAAGTCATTCGTGCACAAGTTGTACACAAAATAGTGCTTGTCACGAAACGAATATGATATCCTTAACCCTAAAATAGTTATTTTATTTGAGGAGTGACGAGATATTTGTCTCAAAAGTAAAGGTGTGCGACGCGCGAGGTATTTTAGTAGACACGCGACCTAAAAAGGTAGGAAATTTAAAAAATAGGGTCGAGAATTGTAAAAATAGCGCGCGATAGCCCGCGGGGGGTCGAGAAACAGTTCTCGGACGAACAAGAAGAAGACCAACAAGAACCCCTTGAATCGGATGATGAAGCAACAGCAGCATCAAACGCGGACGCAGATGGTGTGGAGGACAATGACGATGATGATACAGCAGCCACACCTCGACGAGGGGGCCGAGTTGCAGGACCAACACCTGTCCTACCAAATAATGTGAATGCTCCCACCCAAGTATTAAGATACCACAAGTCATTGCTGATGCTCATGGATTTCTTGCATGAATGCAAATATCCCACGGACAAGATGTTCACTACCAAGGAGCTTGCTGTCATTACACCCAAGGATATCTACAGATGGATGTGTTTCAAGGTGTATGGGAAAGAAGACCCTGGAACAAACGATAATCCAAGACTTGGTCGATCAAGTACTCTGATGTACTGGAAAAAAGCTATTTCATACTTCATGCCAAGCCATGCTGCCTGGAATGAAGCCACACGCGTAGGAAATCCCACAAAGTCCCGTTGCATTAATAACCTTATTAAAGCAGTGAAGAAGAAAGAGACTCGGCGCCTAGGAAAGGAGAGCCGAGCTGATTGGTGCTTCACAAATGAAGAGTTCCTGCAAGTGCTTGATCTAGCAAAGGGATACAGCATTGTTCAGCTTCGACACCAAGCAATGTTGAAGTTCCAGCTTCATATGATTGCTAGGGGGGATGATACATCCCATATGAAGAAGGTTAACTTGGAAGCAATCCTGAACTATACCGGTTACATTACAGCGCAGATGAGATGTTTGAAGAATGTTCAGGATGAAGGAGACTGCCCATTGCAGCTGCTAATGGGGGCTATGGATCACCGCTACTGTGTTCTGCTTGGGCTTGCAATCTATCTGGAGGCCTGGCTAAGCACTGGGGCAGGGCAATTAAGCCAATGGTTGTTTGCAGAAAGACATACTGTGTTTGATTCATCTGTAAAGGTGCAAGATGCAGAAGCCAACTCTTGCAAGACCACCTATCAGAATACCCTCAGACGAATCATCGAGGACCCAGAGTTTGAACCTGTTACTGATAGGAAGCTTGGGTCTCACTCTGTTAAGAAGTGGGGTACTACTATGGCGCGCAGAGCAGGAGCTACTAGGGACAATGTGAACTACAGAGCTAGATGGAAGACTAGAGGCATGCAAGAAGACTATCTGGATGTACAGTTGGATTGGCTGGATATTAATGCAGCTAGTAAGCTTTGTTACAAGGGTATCTGTCAGTACAAAGAGAAAGATGGTAGTGGCATTACATCCAATTGGCTTTGCAATGCAGTCGCGCCAGCAATTAGAGCCAAGTTTGGCCCTACAATCGGCGCCATCCTTGCAAAGCCCTTGCTTTGGGCTTGCTTTGATGCAGCAGCAGTTGATATGGTTCCAGCTGGGTTGAAGGCTCAGATTCTTAATTGATATCGGCTGTTGGAGGGCCGGATGGAGGATGAAGAAGCAAATCCTATGGAAAAGGTTTGAGTGATCTTCGAATAATGATGGAATCGTGTTCTTGGATGAAATTCCTACCACAGACGATGAGATTGCAAGGGGAGTGAGAGGGCATGGCAATCAATGGAAGAATGCTATTTATGCAAAGATGTGTACGACACAGAACCATGTTGCAGAGCTCAGGAACCATAACATTGCAGAGATAGCAGAGATGAAGAGACAGGTGAAGCAGTTGCAACAGATCTGTAGGGGGATTGCAATGGCGCCGGCGCGTTGATTTGGTGGAGGCGGAGGCGGAGGTGGAGGAGGGAGAGGACCGGCTGTAGTGGATGCCGCGCCCGGGCTTCCAGAGGGGCAGCGACCTGCAACCTTGTATGCCACTCCAAGAACCATCCAAGCCTTGTGGGATGAGTACCAAAATGGAATAGGAGGGAGGAAGCCAGCAAGGGAGTTCACTGCAGCTGAGCGCGGGCGTGTGAAGTTCAAGTATTCCAACAGGAAAGTTGTGTGGAGTTGTATGGAGAGGCTCTTGAATCGTGGCAACGATGTGAATACTGCCATCAGCAAGATCAAGCGTGTTTATGGGGATGTGTCCATCACAAAGCTAATCAAGGCAATGCGTCGTGATGAGAGGAGTGATGGAGGGAATCCGGCACTTCAATGAGCAGTGATTGCTGCTGGATGGATTCGTTTTTCGATCGAACCACCAACGAATCGATTGATTGATTCGTTTGATAGATTCGTTGGTGGTTCGATCGTTGGTCCGATCGATTTGTTCGTTGGTTCGATCAATTTGTTTGTTGGTTCAATGGAGGAGGAGGAGGAGCTTGTTGGATAGGGGATCCCCCCCCTGTTGTTGCTGATAAGCTCTGTTTTTTAGTTCAAGTTTTTTCATGTTCCGGTGTGTTGTCGAGTGAGTGCTGTAATCACGGGCGGGTTCGATCGATCACCTGTCTAAGTCGATGTTAGTGTCGTGTAACATGTCAGTAATAGATAACAGTATTATTTGTACACATTTACTTCCATCTTCTTGTACCTCAGCTCGGAAAGGGAATGGTCGATTTTTGGAACTGTCTTGTTGTTGCCGGTCTTGTGTCTTGTTGCCGGTCTTGTTGCTGGTCTTGTCGAGTATTGAAGGTGCGGCGGGTTCAATTGATCACCTGTCTAAGTCGATGTCAGGGTCGTGTAACATGGAAGTAATAGATAACAGTATTATTTGTACACATGTACTTCCATCTTCTTGTACCTTGACTCGGAAAGAGAATGGTTGATTTTTGATCTGTCTTGTGAGCACTCTTGTCTTAGCGAGTTTTTCAACGTTCCGACAATTTTTTTTGATACTTAGTGTGTTACTTAGAGTGTTACACAAAAAGGTGCGGAGTGCTCACCAAACGTTACCTCTGTAGACTTCTACATGGTTTGTGTACTGTTGCATTTTAAGTTGCGTTTTTTTTGTGTACTCTCACGGTATTGTATTAACGTATGATACGTAGTACAGCGCGTCCTACACAAACGGTCTACGGTACGAGTACCGTACCGTACGAGTACTAGTAGAAGTAGAAGGTAAGATTACGGGTACGAGTACGAAGTAGTACGAGTACTACAAATATGTGCGAATGACGAAGAGACAAAGTAGGGCTACGTAGAATTTGTACTGTAAGCAAAGCCTTGAATTAACACTCATGATCAAAATTGGTCTCATGACTGATTATTTTGATCGAAATTTCCCTTTTTTCTCTCTTTATTTCATTTCGAACCTCTATTGGGAACGTGAGGAACCTCTATTGCGTAACTCGAACGCGTCCTCACTTCTTTGCTTCCTACTCCATCTAATTGCAACTACTTTAACAGCACTGAGTAACAGATAAACATTAAACTAGTACTAATTGAATTACACTGGTAGCTAGCCACCCTTCTTGCTTGTTGTTGCCCCGCGTGGTGCTTTGATGACAGCGATGACCGCTTCAACGACGGCCACGACTTGACGTCAATTTTGCCCTTTGTCGTCAATCTGTTCTTGCTGTTGTTAAAGCTCTTTTCTCCTATAGGACTCGTCCAATCGATCCGAAACTTGCAGGTCTTGTTGATCTTGGTATAAGGAAGGTAACCCCGAGTAGTGAGCGGCTGAGGTGGCCTGGTTAAGGAATCGTTGGGTTGAGACCACTTGGTATGATGAGGTTGTGTAAATGGAGTTTTTTATTAACTTTTCGTGATTTTCTTGACCAGAAGAATCATAAAGTTCGAAGGGGTTCCGGCGCACGCAACCCCTGCAAATTGGGTATCTATGGAAAGCCCTTGCTTTTGCCAATTCTGGCGTGCTGATTACTTTGGTTGAGAAGTTCCAGCTGGAGAGCAAGATCAATAAGACTAACAGGACCAAAATTGATGCTTGTAAGGAGGGGGAAAGGGAAAAAGTGGTCTCAAATTGACCGCTCCGATTAACACTTAGACTTGCACAAGTACGTACTGCTGGTTCCGAATATCTTTTTTTGAAAGGCCCAAAACAAGAATGGCGGAACTTGCTTGGCACCCTGTATGGGTTGCCCAATGGAGCTGGCCATGGGCATCTCGTGCTATCCTCAGGCAAGGGAAAAACTTTCTAGGTGACAGCAGTTCTCTGGGGTACACGGTCCAGGGCACATTGTGCCTGCTGCTGCTGCTGTATGAAATTGCTAGTACTACTAGTAGTTGTTGTTCTTCTTTTTCTTGAAACAACCAAGAAGAAAGAACCACCAGCAGCACATCAGGCACCAGAGGTACTATTTATTTTTTGCCATTGAAGAAGAAAGTCTGAGGTACTTCACGAATCCCAGCTGTCAAAACTACTAGAAAGGTCCAATGAGTTTCAATGGAAACAAACCAGAAAGATCTGCATCTGTACTAGTATTAGCTGGTAACGACCCTTCTTGTACCAGTTACTAGTACTTTGGGGTACTAGTTTTGCACGGAAGAAACAGTTTCATGAATTAAAACCATTGATGCAGTGGTGGAGAATAAGAAGACCAGGTTTTCAGCTGCTGCCAATGTTTGCTTTCCATTCCATTCCATCATTTCACAAGGTTCTCCCTGGTTTGATATTGGTGTTTCATTTCACACTACATAAAATTTCAGCATATGAAGTCTGATTATCATATTTTACCCCACAACTCTAGTGTTCAGACAATATATTGCTTGCAACAGGCCCTATGAATGCTCATGCCGTGCCTCCTCTCTCTGAAGCACAGGACTAGTAGATCATACAAAGTCTGGTATACTGCATACACCACATCCTCCATTCTTGAACCAATCTTCCAAATCACAAATAAAAGGTCCTGCCTCCTCCTTGTTTTGCATGGTCCACAATATTCAATGAAAGTCCCATTATGGAGAACAGAAGTTATGAAGCAAGGTAGATTACTCGTCAGCCAAAGTGCAATACTACCAAAGTATATATGCTCAGCAATGTAGATTACTGAAGTAGTACTAGATTTGCTCAGCGAAGTAGATTACTGAAGTATACTTGCTCAGCAAAGTATATCAACAAAGTAGATTTCCTCAGCAAAGTAGATTAGCAAAGTAGATCTGTTGTTATTATGTTAAGTGAAGTAGATTGACAAAGTAGATTGGCGAGTGCAAGTAAATTTTTGGTGGCACTAAAGTAGATTTGGGTGCAAAGCAAGTAGATTGCCAAAGTAGTTCTGCCCAACCAACATACTCCACGCTGATGAGTTGCCTTCAGCCCCCTCAATCTACTACTATTTTTTTCTCCTTGCCCACGCAACCCCCGGACGGCCCTGGTGTCTGTCCTCCAATTTCTTGAATGGAACAGAAATCATTTGACGACATATGCATTAGGCTGTCCCAATACATGAAACAAAAACAAAAACAATTTTAATTAGGTTAGGTTGAAAATGTTCAACCCTACACAGTACCAACTAAAAACAAAACAAAAACATCATTATTTGATTCATTTGATTCATACGGAAAATTCCGAATCACTCAACATCAATGGTCTCATTTTTTTCTTGAACGTGATTTGATAATTAAAAATTCTGTTTTGGTTAAATTGCGCATAATTTAAAACTCTGCGCATTCTGTTTTTAGTTGAGAATGAAATCTCAACAAAAATGCCTTTCAGTTTCGTTGAGATTTGGATCTCAACTAAAAACAGAACTCAATTTTTTTTGTTTACTACTTCTGATTGGCTTTTATTTTGATTTTGTTTTCATTTTTCATTTTTGTTCTCATGTATTGGGACAGCCTCTTAGTATTCCCCAATCATGGCTGGTGCAAAAAATAATCCTAATACTATGCATCTGACAACAATTGAGACTGACGCATTTTGCAACGGAGTTGTAGTAACCAATTAACATTGAGTTTACATCCAGCCTGTTAAAAAATTGCTAATAAATAAATTATAAGCCCCTTACAACAGCAGGCTCATAAAGAATAGTTTAGTACATAACGATGATTTTGGAGTCAGTGGAGAACTCTTTAGAAATACTCCAGTTTTTTTGGTTATTCCTAAATACTCCAATTTTTGTTTATTCACCGCTATGAAAATCTTTTTCAATGTTATTTGGATGCACCGTAAATTGGTTTCATAATTGGATTGCGTAGTACTCGTACGTACTTTGTACCAAGAATTGGATGTAATCCACGAGTACGACCGATTTTCCATGTAATTTGGCCAACTGGATTACTAAATTATTACACCAAAACTCGAGGAGCTTGTACTAAGAAACATTAGTTAATTTTTAATCAATTCATTAGCACCTCACCGGATTACACCAGCAGGCCCTAAAAAAGTAATCAAATGCTGTAATCCACCGAGCTCGGTACTAAGACAGTAGAAATCAACGCTTCTCATCTACTTAAGAGCTCGCTAAAAAAAGTAATCCAATCTGTAATCCTACTTAAGAGCTCCCTAAAAAAAGTAATCCAATTTTGTAATTCCATTGAGCTTGGTACTAAGACAGTAGAAAACGATTAGCACCTTCACAGGGAACCTTCTTCAAAAACGAAAACGAAAACAAAAAGAAGCAAGAAGCACACCAAACAAATCAACAACGAGACTAACAAGAATGGTGACAGTAAAAAATTGATATCTCCCTGAATATTGGGAGCTAGGTGTTGAATGAACGTGTATTTGGTACGAAATTACGTCAAGTCTGAAAGAATACAGAAATACAAATAATCCTATTGACTAAATTAATTTAAAAGTATGATATGATTTCATATCTTAGTGTATTAAACTCCAACATCATGTCTTTCTGTTATGATGATTGGATGACCTTTTGTCTCAATCTTGATTGGTTGGATGACCCGAGGTGTTATTTTGAGTTCCTCAGAATATGTCCCCCAAAAGATTTTCTTCAACGATCACACATCCATCCATCACATATATATCGTATGTTCGTATATTCACGTGCGCGCGTTGTTTCTCAACATACTCCCGTTGCTTAGTGCCAATCACGTTGGCCGATTCAGTCGTGTTCTGGTCAGATCGTGTCTTTATGTGCTGGCCGGCGTGTTGGCCTGAGCAATGCTCTTAGTCATGACGCGCGCCTGTCGCGCCTGCAAGTATGCAGTGCGATATGCCGTGTATTCATTGTTGTCTGCAATTCCCATAATTGTATTCCTAATTTTCCGGAACAATGATCCTTGCAATGGTTTGGTGAAGTAATCTGCAATCATCTCCTTGGTAGGACAATATTCGATAGTGACTTCCCCTTTGGCGACTCTATCGGTGATGAAGAAGTATCTAATGTTGATGTGTCTGGTCCTCTTGGTGCTGGAGGCTTTACCGTAGCGTTAGAGGCGGATTGAGCTTTCGTTGTCTTGATAAAGGATGTTTTCATTTGGACCAAGCATGCCTGTACTAATCTGTCCGACTGTTTCCATCACGTGTTGTCCTTGTGCCATTAGGAAGTATCTTGCCCAACAGATAAGCGACATATTGTCATCCACTCCCACGACTTCTGCCTCTGTTGAGCTCTTTGTGTTGATCTTTTGTTTGGTGGAATTTGCGATGATGGCTCCTTGTCCCATGGTCAACATACCTCCGGAGTGGCTCCTGCATATCCGCATGTACGGCAAATGCCGCATCGACGTACCAGTGTAGGTTCCCCGTTCCATCATGCCCCAACACAAGTGGAAGGAATCGAGTCTCCTTCAAGTATGACATGACGCGCTTCAACTTCTTCTGATCATCCACGTCCGGGCCCTTCACTCTGGTGCACAAAAAGGCTATTGCGGTTTGAATATCTGGCCGCGCCCGCTTCGATGCAAACAGGAGCTTTGCTACGTAGTGGTGGAACGATTCAGACTCGTCTTTGCTCAGCTTCTCTGCTATCTCATTGACCTGGAACAGGTGGTCTGCAGCAGGGGTTACGGCTTCACATCCGTCTAGGGCTGGGGGTAGACCCTGAAGGATATCCTCGATGTAATCGAACATGGTGAACTTCACTTTTTCGTCCTCGGTGTAGTCAATGGTCATCCCCACATAGTCATGGGCCTTTCCCCTTGTTTCTGTGAGGAGAGATATCTTCCCGAATTCGGTGTTTAGATCCGCAATGACTTGGGTAACAACATTGGGGTCTTTGTGGGAGATTTTCAAATCATCCACATGCCACACAATGGTACATTGGTGGCCGTCAATCATCTTGTTGACTGTACATTGGTCGTATGGGTTTGGTTCATAACCTTGTCTCACTAGCTCATTCGACAATTTCTGCCAGAACAACAGTGCGGCCTGAAGGGTCCCGTATATGGCCTTCCTGGCCTTCCCAATGAGCGCCTTCTTTCCATTTCTCATGGTGAGCATGTTTGGCCCGTATAGTTTGGGATCCACATGGCACAGCAGTTCAGCCATAGTGCCGTCTAGTTTGATGTACATATCCTCCCCGTCTGGCATGTCTGTTTGTAGGAATGCCCCAGGGATGTCAACAGTTGCCACATCTCTACCCTTGACCGCATCAATCATACATGAGAGCATCAGTGCGTATAGGGATACAGTAGGCAATGTGGAGTCCTCCTTGTTGAAAAACTCCCTTTGGGGTCTCCCATCAGCACATCCCCTCCCCTTGACTTTTCCGGTTCTCTTGCGTTTTAGAAACATTAGGTATTGGAGGGATTCCCGGACCATGTCCCGTGTGAGTGTCTTTGGGTCCATGAACCTCAATCACCCCCCTGTCATGTAGCTGCTGTAGCTCAGACAGTACTGCGTCCACTCCTTCTTCGCCAAAGACTTTGATCCCCTGATTTACCCCGTATTGCTTGGTTACTTGGGTTGCATCTAGATTGTTGTAGGATTCAATTGCTTGTAGTACCATTAGCATGGAACTGTGTTGTTTTGTAATTGCTTTGATGGCAGCGGTGGTATCCTGGCAGTGAAGCCACTTCGTTCTCGGTGCTGGGAGGTGTATCCCTCGGACGCTCCAAATTTGTTGTGTGATCTAGTAACCCTTGGGCGGAGCCTTGGCATGGACTGCACTTCCTCTCCATGCATCTCTTCGAAACCCACATGGCGTGTGCCTTCCTCGAAGGGCTCTTGTATGTTGACTGTTTCTTCTGCTGTGCTCACAGCCTGTGACTCGCCGACCTGCTGGGGGTGCACATTGGTTGAGGCTGTATTGCGATCCACTCCTGCTTGAGTGTCGGTGTGGCCGTCTTCCTGTTTGATTATGTCCGGATGAATATCTTGTTCCAATGCCACAGTTGGTACCGGCTCATCATCGGTGATTGGGATATAGGAGTCAGCTGTTGCTTCTGCCTCGTCGATGACACCGACCAAGCTCTCTTCTTCTTCATCTCCCCCTGAGTCCACATATGAATGGTCCGACGCGTCGTTCGTCATCATTGTTGCCTTCTGTGTCCAAATCAAGGATGGTAGCTTGATCACCTGCAAACGCGACCCCGGTTGGCATCCCCTGCTCCAGAGCACTTGTCTCTAAGCCGTCTATAACTATTTGGGGCATGGGAATGGGTGTTGCACGCTTTCGATGTATTCGCTGTCCTGGTGTTGATGTCATAGGCATAGAATCCTTCTGTTAGCTGTCCAGTAGGCCGCATGTGCACTGCATCCACAGTGCGCGGTTTCATTGTGTTATCAGTATCCTCAGAGTGGGCCTGAATGTACTGTAGAAGCTGGAACTTCGCATGAGTCCTTGCATTGCATGCGACACCGGTGATGAGTTCCTGAGCAGACATGGTGGGTGACACTCCGGTCGTTCTGCAGTTCAACCAGAACACAGGTTGCATATACGAGTTCAATGAGACATTCGTCCTAGGCAGTCTGGTGATGGGGATGTGGTTCATTACGCATCTGATATTCTCCTTGAGGGTGCGATTGCTTCGCTCGATTGTCGGTTCATGCTGTCTGGCAGGCACACAGTGCACGGTGATTGGGTCATCCATGTCAAGTAGATTCTCCCTGATACAGTCAAACTGGTTGTCCACATGTACTTGGGTTACTCGGAAGCCTCGGGTCGCATACTGTCCAGCTATTGTTTTAATTGCCTTGACCAGAGTATGCCACTTCATGTTGTTGAGGGCCATTGCAGTCCGAAAGCGGATGTGTCGGGATATGGACACTAAGACACTGTTTACAGTAATGATGTCGACACACAGGGCTATGTCGTGGTACATTTTGAGTATGTGACTCGGAACTGGTGTGATGTCTTCCCTGGTGTGGGGGGACTGTTGTCGGACACTCTTTCCTTTTACTATGCTGCTGTGTCTTCCGTAGATCTTGCCCATTATGCTGATGTCGCGTCTCGTGCTTGGGCAGTCCTTCACTATGTTGTTGTCAATCAGTTTTGATGAGTTCTTGGGTTGTTAGGGAACCCTGAGGATCTCTTGTAGGTCTCGAGCCTTCTTGGCTCTGGACTGGTCTAGAGCCGAGTATGAGTCGGCCTTCCCTTTGACTGTGTCAAGGGCCAGAACGGTTCCATTGTGCTCCCGCATGTCGCAGTAGTATAGATTACACGGCGATCTCTGAAACCTTCTGGTACCACCGTCCTTGTGTACATATAGGGCATTGTCTATACTTATGTCCATTGTTACCCGGAATCGATCGGATACTAGTGCAAGGGAAAGCACATTGGCTAGACCATCCCCGTAGAACCAAACAGTTCCAAAACCCGGGAGGTCTGCAATCAAGTTGGTTCTTGACACTTCAGGAGTTGCAGTGGATGTTCATGAAGCTGTTATCTGGGGCTTCCCGGATATTCTTTACGAGTTCTGCGTTTACAATTAAGTTGAGAGATGACTCACTGTCAGAGAAGGATCCAGTAGGGATCCACTCCTCCTTCAGCTTCGGATTGAGTGAATAGATATTCCACGTCACTGCTAAACCGGTAGTCGGGGGGGAAGCTATCTCCTTCCTCGTCCTTGCTGCCGAGAAGGATTCTGGGAGCCAGGTTCGCCATCTTGCTGTCATCACTGCCATGAGTTGATGTTGATGATGTGGGTGACGATGTTGTTGACCCTTCACAACTCTCGATGTTGTAATTTGACACTGTTCCAATGTTCAGGAACATATAGGTGGTTTGCTTGGATGGAGTGAAGGTCTCTCCGGACTCCACGGCGGTCATGAGGAGCTGTCGGCTGTGTTGATCAGCCGCCAGATTGGTGGACCCTCCGGTTCCTTGTTGTGCGAATAGACTCGACCCTTGGTTAGGTGAAGACTCATCCTTCTTTTGGTCTCTTTGTCTACTGTTTTGGTTTGTTCCTGCCGTTGCTGGTTTATTGCGACTGCCGTTTCGAGATTTTGACTTCTTTGAGTCCTTGAATGCCACAACCATGTCTAGTGCTTCCACACTGGTGGCTGGGTAATTGTTTTGCTGGAGTGCGTAGTTGTCGGCAAGAACTTGTCAGAGATTGCTGCTGTCGGTGTCAGTGCCCTCTATGATCAATGCGGCCAATGCCCGCTGCTCGAACTGCGTGGTCAATGGCTGCCCTTGTTGGTCCTGGAGAGAGCCAGGTATGCCGAGTAATCATAGATTGAGTAGGGAGGGTTGTGCTCCAGTTCGTATGAGACTGTTGCCTTGCACACCAAGGTACCCCCTAGGGACTTCACTGATATCGAGATTCTCTTTCACCATTTTTACATATGATGCGGCATCCATGTTGCGTTGTTGGAGTACAGAGGAGCTTACGGATTGCTCTAAGTACGTTGGTGATTGGATGGACTTTGGTTCGACTGGATTGAAAGCATAGATCTCTAACAGCCTTCAGAAGTTCCACAATGCATTTGGAGCTGTCAATAGTCTTCCACGACTTGAGACCTTTTAGCTTTGCTTTCATTCCATCATCGATTTGACCGAGGGCAACCCTGTACATCTTCTCCATGTCCCTTTGGTATTTAATCCATTTCGTCGGCCTTCTTCTTCAGCTCTGCCTTATACATGTCCATGAGCGTCTCTTTGAGCCCCGGAACTTCAACCATCTGGGTGTCTTGTGTCACTGGATCGGCTTACGGGTGTGGAGTATTCCGCTGCAGTGGGCTTGGTGGGCGCGAAGTTCTTGCGTTCGAACCGGATCAGATGCTTGATTGATGATCCCACCTGGGGGATGTACTTGGAGCCCCCAAGTGTCTCAAGTCTGTCCTTGAGCTCATTGTAGTGCTTGGCACTTGCATCCTTGGGGATAAGGATCCCTTTGAGGTCAGTTTGATTGTGTCCAACGAAACCTGTCCGGGTTGCGTTTGGCAGGGCCCGGATTCTTTGGCTTGGTGGAGTTGGTAGTAGGTGAGGCAGTCGTTGGCCTTGGGTGGTGGCTTTGCTGCCACGCTCGAGTAGGAAGTCTTTGCTTCCATGGTTGCTTGTTGCTATCGGCCCGTACTGTCGTTGATTAGGTGCCGTGCTTGATACTTTTAAATTAATGTTGAATGAACGTGTATTCGGTACGAAATTACGTCAAGTCTGAAAGAATACAGAAATACAAATAATCCTATTGACTAAATTAATTTAAAAGTATGATATGATTTCATATCTTGGTGTATTAAACTCCAACATCATCATGTCTTTCTGTTATGATGATTGGATGACCTTTTGTCTCAATCTTGATTGGTTGGATGACCTGAGGTGTTATTTTGAGTTCCTCAGAATATGTCCCCCAAAAGATTTTCTTCAACGATCACACATCCATCCATCACATATATATCGTATGTTCGTATATTCACGTGTGCGCGCTTGTTTCTCAACACTAGGGAACCAAACTGGTACCAAAATGTCCGCAATGACGAGGTGGTATTGATTACTGTTGAACGGCTTTGCGTTCGTAGCTTAGGGGAGCAACGAAAATTAATTTCAATCGTCATCGTAATTGTCGTCGTCATTGTCAATGAAACCAAGAATGGTGACAGTAAAAAATTGATATCTCCCTGAATATTGGGAGCTAGGGAACCAAACTGGTACCAAAATGTCCGCAATGACAAGGCGGTATCGATTGTGTCAAACGGCTTTGAGTTTGTAGCTTAGGGGAGCAAGGAAAATTAATTTCAGCCGTCGTCGTCGTCCTTGTTGTTGTTGTTGTTGTTGTTGTTGTTCGAACGAAAGAAGGAGCAACAAAGAAAACACCATTCCCCTACTAGATCGGAGCTGGCAGTGCTTGTAGGCTGGACACCAACAAGAGACGATTCGACGATTCACAGATACAACGATTAGCAAACAAATTTGGTCCCACTAGAAATTTGACAAAAGAAGCAGCAGCCTCAACAAGAAGCAACACTTCCAAGCCTGTTAGAAAATCTTCCAGGTCGGTTGTTACGATGCCGGAACGAGAACACACCATTCCCTAGATCGTAGCTGGCAGTGCTTGTACCGTAGTTTGGTTGCTGCTGTCGCTCCTCTCGTTTTGGTGTAATAATTCAGCAATCCAGTTGGCCAAATTACTTGGAAAATCGGTCGTACTCGTGGATTACATAAATAATCTAAGAGTGTGCTCTGCCGATGGCTGAATTAGTAACACTCCTTGTTCGGTCTCCACTTCGAGCAAGCTCTCAGTGTCGACCTCCTAAGGAGTGTTACTATGTTCCATCTCGGTCTCAGTGTCGTTTCACTCCACTTCGGCCTCGGTGGAACACAGGTGTAATAAACTAGTAATCCAAATTGGATTACAGCAAGTAATCATGTAATCCATTTTATCCAAGTAGAACTCAGTACTGCTGGAAAACAATTATGGGAACTTGAGCTCGTTGCACTCACTCTCTTGCCCATAATTATTTTCCAGTACTGAGTTCTACTTCTTGGATAAAATGGATTACATGATTACTTGTTGTAATCCAATTTGGATTACTAGTTTATTACACCGCGCGGCCGAGCAACTCGTAGATTATATTACATAAACTGTAAATTGGTTTCACTTTGGTTGCAAAAAGTATCAGTCTCGGTAGCGGTAGTAGTAGTAATTTCGACAACGCACTATCAACAACAGATGAGCGAGAGTGCCTTAATACCCGTACGTAGTTTGTACCAAGAATTGGATGTAAACTCGATGTAAATTGGTTTCACTTTGGTTGCAAAAAGTATCAGTCTCGGTATGAGTAGCGGTAGTAGTAATTTCGACAACGCACTATCAACAACAGATGAGCGAGAGTGCCTTAATACCCGTACGTATGTACGTATGTACGTACGTAGACGTAATCTTACAGGTGTTCCGATTCCAATATTCGATGATTCGTGAAGAGTTTTCACTGCCAGAGCCATGAAAGTTCACTACACTTCCGGTACGACTACTACCGGTGCTCGTACCAGTACCGGAAGATGAAACTTGTCCGCATGTCATTCCCTCGCTCCGTTTATTCGGTGGCACGGAACCACCGTCTGCTACAGACATCGTTTCGGATTGCTGTGTTCTGGTTGGTTATTTCTGCGTCTTTGAATCCTACATTGGTTTAAATTTTCGCGCGTTCGCGACTACACCGTGCTTATCCCCGATGACCGAGACAACAAATTTATCCTCACTTAATAATCGCTCGATTAACTCAATTTTGTTTTTGTTGTGTCCTACTAGAACCTCATACGGCGCATTGGTACGCTTAGTTTGACGTAGATTACCGAAACGTTACGGTACAACATAAGCGTAGTCACGTTGCGTTTCGTGTTCAAGTACGTGTACGGTACTGTACGAAACATTGCGAAAATACCGTAATTTTTCATGTACCGTACATGCTGTATGAATGAATCATCGTCGGCACGATCGACTTCCCAACCCGAATACTTCTACTAAACACAGCAAAACCATTCGACATGGAAGTTCCTCTGCAGCCGTTACAAAATAAACCGAACTCTACGGTACGTACCCCACACAGCCGACATTATTGTAACAGACACAGAGGAACTTTGAACGGGAAGTCGATTACAAATCCAAAATCAATACAGAGAATTATTAGTCGATAGAATGGTATCGGCAGGAACGGCAATTGACGCCAAGACAATCTTGGACAATGTTGCCAGTAATCGTGACCTCGTTCTGTCAGCATACGCGAATTTGGACTGCAGCGAATTATTTGTTGCTGGCGATCAAAGCATTAGCATGAACAACACGACGAACAATACAGTTATTCCTGCGACGACGGCACCGCAGCAGCAAGCGGCGACTAGCACTGTGCCGCCGTTGCAAACATTTACTGTTCCGAATGCAATCCAGCAGTCCGCTTTGGTACAGCAAATTCCAATTCCTCCTTCGCCGCAACCGATACTGAATGTAATTCCAACGTTACCAATTCAGACAGAAGCTCTGCGACAGAATTTATTCGCTCAGCAACAGCAACAGCATCATCACCAACAAATACAACAATTACAGCAGCAGTTGCAATTGCAACAATTGGCACAGGTTCAGCAAGTGCAACACCAACAGCTTCAAATGGCCCAATACCAGCAACTTCAACTGGTGCAGCAGCATCAGCTTCTTCAACAACAGCAGCAGCAAGTGCAATATCCAATCTTGAACCTTTCGCAACAAATACCAGTGGTGGTCCCGCCCGTATCGATTATTCACAATCTGATTCCCGAGCATCTCCGACCATTCGCGTTGGCAGCATCGATGAATGGAACAACCGGCTACGCTCCGGCATTGATTCTACCCAAGAACAATGATCCAAACTACGTGAATGCCGTCAACAATATGATCTTGCTAGCAGCAGCAACGTCCTCCCCCGTAAACAACGCCAGTGCAGTGGCTGCAGCCACGCAGCTGAACGCAGCATTGTTTGGGACACCGCAACTTATTCCGCAGCAGCAGCAGCAGCAGCAACAACAACCCGTCGTTTCGATCCCACTGACGGTACAGGATCGACCCTCGGTGCCTCCCGTTTTCAACGGCGTCAACCTTGCGTATCCCGGCGTCGAAGCTTTGGGAATGGACCCGCCTATTTATTTGGTCCGCGACTTTTTGACGCATGCCGAATGCGATTTTTTGATCGGAGCCGCCGATGGTGTATGGCAACCAGCTCCGGTGGTGGGAAAGGGCGCGGGTGAGATTTCTCCCAGCCGGACTTCTTCCACGTGTTTCCTTGCACGGGAAGATCTTCCGGACTACATGAGAAAGATCTCGGCCTTGACGTCCAAACCCATCGAACATTGCGAGCTGCCACAAGTGGGACGTTACCTGCCAACCCAGCAATACCGTCATGTACGTAAAATAGTTTTGGATGCGGGTGTTTTGTTTGTTGTGTTGTGAATGGATCACACAGCCCAATATCATGTTGCGTTGAAGACCAATTTTTCCATACTATTTACACGTGTACGTGTGCTCACCGTTACAAGTCGTTTTGCTCGCCTTTACAACTGTTTGCAAAACAAACTTTAGCACTTTGACGCATTCGACCTGAGCAACAATGACGGGCTACGTTTTGCCGGGAACGGGGGGCAACGGGTCGTTACCGTCCTGGTATATCTCAACGATTGCGTCCAGGGTGGTCAAACCGACTTTCCGCTAATGAATCTGCAGGTGGCTCCCCGCAAGGGAACGGCGGTTGTCTTCTTTCCGGCGACGGTGGACGGATATTTGGACAAGAGGGCTCTCCACGCGGCCTTGCCGGCTGTCGATACCAAATACGTTTCGCAGGTGTGGATTCGGCAAGGCAACTACACCGGATCGCCCAGCAAGCGATTGATACAACCCATGATCAACGTATCCTATTCCTAAACCCATGAGTTGTTTGGAATGAGAATAAAGTTAACCTAGGTAAGGGAGAAAGCCTCTCCTCCAATTCAATTCGTTTCCGTATGGATGGTAAAGCGCACTGTGGCGAAACCAAGCGAATGCGCGTAGGTCTTCGTTGACTTCACCAAGCGAAAAACCGTTTCGTGTTATTGTTATAGGAGTATTGCCTACGATTTACCGCGTACATGCTTTGTTTTGGCATGGCTTGGACTACAAAATAAATCGTTCGGAGATCCCCAACGCCACTCTGGATAGTGACTGTTGCAATTCTATACCTTGAAGAGAAAAAGACGGAGCGATGCATCGAAGCTGCTATCAACAATGGCTGGCTCTTATTCACCCGATGCGTCGTACGCATGCTACCGCAGCTGAAATACAATCGATTGTTTTGTATTTTTTCTCTAGCAGAAAAGCATTATGCGTATGCTCTGCTCGTTGCTCGAAAACAAATGAAGAAAGGAATGCCTGTTTTTCTTGAAATCACAGAAATAAGGGACTCCAAAGCAGCCGGATCTATCAAACTTGTACTTGGAATATAACAATAGACATGATATATTTATCGTTGCCATATTATGCATCGAGCTTTCATCAAAGGATATTAGGAAGTATTACAAGTGAATCCTGTCAATAATAGAAATAGGTGGTATCGCGTGTTCGCTGTGACATTTCTTGACACCTTCCACCAGCGTTGTCACCGGATTCGAATGCAGAGAGCGTGCCACAAAGCCCTTCAGAACGTGATCTCTGCTCCGACGTTTTGAAAGGCGGGATCCTCCCGATTGACCGGTCGTGCCGAGGACCATCCACCGGCGATGGGTCCCCATGCCCCGCAATCGTTGCTTCCTCCGCCACCGCCACGCCCGGCATATCGGCCTCCCCTGCCATTGCCTCGGGATCGGCCGCCGCTGTTGCTCCGTGTGCGCTTTCGGCCGCCTGTCGTCCGGGACTTAGTCTTTCTCTTGGTGGTGACGCGCTTTCGTTTCGCCCTGGGTTTTGCCTTGGCTGCGGACGCGGTCCTTCGCCTATGAGCTGGAGCCGCCGTGGACGTGGACGCACCTGCTTCGTCCTCGTCGTCGAAGACCTCGATCACATCGTCCTCGTTCTCCTTCCATTCGTTGTCTGGTGGCCGTGTGTTTCGACGCGTTTGCGTTTGCGTTTGAGATCGCGATCCCCTTGTCGGCTCCACTTCTGGCGGTCGAAGCATCGTCACGTCCGAATGCCCTTGTATGTCGTACCGATGCGATCGCACGGATTCGATGGTCTTTGCTCGATTTCGCGTTTCTTCCACCAATGACTTTCGATTCAGAAACGTGCGAATGTCGCCTGTACGATTGTTGGTAGAGTTGATAGGTGGCTGATGCCGTTGTTGTTGTTGTTGTTGTTGCTGCTGTTGCAGATCCGGCTGCAGTGTTGGTGGTTGGCTTCTACCGTAACTCGTAGCCATACTGCTGTGTTGTACCGACAGCACGAGAGGCGGAGTGTGAGTGCGTGTCGCGATGATTCAGTTGCCACAGGTACCGACGCTGCCAGAGACCGATTGCTGGCGGTCGGATCCCGGAGCCTGCGCGTGGTGGTCGGATACGCATGCGAATGCACAGCAATCGTCGATGACCAAGGACGCGGAACAATGCCCCGGTGGTGATGGTTCGTGGGTTGGAGTTGGAACTTCGGCGGTCTCGAACCTTCTCCCGGGTCCTCGTTGTGTTTGGGTTCCGGGTGATGGTAACGCCTCCGGGCAGAGCAAGAATTGGAATCGGCCGATCTCGTGACGATGCCACTGTTGTGGCGTGCAATGTTGTTGGTATGATCTTGTGTCACCCTCCGCGGTCGATTTGGATTCGGAATCGACCGGGTGCTTGTTTGAACCCCATTGTGACTATTGTCTTCGAACTCATAGATATCGTCGTCCTCCTCCTCGACATTGTTCTCGTTTGGTCCAATTTCTTGATGCTGATAACGAGAATGTGTTTTGTGACTGTGAATGAAGTCTCGGGAAGCAGTGTTGAACCTGGGACTCCTCCTGCGCCTGGGGCCATCGGGAGATTCTTCGGTTTCCAGTCGTTGACGGCTATTATTATCTGTGCGACTGCGTTGCCGGTAGTTGGGAACAAGCCTCTTGGGACGCTGTCCTTCGCTGTCTTCCTCGGAATCGACCAGATCGATACACGGTTGGTGTGGATGTGGACGGGGACGCAGAGGCAGAGCGTCCCTCACTCGGGTGTGTGTGTTCTGGTCGTCATCTCCTTTCCCCGAAGAGGCCGCGCCAAACAATGCTTCATCCGATTCGTGGTTTTGGTTCGGGTCCAATGAGGAGGACGGCGGGTATTCGTGATCCAGAGAACGACTACTGCCTTGCGCTCGAGATCCGGACCGAGTCGGATGATCCCTTTCGTCTTCGTCGTCGGTCTTTCTTGGAGGAAAATGCTGCTGCTGCCCCGGAAGGGAAAAGGCTGCTTCGTAGAGTTCTCGGTCGCTTTGCATCGCAATCGATGATTCCTGCGAGGGGAGCGGGAAGTTCTCTCGGTGTCCTTCCATTACCTCTGGATGTTCCCCTTCTCGTGGATTCTGTCGTTCGTGCACGGAAGCAGCAGCAGTAGCAGCAGTAGTAGCAACTGCCTTGGCTTGGCCATTTCTGGGAATGACGCCCCCACTCAGGGCATGCCAGTCGTCCCCGGAAGTATTGTTTCGGAACGAGTGCTCGCTAGATTTTTTTGTGGAGTGGGTTTGGCCGGCACGGGGAGTTCGAATCTCATCGCACGGCACGGCAGAGCGAGGAACATCTCCCCCTTCGGCGAAGAGGTGGTCTTCCGCTTGCTGTTCCTTCTCCTCTTCGTCCTCATTGTCGTCCTCATCTTCGTCCTCCGACGAAGAGAATTGTGGAGGCAATTGAAATCGCACGGGACTGTGGTGTTCGGAGTCGTTTTTGTTGGGTTCGGTGTTGTCAACGATGTGATCTCCGTTGGGAACAGCCCGGGGTGGTGCCTTGCGAGCCATCGAATCCGCATTCGCATTCGAATTCACATTCGAATTCGCATTCGAATTCACATTCGAATTCACATTCGGAGAACTGCGTTCTCGGATCGCATCGGATCCGTCGACGGATTGTTCGTCGTCAGCATCCAGAAACGGATCATCACCGCGCAATGGCTGGTTGCCATAATTTGAATTTCCGTGTTCCCCGTCGTGCTCCGGTTCCGGAGGATGCGAGTACGCATGAAGGGGCAACCGGAACGGCGGCTCTATCACCAAAGGATTTCGGGGGGACACCGTTTGGTTCAGCTGCCGGATGAGCTCGGCGGTATCGTCGCTGTCGCTATCACTATCGATGTCGCCGTCGCTGTCGATGTCAACATCATTACCATTACCACCATCATTATCGATTTGGTCCCCTCTACCGTCAAGGCTCGCGTCGCTCTCCTCCCGTGGGATGCCCTCGTGGATTCCCCTCGTCTTGCGGTGTTCGCTGCTCTCCGAGCTGCGGGGCCGAATCGATTCGTTTCTTGGGGTCTGCCCCGTGTGACTCGTGGAGGGGAGAGATTGCCGGCTTCTGCCCGCTTGGATCGCGGGATTGGACACGGTTTGAGAGCGTCTCGTTGCGGTGCCGGTACGTGCCGTCCCCGCGAACGCCGGGAATCGTGATTCCCGCAAAAAGAGGCTGTCGTCGCTACTGCTGCTACTGCTACTGCTGCTACTGCTTTTGTCGCTGCTGCTCGTGTCGCTCAGGAATCCGCTTCCTTTGGATGCCGGTCGTCTCCGCCGTCGTTGTGTTCGTCGAAGGTTCGACGTGGGTGGCGATTCCCCGGAACCGGCACGGGGTTGCGATCGCGATCGGAGATTGGGTTGGGTCTGGTGGCGCGACCCTTGGTTCGTCTCGGCCTTGCCGGTGTTGTTGTGATTGCGGTTGCTGGCGAACGTTGACAACGAAGACAACGACAACGACGGCACCGCAGCTGCTGCCCGGACCGATCGGAGTCTTCGGTTTCTGTTGCTGTTGCTGCTGCTAGCCTCGCGAAACGCTGTTCTGGATCGTCCAAGCTCGTCTTTGTCTTTGTCTCCATCGTTCTCGTCTTCGTATTCGTCGTCATTCTCGTCGTCGTCGCTGCACGAGCTATTCGAGTCGTGCCATTTCCAGTTTTTCGTCGAAACAGAATCCCCGAGGGCCATTCTTGTTGTGGTGCGGTGTGGTGTCTGCGATGCGATGCGATGCGATGCGATGTTCGACAAACAACTTACACACACTGCCAGAAAAGGTGATGGATACCGTGCCGACCAACACTACGTGTAGTGTACCAACTTCCGAATGAAATGAAATGAAATAATAATGATGTAACGTACAGGTACGTACCGGTACAGCGAATCGAAAAGAAATAACCACCGTCAATGATTGTAATCTTACTCGTTCGTACCGTACGGTACCGTAGTCTTGCCTGTCGAATCTGCTTCCGTGGAGAAACAAAAAATAGATCACAGAGAACACACAAAACCACGGCAATTCAAAACTGGGGTGGAGTCATGATTGTTTCCTTCAGTCACTTCTATCGGTACGAGTACGTCTACCGGAACGTACCGGTTCTACATGGTTTTGCTCGTAGTCCGAATTGGGCGCAAGCGCTGCCGGTACGATTTTTTTTGAAAAAGTTACGTCTCATTCCTTAGTCGTTCCGTAGGTTACCGGTAAAACTCCCGTAGCATTCGTACCGCGTTGGAAATCACAATCTTCGCGCCATCTTTGTGAATCGATCTATCATCTTGCTTCGCGTTCTGGACGTCGCTCAATTGCGCGAACGATCTTTTTGGATGGCGCGAGCAGGGATGGCGCGCCAAAAAGCAAGCAAAGACGAGGGTACAGTACGAACTCGTATTACCTACGAAATCCATTGTGACTTTGATTTTTACCCGCGCTTGTGTGTGTGTGTGTGTGTGTGTGTGTGTTTGTGTTTGTGTGTGTGTGTGTATGATCGTGTGCGGATGTGCTTCGACTCTGAAATCAGCAACAACAACCGAAGCATCCCACATCACCAATAGGAACAGTTGAGAGAAGCACATCCGCAACTTTCTACGTAACGAAGGACTCTCCATCTCATCTCATCTCATCTCATCTCATCCACATCCATATTTATATCGCACTTAGATTGAATTGAATTGAGGTACGATTTCAGTGTGGTGAACAGTGCCACCGAAGATGGAGTCTCGTTTTGTTGGAACGAAGTTCTCACCCATTGTTGCCGTTCTCTTTCCCACAAACACATCATCATCGTCTATGACAATCATCCCGACAGAATAGAACACAGCAACTCCGGACACATTCCCAACAAACTAATTTCCTATTCAAAGTCAAAATCAAAGTCAAAATCAAAATCAAAACAAACACAGCCATGGCACCGCAACTGACACCCCACGCCGTCCGCGACATTGTCGCCACGACATCGCAAGACTCCGGCTTCGAACCAGTCTGTCAGATCATCAACATCAAGAACGTCAACAACGGCGGACAAACGGATCGCTACCGGATCATCATCTCGGACGGGGAGTGCTACGTCCAGGGCATGGTCGCCACCCAGCTGAACCACCTCCTCTCCAACAACAAACTCAAGACCCACAACATCGTCCGCATCCAGAACTACATGATCAACGACGTCAAGGGGAAAAAGGTCATCATCCTGCTCGGATTCCAGATACTGGACAACACCGTTACCACCAAGATCGGGACTCCGGTCGACGTCGAACGCGTCGGGGCGGCAAACCTCGCCGGCAATCACTACAACAACAACAGCAGCAACAACAGCAACAACAACAATACTAATGCGGGACCGGCCCCCATGTACAACCGCACCAACGACAACCAGTACGGACGAAATTCGCACCCCAGTCCCCCGAAACGGACCAATCCCTACGGGAGCAGCAGCGGCAACAGCCCCGCGAGCCGGAATCCCTACGGCAGTCCCAGCGCGAGCGCTGCTCCCATTGTAAGTTCCAGCGGCGTGGCAGGCGGACCCCGCATCACCCCCATCCTGCAGCTCAACATGTACCAGAACCGATTCACCATCAAGGGACGCGTCACCACCAAGGGCGACATCAAGCACTGGTCCAACAGCAAGGGGGAGGGATATCTCTCCTCACTCGAGGTCCTGGACGCCGGCGGGACCGATATTCGCATCACCATGTTCAAGGAGGCCGTCGACAAGTGGCACGGGTACTTTGAGATCGGACAGGTCTACACCATCACGGGCGGACGACTCAAGGTGGCCAACCAGAAGTGGAACACCTGCAAGTCCAACTACGAGATGACCATCGACGTCAACACGGAAATCGCAAAGTGCGAGGACTCGAACGAGATCCAGAAACAGAACTTTGACTTCTGCAAGATCGGGAACCTCGAGCAAAAAGAAGAGGGATCCTACGTCGACGTCATTGGAATCGTCCAGGAGGTGGGGGAGGTACAGTCCCTCATCAGCAAGAAGACGGGACAGGAACTCAAAAAATCCGACGTAACCCTCATCGACGACACGGGCGTGCAGGTCCGCCTCACCGCCTGGGGCAACCAGGCCGACGAGGCATACCAGAAATTCCAGGGCGAGGGACTCCACAAACCCGTCGTGGCCTTTCGCCGGGCCCGCGTCAGCGACTACGGCGGCAAGACACTCTCCGGGGGAGACTTCTTTCCCGAGCCCGAGTGCCCCGAGACGGAGGACATTCGGATGTGGTGGAAGTCACAGGGCGGACGGGCGGCTCCCGTCAAGTCCCTCTCGGCGAGCGGCGGAATGGGCGGCCGCATGGACGCCTTTGGCGACCGCAAGACCATCTCCGACATTAAGGGACAGCAGCTGGGCGAGAATAGCGACAAGGGGGACTACCTCACCTTCAAGGCCCACTTTACCTTCCTCAAGCGGGACAAGGAGGGCGGCGCCTGGTACACGGCATGCCCCAACAAGGACGAGCCCTGCCGGAACCGATGCAAGATCAACCAGACCACCGACGGATCCTACCACTGCGACCGGTGCAACGGGACCTACCCCAACTGTAACCGCAAGTGGATCTTCTCCGGGACGGTCGGTGACGCCACCTCCAACACATGGGTCAGCGTCTTTGACGAGCAGGCCCAGCAGCTCCTGGGACACACCGCCGACGAGATGCACGAGCACTACGAGTCGAACCAAGAAATCTACGACGGGGCCTTTGCCAAGGCCGCCTTCTCCGAGTGGCTATTCAAGTGCCGCGTCCGGAAGGAACAGGTCAACGACGAGTACCGGACCAAGGTACAGGTGGTGCGGATGGAACCCGTCGACTACGCTGCCGAGTGCCGGGAGATGATCCAGGCATTGGAACGCATGTAATGTGAAGTGCGAGAGCCGCACCGGACCGTAGTGCCCGCCTCGGTTAGCAAGCCACGGAGGACGGCTTCCGGAGGAGGGAAGGAAGGAAACCCTGCGGTGTAGTACCGTGCTACGAAACGAACGAAGCAAACACTCTGCACACGGAAGGAACGAAACACGAACGAAACACACACCTAAACGCCAACGATCCGGGGGAATACTTAATACTTGCATTGGAAGGTCGTTGGCTGGCTGCCGTGCCTATGGAATACTTGAATACTGTACGATAATTTTAAATAAAAAATGTTTTGCGACAAACAAACAAACTGCGTCGTGATGCACGCGATTGAACTGAACTGGATTGGATTGGATTGCACTTTATAAAACCGCGTTCATTCCGAAAGCATTGATTTCCGCCCTCTCGATCAGAGAGTCCCAAATGTAGCTGCAGCTGCAGCTGCACCCCGACCGATGGCGTGTTTGACGAAGTTACTTCCGAAATGTTCTCTCCGGTCGTTCATAGTTTTTTTTTTCTTTTTTCTCTTGCCGTGCTGGAGACGTTTGTCTTGAAGTGCGTAGGTGCCGTTGTGCCCGACACCAGGATTGTTGCCGCACGAACTTGCCAAGTGTCCCGCAAGACCTCTGAGAAAAGAAGAAAACTCGACTGCTTTGGAGAACTCCACGACGAATTCAAAGCGCTGTTTTGCAAAAATCCGCTGCGCTATTCGTCGTTGCCATCTGGAAGAGCCTGCTCGAAACAATCTCCCGAGAGATGAGGCTGCTGCGAGTATACTTTACCTATACAGTACGGTACCACAACGCTTAGGCGAGAAGGCTTTTCGCGTAGATTCGAATGGACAGGATCGTTCGCATGGGTTCCCGCTGTCCCGCTTCGGTCGCCAGCAGGTCTTGGTCTTCCTCGAGGGTCGTGCTCCACTTCCACTCCCATCGAGGACCTTTTCCAGGGAGTTTGCTTCCTTTTCTCGGTCCGCTACTCGTACGGCCGGCAAAAACCCGTACTTGCAAAAGAGCTCCAGCGCCGTTTCTGTTCCGGTCCCGTAACAAAGCTTGAGTTCCTGGCCTTTGCGGATGGGCTTGGTGGCCACCAGCGCGTAGAAGGATTCGTCGTACTCCTTGGTTTCGACCACCTGCATCTCGGCGTTCGCAAAGGATTCGGAATCGTGGTTGATCATGTCGATGAACGGAATCAAGACCACACGGGACAGAAGCCCCTCGTTGCCGAGGAGATCGATGGCCTTTTTGTAAGTTGTAAAGGCGCGTGATTGAACGAGCCAGCAGCATTGCTGAACGGCGGAAAGCAGTGCGCCGGATCCGTCGTCATCGTTGTCGTTGTCGAGTGCTGTCGCCGCATCCGACGATAGTTTGGCGATCGCTGCTTTTCGGGCCAGCATGTTGTCGATCACTTGGGGTATCTCCAATCGACGAATCTCGTCTTCCGACCAAAAATCCGGGGTTCCGTCGAAATTGGGGTCGTCCGGTGACAGGGGTATGCAATCCAGGAAGGCTTTGTATGTTTTCCCATCTTGGGAGTTCGAGGAAAAGAACTGTTTCCAAAATTCAAATCCTACCTCGGGTTCATTGGAACGGAGCACTTTGCCGCTTTGTTCACTCGCCGCATCAAAGTCCTCGTCCAGCAAAATAGTTGACACAAAGGGAACCGCCATGATGTACTCCCCGACCCTAAAGTCTTGTCGTGCAAAGACACCCCGTAGATAACCGCCATCGGCAGAATCGTACTCGTCGCAACCCAGCTTTGAGAACCCGATCTCCACTCCGTCCAGTCCCTCCACTTCCTCTTCGTCCAAGAAATCGAGCAATGCTTTGGTTCGTTCCTTCTGCGATAGAGATTCCTTCGATGATTCCGAATCATCGGAACCGGAATCAAGATGCTCGGGAAACGAGTCGTAACGGAATGTACGGCGGAACAGCAGCAACCGTTTTCGTTTGTTTTTTCTTTTTGGTTTGTTTCTTCTTTTTCGAAGACGAGGATTTTTCTGCGGATGTTTTCCCGAACCCGCCGGCTGCCAATTCATACGAAAAAGAACTCTTCCCGGGTGCACGGCATGCTCCCCACCTTGTGCTGTGCAATGCGTCGGCAACGAAGGTGTTTGTCGAGGATGGCACTAGCACTAATGCATGCAGCTGTATCGCGGCGAAGAGCAAATTCATTTCGTGCCAGCTTCGTGAGATCATTGTTGTAGTCGAGATAAGTGTTCAAAAATCGGTTGCGATGTCCCTGCCGTAGGAGTAAGATTACCCTGTAATTCTTCCGGGTATAATTTCTGATACAAGGAGCAAGTTGCAGAGAGTTACATACGGTATTGTACCGAGTTGACGGGTGATGTTTAAATCTCAAATCGTTGGTCGATGCTTCATGTGGATGATGGATGATTGACGCGATTCCCAACGAAATCGAAAAAATATGGGTTGATGGCTTCTAATAATGATGTACGGTATGTACAATACGGTACATAGGACTATCATACGAGGGTGCCCGTACGCAGTACGGACGTAACAACCATCACACTACTGTGCGTAATGAACGCGATCTGGATCTGCACCCTGCTCTTTTGTACTACACGCGCCGGGCGACACGCTTTGGCACGATTTTTTCGTGACGTCTTCGAAGTGCTTGAGCGCTCCGGCAGAATGCAAATGCCAACGAACGAAAGGGCGCGTGATGTTGTACCGTACCGGTATTGAGAACCCGCAAGAATTCGAGAATTCTTCTTCTCAATATTTGGTTTCCGTTCCACGGCAGAGGTACCATCTCACTGTAGTGTTGCACGCACCGGCCCACAATCTGACTGTTTTCTATCATGCCAAACACAATCCCGCCTTGTTTGATACACAAAGCGCAATTCAAACTAGCAGTTTCCGCCGACAGTGACTGAATGACGCGTGTTGACACGGATTGAAAATTACTTCGTATTCTTCAGAAACTGGTATTTTTTCCAAGCGATGTAGTGGCGGTGACATTATTTATTTTGACTCGGTACAAGTAGTAAGTACCGTACACGAGCACATGCACCCATCGAAACAAAAGCCGCACGACTCTTTCTATTGCGAGGTTGGGTTGTCACATACCATTTGTTTCGACTTCTTCCAATTTCCGCCATACGGTTACGAAACAGAACAAATCCACGACGAGACTACGATGAAACGTGCGTTTCTGCGATTATTTGTAACCGCCGTGGACACACATCCGGTCTCCATGGCAATTGCCACCGTCGGAACGACGACCATGGCGGGAGCGACTTTGCTTGCCGCGACAGATCGCCACGGTCGCGGTGCACAACAGCAGCAACAGCACCACCAACAGCAGCAGCAGCAAGCGCAGCGGCGGCCGCTGACACCGAACGAAGCCCGCTTTCGTGCGATGATCGAGCACGCCCAGCATAGCACGATGCGAGAACGGTGGGAGACGGTGGCAATGGCCCAGGAGCAACTCCTGCGACAGGGAACCAAGGAGAACGAAGAGAAGGCTTCCGAATTCGTGCGAACCATCCGTGCACGAAGCAACGAACTCTTGCGAAAGGATCGAGAGAACCGGAGGCAACGGGATACATTCGAAAATGAACAACAAGAGCGTTTTGGAATGACTACGATGTGGTAGTCGTGGACGGGAAGCACCGTACATAGGGTAGAGCAAGTTTCGATGGGGTTTGTGCATAGCACTAAAGAATTATATGACACTTTTATCATTATTTCGCTAGCAAGGCTTTGGATACCCATACCGGTAGGCATTGCCGTTATTGTTTGATGCAGACGTACATGTAATATCCCAGATCGCCTCGATTGCGCGAGGCCTTTCGATAGGCATTCCCCCGATCGTTTTGCAGCATGTCTTCCATCAAGAGGAGAGCGCGATTCGAGATGCTGCTGTCGTCGTCCGGGCTGTAGCGATCGCTACCGAACCAATCGATCAGATTTTTTAGCAGACCGTGACCCATCGCATACCAGGACCGTTCCCCGAGCAAAAACCCGATAAATGGCAAGCCGGTGACGACCGTGGCCGTTGTAGAATGCTTCGTTTCCAGGGGGCGGGAGTCCAGCTCGAGCAGCAAATCTCGCGTCGGTCGGTGGAGGGCCAGGCCCGCAGCGGCAAATCTTTCCAGCCATTCCTCGTGGGTCAACAAGGACGGTTTGGCACTCAGATTCACCATGGATTGGACGTAATCCCTGGGAGGGGTGCTGCCGCTGCCTTTGCTGCTTTGCTCCTCCTCGTCTTCGTCTTCATCGTTCGGATCATTTTCACTTCTATTTGTTTCGTCCGCCCTGGTCGTCACCGCCCACGGGGCAACAACGTCCTCGATCACGATTAGGATTCCGCCGGGCTTGAGAGATCTCGCTAGGTTTTTCAGGGTATGGGTGCTGTTGCGACTGTGTGCCAACGATTCAATAGCAATCATGGTCGTGTATTCCTCTCTCGGAAGCAGGATCGTCAAAACTCGCGTGTTGAATCGTGATGTTGTTCGGCGGAGCGCCATTCGGGCAACCCGCTCTGTTGCCGAGAGACTTGTCCTCGTTTTCGTTGTTGTTCTCGTTGTTGTTCTTGCGACCCGTCGCGGATGAGACTCGCGACAGGATTGGACGAATTATTGCATCTACCAATTGCTGGCCCCGCCGGAGCTCCGGTTTGGAAATGGAAATGCCGTGGTAGGACCAATTGGAAAACGGGAAATCTTGCGACGACAAGAGCGAAAAGAGCGTGCCCGACATGCCCGAGCCCACGTCCAGAATGGTCAGGGGGTGGTCGTCGCTCGGCGAGATGCCGTGCTGGGCTTCCACAATGGCTTTGCGCACCAGCCGATTGACGGTGGTATCTCCCCAGAACTGAGCGGCCAGCGACAGGCGTTGGTACGCGGCGCACCCATCGCCGGATGATTCCAGGTCGTGAAAGTCTTCGGACGGGTATTGCTTGTGGAATCGCTTCTGTGCCCGCCTCCTTCGCTTCCATCGCTGCCGATGCTTGGGCTCTCGTTTGTGGTTTCGATGGGTGTGAATGACGTGTTCCAGTGGAATCACGGAGACTTCCTCGTCGACGAGGGATGTGTGCATCGCGTAAAGCGGTAGATCGCTGTCGTCGAGATAGTAGTCATCGTCGTCGTAGTGCATGAGGGCCAGGGTTAGCTGGTGTCGGCTCTCGCGATCGGCGGGGTTTCGATCGTCGTGTTCAGACTCGGTGGTTTCGAACCAGTCGACCGCCCCGGCAAAGAGGTGGGTATGGCGATAGTTGTGGGTCGATGTCAACAATTCAAATGTCTCGGCTTCGGCAATCCGACACGCATCGGCGTAGCCCCCCCACGACGATCCGGAAGGATTCGCTTCGACTCCGTTGTTGTTGTTGTTGTCGTTGTTGTTGCTGCTGCTGCTGCTACTGCTACTTTTGTTCTTGCTGCTGTTGCGGCACGAGGAGGGAATCAGTCGTGGTCGGGTTCGTGGTCGTTTTCGGTTTCGTTGTTGCCATCTGGTTCGCATCCACGAGGCATATAAGGGGACGCGGTTTTGTTTCGTTTCGCTGTGTGGGGTGTCGGTCGAATGAGGCCCTTCTACAGTTGTCGTCATCGTCGTCGCAGTCGTCGTAGTAGTCGTTTTCGCAAGCCCGTACACCCCTATCAAGAGGTGCCGCAAACTGGACCACGCGTACCAATACAATCCGAGGACCACCGCAACGGCCAAAAAGGGCTTGGCGATCCGAATCGCGCGGTCTCGCTTGATCCGGATCCGAGCCCGCGCCAGAGCGGCACGCCTCCTTCCCACGGTGTAATTGACGAGCTCGGCCGACGTTGTTGTCGTCGTCGTCGTGGTGGTGGTGGTGGAAGTTGCCGCGGTGGTGCTCCTGCTCTTTGCCGGATCGGTGGCCGTCCGGTTTCGAACGGCAGAACACCGGGGCTGAGCGCAATGCGGGTTCGAGCAGTAGAGTCGCTGGGTGGCGATCGTTGCGAACCGGGTTCCGTCGAGGTTGGCCAGGAGCCCCGACAGAACGATGGGGGTGAGCGCAACAACGGCAACGGTTGTCGTTGGTTTTTGTTTCGGCTTCGTTTTCGGATCCACCCCCGCTCGATCCTCGGGCGGTGCGAGGGCCGGCATGTTTCGCGAATACCCCAGCCGAAAGGACCGGGATTCCCGGACCAGGTGCTCCAGTGCCCGGAGAAAGAGCGACTCGTTGTGGTAGAGTTTTCCCGTTTCGAGGGGCACCCGCAGGACGTCGGTCGCGTTCCGTTTGTGCTCGTCGTGGTCGATGGCGAGGTCGACCAGGTAGAAGGGATCGTTCCAGCAGGGAGACAGCAGCGGAATCGACAGCGAGGACGACAGGAACGACGACAACTCGAGGAGGTCGTTGTTGTTGTTGTTGTTGTTGTTGTTGTTGCCACTGTTGTTGCTGTTGCTGTTGCTGTGGCACGAAGCAGTCTCGCCGCGGGACGGTGATCCCGATATCGATGAATCACCGTGGCTGTGACCGGAGTTATTATGTGTGCTGGAAACGGGACGGCGGCGTTTTTTGCGATGTTTCCGACGGAACAGAAGAGCCTCTTCGCTTGTCTTGTTGCTGCTATTGCTGTTGCTCCATTCGTTGTCCCTTGGTTTGGAATTGGAATTGGAATTGCTGTTGCTGTTGCTGTTGCTATTGCTCCGACGTCCGGGGCTTTTGCGATGCGGAGGAGAGGGTGTCAACGGCATGGTGATGGTGATCACGGTGCATTCGGTTTGAGCTTTCGATTGCCCGGTGATGGCTTGACAGCGCGGCCTAGTTGTTTTAGAGACCGGTGTGAGTAGCCTGTTGTGATTACTCTACCGGTTCGTAGATATTGAATATGATTACAGTATTTACGTTTTGAGTATTGAGTACTTCGTATTACGAATTTGCTACCGTTACAATCGTTTCGATTTCGAATGCTGAAATCTTGTTCGTACCGGTACTCGTACGTACGAGTACCGGTACCTCATGTGTGTAAAGTAGGACGTCTATTTTGAGACAGCTTCCCCCCACCCCCTCCCCCCCTTACACCCATCGATTCTGGCCTTGTTAGACTTATTGGTATTAATCTCCAGCTGTAGCTTCCTGACTAAAGTAGTAATAACCCCACCAGAAAAGGAAAGGAAAGGGAAAGGGAAAGGGCAAGCGCGCTCCATAGATACCCAGTTTGCTGGGGTTGCGAGCACTGGAACCCCTTCAAACTTTGTGATTCTTTCAGTCAAGAAAAAAGACAAAAATAAAAATAAACTCCATTACCACACCCATCATAATACCAAGTGGTCTCAACCCAACCACCATACCTGAACCATAGCATTACAGATGCCCATTACTCAGGGATCCCTTCCTTACACCAAAAACAACAAGACCCGCAAGTTGTTGATCAATCGGCCAAGTGGTTTAGAAGAAAAGAATTGTAACAACAGCAGCAAAATCTGCAAAAAAAGAAGATCCCCTCCCCCCCCCCCCCCCCTGGGGCAAGAACAAAAATCATGATCCCCCTGTTTGCAGCAACAACAAGCAATGATACAGTGTAATGCAATTTAATTAGTTAATTTGGTATTTGGTATTTGTTTCT
The DNA here is from genome assembly GCA_037355745.1 of Pseudo-nitzschia multiseries. Classification (NCBI taxonomy): domain Eukaryota; phylum Bacillariophyta; class Bacillariophyceae; order Bacillariales; family Bacillariaceae; genus Pseudo-nitzschia; species Pseudo-nitzschia multiseries. Next base: position 17,573,847 of record CM074781.1, read on the forward strand.
TGGTAGGTGCTGTTAAAGTAGTTGCAATTAGATGGATTAGGAAGGAAAGAAATGACGGCGTCATTTCAAGTTTCGCAACAATAGGGCAAAATAAAATAAAGAGAAAAAATGTTTGTCTCAGAAATTTTGAGGTTCAAAATCAGTCACGAGACCAATTTAGATCATAAGTCTTAAGTTGAACATTTTGCTATGGTACAAATTATATGTTGGCCTACTTTGTCTCTTTGTCATTAACACATATACTCGTACTAGGAGTAGGATGATTGATTGATTGATTTGAGCAGGTTCCTTCTGGCAGGATTATTTGTGCTCAGTATCACATCGGAACATGTTATGTATGATATGCCTTATATGCATCATAAATAATGGAAGTATTCTATCATTGTACATAGGACTAGGAGTTAGTCTGTGGTATTCAACCTCATATGATTGAATTCCTACAATTCATCAAAACCAGAAATTCTCCAAATTCTGATGCCAGTCAAAATGACAAGCCAGCCAATCACTTCAATATTGAAGCATGAATGAAATACATATCTTAGTCTTACATGCACAAGAACTTTTAGAAGCTCAACACTTTTTACTTAGCTCACAATCTTGAATTAACTCAATTTTAAACCATACATACCTACACATTGTATTGCTACCTTCACTTAGAGGCACACGGCACTGTTTAAACAGTCAAATAACAGCTTTGTCCCTTTCACTCAAGTAAAAAACAAACAAACAAACAAACAAACAAACATCCAACTGCTCCTGATAGATTGTCCAGCAATGACAAGCTATTCTCTTATCCCTTTCAAGTTTGACTTTGACCCTGAGTGTCAATATTGTCCCCAGCAGAAAGAAAAATTATCTGAAAACCCTTGTCAATTCCAGATCTGCCGGCAACCTCATTGTTAAATCATTGATTCCCCTGACAGCTACAAACACTCCCTCAATCAACCGATCCAAATGCAGACCACCAATGACAAGGCAACTTGTAATCTTGGAGAATATCATGTTTCCAGAGCTCTCCTATTCCTTGAAGGGGCTGCAAATCAAGTGTTTTGTTGTCGCCAACATCAACTACCACCTCCTCATTAGTTGCTGGACTATGATAGATCTTAAAATGAAGATGGATTTTGAAGCGTGCACAATTGAATGGTTTGACAAGACCATGCAATTCCATCTGCAAAACTACTTCCTTGACAAAACTATGCTCCACAAGGTTATGTCAGCAGAACCTCATTCCATTGCTGAGAGTTACACCAACCAATAAGCCCAACAAGCATACACAGACAGATCAACCAAATATGAAAAGACAGACCTCAACAAGTTAGTATTGGAACAGGAACACCTCTCCAATCATGAAAAATTCTGCCTCCTCAAGATTCTTACCAACCATGAAGAGCTTTTTGAAGGCCTTGGCAACAAGGAATTGGGAATTTTGCCTAATCAAGAGTTTCACATTGATCTCCAGCAAGATGCAAAGCCATATCACATCAAACAACCATACCCAATCCCACTTCACCAACAAGAAAATGCCAAGAAGGAAATCGAATCCTTGATTAGTGCTCCACCACTGAATGGGGAATGCCAACCTTTGTAGTGCCCAAACAAGACGGCTCCTGTTTGCTTATTAGTGACTTCTGAGAGCTCAACAAAGTAACCAAGAAACCCACTACCCGCTTCCAGATATCCAAGATATCTTGTATTGAAGAAGAAGCTTCAAATATGTCACCCTTATCAATGTCAGCATGCAATTCCACACCTTCAAACTGGACGAGAAGCCTCCACATGGCTCTGTGTTCTGGTTACAACCTTTGGAAGATTTTGGCTCCTCGGGCTTCCAATGGGCTTCCTCAACTCCCCAAGTTGGGCCCAAGAAGGCTGCATGGAACAAATGCTGATCCATTTGAAAGATATTGAAGTATACATCAATGACATTAGAATCTTCTTGGACACTCTCAAATCTCACTGCAAATCTGTCTCCAAAGTTCTGTCCCTCCTCAAGGTACACAACTTCTCAGTAAAATCAGCCATTCCAATCACAAGCACCATGGCTAGGCCACATCATTTCCAGAGATGGGTCTGACCAAATCCAAGGAAGATTGAACCCATTCTGAAACTGGTTTTCCCCTCAACAATCACCCACCTTTGGTCCTTTGTTGGGATGATTAACTTCTATCAAAACTTCTATCCAAAATATGCTAAAGTCCTTGCTCCTTTCATGGCCCTCTCCGGTTGATCCAAGGGTACACTCCAACCAACTCTGGAGTTAATTCAAGCCTTTAACAAAGCCAAAGCCCTCATTGCAAGCAATATCCTCCTTGTTTTTCTCAATCCAAACAAGTCCTTCCACATTTACACCAATGCTTCTGATCATCAACTCTGAGCTGTTGTTATCCAAGAAGGCAAGTTCATTCTTTGCTTCTCAAGAAAATTGAATGAAGCCCAACGGAAATACCCAACAGCTGACAAAGAAATGTTGTGTATTGTTGAAGTTTTCAGAGAATTCTGAACCATTCTTTGGGGTGCAGAAGTCATCCTTTGGACTGATCACATCAACCTTACTTGCCAAAACCTGTCCAGTCACAGAATTATGATATATCAAATGCTCCTTGAAGAATTTCCCCCAGTATTCAAATAACACATCAAAGGCAAAGATAATGTGATTACTGATGCTCTCTCCAGGCTTCCCATTCAGCAATCCCCAGAGGAAAAGAATGAATGAATCTCCAGCCCCAGACAAACTCAACAACAAACTTGACTCCGGACTTGCCACCAACACTTTTGATCTTTCAGACTTATTCATCAATTATTTGGAAGATATTCCAATGTATCCATCAGCCTTTACTCAACTGGCTGCCAGTCAAGCTTCCAACGTCGATGTTTCCATAAATTCAAAGTATACCACAACTGAAAATTTTAACGGTGCCAATTTGCGAGTTGTTGAATCCAACGGCCAAAAGAAAATAGTACTCCCCCCAAACTGCATCCAAGCCACAATCAAATACTACTACCATATGCATGGCCGCACCGGCTCAGAGAAATTGTATTGAACCATTAACCAATTTGTATACTTGCCAAACTTGAAAGACCAAGTCAACAACTTCTGAAGATCCTGTGATACCTGCCAAAGATACAAGAACATCCACCAAAGTCATGGCCACCTTGCCACCAAAGCACACCAATATGTTCCCTGGGATACAATTGTAATCAATGGAATTGGTCCTTGAAAAATCAAGATAGCCGGCCAAGGAACAATCAAATTCAATGACTTCACCATCATGTTCATGTGTACCAGCCTCTTGGAAATCATTCAGGTGCCACAAGTCAACCCAACTGGCCTCATGACTGTCCATGACCTTGACAATGGATGGCTCTCCAGACATCCAAAACCTGTAAATTGTATTATCGATCAAGGAACAAATTTCATGAGCAATGAATTCATACTCCATCTTGACAACCTTGGTATCAAATCAAAAGTTTGCTCAGTCCGCAACCCACAAGCCAACGCGGTGCTTGAAAGAGTACACGATACAATTGAGTCTGCAATAAGAACCAAACTCAATACCAATCCTCCTCAAACACTTCAACAAGCCTCGGATATTGTCGATAGTGTCTTTGCTTCAGCTCAGGTTGCTGTCTGCTCACCAATCCACAAACATTTGAAATGATACCTGGTTCCCTTGTCTATCATTGTGATATGTTCCTCCCCATCCCAGTTATTACAGATCTTACCATGGTGAGAAACAAATGACAAGCACAAATCGACAAGAGTGCTATGAAAGAGAACAGCCACAGAAATTTGCATGAATATCAAGCTGGAGACCAAATTATGTTTTTCAATAGCAAGCAAAATCCAGTAGCTTCAAAAGCAAGAAGCAAGGGTCTGCATATTATCCAGCAAATCCACACCAATGGGACGAGGACTGTTTTGTTTCTCCTGAATCAAAATATTGTTCAACGGATGAACATTCGCAATATAAACCGTATCACACAAATGAAAATTTCACTTATTAGTGGATCATGATTGCATGCAAACACAAAATTTCTGAGCAACCAATTGAAATTTTTTCCAGAAGAAAAAGAGCGTGGTATTCAACCCCCCGTACAATTCTTGAATTCCCGTGATCATTCATCAAAACTGGAACTTCTCCAAATTCTGATGTCAGTCGAAATGGCACGCCAGCCAGTCACTTCAATATTAAAGAGCAAATGAAATACATATCTTAGTCTTAAATATGCGACAACTTTTAGAAGTTCAACACTTTTCAACGCTTTTCAACGCTTAGCTGATTTAGCACGCTTAGCTCGCAATCTTTAATGAATTCAATTTCAGACCATACGTAGTACTCGTACCTACACATTGTATTGCCTTGAATTAGAGGCATACGACGTACCGGTACGACATACTCCGACATAGTCATGACTCACTCAGTCATTCGGGACTACCGGTATGAGCGGTAGACACCGGCAGTAAGATTACTACCGGTACCGTACACCGTAAAGATTGCAGAATGTGTTTTCGTTGCATCCAAACCATTTTTGTTTTTCCGGAAAAAAATACAACGATCTTCAGATTCGGAAGTCACCTCGAACGGTAGCGCCAAGGAAATGGCGACGAGGAACAAGAAGATTCCAAATAATAATATTCGTATTCGACAACCACCAGGACACGTATTGTAGAGAAAAGGCACTGCATTGTTCGCGGGAGGCAATGACTCTGACGGTTCGTGGCGTGCATACCAATACCGGAAGACTCGGTCCCGGATCTCCTCCGAGCCAAACACCTCGGACGCAATCGTCGACGACATCGCCGTCTCCGTCGCGGTCGCGTTCCAAACCAGCGCGGAATTCCCCACGGAGGATTCAACAATCGAAGATGCAATCGAAGATCACGGTGGCCGCCGGGAGTCTCGTCGTCCTCGCGGTGGTACTCTGCAACTATTCCGCCGTGTGGTTCGCGCTTCGGTCCATCGACGGCGCGATGCAGACGAGCGTTGTCGGCAATGATCGCCGGGAGCCATCCACGACATTCCTGTGGAAGGAACACCTGCGGAAAATCAGCAGCAGCGGCGGCGGCAACCAAAGCAGCCACGGCGCCACCAACACAACATCGTCGTCGTCGTCGTCGTCGTTGCCGTCACCCTCATCGTCGCAACAACCCGCGTCCCGGATCGGAATCCACGTGTTGCGATCGGGGCGGCCCGTTCGCAAAATCATCGTCCTCGGCGAGCGCCACAGCGGGACGACCTTCTTCACCCGGTACCTCTCCGAGTGCTTTCCCAACACCACCGTCACTGACACCCTGCTCAACAACAAACACTGGTTCCAGCCCGATCCGGATCGCCTGGCGAGCGCGGTAGAATACACACGGGGCGGGAACGGGGCGTTGCCACCGGGCTGGCAACAAGCGGTGGTCCAACAGCAACAACAACAGCAACAGCAGCAACAACAGCAGCAACAACAACAACAACAACAACAACAATCCCGGTGGTAATGGCACCGATCCAGCGAAGCGCGCGCGGAGGTCTCCCAACCACTATTTCGAGGATGCGCTGGTCGTCGTTCTCTTTCGAAATCCCTACGATTGGTGAGTAGTGGACCGAGTGCTGTGTTGTGCTGTGATGTGATGTTTTGTGCTGTGCAGTGCAGTGCAGTGCAGTGCTGTGTCGTGCAGTGCCGTGCCGTGTCGTGTCGTGTTGCCCCATACTGGGCTGGATGGCTACTTGTGTGACTGCGCTACCATCTATTCACCATTCGAACAGATGGGATGCATCTCATTATGTTTTGTGTGCACGCATTCATGGATGGATGCTGGCTTGCTCGATTGACCTGGCTTGGCTCGACTTGACTTGACTTGACTTGGCTTCGCTTCGCTTGGTTTTGTCGGTGTCGACTCTTTTTCATTATTTTATTTATTTATTTCCGCTCCCCGCATGCTGGGGCTATGGATCTATGATGTATATTACTGTTTGTATCGGTTTGTGGTTAGGGTCGAAGCCATGAGACGCAAACCCTGGCACTGGCCCAACCATTTGTCTCTGTTTCCCTTGTCGGAACGGAACTCTTCCCTCGTCAACTCCCGAGTACACAATAGCGGTAGCAGAACAGAAACGGGCGGAAGTGGCAGCAGCGGCAGCGGTGGGATTTCCGTCCTGAAATCGTTTGTGGGTTCCGAAATTCTGGACTGGAGGCAATTTGTCCAGCGTCCATTGTACCTAACCAACGAAATTCAACAACAACAACAACAAAAGCAGCAGCAGCTAGGAGAACACGACCAGGATCCTCGACCCCTGTGCCAAAAAGGATACTTGCCCAACACCGTATCTCCGTGCCGGGGCACTGCAAACTATATACCGGAACAGCTCGCGGGGATTCCGTCGGTCTTTCTCCGCCACTTGCCCTTTGACACGAACCAACCGGTCTACGAGCTGCAACAACAACCAGAACAGCAACCACAAGGAGAACCCTTTTCCAATCTGTTGCAGCTCCGGGCTTCCAAGATCCAGAATTTTCTTCGCATACCCGAACACTGGGAACTGTCGGCCATTGGGTTTGTGCAATACGACCGTTTGCTTGGAGCCGGACTGAAGGAACTCGCGGAGGAGATTGCCGAAGCAAGTGGAAATGGAAGGGGGAGCGGGAGTCGCACCGCTTCCTGCCCGTCGCTGCCGCCGTTCGAGAAACCACCGTACAATCTCTCGGAGGAATTCAGGGAATGGATCACCGCGGCAACCCGGTGGGACGTGGAAGCCCTGATCGGATTCCGTCCTTTTCGGGGCGTGACGTGATGCGGGCTTCGTCTCGTCTCGTCTCGTCACCAAACCGTGAAACCGTTTGTTTTTGTTTGGCTTCACTTCGTTTTCCGTGGCGATCCGTTGTCGCCGATCGTTTCAAACCGAACAGTAGGAAAGGAACAGCTTGGAAGCGAAGGCTACGAAAGGAGTTGCCATTGTGATTGTTGCCCCCATGCCTGTCGAAGTACTAGGTCAGAAAATAGTATGAAGACGATGCACAAGCACAAGCACAAGCACACGCACTAAGTATACCGCATTTCAAATAGTCTTTGCGGTCGGCTTGAAACGAGCATAGAATAGAATAAACCCGAGTAGAAACGCATGATAGCTTGAATACGACTATAGCGTGTTATAAATTGCTCGTCCATTGCTTGAGAAGTTCGTACGCTCCGAATTGCACCGCGGAATTGGGGGCCATTCGTATCGTGTTGATGGCGGCACCCCTGTAGAACCGACCCAGACCCTCGGCACGAAAGGTCTTCCGGACGCAATCCCAGTACCCGGTGTATTGGGTCGTGGTCCCCCGGCTTCCCTGGAGCTGCAAGAGCCGCCGCACCGTGTCGTTGGGATAGGTTATGAGTGCGGCCGCAACCCCGCCCATGCCTCCAAAAATCATTTTGCGGACGGCGGGCGATGCCGGGAAGGAGGACGTCGGAAACAAGGTCTCCATCAGCCCCACGGTTCCGAACTGGATGCCCACGTACGGCAGGGCACCGATGAGCGTGGGTGTGACGCCCTTGTACAGGGCCGACCACCCTTCTTCTCGGACCGTCAGAAGGAGCGTGTGTACGATGCCCCTGTACTCTTTCTTCACCGCTCCGTCGCTGGTGCGAGACCCCAGCTTCCCGCCGATCCGCCCCCGGGCAAAGTCGAGGGGATAGGTGCACGCCGTTGCCGTCATTCCCGCGAGTCCTCCCGACAAAAACGAGAGACTGGACGGGAGTTTTTTTCGTTGCTGCGGATCTTCGTGGAGGTAGGCATCGGTTGCCTCCACCGACGAGAGCAACCGCCGGAAGAATCCCTGGTACATGTCGTTCGTGGAGAAGACAACCGCCTTGCTGGGAAAGATTCGCAGCAGGTTCGCTCCGTTTCCGGCCCACAATCCCAGGATGCCCTCGTTCCTGACAATGTTGCGGAACAAGGACACAACGGACGTTTCTTTCAGACCGTGCTCTCCCGTTTGAGACAACATTTTGATGCGCTCCAGTGGATTCGTGGCTGTCTTGGCAATGCAGCCCGCGAGACCACCACAAATCATCCGCCGGGTCATGTCTCCGGCGGCTTCCGCACGGCTCTGTGTTCCCTGCACCCCCATGTTGTTGGGCCGGTGCGTTGTGTTGCGTTGTCACCCCGCCACTGTATCTACACAACCGTGGGTTTTCGTCTGTGGTGAAACGTTGGACCTTTCTCTCTCTTTTGACCAGCAACCAAAGCGAGAACCTTGGGAGTCTGCAGCAGTGCCGAGTGTCAAGCTTCGCGGGCGATTCTGTGCCCTCGCACAGTATTGTACGGGGTACGTTATGATGATGATGACAGTACGAAATGTTGTGTTACAATAATATTAACTACGGAGTATATATTATGGTGTATCCCGCCTCACTCATTTTTTTCGATCGTCCAATGCTCCTACCGTACGAGTACGGTACGTAATTCCTATCGTAATTGATAGTGGGGCGACACGATAACCAAGAAAAAATAATGCGCGGTAAGTAAAATTATTGTTTGCTGATGGATCCATAGCTTAGGTACGAGTACCCGGTACTACTCGTACTCGTAATTACCTTGTTACAATAAGTCTGGACTCGTGATCAAGGTACCGGTATGAGTACAAAAACATAGTACTCGTACCGCGTACCTGTAGGAAAAATATGGCGGGCAAAGTAGCGCGCCACAAACTACATTAGTTTGTTTTGTTTCGTGTTTTCCCAATAATTTTTTTGTAGGGCCTAGCGTACGAGTGATCTTACTCATACGCGTTACTACGTGTAACGAATACCGTCATAAGAAATCATACACGAAGTAGGTTGTTACTGATAAAAGAAGCTGCCTTGCCCCAAATGAAAGATGACAGAAAGAAAGATGGAAACACCAAGGTGGGCAGACAACAATAACAATAACAATAACAATAACAATAACAACAGACTATGATGACTCAAAAATGGCGCAAAACCAGAACAGATTCTCTTGATGGGTTTGAGAACTCCTCAAGATCACAGCATCATTTCATGCAAAAATAAAAGGAAAAATGAAACGAAAATCATGCTTCAACAGCACAATTTGTGCTCCTGATCGGAATCTTCTTGGCGCAAAACCACGGTGCTGTGACAAATTGGAGCTGCGATGCACACAATATGGCATTCCTATCTACTCCAACGTATCGAAAGACCGATGCCACCAAGGGGTAGCCAACAAAGACCAGGACCAGGACCGGCAACTCTCCAAATCGGTGCAACGGCTGGGGCCGTTCGGTGCGCGCAACACAACCGCATTTGATTTGATTTGATTTGATTTGGTGTGGTGTGGTGTGGTTTGATTTGCTTTGGTTTACTTCGATTCGTGTGCGATGGATCGCGTTGTCCCCGGCAATTGTTTCGATTAGTATAAACAGATACCCGAACGCTTGTACGGGAACGATTGTGATTCAGGAAGGACCGGAGTTTCGTTTTTTGCGCGTTCGACGGGGAAGGATGCCAGCCCACTACCTCCCCCCCCTCTAGTCGTCCAATGGCATGTTTCGTTTGTTCGTTTGCTGTCATTGCGGTATCGGGGGGAACCGTCTCCCGGAAAGCACAGCAAACGACGACAGCAATTGGGTCTTCTCTCGACCATGGCGAGCATCGATTCAGCGTTCCTTCCAGAAACTGGTGATGTGGGTGGCAACCAAAAAGGGATACCAAACCACAGCACGGTAGTCAAGCTAAGCTAAGCTAAGCTGCACAACACAACACAACACAACACCAATCTATTGCACACAAATCTTTATAATCGATTAAAAAATAATAATAGAAGCAATGACTTTTTTTAAGGAGAGTAGTCGCAGGCCTTGGCCAATTGGGTTCCGGATGTCTGGATGATGAACTTTGCGGCCCAGTGTCCGGCCTTGACGCAGGCTTCCATGTCCTTTCCTTGGGCCAATTGCGCGAGGAATCCTCCGACAAAGGCATCGCCGGCACCGTTGGTATCTACGAGGAGTTCCTTGGCAAGGGGTTCGACGGCGTACTCTGTGACGGTTCCGTTGACGGCAACAATGGTCGATTCGGATCCCTGGGTGAAGACGACGGTGCGGGGCTTGGAGTCGTTTTTCTTGGGAAGGGCGGCGACCTTGAGGGCAATTTCCTTGAGGTCCTCTCCCATGTCGTGCTTCTTTCCGTAGGCGGCGGCTTCGCTCTCGTTTCCGAACAAGAAATCGGCGTACGGCATGGCGGTGGCCATCTGGTCTCCGAAAAAGTCCACGATGAAGGGGGCGGAGAGGTTGAGGCAGAAGGTCTTGTCGTTGGCAACGGCGTGCTCGGCGACCTCGACCAGCGAAGGAACCGAGACGGTCAAGAAGAACCCAGCGGAGTAGTAGATCTTGGCGAGGTCGATGATCTGCTTGGCCTCGTCGGTTTGAAGGTGCGATGGCTTGAAGTTGTTGGCGGCGTCGAGGTTCGTGACGAGGGATCGCTCTCCGTCCTTGATGAGAGCGGCGCAGGCTCCGGTGGGGGTCTCGCTGTCCTTCATGTAGTGGACGTGAACTCCGTCGGACTGGGCGCACTTTTCGAGGGTCTTTCCGGTGTCGTCGTCACCGACGCATCCGAAAAAGGCGGTGTGCTTGGCCTTGTCGGCGGCGGTCAACATCCACTGGGCAACGCGAATGGAGTTCTGGGTGGCTCCTCCGGCAATGTACTGGGGATCGTACTTGTCGACCAACTCTTTGAAGAGAGGTTGGTGTTTGTCCTCGGCGAGGATGGCAGAGTTCATTTCGACACCGTACTTGTCGAGAACATCTTGTCCGATGTTGGCCGAGATGTCGAGAAGGGGGTTTCCCATTCCCAGGATGGATCCAGATTCTACCGTACAAAGAACAAACGGATCGACAGCGAATCGACAGCGAATCAAATCAAATCGAATTGAAGTGAAAGAAGGAAAGGTCATGGATCGGAATAGTTGCGGGCCACACAAGATCGTAAAAGGCAACAACGACAAAGATGAAACCGAGCCAAGAAAAGATTCAAGTTCCATTGTGAGAATGGTTCGTAAACATCCTGTCAACACATACTGTTCACTCTGCTATCAACTTGGATCGAGACCTGTAGTTGCAAGGATTGTCAGCCAAAACGTACCGATAGGGGCAGACATGGTGTGTTCGTTGGACTACGGAATTGGTTACGACAAAAATAAAGATTTGTGAGAACAGAGCTTCGAAAATACTACCGGTATCGCACTGAGTACTCATACACCGCGATGATCGGCAATGACCTCAAAAAGGCTTTCGTATCGTATGGTACGAATGGTATCCGATTGGAACTTTCGTCGGAACGTGCACGGTTCGCATTCAGGCATACCGGTTTTATCGATGACGATGGACGAGGTACGTACGGTACGTACGGTAGGGTACGAGCACGGGTAACGCACCGTCCTTACTCACCAATCAATCTAACACGTTCTTGTCGACGACTCACAGCGAAAAAAAAGGGAGGAGGGACAAAATATGTTTTCAATAAGGGGGGGGGGGGGGCAGGCGAAACAGCGTTTTTCGTTTTTAGGCTTCTCGATTAATCATATGTTTCTATGGTACATAGCGTATTTAGGTACGAGTACGTACTCATCTCAAATACTGGTATTGTGCATGGTGCAAGGTGCATTGTGCCAAACTCGCACTCACAAAAGGATTCTGGTGGAACCAAATTACGAAATACGGAGTATCAGAAATCAAATCCACAAGCACCTAGAAGGGACAAACAAGCAGCTGGCATCTCTTGGTTTCGAACAAGGCTTCATGCAGAGAATGATCAAGTGGCAACCGAATCGCAAATCCATCTCACCATCATGAGCTCTACGGTAACAGATTTTATGAAAATTTAAACTAAACAGTTATTTCTATCATACATGGCCAGATCCCTTCCGCGTCCTCTGATTCTAGTGACGAACTGTAACGAAAGCAGGAGTCGTTCTTTCGCGGAAATAGGTGGATGAGTTGCCGGCAAGGCATTGTTTGCCGCTCGTTTCGTCCACTTGCTGGTTGAGTTATTGTAATTATTTATTTGCCGGAGGCCATGGAAGCAACCTCGGCGGCGAAATCGTCGACCTTCTTCTCGATTCCTTCACCGACGACCAATCGGCTGAATCCGACCATCTTGGCATCGTTCTTGTCGAGCAGTTGCTGAACGGTCATGTCGCTGTCCTTGACGAAACTCTGCGAGACCAGGCACTTTTCTTCGAGGAATTTGCGGATGCGACCCTCGACCATCTTTTCGACAATCGCTTCGGGCTTTCCACTCTCGATGGCCTGTTCCGTCAGGATGCGCTTCTCATTTTCGAGAACCTCGGCGGGAACATCGTCAGCGGTGGCAAAGGGAGGATTCATGGCCGTGACGTGCATGGCAATGTCAGTGCACAATTCCTCGGAACCACCCTCCAATTCGACGAGGACACCGATGGTTCCCATGTGCACGTATCCACCAACGACGGTGGAACCATTGCCACGGGATTCCATGCGGCGGACCTGGATGTTTTCGCCGATCTTGGAGACCAGGGCCTGCCGGGTGCTCTCGAGGCTTTCTCCGTCGACCTCTTGGTTCATGAGGTCCTCGACGCTTCCCTCTCCCATGGTGGCGGCGGCTCCCGCGACGCGTTGGCAGTAGCTCAAAAATGTGGAATCCTTGCCCACAAAGTCCGTCTCGCAGTTGACCTCGACCATGACGGCCTTGCCGTCACTTCCGGTGCCGACGGCAATCTTGCCCTCGGCGGCAACACGGGAGGCCTTCTTGTCGGCCTGGGCGAGTCCCTTCTTTCGCAAAAATTCTGCAGCCACTTCCTGGTCGCCATCGGACTCCGTCAGGGCCTTTTTGCAGTCCATCATTCCCGCACCGGTGAGATCACGGAGGGCCTTGATGGTCTTGGGTGTGACCTCCCCCATGAAGAGATTCGTGGAGGAGATTCTTGCCGCCTGTTGCTGGTTGGGCGCGACAAGGAAGGCAGACGCAGTGCCGGCGGAAAGAAGGAAGAGTGGGAGGGAGAACTTCATGGTTGTCGAGTGCGTTGGGGTGTGGGATTGGTTGGGGATGTCGTAGACGATCGATAGAAACCTTCGATGTTGCAGCGTTTCGAATTGTGTCGAATTTAGAATGAATGTTGCAGCTGGATGCCAAAATAGATTCTTCGATAGTATCATGTTGTTGTAGGAAAGGATTCCATTGAAGCGGTCGTTTTAGCGTTTGGTAACGCTGACATAGTGAATGTACGTCACCCTTTCGATGGCTAAGATTTAAGGATGAGTTGATGGTGATGTGTTGATGGCAGCATCTTTCGGGGGAAGACGAAAAAGGGGAGTGTTTTATCGGGAACCCTTTTGCATTGGTTGAAAAAAGGGATACGATCGTGTCAGATGATACTTAAGTATGAATTAAGCTTTCAAAATGGATTTAAAACTCAGATATCTGGATCCTCATTAACAAGAGGAGCTTCAGTTGCATTTGAATTTTTTGTTGAGCAGAAAAAGACATACTAAATCATTCTTTTGGAGAATGTGGAAGTTCTTCTTCTTCTTCTTGCTTCTTCTCGTTGTTCTTGTTCTTCTTGTTGCTAGTACTAGTAGTACTACTAGTAGTACTACTACTACACCACCACCAGTGATGGCAGTGTTCTAGTAGGACAAACAAATGGAGCAACAAACCATAGTTCAGAACCCAATAGCTGATGCCAGAATGAGATGTTTAGAAATAAAAGTATGTAATGGAATAATACCTTATTCCTTCCTTGTTTATCATTGAGAGCAACAATGCTGAAGAACAAGAAGCCACGAATAGCAGGATGAGGAGGACCACAGCAAAAAAATCTAAAGAAGAGAAGCACAAAAGAATAATTGATGGAGCCTTGCGATGAAAATGAAGAGAATAGATGCAGGGAGCTTACAATATTCTTCATGGTTATTAGTTTCAGAAAGATGAGCGAGAGTAAGAAGTAATCCTACTACTTGTATTGGTGTACGGTACGTACTTCTACTACTATTCTTTCTTCTTCTTTCTACGAGAATTCATGTACCGTAAGTTTGTACACGGTACGAACAAGCTACTATGGAAATCGGAAATCGGTCGTCATCTGCGTGATGGACCTTCGAATCTCCGGTTGTCAGCTGTTCGGAATTTATGTGAAATTTTACATCTGCGGACGACTCAGTTTTTGTTAGAAACTTCCTTCCGTTCGGACGTAGTGCAGACCGATCAAAGATGCGCGCGCACGTGGAACGCGATTTAGGGTTCATCTTTTCTCCGATCTCGCTCATCGATTTTGCCCATGGTCAAAACACTGACGACGCCAATACGAAGAATAGAATTCCCATGCCGGTGGGTGGGTCAACAACAGCGATCAGTCTCAACGGGATACATGAGTTACCACTACACTCCTGTCTTCATTGCAAAGCCTAATATACAACAACCATGCGTTCCTTTTGCCTTCTTTTCGGACTCCTCGCAGTCATCCAGACTGCTGTCTCTTATGGTACGAAATCGATGGCAAAAGAGGGGGAGTGTTGGGAGACAGATTTCAAGTCTCTCGAAACGGGATATCTTGTCGTGGAATCTACCTATTTTTTTAAAGAAGTCGAAAAACTCACTGTCCAATTTGGATCCCCTTGTTGTGCATGAAATCTGCGTTGTATGTCGTTTCATTCGCAAACTCACACGACGTAACCATCAATGTTGGCGATGCATTTGAAAAATACGATGTGACTGACACTTTGTGCAAAATAATGATTCAACGCACGGAATTGATACATAATCTTTGATGCAGCTCCATCGTTTGTTCCTAGAAACAATGGAGTTATTGCTCCTATGTCCAAGGAGATTGTAGCTTCGAAGGTCTTTGGTACTCGCAGCAGCAGCTCAAAAATGGCGTCGGGTGTATCCAGCGTGAAAATGATGCCTATCGGAGTACCAAAGGTTGCCTACCGAGTTCCCGGATCGCAACAAGCCGATTGGGTCGATATTTACAACCGTTTGTATCGTGAACGCATCATCTTTTTGGGAGCCGAAATCGACGATGAATTGGCCAACCAGGTCATTGGTGTCATGTTGTACCTGGACTCGGAGGATTCCTCGAAACCCATCTACCTCTACATCAACTCTCCCGGTGGATCTGTCATTTCCGGATTGGCCATCATTGACTGCATGCAACACATTAAGTCGGAGGTTATCACCATCAACCTTGGATTGGCGGCCAGTATGGCCAGTTTCATCTTGGCGGCCGGAAGCAAGGGAAAGCGACTGGCACTTCCATCCTCCCGAATCATGATCCATCAGCCCATGGGAGGTGCCCAGGGACAGGCAGAGGACATCAAGGTCGAAGCCGCTCAAATTTTGAAAATCCGTGACAACCTTGTTAAGATGTATTCCATGATGACCGGGCAAACCACGGAAAGAATCACCAAGGATTTGGACCGTGACAACTTTTTGAGTGCTTACGAAGCCGAAGATTACGGCCTCATCGACCGTGTGTTGGACTACAACAAGGAATCCGACACTCAGTTGTAAGAAAGACTTAGAATGCCTTCACTGTAGCATAAATTTATAGAAGACAAAAAGTGAAGCGAACGAAAAACCATCAATCAACCCTTGATTCTAGTAAAGCTCCTGTGATGGAAATTGCCACCGAAAGCACCGGCAATCCAATATACGAAGTACATCATGCATGTTAGTATCATTTCTACGCATGAATTAAATATAGTGTGGAGACCTTGCTGACTAGTGAAAAACGGAATCATCGGCGAAGATTTGTCAGCTATATATAATTTGCGATTGAATTCTGGACTGTTTGAGGAATTAATGCAGAGCAACCTTATTAACGCATTGGTATGCTCCAGAATTTTGTTTCGGGAGATCTCGTTCACCTTATTCGATCCGATGGCCGATTGCTTAGTTTTTGATTTTCAACCAATCGTCCGGAAAGGCGTTCTCTAGTTTACAAGCTGCCACTTCTTCCCGCAAAGTATCCCAAACAGCCATGGAGACTACCTTTCCGTATGCACACTCGAAAACACCATTATTTTGATTGACGTCATCTTTTAGTAGGTGTTTGCCCGCAAGCTTCCTGTTTCTCTTCCCTTGGTTGAACACCGTGGTTCCACTCAGACCAACAATGAAAGACTTTGAGGGTTCCTTCCTGATGTTTGTTTTCGGTCGTGATCGGATGGAGTGAAGCACCACGTAACGGGAAGAATCTGGCTCGTTTTTTTGTTGTGGTTCGTCGGAAGTGATTTGTTTCGCAGCATCCGATGCTGCTGCCGAAGGAACCGAAGCCAATTGTTCCTCGTCTTCCAATATTTGCTTTCGTGACAACAACAACAAATTTCGAATCGCACAAGGAAGCACTATCCCGCGGATATCTATGCCGTCACCGTGATTGGTCGTTTTTGCCTCCGTGACTCCTCCGTTCTTTCCCTTGTTCTTCTGGCTGTCGCCTGGCTGTGTTGCTTCCGTCGGAAAGAAACGAAGCCGTTTCATAGAAGCATGTTCAAATCCGCCGAGGCCTTTCGTATTTGGACAAATCAACAACGGAAGTCTTCTGCCGGTGGTTTTCGAATCGAACGAGATGCCATTTTCGGTGAACTTCTCATCGGTTGATCCCATCACATCTCCGAGTTGGTTCCAGTAGACCTCAAAGAACAGGGAGACGTTGTCCCACCCCGATATACGCATGGCTTTCGGGAGTGTTCCTTTTTCGGTATCCGACGACTCGGGATTCGAGTTTTTGACCTTGACCAGGAAATCGGCACCGGCCGACTCTCCAAAGGCTTGGGCCCGGCGGAGAGCCTCCAGATCGGCCTTGACTCCCGGGCTCAAGATCGCTGTGTTGAACAGCCCTTTGTTTTTCTGAACAGCGGCCGCAATCTTTTTTCGCTCCCTTGCCTCCCTCTCCGGAATGGACTCCAGATATTCCACGCCGTGGTCGTCTCCCTTGTTGTTGCTGCTGCTGCTGCTGCTGCCGTTTAGTTTCAGCCCAGTCTGTTCCAACTGATGCCGAAAAGCTTCGCTGGTACTCGAGATCAAGACGACCGGCACCATCGCGCCCTTGTTGTCATCGTCATCGCTATCGCTATTGTTAGCCACAGTGACACGGAACAGGACGGAGTGATCTTCGCCTATGCAGTAAAAGTAAGTATCCAAGACCATTGCATTTCGAGAATCGACGCCACTACGAAAGTGCAACGCACGACGACGATAGTTGGAGAAAAGAGAGCGTATCGCTTGTTGCCATTGTCGCTGCAATCGTTCCCTGTTGTCTTCCAGCGTCGGTGTCGATGTCGATGTCGATGTCGATGTCGACGCACCCCCGCTCGTCGTTGCTTCGTCCCACCAGCACCGCTCTTCCAGAACCCGTTTTCGTGAAAATTTGGCCCGAGGACCTCGGACGGACTGGATGAGGTGTTTTGCCAGCCGATTGTTCGCCGAGGCACTCGACGACGAAT
Organism: Pseudo-nitzschia multiseries; assembly: GCA_037355745.1. NCBI lineage: Eukaryota > Bacillariophyta > Bacillariophyceae > Bacillariales > Bacillariaceae > Pseudo-nitzschia > Pseudo-nitzschia multiseries. Next base: position 17,591,298 of record CM074781.1, read on the forward strand.
CGTCGTTGTCGTTGTCGCCACCGCTGCCATCCTTGCCGGGCCTCGGATCGGTCTTGTGCTTGTGCTTGTGCTTGTGTTTTCCGTGCTGTTGTTGTTTTTGTTTTTGTTGTTGTTGTTGTTGTTGTTGTTGTTGTAGCAGCTTTGGTTCGAAACGATTGCTGCCGGTAGAATCCTGTCGGCTGAGTACCGATTTCGACGCGGCGATAGAGGTGGTGTGTTTCTGCAGATTGCTGTTGCTGTTGATGTTGCTGTTGATGTTGCTGTTGATGTTGCTGTTGATGTTGCTGTTGATGTTGCTGTTGATGTTGCTGTTGATGTTGCTGTTGATGTTGCTGTTGCTGCTACGGGCCGAGAACCACGATCGTTGCTGCTGCACGCCGGAAGATCCCCGACCATCGCCTCCCGGAACATCGTGCTTGTTCGTCGGTGGCAACAGCAACAACAACAACAACGGACATTGGTACGTCCAGTAGGCAAGCAATTCGTGGTTGTCGCGCATCACGTCTCGAATCCACGAGTGCACAATCGGTCTCGCCCGATGATGGTGGTGCCGGGGAGTGCTGGTGCTCGTGCTGGTGCAACCGTGGACCTCTAACCGCACCTGCGTAGGGAGCGACCAATCCAGAAATTCCATGCGGGCAATCGTGCCGGTCGTTTTCTCGGAGTTTGAATTTGAGTTTGACTCGGACCCGAACCCGGAATCCCGAATGGGAGCTTCCCGCCAGTTTTCGTCCACGATGCCACCCCCGAGACTGGATCTCGAATCATCGTGATCCGGAAACAGATTGTTGCCGCTGGGTTTGCTGGTTTCGTCGTCGTCGTAGTCCAGTTGTACGTGTACTCGGCGTCGTTTTGTGGTTGGTGTCGTGAAGGAATCCCCCCCGTGCCCGTCGCAGTCGCCGTCGCAGTCGCGCTTGCGATGGGTGGCTTGGTCGTCGCTATTACTGGTTCCATTGCTGTCGTTGTCGTCGTCGTCGTCGTCGTCTCTCCAAAGACGTCGCTGCCGGCCTCGTTTTTTGTCACCGGAACTCGGCGATTGGAACTTGAACGGGCTGTTGAATTGGTTCACAATGTTCATGATTGTTTTCCCGGACGGACTCGCAATGATGCTGCGAAAGGCGCCACCGTTCAAATTCGAATTGGAATTCGAATTGGCATTCGTATTTTGTGGGGAGACGTCCGGGTAGCCGATACTGCCGGATCGCTTCGTATGGTTCCGAAAGGGTGAAGTCGGGGGCATCGGAAAGGCGCTCGAAATGCCGGAACCGAACTGCCGCATCACGGCACCAAACAAGGACGATTTTCCTTGTTGCTGTTGCTGTTGTTGCTGTTGTTGCTGCTGTTGCTGCTGTTGCTGCTGTTGTTGCCGCTGCGGCGGAGGCGGCGGTGGCTCGGAGGGTTCTTGGGTGCGGCCATTCCATTGCGACCCGCTTTCGTCGAACGGCGGAATCTTGGATCTTTCTCCCATCAGGGTCGATTGGTGATCGTCTTGCAGCCAGGTGGATTGCGAGCGCGAATGATTCGTCGCCGTGGCTCCAATGGCCGAATCCGCGGCAAACGTATTCGTGGCATCGTTGTTGCTGTTATTGTAATTGTAATTGTAGTTGTCATTAGCATTGGTATTGGTATCGGTATTGGTATTGTTGCTGATGTTGCCAATATCCCCAAAGAGCCGGCTTTTCGTTCGAACGGGCAGTTGTCCGAACAACGACGATTGGCGCCGAATCAGCAGGGAAGGTCGCTTCGGTGCCGACATGAAGGATGACGATGATGTAGCAGTACCAGTAGCAGTACCAGTTGGTGCCGGTTTGCCGTCGTCGTCGTCGTTTCTGTTGCTGTGGCTGGTGTTTATGTTTGTGTTTGAATCCTGGGAAGGAAAAAGGCCGCTCGGTCCTCGAAAGGCTTCGGGGGGAGGGACGGGACGCCGAGACCGAGGAGGGAAGTGGGCATCGTCTCCGTCTCCGTCGTTGTCATTCTGGCTGCTGTTGTCACTGTCTCCGTCTCCGTCTCTATTGATTCCATTCTTCATGGTGGAAAATAAACGCAAAATCATCCTTGTCCGTCTTCGGATCTCCGCGGACGATCGCGTTCGGGATGATCAGACACCCGAGGCAATTCTTCCCGTCTTCGATTCTAGCGAGTCAAATGATTTTTTTTCAAGGAATCGATCGATCGTTTGTTTTGTCCATGCTCTAATACCGTACGGTACGAGTACTCGTACCGGTAATTACGGACCGGGGTGAAGTTTACACTTTTAAAAGGTACTATCATACTGTTAGTATGTGTAGTGTAGACTGTATGATACCCACCGCGGAGCTGAGTATCAATTTTTGGTATCCCAGGCGCGGAGTGCAGTGCCCTACTATTACGTCACAATAGCCCCCCGACCACCTGCCCCTGTCCCAGTACTGCTGTGTTCACCAGAGCAAGCGCGACTCCAACCAAGTTGGTGGCTCTCTTAAAATGTTAGTAGGTTCAGCACCCCCATAAGGGTGCAGGCCAGGTGTTTGGGCGGGAGGAGGGCTAGTAGTCCTAGTGGCTGAGCATATGATCCTACCTTTAGTGAGTACTGTTGTGTTTGAAAAGTATATGGCAAAAGTGTACGGATGTACCAAAAAAAGTGTGAGATTGACCCGGTACACCGGCAGCTGCGTTGCTAGTATCATCTTCCTTCATCATAGACTGTTGTCGGTCAAAAATACACGTACCCTACTTACGTACATTCTACAGCAGTTATATCCATTCTACACTTGAAAAGTCACTTATACTCCTCCAGAGATAAAAATGACTTCAAGTATCCAGACATTTAGGTCATATCATGTGTTCTCTGTCTTATGACGAATTACACATGATCGACGACCGGTTTAGACATCCCTACATACAACACTAACACAGGGATACCGGTCGAATACAGTAAAATACACAGTAACAGAGCAATCTCATGATATGCTCACATCTCTTTAAATTTCAATTATTCAATACCTTACGGTCGATTTTTAGAGTTACAACAGGTTGTGAGCTCAACGGTTTTGTATCATTCACAACCATGGAATTCCATTGAACCATGGACTTCAATTCCATACGTGTTGAATCGAGGGGTGTGCATCTGAATCAAGGGGTGTGCACTGGATCACCACATGCCGCTTAATTTGTACACATCTACATTACAGAGTTTTCCTCATAAGCCTCGACAAATTTACTTACCATTCGCGCGCACAAGCTAACGATCCCACTGAAACCAAATCAACGAACCGACTGATAATTCACCACTCCTCCACCAAGTGTCGAATCAAGGGGTGTGTTGCCGGTTCAGACAAATTCACGGAACTTACGGAACTTACTTAACGCACTAAAAACGATTCTCGTGACTAAGGATCAAGACAAAGATATGATTCCAAGCTTAATTGACATGCGAGGTAGATGAGATCTCATACAGAAGGAATCTACTAGTCGGCTTTGGACCCCGTTCTTCAATCCCTGACTTGATATTCTCCTTGCATTCCTTCAGATCAATCCTCTTCTACGGCATCCAATAATTCCGCCCCAACTATGGAATAATGTTTGATTCAAGCAGTTGCCATTGCTACTGACCGATCATATTGATTCCGATCTCTCAATCGTATTCCACACTCAACCGATTGCTATTTGATTCTGGAATCGATAGATCTGCTTCCTACCAAGTCAGAATGAATCTACTTATCGAGTTTCTATGCGTCGATTCAAATTCCAGCAATTTACTTGATATCCAACATCGTCTCCCTACAACAATACCATTTGATCTTATTTGACGATTCTGATTCTCCATTCTACCATTCGATCGGCGATAAATTCGATCCTGCGTCTACAACTATGCGCAAATCTCCTCCCTACGATTTGGTTCTACAATCTGATATACAACCATATTGATCCCTTCACATTTGAACTCAACTGATTGCGATGATTCAATCCCTTCGCATTTGACAGTTCATTCTGGAATCGATAGGATTCTTTATTTCCCATCGGTCAACAATCCCAGACTAATCGATGCTATGATTACTTTCAATCTCCCATCCTTGATCGATATACACGAGCTCGATTTGTCCCTATCCATCACTCATTGTTCACCTCATTGATCTCCCCTTCGTTGAGATCTTCAATTGAGCCCTCGGCTGTCGATTCTTATTCCCCAATCACATCTTCCAAGACATGAATCTCTTTCACGTTTCGTTCTGAGTCTATCCGACAAATGTCCTTCAGTCTCCACGTTTGATTCGAATCTGATCCCTACCACATTCTCGACGTACGATTCTATACTACGGCTTAGAGCAATCAATCCTCGACGTTTGACTTCATTCTACGTATAATCAATCAAATACCCCTCTGTCGATGATCAACAACTCCAGCTTAATCGATCTGATCTTTATCCCATCCGCGATATCAAACAGGCATTGTCCACCCATTCTCTTGTCATCATTGATCTCCCCTCCAGTTAGATCATCAATCATTCCTTCCTCAATGATGTCTCATGCTTCTCCGTTACGTGATATCAATCATTCAATTCTCATCGATTACGGTCGGTAATTCCTCCACGATCAATCAATTCTCTCCGCAGACGATCTCAAACTCCAATCTAATCAGCACTACAATTACTTTCAATCTCTCCACTTATACGGTTGGATTCTCCAATTATATCGATTCCTACTGTCTCTTACGAGTTGATGATTCCTTACCCATCCACTCGATTCCAAGGCAATATGACTTTCGCGCGACCACTACATACTCAAGCACCTCTCCTCTCTCATTGATGTACGATTGGTCCAATTCTACGATTACAATCATCCGATTTCGATATCCACGCCCATACTTAAGTTTTTAGAGTTCTACGAGATGGAGAACCGACTTGTAATTCAACACTCCTTCACTAAGTGTTGAATCAAGGGGTGTGTTGTCGATCAAAAATACACGTACCCTACTTACGTACATTCTACAGCAGTTATATCCATTCTACACTTTTGAAAAGTTACTTATACTCCTCCAGAGATAAAAATGACTTCAAGTATCCAGACATTTAGGTCATATCATGTGTTCTCTGTCTTATGACGAATTACACATGATCGACGACCGGTTTAGACATCCCTACATACAACACTAACACAGGGATACCGGTCGAATACAGTAAAATACACAGTAACAGAGCAATCTCATGATATGCTCACATCTCTTTAAATTTCAATTATTCAATACCTTACGGTCGATTTTTAGAGTTACAACATAGACTTGGTGGGCCTTTCCCACGTTTTCTCCTCAGCTTGCAAATTAGCCATCTAATTTACCGGTGTGGCAGTGGCACCAATGAGTGGTTGGAAATCAATCCAAGCCACGAATAGCTTGAGTTGGTCCCCAAAATTCTACCAATGTAGACTTGCTTCGGATCTGAGCAGAAGTTGTTGTGCTTGTTTTTGTTGAGTCCATTCACAATGGGCTTAACGGAAGATTGCTACAAATTGCGTGGGGAGTCCTCGGTACCAGAGTATCCATTTCAGAATAACCCGTCAGCAGTAGCCCGGTTCAGTCCAAATGACTGCAGAATTTCCCTGAAGACAATTTCAGTGTTCTTGGTCAGAGCCCTTTCACCAGCGTATCCAGGGATTCCTCCTGTAGCTGTTGCGCGTGTGACAGCCTCTTGAACCTCGGTTGAGATCGAATGCGGCTCAATTTCGCTCCAGCATAGCCTGTAGGAAATCCATCTGCACTCAATTGAAGGCTGAGTCATCGTCTGGTGGAGGAGGAAGTACATCTTCTGGAGGTGTTGTTCTTGCTGCTGCTGATCTTCCTCTTGCGGCTGGTTGTCCTCTTGTCAATCGCGCCATTGTGAATAGTAGGGTTGGAAGCATTTGTTATTTGTTTGCTTTTGGAGGAGATAATGAATGATTTCTTCTACAGTGAGCAAATTTTTGTTCTGTTTCCAATCTACAGGCATTTACTAGTAGTTGATGATTTTCAACCAAACTTGTGAACATTCCTTTTAGCCAAACCAAGCCAAAAACTGGCAATAGGAACACCCCTTACTCAGCTACCAACAGTCAATTATTAAGTATGTGGAATGCTTACAGTAGGTGTGATACATACCATCCAGAACCCAGAACAACAAACAAAAGAAAGAAAGCAATCAATCAAGGTAACCTACTAAAATTCAAAAAAATGTAGCAAGAGGCACCACGTCTCCTCCAAACTTCACAAATGTACACATGTGTATGACGGAGATCCATACCCTATTATGCATGGGTGACAATTGAAACAAAAATGAATAAACGCAATTTGAAGCATACTGGCTCCTCTCTAAGAAAAAATATGACTCGTATTACAGAGACCACTGTAACCCTTCAATCAATGCCATTGGCTGCTATGAATACATTCAAAAGGTATCATTGGAAAAGATCAAAATACACCATTTGAAGAAAAGTGCAGTATTTTTTTCTTGACACCTTCTTCTTCTCCTTCAAATTCTTTTCAACAAAAACAAGAAGCATACTCTGCTCACCGATGACACCCACTTCTTCTTCCTCCAAATTGAGCATGAAAAGGAGCTACAGCCATCCAGCTGATAATAGGGCTGAAGCCTGCTGCAAGCTCCAGCTGACTTGAAAACTCAAAGTTGGAAGGAAAAATCCTTCCCATCATTCTCTTACTAGTGGGTCTAAATGATACGAAAGTATGGTGCAGAAGAGAACATATGGAAAAATCATCAGAAAGGTGAACCAGTCAATGATAATGTCTCAAAGGCCTCTCTTCTCGGTGGAATCATTGAGTCAATCCTTATCAAATGACCGGTAATAAAGACAGATCTCTGCTTGTTGACCCAGCTTTGATCAGTCTTGTGGTATGTATCATTATTATTCATCCAAAGACACAACTGGATGAGATATCCATGTATCTCTACAATGATGGTGCCAGGCTCTATTCCAATCAGCTCATGTCCAAAAGATTGAAGGAGCTCCAAATCACCAACAAAAAGCCCAGCATTGAAGCGTTCAAAGCCCATTTTTCAGAGAACATAAGGAGGGAATTTTTGTTTTGGAACATTCAGTTACCAATTGGTGTAGTTGTTGGCGTCCCCAGGAAGTGATTTACCAATGTTGATAAATTTGCCATAGAAGCGAAAATATTGAACAGGTCAAATTCGTGGACAATTTACTTCAGGCGAGTCTGGACTGTTGGGAATTACACGAATAGCCAGAAGCTTACTGTGATGATTGTAATAGAACCCAGGGATCCTGATCTCCCTGATGAAATGACTTGGAAGTATTTCTCGACCTCCTAAATGGGTGAATGCTGTAAGAAGAGTAACTGGTACAGGGACTACCAGGGAGAACTTTGCTTATGTCATTGGTTCCATCTGTACTTCAAATAAAAATTGTCAAAGAGTGACCAAGATTGACATAGACAATTCGACCATTTTCCCGTAAAACCTTTTGAAAGAATCTGCAACAACGGGCAATGACGGTCATTTAGGGGTACAGTGGTCTCTGGTGTATTATGAGCTGTTTTTCTCTTAGAGAGCCGCTACACTTTGAATTGTATCCATCCAATTCTATTGATTTCTGTCAACTTCTGTTAATTTGTGCTGGTGCTACGGTGTTTGCTGAATGTGCACTTCAAAACTCACCAAGTCTCTAGTACAAAATTGAATGCTCACGAATGTGCACATGGGTATGATGGAGATCCAAACTGTACTGATGATCAGGGGTTTCAAGTAGTTGGTAGTATTGGATATGTAAGGCTTGCAAATTCAATGAATGCCCTAAAATATAAAAATGTGAAGGCTTATTCAAACATTATAAATTTCATTATTAAGATCTGGATAAATTAAATTTACCTAAATTTGTGTCAGCCAGCCAGTGGAAACTCTGACTGATTTTATGGATTTGAGAAGCTTAGTACTAGTGACAGGTGAAGGGTGAAGGGTAAATGGTGAAGTGAGAAGGCTGGAACATTCTGCACCAACTTTTTTACAGCAAATGCATTGCAATAAGTTGGTGACTATCAAGTGAGTCCGTTACTACTGTTAGAGGAAATTTAAACATCATATGATGTATCTGTTATTACTATGCCTGCGTGATTCTTGTTTTTAGTAAAATGGTGTACCAACATCCTACCAAAAAGTTACCAGGACCTTAACACAAAGTTACTAGGATCCTGGTAGCTTTCTGGTAGCTTTCTGGTAGCAAAAGAAAATGCATGTGCTTTTCAGTACTTGACAGCTACCAGAAAGCTACCAGAATGATCCTGGTAGCTTTCTGGTAAGTTCCTGGTAGGATGCTAATATAATGTTTTGCAAAAACCAAAACATGCGGTACTTGTGCAATACACATGCTTATTAATGAACAGACACTTCTCATTGATTTCTGATTTCTCATTGATTGACTAGTTACCAACAAGCTGTGTGCGTGCATGGGAAAAAGCTGATTCAGAAGGGTCCTGAAGCACAAATTAGTGCTTTGCAGGGGCCCTGTGGAGTTGTTGTGCACGTAGTTTCCTTGCATATTTGTAGTGTTCTATGATTCCATACTATGATTCTAGTCTATGATTCAATTCAATGATCCCATTCTATTATTCCATTCTGCTATTCAAATCTATGAATCAGATCAATGATTCTAGTCTACGATTCAAAATGAAGATACAATTCTATGATTCAACTCTTTGATTCAATTCTATGATTCAAGTCTATCATTCAACTCGATGATTCAATTCAATGATTCAGTTCTATGATTCAAGTCTATGATTTCATTCTTTGACTCAAATCCATGATTCAATGCTATGATTCAATTCTATGATTCTCAATACTATGATGCAATACTATGATTCCATCCTATGATTCCATCCTATGATTCCATTCTATGATTCCATTATATTATTCCATTCAATGATTCCAATCAATGATTCTAGTATATGATTCAATTCTATGATTCAAGAGAGAATATGATTGAAGTCTACGATTGAACTCTATTATTCAATGCAATAATTTAAGTCTACGATTCAATTCCATGATTCAAGTCTGTGATTCATTTCTATGATTCAATTTTAATTCTAGTCTATGATTCAAGTCTATGATTCAAGTATATGATTCAATTATTATTCCATTCTATGATTCACTTCAATGATTCACTTCTATAATTCAATTCCATGATTAAATTGCATGATTCAATTCTGTTATTCAATTCTATGATTCAATTCCATGATTCAATTCCATGACTCAAGTCTGTGATTCAATTCCATGATTTGAGTCTATGATTCCATTCTTTGACTCAAATCTAGGATTCAATTCCATGATTCAATTCAATGACTCAAGTCTACGATTCAATTCTTTGATTCAAGTCTATGATTTAATTCTATGATTCAATTCAATGATTCAATTCTTTGACTTAAGTCAATGATTTAAGTATATGATTCAAGTATATGATTCAAGTATATGATTCCATTCTTTGACTCAAATCGACAATTTAATGCTATAATTCAATCCCATGATTCAAGTCTATGATTCAATTCTTGGACTGGAGTCAATGATTCAATTCTATGATTCAAGTCTACTATCATGATTCAAGTCTATGATTTCATTCTACATAGTGTATAGATCCACGTCCAATAACTGTCACGCGACCCAACGTCACCCCTCCCAAGCCCTATTTTGAGAAAATCAACCCTTCTTTTGTTATGCGCAAGGGCAATATTTAAAATTCACAATTTTTTGTGGTAAAGAGTTTCAACCCCCCTCAGGTTGCAACCAAAACTATCTCCGAGGACTCAAAATGTCCCTCGATATCTCAATTTGGACTAACTTGATTTAAAAAATCTATTTCTCGCTACCAAACTTCCTAACCTAGATAATTTCTTGTAACGAATTTGCGTAAAAATCTACAGCAGTAGCTTCCTACACCGTTTTTGTACTAGATAATTTCTGGTAACAAATTTGCGTAGAAATCTATAGCACTACCTTCCTACACAATTTCACCTCCATTATCCCTTTTTCCTTTTTTTGGAGCTGTGTTCCAAAAAATGGTCTTTTCGTAGATATGTGTCTGGGTGTATTATGATAGTAGTAGCAGTAGTAATGTAGGTATGATAGTAACGACTTCTGTTGGGGTGGTGAAATGGTTTTTTGTACAATTTATGTCAACAATGATGGAACGGCGTTTCAGAATTCTCTAACCAGAACGGCGTTTCAGGCTTTTGTGTTCGAAATCATGTTTAAATTTGAAATCTTGCTACCAAACTTCCTAACCTTAACCCAAGATATGAAATAAAATTAATTTCAGAAGTATTTGTTTGCTATGTTCCCGCGTTGTTTCTATGTCACGTCGTGTCTTTTTTCATACCATCATGCCTTTTCATGCTCGCTCCGATAGCATCATGCTCATTTTCATCATGTTCATTTAACACCACCATCAAAACCATTTCTTCCCCTCCCTTCTTCCAATAGAAGAACATGTCACAACCTAGAAAAAATCCCCGTCACTTCAAGAAGGGTTGTTATACCAAAATAGCCAAATCATTTATCTGCCGTAGCTGCATGTCCTATAAGGGCAAGTCGAAGACATTCATCAGAAGCAGACAAGATTACTCTTCACACAAATCATACCAATATTATGTATCACGAGGCCTGTCACGTCACCTTGATTCAATAGCTTTTTGCCATGATTTCTAGTTAAACCATAACCTAATGGAATTTTTGTCATCTGCCAAAGAAGAATCCACTACAGTTTGCCATTCCCCTTCACAATATGGCCTGACATTGACTGAGAATGGTCCAATTGTTCCCTCCGCCGCTGTTGCTACCGCTCACACTAACAAGGCATCCTCTAATGAAACGTTCAACTCAGTTCTAAACAGTCAGGTAGTACACAATTTATTTGTTCCACCAATTGATAGAAATGTAATGGAATCACAGTTGTTTCCTTCAGAAGACAACAGCAACAACAATGACATGGTTATTCATGAAGAAATTTGCCTTCCTATTCAGAACGATAATGGTATGGATGCTGCGGAATCCACGGCATACCAACCAAACATCAATAAAAGAGATCAATTGATCCAATCCCGTGTTTCTTTTTCACCTACCAATAGGCTCATTGCTGAAATAAAGCTCATGAATCTAATGACAAAACACAAGTTACCTCTAAACACATTCAAATCTATTTTTCAATAGGCAAACAAATGTCAAAATATTCATGGTGTTGACTTTAGCTCTACCTTCCCCCGCCATCAAGAAGCCATATTTAGTGAAATCAAGTCCAATTTGGATATTTCAGAGACCAAGAAGTTCAAGCCACACATAATTAACTGGTTACCTGGCAATTTACCCACCCAAATATTTGTTCAATCCTTCCCAGACGCACTTCATTCCCTTCTGACCAATAAGGAATTGATGCAAGAAAGAAAATTGTCTTTTCCCAATGTCGAGACTCCTCTTTCACCCGAAAACAACCCACCAATCACCAACGAAACATACATAACAGAACTCCACCATGGGTCTTGGTGGATGGAATTGTGGAAGCAGATCTGCAATGAAAATGAGGAAATCCTTGTTCCAATCATTTTCTACATGGATGGAATCAGCTTGGATGCACATGGCCATCTCTCACTCACTCCTCTCAACATGACTCTTGGTATTTTCAATGTTGAAGCAAGAAAACAACCTGACGCTTGAACCACAATTTATTTTCATCCCAACACTGAAATTGAGAGCATAAGACACACGAAAAAAACCATGGCAAAAGATAATATTCAAAATCTACACACCGCGCTGGCATTGGCTTTGCAATCTTTCAAGCAAGTATGTGAAATGCAGGGCGGGTTGGAGTGGGATTATCTTCCGTATGCAGGAAAAGTGTTCAAAGTGAAAATGAAATTTGTGATTGCATATGTTGTTGGTGATACAGAACTTCACGACAAACTATGTGGAAAGTATGGATCCTACACGGGAAAGGTGAAGAAATTGTGCCGACACTGTACATGGCCGACACATGTCATCCATAAACCAAAAGCCCAAGTGGTGGAACATACCAGACTCTGGGTTCCAGAAGATTTTGAACCCCCCCCAAACATTTCTGCAAGGGAATACAAGGAGTACTTCAAAAGCATTTTGCACCATCCCATAAAAAATGCTTTTCACAGCCTCAATTTTGGTAGTAATGTCAACAACATTCACTTTGCTACCCCCGGTGAGTGTTTGCATATGCATCAACTGGGTGTAGCATGTAGGGCAGTAGAATCACTTGATTCTTTGTTAAAAGGCAGTCCTAAGTGTTGGTATGCCCCTGATTTAAACACGGATGGCGTATCAGCTACTATTGGTTCACTTGCGCAGTTATACGGCGGTTTTTTGTCAAGGCAATTGGACCGAGATTTCCCTAGAACAAAGTTTTCAAGTCAGCTTCTCTCCATTACCAAAAAGGAGGGTAATGATTATTTGGGAATGCTCATTTCCATTATGATCACCCTTTGTTCCGATGTGGTAATAAACATCATCCAAGATGCGACATTTATTCAGAAACAAGTAGAGGTCATTTAACTGATCCTCTTCATGGAAGAATTCTTGAAGCATGGGAATATAACAATTTCTGGATTGGAAAATCTCCCCAAGATGATAATCTATTTTATCAATTGTATTAATTCCGCCTGCCTCAGAGAGGGAATGGGTACAAAACTGATCAAAAACCATCTATACTTTCACCTTGTTGAGTACATAAAGCTTTGGGGACTTCCATGCGGATGGGATTCTTCTTATTCGGAATCACACCACAAAACTGAAATCAAAGCACTGTCGAAGAACACTCAACAGAATGCTTCCACATTGATAATGCAAACGGCAAAGCGACAGGAAGAAAAAATGCTGCTACGAGTAGCTACTTCAAAGTTCAATTTAGTGACGACAGAAGATGTTTCTGGTAATCAAATCCCTCCTGAAGTTTCAGGGTCAAAATTTCACGTGTTCATTAACGACAATGGGGCAAGTACTATGAGATGGGTTAGGTCATCAAACAAAACCAAACCCTATATTTCTCCCATCATGTCCACTTTTGTATGTTAGAATGTTCTCCCACTTTTGCAGGACTCTACCTCTGTCAAAGGATTTACTGAACATAACAGGTTTGACCAATGCACACAGCAAAATTACTTGTTTCGGAGCCACCCTTCATATCGTTCCAATGGTGGCCAACTGAACTCTGTCTGGTATGATTGGGCCTTGTTCGATGTCGGCGCATGTGAAATACCCTGTCATATTATGTGTTTCCTCGAACTCTACAATCTGAAGCAGCCTTACTCATTTGTTTCTGAGTACCAAATTGCTGACGAAGGCATTTATGCAGTAGTGACCAAGTTTAAATCAACTCTAACACCGACAGCTTCGTCGTTTGTGACCAAAGGTGAATTAGACGAAAATTCCCTGTTCTTATTTCATGTTGACAGCATACTTTCCGATGTAGCAGTTGTCCCAGAACTTGATGCAATTGGTACCTTGCAATCAAACTCATATCTAGTTGTGTCAAATTGAAGGGCTTGGCTGGATGAATTCCACAAGACAACGTCATCTTTGCCTAATGAAGAGGAGCTCTACTCACAATGCACTATTGTTGAACATGACAGCGACAATGATGATGATGTCACTAATTCAGGTGATGACAGTTCAATGACATCAAACAATGATGACGATAGTGAGGTCCTCTCTGACACATCCAATACTTAATAGTTTACCTAGTACAATATCAATAATAACTTAGAATGCTCCTCCCAGGAAAACAACAGAAGGGAATGGAACGTCTAACTTTAAATTATTGTTTAATATTATTATAGAGGATTAGCTGTTAGCACAGTTTTTCTTGATACATAGGCGCTCATAATATAACAGCCTTCGTATTTTGGATTCGAACAGCTATGTAATACTAATGGATTGAGCAATAGAGTATCGCCTGACTTCAATGGAACTTTCACTCCATAGCTGGGGAACACAAAGTAATAAATCACCTCATCATCACTTACATGTTTCGGAGCAATCACCATCAGCCTAGTATAGAACATATCGGCATCGATATGGCATTTTGAGTGATAATTCTTTCCAATAGAAAAGGCTGTTGCGTGATGACCAATTGCATTCAGTGTTGTACGACTAACAACCTCATTCATCACAGCCGTTTCAAGGTTGACAAATTTTGCCATTGGACTTAAACAAAGCTGCATTTCCTTCACAATGTGTAGGGTTGTCTGTTCAAGGTTGTCTTTTGTTGTAGGGTCCACATTGTTTTTGAAAACATACACACCATTTCCCAATGTCAATTGACTCGGTCTCATCCCAACAATAGCATATCCATTGTTGACACTATCACATTTGGATCCTCTGCCTATTTTGGGTTTAGCTTCAACAATTTCCCCAGCGAATGTTCTGGTAATTGCTATATTTTTGGGAGTACCCAAGCGTTGTTTTGCAAATTGTGTGGAAGCTTTTGCAAAGATTCTCAATGATGGTTCTGATTTGGCAAATGCTAAAACAAACTTTTTGTTGGTACTATTCAATGTCTTGAAACTATCAATAGACATAGTCTCTTCCGATGTATATTCCTTATATTCCTTTTCTCCAACTGTTTTCAAACCCCATTGTGTTTCCATGAATTTACCTTGAAACCCATTATTGTTAACTGTTTTCAATGCTATTTGCTTGACATGTTGGAAAATTGCATTTGTATCTCGACGCCAATTCCTGTCCCTTTCTGTTGTCTTGTTCGGTTTCATCTGAGACAATTGATCGTAAGTTTGGTGGATTGTTGTCGATGGTGCTGCGTTTTTGAGAAAATTTGATGATATTCTCTGTTTCCTTCTTTTCTCATGTTTTCTCTTTGCTTTTTGCCTCCCTCCTCATTTTGGCAATTGGTTTGTTGTTGTTTTGAATCCCATTGCATTGGATGTCATTGTTGTTTGACAATTGCCGACAGGCGTGTGGGCGTCTCTGGACGCCGCGCCATTGCAAGGAAGATAGGACGTGTCGTCGACAGGCATGTGGGCGTCGTCGTTGTCTCCCATTGATGCTGTTGCTGTGGCCAACATTGTTGCTGCTGTTGCTGCTGTTGCTGTGGCCGACGCTGTTGCTGTTGTTGCTGCTGTTGCTGCTGTTGCTGTGACCGACGTTGTTGCTGCTGTTGCTGTTGCTGTTGCTGTTGCTGTTGCCGACGTTGTGGCTGATTGTTGCTGTTGATGTGGTTGCTGCTGCTGTTCCTGTGGGCGACGTTGTTGCAGCTCTTGCTGTGGCTGACATTGTTGCTGCTCTTGCTGTGGACGACGTTGTTGCCAATCGCTGCTGTTGGAGGAGTAGTAGCGATGTTGCTCTTGCTGTGGCGTATCAAAGGGGCTCTCGCTGCTGGTGCTCTCGCTGCTGGTGCTCTCGCTGCTGGTGCTCTCGCTGATGGTGCTCTCGCTGATGGTGCCCTCGCTGATGGTGCTGTTGCTGTTGTGGCCGTTGTTGGTGCTCTTGCCGTGGCTTACGTTGTTGCTGATTGCTGTTGTTGCTATTGCTGTGAAAGACGTTGTTGCCAATCGCTGCTGCTGCTGCTGCTGCCATTTGCGGTTCAATTGTTGATCTATAACAATCTATAATAATTAAACAAAATGGGTGAGTATCTATTACTGTGGTAGAGTAAATAATAAGAGAATAATATAGTTTAAATGCTAACCTACCCCGTTGCGGTGTTGCCTTCTATTTGGTGTTGCCTTTGGGTCAATGTTCCTTTGGGTCGATGTTCTTGCCTTCTATTCGGGATGTTGCTTTTGATTCGGTGTTCCGCCAATTGATCATTGTTCTGATCCTTTGTTCCAATCCGTTGTTCCGATCCGTACGTATGAAAATAAAAAGGAAAACAGAAGTGAGTAATACATCATCAGCAATGTAGGATGTAGGCATCATTGTCCATCTAGTATCTCACGTTGTTCTTTTTGCTGCCGGTTCACGTCGTGTGTTGGATGCTGCTGCCGCCGTTGATTTCTGTGTTTCAATGATCGTTTTTCTGATCCGTACCTATGAAACAAATAAGAAGGAAAACAGAAGTGAGGAATACATCATTAACAATGTAGGATGGAGGCATCATTATCCATCTATCTCACGTTGTTCTTTGTGCTGCTGCTTCGGTTTGCGTGTTTGATGGTTTGTTGTTGTTGCTGCAGCTGCCGCCGTTGATTTTCCACCGTCAAATTGTTGTTGTTGTTGTTGTTGTTGTTGTCGTGTTCGTCACTGTACCTCAATGGAATCTGTCGTTGATTTGAAGACTTCTACCTCCAATGTCACAAACAACAGTAGCAAGTTCCTGTTGATATAGATTGCAAGGGATGCAGAGTTTTTGCTTTCGAGACGTCTCTTTCCAGCAAATACTCTCTCGTCCAAAGCTTTCCACTTCTTTTGCAGTACAAGGCTTTTAATTTGCACTAAAATAGGTGAGCACGGATTACCTGCCTAATGCTGATCAACAATCATGGTATGATCGGTGGATTAAGTGGAATCCCACGTTCTCAGACGGAGTGCCTAAAGCAACTCTACTCAGATAAGTCAGGAGGGAAGGTCTTTCAAATTTATGAATGGGAAGAGTTCCTTTTTGGGGTTGCGAAAAGAAAAAAAATCCCACACAGTGTTTGTCTGTCTGTGTGTGTGTGTGTGTGTGTGTGTGTGTGATCGATAAAAAAAAGTTACTTTTCGATGTGTGTGTGTGTGTGTGTGTGTGTTCGAAAAAAAAAATCGATACTTAACCTGTGAGATCTAATTCACTGAATATAGAATAATAAAGAATGATTTGATTTTCTTAATTAAGTTGAAATCATTAAGTAAACAATATCGCGCAGCGCGTGCGCGGCGCGTGCATTTTGAATATAGAATAACAAAGAATAAATTGATTTTCTGAAATAAGATGAGGATTTTAAGTACGTTTTGAATATAGAATCATAAAGAAAATTTGCGCACAATGCGCGCGATATAGCCCTTATTTTTTAGTTAATGTTCTCAAATTGTGATACAGTGAGATCTTTCATGTACTGGTGACAACTTCTGCTAAGGAATTTGCGTAGAAAACTACAGCAGTAGCTTTCTACACCGTTTTTGTATTAGAAAATTTCTGGTAACAAATTTCAGTAGATATCTACAGCGGTAGCGTCCTACACCGTTTTTGTACTAGATAATTTCTGGTAACGAATTTGCGTAGATATCTACAGCAATAGCTTTCTACATAGTTTTCGTACTACATAATTTCTGGTTGTGTCCAGGTGTATTATGATAGTAGTAGTAGTAATGTAGGTATGATAGTAATGACTTCTGTTCGGGTGGTGAAACGTTTTTTTGTACAATTGATGTCAACAATCATGGAACGGCGTTTCAGAATTCTCTAACCAGAATGGTATTGCAGACTTTGTGTTCAAAACATGTTTCAATTTGAAATCTCAAAATGAAGTAGTAATGTCGGTAAGATTGTAATGACTTCAGTTGGGGTGGTGTAACGTTTTTTTGTACAATTCATGTCAACAATCATGGAACGGCGTTTCAGAATTCTCTAACCAGAACGGCATTGCAGACTTTGTGTTCAAAACATGTTTCAATTTGAAATCTCAAAATGAAGTAGTAATGTCGGTAAGATTGTAATGACTTCAGTTGGGGTGGTGTAACGTTTTTTTGTACAATTCATGTCAACAATCATGGAATGGCGTTTCAGAATTCTCTAACCAGAATGGCATTGCAGACTTTGTGTTCGAAACATGTTTCAATTTGAAATCTCAAAATGAAGTAGTAATGTCAGTATGATTGTAATGACTTCAGTTGTGGGAGTGAAACGTTTTTTTGTACAATTCATGTCAACAATCATGGAATGGCGTTTCAGAATTCTCTAACCGGAACGGCGTTGCAGGCTTTGTGTTCGAAGCATGTTTAAATTTTATATCTCAAAATGAATGTTACTGGGTTTTAAACAATTGGTTGGAAAATCTCAACATAGAGCACCATATCTCAAAATTGATGATCGGTGTTTCATATCGTTGTGGTTTGTTTTGGTCAGTTTTTAAGTTTTCGTTAGGAACGTTGCAGGTTGTACCATTTGTTTACCGTTAAAGTGGAAATATTTGTACATTGTTGCATGATGTTTGTTTGTCATTAGAGGTGCTGTGGTTTGAAGTTTAGTCGAATCTGTTTTTTGTTTCATCATTTGAGAATCTCTTGATATGCGACGAGTTGTAGAATTGTAGCAACTTAGATTGCTTTCACACAATTTTATTTTGTTGTTCTCAAAATTATCAATCAAACAATGGCAGTAACGAGAAGTGGGTCAAGATGTCTGTCTAATTCACCATCAAATGAAGTAACAGCTGCAGCCGCAACTGCAACCAAAGTAGCAGACGCAACTCCCGCGTCAGAAGACAACACTAATCCAGCATCAAATGCAGCCGCAGTCGCAACCGCCGTTGCAGAACACCGTACTATTCCACCACAAGATGAAGCCGCAGCAGCAGAAAACAGCACCACTACTCCACCACAAGATGAAGGGGCAGTTGCAGACACAGCCACAGCCACAGTCTCACCAAAACCACCACCAACATTGCTTCAAAATGATCTAAAAGCTCCTCTGGTCAGTCAAGGGGGTGCAGTCCATAAACCGAAGAAGACGAAACCCAAGAAATTGAAAAAAAAGCCTTAAAAAAAGAAGAAGTAATGATGGTCAAACACCATCAGCCGTTCCCCCAACACGAGATCAAGGACTCACTTGTGCACAACCTTTGGCATCTTTGGACAATCAAGCCGGTGGTACTTTATCATTGGAATTATTTGATGATGACTCCCAATACAAGGTTCACATGGATGCGATGAAAAGACATGTCAAAGCTTGTCTGAAGCAACAGGGTCCTAACGGATTCTCAGAGAATATTTTGGCAGACGAACTCATCACTGCCCTCAGTCGGGACATCGAATCTGTCTTCAGCCAGCTCATGAACAAGGTTTTCATCGTCATGAAACTCTTTTCTTCCGGAACCCATCCTGACTTCAGCGAGACAGCAACGGGTGACAAACCATCATCGGGTCCTATACCAAGGGTTGTTGACGTGATGGTAAATCTTTTCCTACGCGGCTCCGGTTCACAGTTGATAAAGAAGGTCTGTATCTTGGATCCAAAGGAGCTGACAACTCGTTTCAAGGAGTATGAAATGAAAGATAAATGGAACGCCTTCCAGTCAGCGCTCAACTCCGTTATCAAAATCATTGATAATAGTACAGCAGGTGCAACAGAGTACACCCGGGTTGAAAGACAAGATGAAGTAGCGGAAGGCACATCACATGCTGTTTGGTCGAAGAATGTTGTTAACTACAACACCATACTGAAGTACGTGAAAGTATTTAAGCTTACTTTGGTGGTACGTACGTTGTGTCTAATTCCCCCCTGCACCTTCACCGGACAAGGAAGATCCATTTTTCAGTCAACAATTTAAAGGCAATGTAAAGAAAGGGAAGCTATACGTCCGGCAGATGGTCTCATTCTTTGAAGGTCTTTCCTTTCACCACGCATTGAGGCATTTTCTTTCAGCGAGTCACTCCTTTGAACAGTTGGACAATAGAATGAATCAAATTAGGGGTCAAGAAGCCGTGTGTGCACCAACAAGAGAAGGTGTTGCAGCAGTTGAGTTAGTGCCGTTAACTGATTCCCCAAAATACCTCAAGTTGGATTGGCCATCAGATGTGTCCAAGGTACCCCTTGCGTTTCAAAAGGTCCTCATGTATTTGTGGGTGCGCTTCCAACAACAGAAGGCACAAATCTTTCAAGAGCTCAGCCTTGACCACTTTGCCAACGACTCATTAGTTCATGACAATTCGTACAAGGAACTATTGCCCAATCTCTATGAGTCTTTGTTTTTGGTTGGACGGTACAAAATACCAGGAGTTGAAAATTTGGTGGGGAAAATTTGATTCAAACTGTTATCTTCTCTTCACTTTTGCAAGATTATGGAGCACCAGAAAACTCTGAACAAGTGTTACAGAGTAGGCGTTGACTTTGCAAAAAATGTGGTGACTCTTTGTACTGCAAAGAAATCGGAGGAACGGGACATATTTGTCGACGATTTCGATCGTGAGGACAAACAACACGTGAAGACATTGTTGCAATATAACCTCCTGAGTTTGTCCTGGGTTGACAATGTTGTTTCCACACCAGACCAACTTGACCAGGTGAATATTGTTTGCGAGGAATTGCTCGACTATGTTCTAACATCTCGTTTGTCCCGTGGTCCTAACGGTACACGTGTCCCGGTTACTAGGATTATGGTTTCATATTAAATTCCTTTCATGTCCGGCATAGCATATGTAACAGTGGTACAGTGGTATCTCATTCTTTACTCACACGAGTTCAGCTTACTTGCCCGCGAATCATGACGTTTAACGTTAAGGACCAAATGGCTCAATCTGTGAGCTAGATATCTCATTTTCTGACCAAATGGCTTGATCGTGTAAGCCAGGTGTCTCATTATTGACCAAATGGCTCAATCTTGCGAGCCAAATGATCGTCACTCGTACGATCGAATTATCGATACTTAAGGTATCAAAGAGAGAAGCGCACGGCAGAAACTAGCATATGCTAGTCATCTCGTTAAGTGTTTTGTTTTCAAGAAAAGACAGCAGAGGTTCGATCTTTGTGCTCACGAACCTGTTTGTCTGCTGTACAGAATACCGTATGTGTTGTATTAGCGGCAACACGATATTCTCCGTAACACGGTATTTTACCGTAATACTCATAATTTCACCGTGCTGTATTAGCGGCAGCACGCTTTAAAGTGCTATCTTGCTCTCCAGCAAGCTGAAGCGCATACTTTTAGATTATTTGATTATTCAACCTTAAACCTTGCACCGGACTATTATTTTCCTTCTGAATCCGATTCGTTGAGAGTCTGATTCAAAGGCTTCTGACAAACAGCAACGCTGTGTTAGTGTGTTAGTAGACGAACGATTGTACTCTACGCGTGACAATTGTGTAGAACTACAAGCCTAAGATCTAACTGATTGCGTCGATTGGTCGATAGTCAGATTAGATCTGATTGGATTCGCATCCAGTCGTAGTGGATATCAGAGAAATATTAGAAACAACAGACCGGCACCTCAACCGGCCTGCAGTTAAAGCTTCTGTTGCTCTTCTTTGCCTTTGGATTGAATCAGCTCAACAGCCAGTTTCAAAAGGAAATTAACAGATTAACAGTCGCAAGCTTGTTGAAGCTTGCAGAAGAAGACAGCAGTAGAAGCACTCGACGAAGAACCAATCCGACAGCAGATCATCGAACGCTTGACTACGGACGACGATCGATAGTTCTCTGATCCGATTACAGTACAACAAAGACCAAACGGACAAGCCATTCGTCTTTAATAGAAGCCCATTGCATTGGACACGCCAATAGCAATCTACCTCCATCCAAGGATCATACTTCCGCGTCTACACTCCATGTGACACCATATCGTCAAGGACACATCGACGTCCATCATTTGATTGTGCTAAGCACCGATAAACTACCGACTGCAAATATCCATCGATAATTGCCTTATTCCATGCGCAATAATTGCAAAACAACCATACAAAGTAAACGCATCTTGTTGTGTTTCATCCCATCTCTATTGACGACACGCCGATACAAGAAACAATCCGACAGCAGATCATCGAACGATGGACTACCTACGACGATTGATAGTTCTCTGATCCGACACGACACTTGTCATATCCACATCAACCTCTTGGAAATATTGACTGTTACCAACGAATAATTCAATTAATTCGGACCGTCGTTGCGAAAACGAAACAACAACACAAAGAAAACGAAATCCCTCGGCATCGACCTACACTTACACGGCAACAATGCCTAACATTCCGGTTGCTGGGAGAACAAGAAGCAGGTCGACTGGACGAAGCAGATCGACAGGACGATTCCAAACACTCCAACCTGGTAGCGCAGCAACCACACCTCGGCTACCCGCAGCAGACGTGGCACCCGATCAACAGAGTAATCCAAGCCAAGAGGAGGAAGAGGACACGTCTATCGCTGACCTCTTCCCATCGTTTGACCGGCCGCTAGCCACCTTCTTGCATGAAATATTTGATATACCAAGGGAACGAAATGACGCCTTGTGTGAGGCTCTCATTGCCGGAAGGATCAAGACATGGCTAGCCTTCTTGTACATCGAGAACATTGGAGACCTAGCTTTCCTTGAAGGGGGCGCAAGAACACCAATTTATCGACATGTACAGATGTCCATACAGCAAGTCATCGACTTTGGCCAACACCTCACAGCACAAGGACTAGACTCAGAGGACAGAGCCCAGTATACCAAAGACGCCTTTCAGAACTACTGTTTTAGTGCTGTCAGAGCCAGAAGAGCATCTGGCATGGATATGGGAATCACTACCACACTCAACAGCACAGGCACACCACGACGACAACAGGAAAGATCCTCCAAACCCATCGAACAGCTTAGATATGAATCCTGGACCAAGAAATCAAGGGATGAAACCACCTTTCCAACTCTGCAGAATGATGCAAGGTTTGAACGCTGGCTTGTCAAATTCAAGGCGAAGCTGGAAACATCTGATATAGATACCCATACATTTCTCGATCCAAACTGGCCTGATACACCACTCGTCGGGTATGAAAAGGCCCTCCATGACAAGCAATGTGCCTTCTTCTGGACCCTTGTCCTACATGCCCTTCAGAGTGATCTCTTCTATTCCTGCGTGCTCAGCCATACCTCCTCAAGGGATGGTAGACAAGCTTTCTTTGACTTTGTATCATTGCACGACAGATCCAAATCCAAAGTATATGACACATCCATCGTGATGCAGCAACTATTGGACATTGATTTGAGGACATGGAAGGATACCAAGGTCAAGTTCATCACCCAGTGGTTTGCACAGTTGGAACATCTCAACACACTTCGCGACCCACAGAGGCCACTTGATTTTGATACTGTCAAAACGCACCTCTGCAAGGCCTGTAGTAGTAGCTTCCAGCTCAGTGAACAGTTCTACAAGGTCGATGATCCCCCTGCAGCACAGGACTTGATTAAGTTTCGACAGCATGAAGCTGTTGCTATCAGTGAATTGAAAAATACCCTCCTCCTTGAAGCAACCAGGCTGGATTCCCAAGCATCACTGACCCAGCCCCGCAGTCGAACAGCTGTTAAGGCCAACTCCCATGATTTTTCCTCTGTGACACCATCCACATATTCTGGAATAACCGATGACTCCGCATCATATTTGCCTCCTATTGATTTTGATGGCGACTATCAAGACTATGCTGTTTACAAGGCTGGAAGAACCCCCGACCCAACCACAAGGTTACCTTCTGTCGTCTGGAAAACTCTATCCAAGCAAGGTATGAAACATTGGCTTGGCTTCACAGCTGATGACAAGAAGCGCCTAGTTGCTTGCCTTCGACCTGAGCTCCTTGATGCTGCAATGCCACCGGACCCCAATTCCAGCAAGCCAATCACGCGACGAGCTTATGAACACCTTACTGATGAGCAGGTCCCCTCACCACATGACAACGAGCCAGTCCTCTCACCTGATGAGGAAAGCTTAGCCAGATCTGCGTTCCATGCATCCCTAGGTGTCTACAAGACATCTTCTCACGAGGATACCAGGCCCCTCAAGTCTTCTGTTTCTCCTGCACATCCAGCTCGCTTCCTTGCAGATAATCCTGATATCCTTTACAATAAACAAGGCAATGTGTATGTCCCTGTCGGTCAGTCTTCCATGTCTGTGAAATTCCACCATTGGGCATCACCCGATTGTGACTATCATGTTTCACCGTCACACCCCATTGCCACATATCATTCTAGCAAAACCAACGTCTCCACACCCGGTTATGCTATGGTTGACAGAGGTGCAAATGGGTGTATCATAGGGCATGATGCATGTCTCATCTCCAAAGATATTCCGCCGCGATATGTCAATGTAACTGGTATCAACAATCATCAAATCCAGAACATCCCCATTGCCACATGTGGCGCGTACTCTGTTTCCAACAGAGGTCCTGTCATCATCATCTTTCATGAGTGTGCCTATGATACTGGACAGCACCCATCCATCTTGTCTTCTCCTCAGATGGAAGCATACTTCTCGATTGTAGATGACACCTCCATCAAGACAGGCGGCACCCAAGTCATCACCACCACCGATGGTTATGTCTTTCCACTCAGTATATCCCATGGGTTGCCTTATCTTGCCATGCGAAAGTATACCAGTGAGGAATTTGCTCATCTTCCTCATGTTGTCATGACCAGTGATCAACACTGGGACCCATCTACACTAGATCGCGCATATACCCCCCAGGATGATACCTTCATCCAGAAATACCCGCCTCTTGTCACATCACTTCCATATAAAGACTATGATGAATTTGGTTCCCTCAGGGATATCAACATTGGCATATCTCCTACGGTCACTTCATTCTTGTCCAACACCGCCACTTTGCCCATCCAGGCATTAGATGCTTCTGATCCCTCTTTTTGGCTCAACCCAGTTGATTATATTCACCAAGCAATCCTCAGTCGGTGCTCTAATCAGACTCCTTCCACCTCCATTACTGCCGCAGCCCATGTCCAATCGCCCACTGATATAGATTACTTGTCACTGAAGCCTTTCTTTGGATGGATCTCCCTTGACCGTATCAAGGCCACCTTCAACAATTCCACTCAGTATGGCTCACTGTCACTTAGTCCCGATGGTAACATCTTCAAAAGGTTCCAATCACCACAGCCTGCCATGAATGTCCGGCCTCTCAATGATGATGTCCTCTCTGATGTCATCTATTCAGACACCCCTGCTATCAATGGTGGTTCCAAGATTGCTCAAGTTTTCTTTGGTCGCAAATCTCATATCATCCATGTTGAAGAAATGAGGACTACTGCTGATTTTCTCCCTTGTCTCCAAAATTTTGTCCGGCAATGGGGTCGACCACTCAGATTGCTCTGTGATCATGGATCTTACCAGTCCAGCAAATCCGTTCTTGACTACCTCAAGATGATGTGGATTGGCTTATGGCAAAGTGAACCATACCATCAACACCAAAATCTATTTGAACGGCGGTACCAGACCTTCAAACGCATTGTCAATAGAATCATGGATCGCACGGGCACTCCACCACACCTCTGGCTTCTTTGTATGCAATATGTTGGCCGCCTCATGAATCACTTGTCTGATCCCACTCTCTCTGACAAACAGCCTTCCTTCATTGCTACTGGTATCATTGGTGACATCAGTCCCTACCTTAGTTTCTTCTGGTTTGAGCCCGTCTACTACAAGACTCCAGATACACAGTTTGGCTCACAGACCACTGAATGTCTTGGCCATTGGCATTGCTGAACATGTTGGCAATAGCTTATGTTTCACCATCTGGGATCCCATCACCAATAAGCTCCTTGACCGCTCTGGTGTCCGCACTGCTTTAACTCCCGAGCATCGCAACAAGCGTGCTGGCTTGTTCACTGATGATGGCTTTCTTGCATGGCGCAAGGCCAAAGATGCTTCCGTCACCCCTAAGGTCTTCTGGTGATAGTCCCTCCTCTACACCTCCCAGCTCCGTCACCGCACCTCCTCCACGCATCTCCCAGCCATCCCTGCCTACTTTTCTTTATTCCAAGGTTCCTAATACAAGAAGCTATGCCCCTTCTCCAATCCCTAACAACTATGGGGAGATTCTTGATGGTCCTCCAACCCCTCATATCTTCAGCAAAACTCCTGGCGGCGTCCCTGTTACTGAAGAGGATTTTGGCCCCCCTGAGCTAGCATATTTTGATGTTAGTGAAGTCACACCTGCACTCATCAATCCCGCTACCCCTTCTGTAGACCCATCTGAGGTAGTTGTTACTGATGAAGAAGGCAATGCCCAATTTCACGCTGATGGCAAACCCATCACCATCCCTGCCATCCCTGCTGCTGACTTGCAAGGTCGATCTTTTCTAATGGCCCTCCCAGATGGCACACAGAAAAGAATGACAGTTGTTGATGTTGAAAACAGCATTGAGCAAAACAAAGACTTCATCAAGTTCAAGTGCAAGCATACAGATGACGAACTTGAAGATATCATCGCCTACAATGATGTCATGAATTATATCCACAGAGATATCACTCAAGAAGATGGCAAACTTTGGTCCTTTCGACGCATACTTGGTCATCAAGGTCCCCTTGACAACAAGCACCCCCAATACAAAGGTTCCAAATACAACCTATGGATTGAGTGGGAAAACATGGAGCGTACCTATGAACCTCTCTCCAATGTCGCTGCAGACGATCCTGTTACTGTAGCCAAATATGCAAAGGATCACAACATGCTTGATCAACCTGGTTGGAAACATCTCAAACGCATTGTTTCCCTTGCCCGAAGAACCAAGAAACTAGACCGGCTAATCCACCAAGCCAAGCTCCGCTCCTTTCGAACTGCTCCACAGTATCAGTATGGATTCAAAGTACCTCGAAATCATGACGAGGCCATCCAGTTTGATACAGCAAATGGCAACACCAAATGGCAGGATGCCATAGCGCTGGAAATGTCACAGCTTCAAGAATATGACACCTTTGTTGACAAAGGTATCTACAAGGCTAGCAATATACCCATTGGCTTCCAACAGATCAAGGTCCACATGATCTATGCAGTCAAGCACAATGGACGACACAAAGCCCGGCTAGTTGCAAATGGCAATCTCACTGAAGCTCCCATTCACAGTGTGTATGCGGGGGTTGTTTCCCTTCGTGGCTTGCGCATGTGCCTATTCCTTGCTGAGCTGAATAGCTTAGAAGCATGGGGAACTGACATTGGTAATGCATACCTTGAAGCTGTTACCTGCGAAAAAGTATGCATCAAGGCTGGCGCTGAATTTGGATCACTAGAAGGCCACCTCCTATTGATTTACAAGGCCCTCTATGGACTTCGATCATCTGGCAAGTGCTTTGGTGATCTACTTGCTGCCTGCCTCGTTGAACTAGGTTTTGAAAGATCCAAGGCAGAGTCCGAAATCTTTATCAAGCCTGGCAACAACAAACATGGGGAGCCAGTATATGAGCTCATATGCACATATGTTGATGACCTCTGTTTATGTATGGCCAATCCCGAAGCCTTTCTGATAATCCTACAGTCTGAAC
This sequence comes from Pseudo-nitzschia multiseries, assembly GCA_037355745.1. NCBI lineage: Eukaryota > Bacillariophyta > Bacillariophyceae > Bacillariales > Bacillariaceae > Pseudo-nitzschia > Pseudo-nitzschia multiseries. The sequence goes on from CM074781.1 coordinate 17,618,456, forward strand.
CTTATAATTTCAAATTAAAGGGTTCTGGGCCAATGAACTTTCATTTGGGATGTGGATTCGAAAGAGATGAACATGGTGTGCTCTGCATGAACCCCATCAAGTTCATCGAGAAAATGGAGGCCTCGTATGTACAAATGTTTGGCTGCAAACCTACCACCAGGTTCCATTCACCACTTGCTGAGAACGACCACCCAGAGCTAGACTCAACATCCTTCCTAAGTGATACTGATATCCAAAAGTATCAAAGCATGATTGGATCACTTCAATGGGTCATAGCTATTGGACGTTTTGACGTGCAGACTGCTGTTATGACATTGTCAAGCTTCCGAGTCCAACCTAGGGAAGGCCACCTCAACCGAGCCAAAAGAATCTATGGTTACATCTCTAAGTTTCGACACTTCAAAATCCGATTCAGAGTGGGCATACCAGATTTTGTGCTCACTGAAGGTACCAGCACAGACTGGTCCAATACAGTGTATGGGGAGCACTCCGAGGACCTCCCTAGTGATGCTCCTAAACCCCTGGGTAAGGTGGTTGTGTTGTCTCATTTTTATGACGCAAACCTAATGCATGACATCCTAAGTGGCAAGGCTGTCACTGGCATCCTGCATTTTGCAAACAAGACCCCCATCATGTGGTTCTCCAAGAAGCAAGCAACATCTGAAACAGCCACCTTTGGGGCTGAGTTTGTATCTGCTAGAACCTGCATCGAGCAAATTGTTGACATTCGACAGTCATTCAGGTATCTTGGTACTAGAGTACACGACACATCCTACACATGGGGAGACAATGAAAAGATGATCCAAACCTCCACATTCCCATACGCGAGGCTCCACAAGAGGCATCACATTCTCTCATATCACTATGTCAGAAGCATGATAGCTAGAGGCTTCATCCTCATGCAACATCTTGCGGGCAAGGATAATTGCGCTGATATCCTCACAAAACATTGGGGACATTCAGTGGTGTATCCATTGCTCAAGCCCATCTTTCACTACTGTGGAAACACAGGTGATCTGTTGCAGGACGATTGCATCGGATCCTAATCAATGCTTTCCCATGGACACATGGGGAGTATTAAATTCCTTTCATGTCCGGCATAGCATATGTAACAGTGGTACAGTGGTATCTCATTCTTTACTCACACGAGTTCAGCTTACTTGCCCGCGAATCATGACGTTTAACGTTAAGGACCAAATGGCTCAATCTGTGAGCTAGATATCTCATTTTCTGACCAAATGGCTTGATCGTGTAAGCCAGGTGTCTCATTATTGACCAAATGGCTCAATCTTGCGAGCCAAATGATCGTCACTCGTACGATCGAATTATCGATACTTAAGGTATCAAAGAGAGAGCGCACGGCAGAAACTAGCATATGCTAGTCATCTCGTTAAGTGTTTTGTTTTCAAGAAAAGACAGCAGAGGTTCGATCTTTGTGCTCACGAACCTGTTTGTCTGCTGTACAGAATACCGTATGTGTTGTATTAGCGGCAACACGATATTCTCCGTAACACGGTATTTTACCGTAGTACTCGTAATTTCACCGTGCTGTATTAGCGGCAGCACGCTTTAAAGTGCTATCTTGCTCTCCAGCAAGCTGAAGCGCATACTTTTAGATTATTCGATTATTCAACCTTAAACCTTGCACCGGACGTTCTTGCGTCCCTTTTGTAGAACTACAAGCCTAAGATCTAACTGATTGCGTCGATTGGTTGATAGTCAGATTAGATCTGATTGGATTCGCATCCAGTCGTAGTGGATATCAGAGAAATATTAGAAACAACAGACCGGCACCTCAACCGGCCTGCAGTTAAAGCTTCTGTTGCTCTTCTTTGCCTTTGGATTGAATCAGCTCAACAGCCAGTTTCAAAAGGAAATTAACATTTCAAAGGCAATAATGAAGGCAGTACTGGGCAAGGAAGAAAAACCTTCTTTTAATGTTGACAACCCACACGAGAATTTGGACAAATATTTGAAAGCAGATCGCCATTCATTGTTGTCTAACTCTAATCCTGGTGAACCTCACCGCAATGATTGGTTATTCATTTTTACCAACGACAGTGCTCGATCCATTCAATTTGAAGAACAAACTCCACCTGAGCATCTGAGAGGTGAGGAGTGTCAACATACTTACCCATCGCAAAAGAGGACTACAGCGTATCTGTGACAAGGTTCCTTAATTTTGATGAGAACTGCACGTACACGGTGGATGACCAATTGTTCTGGGGACATACGAGATTTGTATTCCGTGATATTTTCATCACACGACCAGAAATACTACTCAAAGGTTGTAAGTGTTTTGAGAGGTCTCTGCAATTTCTGACAACTTACAATTATCTACCCGTTGGGGGCCAATTGTTCGTTCCATTGACAAAGGAACTTCTGTGTTCAGTTTTCCAGAACAAAAAATACGTGTTGGAAGCAAACTTGGAAGTAAGCTTTGTGTCAGGCAAGGATGAAAAGACTTTACAATCCGATGGCGACTCGTTGATCCAACTATTCAAAAAAATCAAGGTACCCACAAGTCAACGTTACACAGCAACCGACATTGCAAAGTGGGACTTTATGAAGGTGCACTTGAAAAACTTTGAGACATTCATCGAAGAGAATGGCACATATTCCGTCCGATGGCTAGTTTTCACTAGCAAAGGGCTCAATGGAGTGGAATCATTCTTTCAATTTCCTTGGGAAGATAAATTGACGGTCAACTCAGACTCCAAAATTGTTCAACATGAACAAGAGAATGATGAAGAAGGAGACAACAGAGGAAACGCCGACAAACCTCCCGCCGTCCCCGACGCAGTCAAAGAGAACGCATCCACAAAGGCAAAGAAGAAGTTGTTCCTTACGAAATGTTAAAAACGAAAAAAGTCTGCATCAGAAAAATCAAATGGAGAGCCAAAGTACAAGGAGAGAAAGGTTTCTCTGAACCTTGGCCATGTTCAAGATCTTGGATACCTTCTGCAAGTTCCTTGTCCAAGACCTGACAATGTAGTAACGCAGAATGTTCGCAGATCCTGATCCCGTGATCTCGTATCCTAAATTTGCAATTGGTAGTGAGGTTACAATCACGGGTATTCCAGCACCTGGAACTGGTGTAGTGAAGAGTTATGCATCAAAGAGGAAGGACCATTATCCTCAATACCCTGGATATATGGTGCACAAGAAACTACCGGATGGTACAACAGTGAAACGCGCAACCTGGTTCCCTTACGACCGTGTTGGGTCGAATACACCACAGTTCACCAAGTTGTCCGAGGTCTTCAAAGAATGAAACAATGCTGTATCGGGTAGACGTGCATAGCTGTGACCACGCACCACCATAGAACACAACAAAGAGTGGCAAAGCGGCAAAGAAGTGATCATAGTAGTACTACGCCACTAGTACTTCTTATTCTCCACATTGGATTCATATTAACCAACAAATGGTTCTTGTGGACGTAAGAAAGAATCATAAGTCATATTTACTAGACTACTACAAGCAATAGATTACTTTAAGCTTTTTATATTACTCTAGTATTACATGTTCTTGTAGTATTGTAGTCCAACATGCGTGTTCATAGTGGTTAGTAGTTGAATGTTCTCAGATTCTTCTACCTACTACTAGTAGTAGTAGTAGTAGTAATACAGCAGTCCAATCTCTTTGTATCATGATTTACGACAACAGGATGCATTTTCAGTGAACAATGAATTGAACCCCGTCCATAGTATGAGCAATATTGATGATGAAATTGCTGGCAATGACACACAGTTGCACTTGAAAACTGATTAGGACTCACAGTTTTTGTAATTGGATTGTGTCCAGGGACAATAAGTATTTCAAAATTCATACTGTCTAAAGTATCAGCTTGAAAATTATACAGTTTGTTTCATAGTCTACCCCATCCATAGTGTTAGCAATATTGATGATGAAATTGCTTGCAATGACAGACAGTTGCATTTGAAAACTGATTAGGACTCACAGTTTTGGTAATTGGATTATGTCCAGGGACAATAAGTATTGCAAAATTCATGATGTCTAAAGTAACAGCTTGAAAATTATACAGTTTGTTTCATAGTCTACCCCATCCATAGTGTTAACAATATTGATGATGAAATTGCTGGCAATGACACACAGTTGCACTTGAACACTGATTAGAACTCACAGTTTTGGTAATTGGATTATATCCAGGTACAATAAGTATTTCAAAATTCATCAGGGACAATAAGTATTTCAAAATTCATACTGTCTAAAGTATCAGCTGGAAAATTATACAGTTTGCACAATAATTTGCAATTAAAAATTAAAAAATCAGATATTTTGTGTGATTGAACGATGAATATTGTTCCTGTTATGGATAAGATGATTCATGAAAGAAACAGAAGTGAGTTATCTGTCATGGTTTGTGTGTCACCACCTAATTAGTGCATTTGGGTACTGGATTTGGAGGGAAAATACACACTAATTTGCAATTAAAAATTCCAAAATCAGATATTTTGTGTGATTGAACGATGAATATTGTTCGTGCTATGGATAACAAGTTGAATCATGAAAGAAACAGAAGTGAGTTATCTGTCATGGTTTGTGTGTCACCACCTAATTAGTACATTTGGGTACTGGATTTGGAGGAAAAATACACACTCATTTGCAATTGAAAATTCCAAAATCAGATATTTGTTGTGATTAGTCCATGAATATTGTTCCTGTTATGGATAAGATGAATCATGAAAGAAACAGAAGTGAGTTATCTGTCATGGTTTGTGTGTCACCACCTAATTAGTGCATTTGGGTACTGGATTTGGAGGAAAAATACACATTAGTATGCAATTAAAAATTCCAAAATCAGATATTTTGTGTGATTGAACCATGAATATTGTTCGTGCTATGGATAAGATGAATCATGAAAGAAACAGAAGTGAATTATCTGTCATGGTTTGTGTGTCACCACCTAATTTGTGCATTTGGGTACTGGATTTGGAGGAAAAATGACCAGTTACCAAAATTATTATAAAATTCATACAGACTAAAGTATCAGCCTGAGAATTATCAAAATTGTTTGATACTATACTACCCAATCCATAGAATGAGCAATATTCATCCTGAAATTGCAGCAAATGACAAACTATTGCACTAAACAACTGACTAGCAATCACTATTTAGGTTACTTCATACAAAAATAAAGAAATACTAGTAGGAACAAAAAATAATGCGGAGACTACTACGTCTGCACGGTTCTACAGAAGAGTCAAACCACCAGACGCGGTGACATCAGTATAAGCCAATCCTTGCAAGATCAGGAAATTTACACGACTTTAAGCGCGGTAAGGATTATTCCTTAACAGTTTACAACGAGTACTAATTGTACTAAAATACCGGAGTATTTGCCGAACGTCAAACATTGTTAGAAGTAAGAGGTAAATGGAGAACACAACACCCAAATCAGTGTACAAGAGGAAGGTTTTGAAGCTTAGGTTTCTTTTGGATTCTGTGGAGTTCTGTGCAAGAAGTAATGAGCTAAATAACGGTGACAAAAACGACGAGCGGAATCCATTCTTATGTCATTTTGAAACTGGGTTCGATGCGCTATGTGCCAAAAACGGCAACTTTGTAATCACAATACTTAATGGATGCAACAAGATTGATGACATGAGAGAAACACTCAACAGCCCAAAAGATCATTTTGATGAAGAAGAAGCTTTAGAAATTTGGGAACAATGCTTAAAGTACGTAACTGAAGACATATTTCCTTTCTATGAGGAAGGTGACACTGCTGCCGTTGACCACGTGTGGGCTTTGGGTATCATTATGGCATACGTTTTATGTGGTTATCCTGCATTGATAGGAACGGAGGACATACAGTGCTACAACAATGTGGGTATTGGATGACCAGTACAATCAGGAGAACGGGAGAGGCTCAAACTGAATGGTTATACTTTTCCACCAAAGAAATGGTGTAACCTGACGCTGGAAGCCAGAAAACACATAAAGCAATGCATACATTTTCACCCGGGTAACCGTCCCTGTCTGACAACCCTTTGGTTCAACGAGTGGTAGCACAACTGACTGAAGAGGCAATCATTGAAAAGTACCGTATAATGTACATAGAAGAAACCGATGACGGAAAGGAACGAAACGAAAAAACGGAGAAAAACAAGATTAAAGACGATTGGAATTCATTCATGAACAAAGCGAAAAAACAGTCTAAGAGGAAAAAAAGAAAACTAAAACAATTAGCAAGCAAAGACAAAAGGAAGGAAGAAGATGGAAAAGAGAGAGACATTGTGCACTGGCTACAACTTTACAAAAAACGTTGGAATTCACTGGAAGATTTAGAGGAGTACAACAACTATCCCATTCCTTGTGGTGCGTGGGGACGTGTGAAATAGTAATTGTAAGCTTTATGGCAAAACTTACCCCTACTTAGGAATACGTACACGATCCTGTCCTCGTTAAATACGTAAATATAAAAATTAACTACTGTGAAAAACGTTTGTTACAAATGAAGAAGTCAGAATTTCCGTTCGAGACAACTCAATCTGAAACGCCGTTCCAGAAATTTAACCCTGAAACGCCAATACAGACGTTCTGCGGATTTTCCCTAACAGTGAATTGTTATCTCCAACACCGTTCCAGACACTTAACACTGAAACGCCAGTTCCATATATGGTGCTTTTTTTCCATTACAGGCTGATCAATGCCCCTCGTTTGTTACAAATGAAGAAGTCAGAATTGCCGTTCCAGACAACTCAATCTGAAACGCCGTTCCAGAAACTTAACCCTGAAACAACAATACACCAGCAGACGTTGTGCGGATTTTCCCTAACAGAGAATTGTTATCTCCAACACCGTTCCAGACACTTAACACTGAAACGCCGTTCCATATATCGTGCTTATTTTCCATTACAGGCTCATCAATGCGCCTTAACATTGATAACATTTAACCCTGGAAGGCAATTCCAGACAATGTGCCTGTTTTCGGTTCTACAGATTTTAATATGCGGAGTGATAGGATGGGGAACATCAAAATAAACTGGTATCGTAGAATCTAGCAGTACTATTTGTTTTGAAATAAGTAGCGAATGTAGGAAAAAAAATGGCGCAGCTAGGCCGACAGTTCGTTTTGGTTGGCCCGCGCTCACAAGCCCGCACCCACAAAGAGAAATGTAATGCAAATTGCTGAATTTGTACAATCGATGCAAAAACAAGGCATCATAAAAATTCACAAAATTGCCAAAAACACCGATGATTGAAAAAATATAAATACAAGATGCCAAAACAAAAATGGTCCAACCTACCCAAGGCAAAAATAACACGTCTTCAAGAAAAGAAAATAGAAGCAATGGCAAATGCAGCCAGAAACAGAGACACTAGAGATAATACCAAAAATACAAGTATTACCACCATGTCCACCAAGAAGAACACAACAATTGCAACAACACAAGAAGGCACCACCGTGGCAGAAAGAGAGACACCACTAAAAAGAACAGCTGAAAACATTAGCATGATGGACAGCGACAGTGAAAGTGACAGTGACAGTGATTCGAGTTCGGTTAGTGAAGACAATGATGGGAGCTTCAACAAGAATAAGGATAATAGTGAAAATATCAAAGAGACAAGAGAAAAAAAACTACGGAGGGCAGACAACAGAAAAGAACAATGTGACCCGCGTGGTGAAAATAATAACACAACTAGTGAATAAGAATCCAGATCTACTAGAGAAAATGATGATGACAATGGTGAGTGATAGTATGAAGGGAGAGAATTCTAAAGAGGATGCTACAAAAAGTACCAACACTGTTCCATTGAAAACAGTGCGGAGCGGCGATAGCGTTGATAAAGTGAGTACGTTGAGTTATGGAATTGTACATAGTATGAAAACGGGTAGTATGAAACTATTGAAAACGCATAAAGATACAAGTGAAGGACAGGTGAGAGCCTATGTGAAGAAGGAATGGTATGGTGGCATGAAATTTCTGACATCAAAAGGACTCTCCAAAAAAAGTATGGTGCAAGGAATCGATGCCGGTGTAATCTCTGCTACAAAAAATATGCCCGTTTTGGAATTCTGTGACTATTTTGATAATGCAGTACCAAAAGCCCTGACAAAATTGAGGCACAATAATCAAACGTTGGCAAGAAAAAATTGGTTTGGTAAGTGTCGGCATAATGGTTGAAATGTTCGGAAATTCTGGTGCTGTTGACGTTCTTCCATATGTGCCTATGACCAAGGTACAACTAACCCCACCATACTATGATATCATACTGCCATTTGTTGTCATCACTGCTGCTGATAGTGAAATGGCAAACGTGCCGGCATCATTCCCTGGTACTGTAGCTCTAAATATAGACTCGGTGGAAATTCTGGCCAACGAGTACCGGCGATATGGAAATGCGGATAATGAAGAATTTTATTATTTTGTGACAAGAATCGTGTCTGCTGTTAATCCGGGAAAGACAAACTTTAAGCTGAGGAAGGCAAAGGATCTTATTAGTACCATATTTACTGTTACAGATGAGGCTTTTGCCCTAATGATAATTGACAACGAGTATAGCAATTGGGAAAAGCAGAAGCAAATGAAACTTGATGGAACATACGCAACACAAAGAACGAAAAAAGTACATGAAAAAAAATATTGCAATTCAAAAAGTGGAAGTGCAGATGGATGGGACAAAGAAGGACGGCGGGTGTTTGCTAAATTGTGCAAGAAGGTACAAACGTTAAGAGAAGATCCCGAAACGGGTAAAAATTTGGAGAAAATGATGCTGGAAAGATTCAACCCAGAAAGCAATCCTACCAGTACTGTATCAAAAGATGGTGGCACTGTTGCCAGTAGTCTGGCTGAAGAGGAAAATGAGGATGACAACTATATTGATCCTGCATTGATGCAATTGCTTGGCGAAATGGAGGAAGTTTAGGCATTGTTTTCAGAATCGTTACTGTTCATTGTGTCAGTCCATTCACTAATTCGACGCAAGTGGGTTCACACCTATGGTAGTACGGCACAGGTAAATCTTCAGGGAGAGTGATTAGGGTAAAAGATACATATCTTACATACATTGCATACCATGGTTGCAAATAGTAGATTGTGTGACACAAATGATTAAAATGTACGGAAAGGAGTACTCATACCTATCATACATATTTTGCATATGATACTACTAGGCAAATTCTTGACCCGAATAATTCAACTGTACCGTAGTGGTAGGTAGTCGCAAGCAATGATATTAAATTTTAAGGGTCGTGTGTCGCGAGCACAAATATTAAATTAGTGTGTCGCAAGCACTAATGTTAAATTGTACTGGTTGTGTGTTGCAAGCAAAGGAGATACATTTTAAAGGGTAGTGTGTCACGAGCAACGGAGATAAATTTTAAGGGTTATGTGCTGCAAGCTCTAATGTTAAATTTTACTGGTTGTGAGTCATGACCTTGCGTATTTAATTTTAGTAGGTGTGATTTGTGAATGTACGGGTAGGTGATATTAAATAATAATTATTATTATTCATGACCCAAGGAAAAAATAATCGTGAACCAGGGGTTAAGAGTTAGAAAAATGAGTATGATACGAAGCTACCGAATCACAGGGGGGGCTTGGTTGCAAGTCATGACCTTGCGTATTTAATTTTGGTAGGTGTGATTCGCGAACATACGGGTAGGTTATATCAAAAATTAATAATAATTATTCATGACCCAAGGAAAAAAATAATCGCGAACCAGGGATTGAGAGTTGGAAAAATGAGTATGATACGAAGCTACTGAATCACAGGGGGGGCTTGTGTTAAAATTACACACAAGTAAGGGTTGCGAAAGTACCTTGCAACAACAAAAAAGGGTTGCGGGACAGTTATCGGACGCAGTTCATACTCATACTTTATACGTACCGTGCTTAAGTCATACTTCATTTTTTGGAGGGGGTGAAAGAAACCATTTTTTCAATTTTTAGTTTTTCAAAAGATTGTACTTCATTTTTTGAGGGGGTGAAAGAAACTCTTTTTTTCAATTTTCAGTTTTTAAAATTTGCCCCCCCCCCCCCCCCCAGCCCCCCATCCAGTACATACTCATACTGCAGTTTTGGTACATATGTTAAGTATGTATTGGCACAAAAAGTTTGCTGTCATTTTTTAGTCACCTGCTAAAATAGATGGCTGGGAAGACATCAAATCAGACTCATGCATGTACAAATTGTACCAATTTTTGCATGTCTGATTTTAATTCTCAACAACTTTCTGATTCGGAAGGCCACAACCATCATGCCAAAAAAAATTGTACCGTATCATAGTAGATGGCTAGTACATCAAGTCTGACTCATTTGTGTACAAATTGTACCAATTCTAACAAGTCCAATTGTATTTCTCACCAATTCTCTCATATGGCAAAGACGACAATGATGACAATCAAGGACGAGGATGGCAACAAAAATTTGTATGATAGTGGATGGCTTTAAGTACATCAAGTCCGACTCATTCATGTACAAATTGTACCAATTCTAAAAAGTCTGATTGTATTTCTCAGCAGCTCTCTCATCTGGCAACGGCAAGGATTGACAATGACAATAACGGGCAAAAATTCATAACAGAGAGTAGATGGCAGTAAGTATATTAATTCCAACACAGACAGGTACAATTTGAACTAGTGCTAACAAGTCTGATTTTATTTCTCAATGGCTCTCTCATCTGGCAACGACAACAATTGACGACCACGATTTGGCGTCAATTTTTGACAATGGCAAAAATTTGTATCAGAGTAGATGGCTGTAAGTACATTAATTCCAACGCAGACATGTATAATATGCACCATTTCTAACAAGTCTGATTTCATTTCTCAATGGCTCTCTCGTCCTTGATGATGGCCGTTTTTTACGACCACGATGACGATGTTTCAACAACAACATTTTTGATGATGCCATGTTGTTCCAGAGTAGATGACCTTAAGTACAACAAGTCAGACTTATAGATATACAAATTGTACCATTTCCAACAAGTCTGATTTTATTTCTGACCAACACTCTGTTCTTTTACAATTACAAATCAACAAAAACAAAAACAACAACAACAACAACAACGGCAAAACAACTATGATGACATTTTTTTTGTTCATACCAAGACTACAGTGCCTTCTATCATGTTTTTTAGCATAGAAGTAGTAGTGGTGTTGGATAATGTAAACTTGCAGACAAATCAACAGCCATAGTAAGATGTCATTTCCATCCTTCACCTTCAGGGGGGGATAGAATTGGTGCCGCTTTATGGAGACAAAGGTCACTTGTATATCACGGGTGCAAACATTTGCAGATTGTTTCACAGTGGTGTACTTTAAGGTGCTGAGGATTTCTCCATGAGTATACTAGTCTGAAATGGTATTGTTGTTGCCTTGCAATGATGACTTCAATCTTGAATTTCAAGCTTGTTGCATCACATGTGACATGAATTTGTTGGAAAAAACATGTTGCGCACTTTAGACTATCATGTCTAGTGCGTAAGACACGTCCTCTGTCAACAACTAATATGCACTTGGTGGCATATGATTCAATTGATTCTATGATTCTTGACGAGGAGTTCCGAGTAACGAAAAAAAGTCGAGACGGAAAAATCCAAAAAACATCACACAAATAACACAGATTTGGAAAATTTCTTCCCGACTAGCAATGAGTTGCAAGTACAAGTAACCCAAATCAAAAGTGCTGGATTGAATAGTATGGTACACTTGATTAACTTGATCTAGAACGGATTTTAATCGTATGAATTAGGATTCTTTGATCTATTGTTGAGGTGAAATCTTATGGTTACGTGCAACCATAAAATGAGAGTTTGCTACCAAAACAATGAACACGCCACTAAATATTACTATTGCTTTTAGACAAAGCATCTCATTTCCATATATAATTATTTCAATTCTGTTTTTAAAAGGTTTTTACTCGTGGGGTTTGTACCGCGTCTACTTGTTAAAAACAGTTTTTTAAAATATTTCTACGTTTCCCTCCCCCAACCCCCCCCCACCCCCCCAAGTACACTCCATCAAGAAGGTTACGTTGTCAACTTAGGGTTAGTGTTCGACGTTCACTTAACAACTCCATCAATTCGGAAAACGAGATCTTTTCCCGCCACTGTAGGTACCGGTACGAACCTAAAAAATACGATGACTGAAACCAAAATATCTCGTACAAAGTACCGTACGGTACATTATTACTTTGTATTTATGTACGGTACGAGTGCGAGTACTTGTAATCTTATTTACCATAACTTTACACACGAAGTGAAATCTTGCGCATCACACGAGGCATAATAATGCCTTCGAAATGCTGTAAGATTTATCGGCAGGAAGTAACAATTCTCTCTCTAAATTCCTACATCCGCACATCCGCACATCCGCAGCCTAACAGCACATACTCCATAATACCTAAGTATTTCGATATTGGGTCCTTTTACATAAGAAGACAAGCGTGACAAAACACTTAGCATCCATCTCCCTGACCGGTTGGTGGATCTTCACTAGGGAACACATTAGTAGTGACTCGAACGGGGTTTGTGACGTGACAACAATCATCGCATACAAAACGATCCTCGTCTGTGCCACATCGTTTGTCGTCAACGAAGCAACCACGAAGTTCTTTGAAAGCATTCCATCATCATGCTGCAAACCTTTCTCTCCTCGATCATCTTGATCAGCCTCGGCGTCCTCGGTGGATTCGCTCTCTTCCACTACGCCCTGCAGGATCGCATGCAGCAAACGGAACACAATCACAACGCGACGATGACCATTGTCCAGGGATTGTTGCTCGAGGCCGAGGCCGAGCGCGCCCGCTGCACGGACCAAGACGACGGTCGGTTGCAGGAAATGTCCGAGCTGCGGGGTCGTCTGGACGCCCAGTACAAGAACTGGTATGACCTCACCGCGTCGCAGCGAGATCTGTCCGACAAGCACCGAGCAATCGTCGTGGAAGCGCAAAACTACCGGGAGCGGGTCGAATGGGACGAAAACGAACTCCAGACGCTGGCGACGCGACTGGAAGAACGGGACCGGGCTCTGGATTCCACCCGGAGAGACCTGGAGACGAAGCACGCCGTGATGGTGGAGCTCGAGGCTCGGTTGGAACAAAAAGATCGCGACCTCAGCGCCGTGAGAGAAGACCTGGAGATCAATCACAGAACTAGGGTCGAACTCGAGTCCCAGTTGACACACATGAGGGAGCTGACCTATCAAAAAACTCAACTCGAACAAGAAACCAGACAATTGAGGGAAAGGATTCAAGAATACGACCAGGAACTCGTTAATGTCAAGAGGAATTCGGAAGGTCTCCTCAACCAAAGGATTCATCTCGAAGAAGAGGTAGCGGGACTGAAAGCAAACATGGACGAAATGCATTCGCAACTCGTTATCAAGGACAAGGAACTATTCGAATACCGAGAGGAGGAAGGAAATTTGGAAAAAAAATTGATCAATTTGAGGGAAGGAATGCTAGGTTTGTTGAAAGAAAAAGTCGTTGAAATCCAGGATCTCGAGAATCAGATCGAGAACCTCCACAACGAAAAGGTTCATCTTGAACTCAAGCTCGACAACTGGAGAGATGGGATGCTTGCTTTGGTGAAGGACAAGATGGAAGCAATCGACCACTTGAAACGAGAATTAGAAGAATCGCAACATTATGCGAACGGTGTGATAAATGAGATCGAAGTTGCGCGTTCGCGACAAGGCGATGTGGAAGAAACCGTGAAAGAAAAACAGGATTCAATTGCCGAAGCGGATCCGGAAAGAGACCGTGAAACAATAGCAGAACTGAACGAAATAATCGCACGACTGAACAGAGATCTCGAAGAATCTAGAAATTGGGTAGAGCGATCGACGAGAGAAATTGAAGAAAGACAATTGTATCATGAAGAATCAGAAAGAGTCTTATCGGAAAGAAGCATCGAAATCGAAGAACTCCGGTCAAAGATTAAACAGGAGCAAGACGTCACCAGAGAAACGATATCCAGACTCGAATCAGATCTGGAGACGGCCCGAAAACTAGTAGAAGAAAAGACGACCCAAATAGAGGCACTGAACGAGGAACTTTCGGAATTCATTACCCAGTTCAAGCAATTGCGATCGAGTCTTCCGGGTGCTAGCTCTGCAACAGAATCCACAACGAGCGACATTATAATCGACCATGTTCAGCAACGTGATAGCGTTATGTGTCGACAACTGTACGTACACTTACCGATTTTGACTTGATAGTTTTTTGTTGGAGGGCACAAAAGTGTGTAACTCGGGTCTGAATGAAGGACGAAATTCAAAATTTCAACAAACATAATCTTCGAACTTCTTGCTAACACGTGTTTTCTTTTTTCTTTCCGAAGGTTTGGGAAGGGTCCTTACTACGTGAGATTCAAGATCCGTCTCCCTCCTAACGACGGATCCGATGGAGAAGAAAACACAGAATTGTTCGTTATTGAACTTCCTTCCCGAAGACAACTTCCCCATTCCACTTATGCGTTCCTCACTCTCGTTGAATCCAACTTGTACAACGATGGCACGGCCTTTTTGTTCGCTGAGGATTTTGGTCTGCAAATCAAAAGTTCCCTCTCCCCGGATGTTGTGAGCCTCGAACACAAGCTGAAACCACTGGGATTGACGGGTGGATCTAGCCTGAGTTTCTTGGAAACACCGACGTCTGGTGAGAACCTGCCGTGTGGCGAGTTTTCTTTTGGCTTTGACCACAGAGGACCAGGATTGAACCTGTTTTTGTCGGATAGCGGGGATGGTGCAACCGATTGCTTTGCCAGAGTGATTCGTGGACAGGAGAACCTTCCCAAGATACAATCCCTGGTCTTCGAAAGAGGAGAGCCGTTGGAAATTGTATCGGCAACGCATCTCCGAGTTGATTAGGATGCATTACGACTAACTCAGTGGTGCTGCTACCAACCATTACAGTATTGATTTTACTGTAGAGGTTCTGTGCTGTTGCGAAATGGAAACAATTGGAAAACCACAATCTAACCAACGATTTGTGCCGTTCTGTACTACAGTATACTGCGCCGTCATCAACAATACCGTGGTGTGTTCGATTTTGGTCAAAAAGCTTTTGGAGCAAATACCGGTACGGATGAGATGTCCCTCGCGCAAACACAATGAGAAAAAAATACTTCGCACTACCGAAGTAATAATATACAGTAATAATAATAATAATAATATGAGTATGCCGATTGTTCTCACCAAAGCTCATTGACACAACCAGATATTATGTGACCCGTTGATCAATAGATACGATGTGTTTTGTTTCAAATATTGTTCCCAAGATACACACACGCATTGCTAGTGTCGAGTTTTCACCATTGCCCTCGAAAGAAACCAAGGCATCTTACGAATAAATCAGAAAACTATCATCTCGTACTTCGTTCTATATTATATAATTATATGTATTGTGAAATAGAGCTTGTCTCCGTGTACAATACAAGGACGCCTGGTATCTCTCCATATTGCACCACCTATCAAAGAATCGTTCTTTGGGTGGTGGAAATGTACGAAGGACGGGACTTCTTTTGTCTTGCATTTTCGACCGAAGCTGGACGTCCGTTGAGAAAGCATAGATTCTTGTTGACACAACGATCAACCAACAACTTGTCCCATCTTGCTTTGCTCGCAAGTCATCGCGGGATCAGAGTTAACTGTGTTTGTAACTGTATGTATGTATCGTATGTATTGTATGTACGTATCACGTATAAAGTACATGAAAAGCATGAAATTTTCGACTTTGTCTCCACGTGCCTCCGCGATTAGACTTTGAGTACACGGTATATTCGTGCCGGTCGCCGCAAATCGAAGCATTGTCCAGCAAATAAATTATCTGGAAACTTTAGCCTTCGGTCCATTCCGATTCTTTGGCCGTTTCTTGATAGGTGACCGCGTCGCTGATTGATCCGCTTGCGATTTGGAGCTGAGTTCATCGGTCTTCTGGTGTCTGGAGTGTTTGGAATTGTCTTTCGTGCTACCACTATTATTCTGCTTCCGTAGCAAATGACACCGTTCCAGAGTGATTAGATTGCCCAGTGGTGAATGAGAAGACGTCGCTCCATCGCTCATTGCGATAGATCCGTCCGATATGCTACTGTCAGTAGTAGACTGAGTCGCACTGTTCATGTCAGCATCATTGGTTCCATTTATGTCCTTGGGTACCGGTATGCCATGCGTTGGTGCACTTCCGGTGCTAGCCTTCTCCTTATGATTCTGAGTTTTCTTCTGCTTGTTTTTGCCATCTTTATTATTGGGTGATGCGACCGAAATGATCAAATCTGGGGTGTCGAATGGATGCGGTTCGGGCACCACGTATTTAATAAGGTCGTGGGGTAGATCCTTTCTCACGACGTGGCGAATCATCAAGTCCATGCCGGCTTTCCTTCCCTCCCAAGAATTGATTTGGTTGATCAAAAAATCCGTGATCTGTTGTTTCAGATCAATGGTTTCAATCGTGGGTGCGAAGCGCAGTCCAATGAAAAATAGGGCCTCCGGAAAGCTGCTGCTGCTGCTGCTGTTGGAAGTTTCCGGCGTGTATTCTCGTCTCATTAGTTGAGAGTAGGGAAACGCGGTCATTTCGGGGCATTCGAGGGCGGTAACCAGCAGTCGTAGTCGCGATTCACAGAAGCGCGACCATCTTGTGAAATCGCCCCTGTTGTTCCCCACTCGAATAGAGACCTGGAGAAAGTTGACGTGGCGCTCGAAAAAATCGCTTCTGTCGTACAAAGCCCTCCAGTCCGATTGATCATAGGTACGGCCCGCTGCTCGGATGAGTTCTTCCTGTATGCGACGTTGCTGTGGAACGCCTACATTGTAAGTCGAGTTCACTGTCGCAGAAAAACAAGATTTTTGGGATGGTGACGAAAGGTGAGCAAAGGAAAGGAAAGGAACGAGGAAGCAAACAGCAGGAGCAGGCAGGCAGGCAGGCAGAAGCAGACTAAGTTTACTTACTCCTTGGAAAAACCGGAGTAATGACGGGCATCACATCCCGGGAATCTCTGGGATTGGTATTGGGGTCCCATGGTTTCCACCCCGTCACGGCTTCGATTTCTTTGGCTTTTTCCGCTGTGTGCTGCTGTTCCTGCCCCGCGCCGATTTGGTGGTTGGCATCTTCCAACATGACCGGCTTCGGCCACTTCCAGGTGGCGAATATTCGAAAGAAGTTGAAGAGGAGCTCCGGCGGTTTTTGGCAAGGGAATTTCTTGCAGACATAGGCGACCATGATGGCCCAGTTAACGCCACCCAGAAATCCCAAAGCATTCGAGTAGATCCCGTGGAGCAATGCCCATTCCTTGACGGCACACAAGACCACTCGGAAGTGATCGGGATTCGGTACGTACTCCATGATAAACTGGGTCACGCGGACTCCGTTCGCGCTTCGAGCCTCCGACTCGTCCTCTACCCCCAGTAGAAAGGAGTCTTCGATGAAGAATTCTTTGAGTGCACCTTCGGAGATTTCTCCTTCTGCGTTGTCGATCACGAGGGTCCCATTCCCTGGTTTCGTGGCGTCACTTCTTCCTACGAAGGGGGAGAACGAGAATCGCTGGTACCGGATCAGCTTCTCGAGGTTGATGTTTCCCGAGGCCCTCCCGAACAACATATCGAAATGGATGTTGTACACCGTAAACTTTAGCACGGGAGTGTAGGCGGCTGCAATGGGAAGAACGTCGCCGATGGCGGTTTCCTTTTCCATGATCTCTACCAGGCTTGTGAAGAAGTCTTCCCGGGTGATGGAGGGAGGGCAAAGTGCCAGGAGATCGACATCACTGTCCTGTCGATAGGCTCCCAACCGATAACTTCCAAACGTAACAAGAGTGACTGCAAGACGATTGCACAACGGGAAACAGGAAACGAGAAACAAACACAAAAAGAAGAACGGATGAAGATGAAAATGAAGATGAAAACGAAAACGAGGATTGGGGGATGTGTGAATGTGAGTGTGAATTCTTTGAATGCGGGTTCGTCATTCGAACCAAAGTTCACTACATTGTGCACAGTACGTGTACTGCGTGTTGCGCAGTCCGTAAGCGTACGTTGTACGTTCGACGTGCATATAAGTACCCACCTCGAGTGCGTTGCCAGGCAGTAGCGTTCTTCTCGATAGAAGCAGCCCATTTGCACACAAGTGTCTCCAACAAGTTCAATGCCCGTCTTCTAACCGTTTCGCCTTCGCAAGGATCGACAACTGGTTGGGAGTTATGATTATCGTTATCGTTATCGTTATCGTTATCGTTGGCGTTCGTAGCAGGGGCGTGGTGGCAGGTATCCGAGTCTTGCGGCAAGGACCATCCGCGGCCTCGGAGGTAATGTTTCAGCCCTGCGCATGAAATTTGTGAGGCCAAACGATTTCGTTGGTTTTGTTTTTCTCGTTTCTTTTCCCTGCGATGCGAAACGAAACTTGCGATACTTGTCTTGGTGCCGTACTGAGATTTTTGGCTACTACTGTAAACACTGTCGTAGGAACTGCAGTTGCCGTAAACACTGTCGTAGGAACTGCAGTTGCCGTAAACACTGTCGTAGGCACTGCAGTTGCCGTAAACACTGCCGTAGGCACTGCTGTGGACACTGCCGTAGGCACTGCTGTGGACGCTGCCGTAAGCACTGGTGTTGGCGCTTTTGGTTGTGCTCACGGACCGATCGCTCAAGTACGAGTGAGAGTGTGAGCGCGCGCTGTGTGCACGGTCGATCTTTGGATGCTGCCGTTGCTGTTTCATGGTCAGGAATTGGAGCTGGTATTTGTTATTGCATTGCTCCCAGTATGCTTTGCTTGCTTGATCGAACCTCTCCACTTGGAGTTTTTCTCTGCCTCTCGAACGCCTAGAATTTGGCTGGCGATGATGTTGATGGGTAATCTGTCCATGCCGCTGCTCTTGCTGCTGCACTTGGGGTTGCTGCAATTGCGGTTCATTCACCATCGTGTCCCGATCTTCTAACGAATAATTTGTGTGTGTTGAAATGGATCGATCACAAAACCGAAGTGAAGTTGGGTTCGATTGGATTGGATTGGATAATACGATTGGATTAGATTGGATTGGATTAGATTAGATTACAATGGTCGTTGTACCTGAACACTTTTTCAGCGAAGTGATTGTCTGGTGTGCAACTTGTAGTGATTGTGTGCGGAAAGTGTTTCTGACGAGTGATCACTCGAGTTGAGCATTCAATTCAATTGAGAAGATTTTTTTGGACTATTCACGACCGTCGTCAAACGAAGGGAAATGTTTTCGTAAAAAACAATACTGTATTGAAAAAAGGGTTCGAACAAAAATCTAAGCCTGATTGAGTGGACCGGTACGAACGATAAGTACTCGTACTTATTACGAAGTACAAAATAGCGCCTAAAAGGCGATGACTTCGGACCGCTCCGCGTCTTCACTGTACGGGTACTTCTTGTACCGTACATGATCGGTGGTACCGGTCTCGGTTACGTTTTCACGGTACAGTATCCTACGTGAACTCATGTAGTTGCTACTAAGAACCGCTCCGAGCTATAAATCAGTAAGCTTCAGTAGACATTATTATCACACGGTGTCAGTACCGTACGTTTCCCAACTTGAACAGAGATACTTTGCGTTCAATCACAGTACACACTTCCCCCTCACATACACACACCCCGGTCTTTCAAGAACAAAACAATTAGTCTTTGCCTAAAAAGTTGCTCCTCTACTTTCTCGTCTTAAGTGGTATATTCCATAATTGTGGCTAAATTTTGAGTTTTGTGCAAAAAAAGATACAAATAAGCCTCATTTGTTGTCGCCAGATGTCGCGGAGCATCATTCGCTAGCAATTATTATGACTGTGTTCGTGGAAGCAAGAATACTATAAGGCATATCAAACGTTCTCTAAGCTCTTCGGAGTTATAATTGGAAGCAATATTGATAGTTGCAATAAATATCCTTCCGGAGAATGAGTCAATTAACGGACAGCAACTGGAGTTTTGTATAACGACCCCCGGAAACCAAACTCTGGTTATTAACCAAACACGCAAGAAGTAACATAATCAGATCGATGGACGATATTTTAGAATTCATGCTTCGAACTCAGGATCACAATAGAAAAACCTGAGGAAGTGGAGGACTGTTAGATTCGTAAACGTTTAGTATAAGTAACTCATTCCTTGTGACGTTCCTTCCGAGCAGAAAAACTCCCAAATCTCGATGACCTTGGTTCATTGGGAACAATTAACGCTGGTGGCATTGACGGTTGCCATAAGTAGTCGGGAGAGCAATAAGTAACACAATCTGCTGTTCATTGCGTTAAGTAAGTTAATATGTCAGCTCCGGAGAGATTAAAGAATAGTCATTGTGTTTTCGAAAAGAACGCACTGACTGGAACGCACGGCATCTTACGACTGGTGGCACATTGTTTCCAAAATTCGACACTTTTGAAGCCTGATGATTTCGGTAAAAAAAATACTTAAAATACGCACCGTACTTGTTGTGGCCAACTCATCATTGTGGCCAGATGACCACCGATTGTGGCATTCCTGCCGCGACAAATCAATTCCCTGCCCTACCGTACATTTATGGATGATTGTGAATGATTATGGAGTCTTTGGGTAGACCAATGAGTGATTCCCGAAGGCCAGATGACCACCGCTTGTGGCATTCCTGCCTCGACAAATCAATTCCCTGCCGCACGGTACCTCAATCTTTCTTAGGCTCCCTCGGTTTCGCGAATGGCCTGGTAATTCCGAAAATAACTCCAAACAGCTAGAAGTCTATATTATTACGAGTTTGCTTCAGAATGACCATGCAATAATATGGGTGATTCCCGAAATAGTCTGGGTAGGGGCCCAGATTCAATCTAGGCCCGGGCCCAGATTTAATTCTGTACCATTTTGACCCAGATACTGGTCAATCTGGGTCCCTACCCAGATTTGCTTGAAATCTGGCATAGGAATTTTGATTTTCGCACGCACGCCTGCTTATCACTTAGGAAGTATGCATTAATAATTTATTTTATCCATGGATTCTGTATTCCAAAAATGAGACTTTAGACACTGGCCCGCCAAAATCTGGGTATGGTGATTTTCATTCCCGAAATACAAAAATCTGGGCCCCTACCCAGACTATTTCGGGAATCACCCAATCTCGAGATCATCTCCTGCAAAAAAAAAGAGGATTATCTAAACACCCCAAAAAACTTTGGAGAATGTAACCGGATGTTTTTGATGTAATTAAAATAACAGCTTTTTACCTGATTTTTCTGGCTATGCCTGCGCGCGCGCGCATGTCAGCAGCGGAAAAGGGACAGACCATCAAAACAGAAAAGGGGGAAAGGACAGAACATAAAAAATGGAAAAAGGACAGACCATTCAAAACAGAAAGAGGACAGATCATAAAAACGGAAAAAGGACCAAAAAAATTGAAAAAGGTATTGAATTACTAAGCCAAATGTAGTGTAATTACTGAGTATCGGTACGACAAATATATGTGCCGATGATACGAACACTTGATGGTACAATCCCAGGGTGCACACATTAAGTAAGAAATAGGGCACGAGCGGGGAAAAGGACCATAAGTATTTCACACATATGCTTGGATGAATATCAATCGATACTTAGAGCACTGAACAAAGGTACACACTACGGCAATCGGTACCCCGCAAAAAGAGGCTACAAATTAGCTATTAGGAAGATATGGTCCAGAAACAATCCGATCATAATCTTATCGATAACTCTTTCCAACAACGTAAAATAACAGATAAAATAACAAGTAATAACTACAGACCGATCCTTGGTTCTATTAGTTATCGATAAGATTACAACAGCAATTAACCTAGCCAATGCCAGAAGGGAACACTACAGAAATCAGTTCTCCGGCCCACCGAGGAGTCACACCAGACACCAGCATCAACACTGAACACGAGATCCGATATATACGCGGGCGCCTAGAGGACCTGAGGGAAGACAATTACGACCTGCAAGTATACACGCTCAATCGAACCAATCAGTTACAGACACAGAAGCAATTATTGGCAGAATACGCGGAGGATAGTGATAGCGACAAAAGCGACGACACAATGAGTAAGAGAAAAGATTACACCGTACTGAAGGACCTAATGGAGGCCACACAGTTGAAACCAATCTTGATCCCGACCAGCATTGACGTGTACAAATTCAAGAAGGCGCTCACCAATGCGTTGGCAGAAGTGACCTCCACCAAATACATACAAGGGGAGGGGGGGCTACGCTTTGCTGTTGGAGACCGAGGCACAGTACCAAACACGCGAGAGGAACCTAGACGCAGTGTACCCGACGGCACCTACGGAGCCAACCGAACTTGACAGCTCCGTGGAACTCACTTCAGACGCGTACAAGCTATGGAAGCGGAGACGGGCTCTCTACGTGGAATGGAACAAATACAATAGGAAAGCCTTACTACTGACTGATAAGAAGTTCCCTAACATGCTCCACGACCTGAAGGATCCGGGGTCCGAGGCGTTCCCCAGAGGAACCACAGCCCTAGAGGCCTTCCAACACATGGAGGAGGACCTATGCTCATCAGACGTCCAACGCAACCTGACGGCTGAGCTAGCTACAAAGATGAGGGAACTAACTTACACTCCTAACCCCCTGGGGCCCAAGGAGTACTTTAGAGCCCTCACCAAGTACCAGCACCAGATCAACCTCCTACCGGCCACTGCTAAGGTGACCGCCGCACAGATGATCGATCATGCACACATGGCATTCAAAAAGAGCAAACATGATCGTGTTATCCTCCTTCGGGTTGAGGACGAGTGGAAGGCCCACAGGGCAACCTTGAACACACAAGACTCGGAAGGGGAGCTGACACACTACAAATGCTTTTGGGGACGACGCCTCAAGGAATTATACAGTAGTTACCACTCCACCGGCTCTGCAAACGCGGTAGAAATCCAGAATGACCAACGACTAGCCATCATCAAAGACAACCAACGGGCGCTCGTCAGTGTATGCCAGGACCTAAAGTCCCAAGCAGAGTCGGCAACAGCGACCCACTGGAGCCAGCCCTGCTGTCCACCCTCACGAAACAGACGGGCATGTTGGTTGCCAACCAACAGGCACAGCCAGGGACACTGTCGCGCGACCACCAATCCCCCCAACACAGGGGATGGCACCCGACGAGCAACAACAGACCTCCCTCCAAGTGGAAACAATACAAACACTACTGCCACTCGTGTGGGGTCAACCTCTCACACGATGGAGGGGACTGTTTCTGTTTCAAGCCCAACCACCAAGTAGGAGCCACCTTCAACAACAAAATGGGTGGGTCCACCCAAAGAGAGGATGGTGGATGAAATGGAGCCACCCAGTCACCCGGAAAACCCATGATTCGCCCACCTGATGGTGTGGGGAGGAGCCACATAACATACCTAAACATAGTAATAACCACAAGTCAACGACATTACTAAGTAGTATCTTACATGCCCCTCCAAGCATCTCTGAACCCCGGCCCAAGACTACCAAACGCGTCACCTACGCCATGGCAACTACGATACCGGCGCCGGGTTATGGCGCCCTAGACTCTGCGGCTACCGACCACTTCGTCCCCACCTCATATCAGGGCAGCGCCCACCAGGCGACACCGGGTGCACTCATCGTAGGTTGTGCCAATGTAAGCACAATGCAATCTATGGCCACTGACATCTTAGACCTGCTGCTGATCCCACCGGGAGCACGGGGTTGCAACAAATTTGACGAGGTGGACCTTCCACTCGTGTCAGTCCCAAAATTATGCAACAATGAGTGCCAAGTCACCTTCACCAAGGACAACGTCAAAGTCATGGGCCCTTCCAATTGTACCATATTAGAGGGCACTCGCGACCCCTCCGAGACCTCTAGTGCATGGTCCCCCTCCATCAATCAACTCCAGATACAGCAAACACGACTCCAGATACAACAAACGCACCGCGCACACCCACATCCCCAGATACAGACATTTCTCCAAGGGTGCCGGCTAAATCGCCAAGGGTGGCAACCCCCCCCCCCCACCACCACCACCATTTTCAGCAAACCAGATACACACGGGGGCGGGCGCATATCAGATTCAAGCCATCCCCCAACTCATTGCATTCTACCATGCGGCAGCCGGCTATCCAACCAAGGACACATGGGTACACGCTATCGACCGAGGTTCGTTCGCTACCTGGCCTGGGCCTGACGACCCAGCGCGTCAATTGGTACTTACAAGCATCGGAAGAGACGACTATGGGGCACCTCCAAATGGTCCGACAAGGCATACAGAGCACTCACAAACCAAAGAGGAACACCCAGAAGACAAACGTCGAAAGATACAAACACAGACCAGCGTCGAGGCCAAAAGAAGATACATAACGTCTGTATCGACGTGGTACCCACGTCTGAAATACAACCAAATCACCACGTAGACCTGCACAACAACAATGAACCCAAGGAACTCATCGTGTGGGACCTACCGGGTCGATATCCTATCACGTCACAACGTGGACACCAGTACGTATTCCTCATGTACGACTACGACTCCAACTACATTGACGTGGAACCCATCAAGTCACATAAGAGTGAAGATATATTACATGGGTTCACCAAGTGTTACGCGCGGATGAAAGAAGACAATGTGAGCGCCAAAATAGTGCGCATGGACAATGAGACCTCCAAGAAATTGATCACCTACATCACAAGGAACAACCTCGACTACCAGCTAGTGTCGCCCGGGGACCACCGACTCAACCATGCCGAACGGGCAATACAGACATTCAAGAACCACTTCATAGCCAGCTTGAATGGAGTGGATGGAGCGTTCCCGGTGGACGACTGGGACCTGCTAATACCAAAAGCGCTCATTACCCTCAATTTCTTTTGTAAGTCCTGAACCCAGCCCAAGCTATTGGCATATGAGCTCCAACACGGAATATATGACTACAATAAACACCCATTAGCCCCCATGGGCTGTCGCGTTATTATCCATGATAGAGCCCAAGAAAGCGGTGCGTGGCAGGACCACGGCACGAGAGGATTCTACATCGGGCCAGCCTTAAAGCACTACAGAAATTATACATGCATCGGAGAAACCAGCCATGCGATCAGAGTGAGCAACACCATTGCATTCTTTCCCAAGACAGATATGCCTCGTACCTCATCAACAGACCGGTTGCTTAGTGATTCTCCAAGACCCGAAGGAAGTTACAAGTATGCCCCATCCCCCAGTTCCATACGCAGAACAGGGATCACAAATAAATGAGGCCCTACGCAATTTACAAGACCTACTGCGCATAGGGGTGCAAGGACCCATAAGTGAAGTGCCGGAGCCAGGCAAGAACCAAATCAGGCCCAATTCAAAATCAACAATTACGCCCGGGAACACACACGAACCTCCAAGGGTGCCGGCCAGGCCCGGCACCACACCAACTAATACGCCTGGGAATGTGCGCGAGCCTCCAAAACGCCAACATAGCGCCTGGCGCGGGCACCCATGGGCCATAGGCACCATTATTAGGAAGAAGTTCAACTCCCGATGGTACGAGGGGGAAGTAATTAGTTATGACCAAACCAACCAATACTACCAGGTCCGATTCACAGATGGGGATATAGCCGATTACACACATGGTGAAATATCCTGATACTACAAATCCGACCAATACTAGTACTCTAAGTCCCGCAGGCCCAAGGCACTTATGGGTACGTTCCCAAGGGACCCCATCCGGTTGCCTGTACTGAAACAGGCACACATTGTGACCAAACCAGATTATAGGCCCCAGCTTGCCTGTGGATGATCCATATGGGACGACAACCTCAACAAGTGGGCTGCCTACCGGGACCTTATCAAGCACCCCAAGGCTCATGTGCAGGAATTGTGTCTTATATGAGGAAAAGATGAGTTTGGCCGACTGTTCCAGGGCTTCCAGCCCAACCAAGTAGAGGGGGTGGATGTATTGGATTGGATTGGATCCATAGACACGAAGTACCCATACACAAGAAGATTACATATCCCCCATACACAGTCGCCATACGCCCCAAGAAGGCCGACCCTTATAGGACACGCATAACAGCCAGGGGAGACCAATTGGAGTACCACGGCAATGTATCTACGCGCATGGCAAGCATGGAGACAATCAAGACTCATTGGAACAGTGTCATATCCACCCCCAGGGCTAGATACTGCACTGGTGACATATCCAACATGTACCTACTAAGCTCCACACTCGATGAGCCCGAATTTGTTAAGTTCAGATGGGACATGATACCACCCAGGGTCCGCTTGACATATGCCCTGGAAGAATTGCGACAAGGTGACTATGTCTACGCCTGTATCAAAAAGGCGTGATATGGGCTAAAACAAAGCGGCAAGATAGCACATGACGACCTAGTCCATCATCTCCAACAATATGGGTACAGGAAGGCCACACACACGGAGGGCCTATTCCTCCACACAAATTGTGACATTAGTTTCACCCTAGTCACGGATGATTTTTGTATCAAATACACTAGGCAGGAGGACGTGGACCACCTGATTGAAGCGGTTGGCCCCAAGTACACATTCAAGGTTGACTGGTCTGGCAAACAATACGTGGGGGTCCACCTGCAATGGAACTACGAAAAACGCGAGGTACAATTATCCATGGATGGGTACGTGGAACAGGCACTGAAGGAATTTGAACATGCAAAACTGATGCGGGCCTATGCAGGCCCATCACGCACAGATATACCAGCCTACGGTGAGAAGATCCAATACACGAAAATAGAAGACACATCTACACAAACTGACCGCGAGATAAAATTTATACAACAGGTCACAGGCAAGTTCTTGTTCTACGCACGGGCCATGAACAATACAATGTTGCACGCACTGAATGACATAGCATCAGCCAAAGATAACCAGACTACGCTAGTGGCGATAAAGCACTTCCTCAACTACGCGGCATGTAATCCTGATGCCATGATCATATACAGGGCCAGTGACATTATACTACTCATGGATAGCGGCGCAGCGTTCCTGGTGAGCCCAGAAGTCCGAAGTTGTGCAGGGGGAAACCACTACCTAGGGGACGTCACAGACAACACCTGTAATGAGGCTATCCTGATCTTGGCCAAGATTATAAAGAATGTGATGGCGTCTACGGCCGAAGCCGAAGTAGCTTCGTTATTCCTGAACGCTTGCGAAGCCCTGCCAATCCAACAGTGTTTGAGCAAACTCGGTCACCCGCAACCCGCGACATCATTAGAAATGGACAACAACACAGCGGAAGGCATATCAAATGGCACGATTAAACAGAAACGATCCAAGTATCTGCCAAGTAGTACAAGTACTACCAGTACTAGTACTACTACTAGTAATACCAGTACCACATAAACAGTACACACTAATTTGCAATAAGAAATTGAATAATCAGACATTTTTTGTGATTAGTCCATGAATATTGTTCCTGTTATGGATAAGATGCATGATGAAAGAAACAGAAGTGAGTCATCTGTCATAGTTTGTTTGTCACCCCTTAATGAGTGCATTTGGGTACTGGATTTAGAGGAATAATACACAATAATTTGCAATTAAAAATTAGAAAATCAGATATTTGTTGTGATTAGTTCATGAATATTGTTCCTCTTATGGATAAGATGAATGATGAAAGAAGCAGAAGTGAGTGATCTGTCATAGTTTGTGTGTCACCACCTAATGAGTGCATTTGGGTACTGGATCTGAAAGAAAAATACACACTACTTTGCAATTAAAAATTAAACAACCAGATATTTGTTGTGATTAGTCCATGAATATTGTTCCTCTTATGGATAAAATGATTCATGAAAGAAGCAGAAGTGAGTTATCTGTCATAGTTTGTGTGTGAGCACCTAATGAGTGCATTTTGGTACTGGATTTGGAGGAAAAATACACACTACTTTGCAATTAAAAATTAGAAAACCAAATATTTGTTGTGATTAGTTCATGAATATTGTGCTTGTTATGGATAAGATGAATGATGAAAGAAGCAGAAGTGAGTTATCTTTCATAGTTTGTGCGTCACTACCTAAACAGAAAAGCTCCAAGTATCTGCCAAGTAGTACAAGTACTACCAGTATTATTACTACTACTAGTAATACCAGTACCACATAAACAGTACACACTAATTTGCAATTAGAAATTCAACAACCATACATTTGTTGTGATTAGTCCATGAATATTGTTCCTGTTATGGATAAAATGATTCATGATGAAAGAAACAGAAGTGAGTGATCTGTCATAGTGTGTGTGTCACCACCTAATGAGTGCATTTGGGTACTGGATTTGGAGGAAAAGACACACTAATTTGCAGTTAGAAATTAAATAATCAGATAGTTCTGGTGATTAGTCCATGAATATTGTTTCTGTTATGAATAAGATGAATGATGAATGAAACAGAAGTGAGTGATCTGTCATATTTAGTGTGTCACCACCTAATGAGTGCATTTTGGTACTGGATTTGGAGGAAAAATACACACTAATTTGCAATTAGAAATTCAACAACCAGATATTTGTTGTGATTAGCCCATAAATATTGTTCCTGTTATGGATAAAATGATTCATGAAAGAAGCAGAAGTGAGTTATCTGTCGTAGTGTGTGTGTCACCATCTAATGGGTGCATTAGGGTCATGGATTTAGAGGAAGAATACACACTAATTTGCAATTAAAAATTAGAAAATCAGATATTTGTTGTGATTAGTCCATGAATATTGTTCCTGTTATAGATAAAATGAATGATGAAAGAAGCAAAAGTGAGTTATCTGTCATACTTTGTGTGTCACCACCTAATGAGTGCATTTTCGGTACTGGATCTGAAAAAAAATACACGCTAATTTGCAATTAAAAATTCAACAACCAGATATTCTTTGTGATTAGTCCATGAATATGGTTTCTGTTATGGATAAAATGAATGATGACTGAAACAGAAGTGAGTGATCTGTCATAGTGTGTGTGTCACCACCTAATGAGTGCATTTGGGTACTGGATTTACAGGAAAAATACACAATAATTTGCAATTAAAAATTAGAAAATCAGAGAATTTACGTGATTAGTTCATGAATATTTTTCCTGTTATGGATATGATGAATGATGAAAGAAGCAAAAGTGAGTGATCTGTCATAGTTTGTGTGTCACCACCTAATGAGTGCATTTGGGTACTGGATCTGAAAGAAAAATACACACTACTTTGCAATTAAAAATTAAACAATCAGATATTTGTTGTGATTAGTCCATGAATATTGTTTCTGTTATGGATAAAATGAATGATGACTGAAACAGAAGTGAGTGATCTGTCATAGTTTGTGTGTCACCATCTAATGAGTGCATTTTGGTCCTGGATCAAGAGGGAAAAAAAACACTAATTTGCAATGAGAAATTAAAAAATCAGATATATGTTGTGATTAGTCCATGAATATTGTTCCTGTTATGGATAAAATGATTCATGAAAGAAGCAGAAGTGAGTTATGTGTCGTAGTGTGTGTGTCACCATCTAATGAGTGCATTTGGGTCCTGGATTTGGAGGAAAAATACACACTAATTTGCAATAAAAATTTCAACAACCAGATATTTGTTGTGATTAGTCCATGAATATTTTTCCTGTTATAGATAAAATGAATGATGAATGACACAGAAGTGAGTGATCTGTCATATTTAGTGTGTCACCACCTAATGAGTGCATTTTGGTCCTGGATCTTAAAGAAAAATACACACTACTTTGCAATTAAAAATTAAACAACCAGATATTTGTTGTGATTAGTCCATGAATATTTTTCCTGTTATAGATAAAATGAATGATGAATGACACAGAAGTGAGTTATCTGTCATAGTGTGTGTGTCACCACCTAATGAGTGCATTTTTGTCCTGGATTTAGAGGAAAAATACACACCTAATTTGCAATTAAAAATTAGAAAATCAGATATTTGTTGTGATTAGTCCATGAATATTTTTCCTGTTATAGATAAAATGAATGATGAATGACACAGAAGTGAGTGATCTGTCATAGTTTGTGTGTCACCACCTAATGAGTGCATTTTGGTACTGGATCCGGAGGAAAAATACACACTAATTTGTAATTAGAAATTCCAAAATCTGATATTTGTTGTGACTAGTCCATGAATATTGTTCCTGTTATGGATAAAATGATTCATGAAAGAAGCAGAAGTGAGTTATCTTTCATAGTTTGTGTGTCACCACCTAATGAGTGCATTTTGGTACTGGATTTGGAGGAAAAATACACACTAATTTGCAATTAAAAATTAAACAACCAGATATTTGTTGTGATTAGTCCATGAATATTTTTCCTGTTATGGATAAAATGATTCATGAAAGAAGCAGAAGTGAGTTATCTGTCGTAGTGTGTGTGTCACCACCTAATGAGTGCATTTGGGTCCTGGATTTGGAGGAAAAATACACACTAATTCGCAATTAAAAATTAGAAAATCAGATATTTGTTGTGATTAGTTCATGAATATGGTTTCTGTTGTGGGTAAAATGAATGATGAATGAAACAGAAGTGAGTTATCTGTCATAGTGTGTGTGTCACCACCTAATGAGTGCATTTTGGTCCTGGATTTAGAGGAAAAATACACAATAATTTGCAATTAAAAATTCAACAATCAGATATTTGTTGTGATTAGTCCATGAATATTTTTCCTCTTATAGATAAAATGAATGATGAATGACACAGAAGTGAGTGATCTGTCATAGTTTGTGTGTCACCACCTAATGAGTGCATTTTGGTACTGGATCCGGAGGAAAAATACACACTAATTTGTAATTAGAAATTCCAAAATCTGATATTTGTTGTGATTAGTCCATGAATATTGTTCCTGTTATGGATAAAATGATTCATGAAAGAAGCAGAAGTGAGTTATCTGTCGTAGTGTGTGTGTCACCACCTAATGAGTGCATTTGGGTCCTGGATTTGGAGGAAAAATACACACTAATTTGCAATTAAAAATTAGAAAATCAGATATTTGTTGTGATTAGTTCATGAATATGGTTTCTGTTGTGGGTAAAATGAATGATGAATGAAACAGAAGTGAGTTATCTGTCATAGTGTGTGTGTCACCACCTAATGAGTGCATTTTGGTCCTGGATTTAGAGGAAAAATACACAATAATTTGCAATTAAAAATTCAACAATCAGATATTTGTTGTGATTAGTCCATGAATATTTTTCCTCTTATAGATAAAATGAATGATGAATGACACAGAAGTGAGTGATCTGTCATAGTTTGTGTGTCACCACCTTATGAGTGCATTTTGGTACTGGATCCGGAGGAAAAATACACACTAATTTGTAATTAGAAATTCCAAAATCTGATATTTGTTGTGATTAGTCCATGAATATTGTTCCTGTTATGGATAAAATGATTCATGAAAGAAGCAGAAGTGAGTTATCTGTCGTAGTGTGTGTGTCACCACCTAATGAGTGCATTTGGGTCCTGGATTTGGAGGAAAAATACACACTAATTCGCAATTAAAAATTAGAAAATCAGATATTTGTTGTGATTAGTTCATGAATATGGTTTCTGTTGTGGGTAAAATGAATGATGAATGAAACAGAAGTGAGTTATCTGTCATAGTGTGTGTGTCACCACCTAATGAGTGCATTTTGGTCCTGGATTTAGAGGAAAAATACACAATAATTTGCAATTAAAAATTCAACAATCAGATATTTGTTGTGATTAGTCCATGAATATTTTTCCTCTTATAGATAAAATGAATGATGAATGACACAGAAGTGAGTGATCTGTCATAGTTTGTGTGTCACCACCTTATGAGTGCATTTTGGTACTGGATCCGGAGGAAAAATACACACTAATTTGTAATTAGAAATTCCAAAATCTGATATTTGTTGTGATTAGTCCATGAATATTGTTCCTGTTATGGATAAAATGATTCATGAAAGAAGCAGAAGTGAGTTATCTGTCATATTTTGTGTGTCACCACCTAATGAGTGCATTTCGGTCCTGGATTTTGTGCAAATGGTGAGACATATCTTGATATGGCCATAACTTTGCTTTCAAAGGGAGATAGAACATGCTACAGCTATCAGCCTCCATCTACACGGATGGGAGATGATGTTCGATGTATCTATCGATTCAAACAAATAGTAGGGGGGCTCTCGCTAGCAAAATTCGTGCGCACCATATAAGAATTTTCAACAACAAAATGTCACCTGCTGGTGGCGAGACAAATCTTCATACTGCCATAACTTTGCTTCCAGAGTTAGAACATCCTAGAGGTATCAGCCTCCATCTACTTGTATCGTAGATTACGATCCAGCTATCTATCGATTCAATCGTCTGTCAGGGGGGCTCTCGCTAGCAAAATTCGTGTACATGATGTAAGAATTTTCAACATAAAAATGTCACCTGGGGAGACAAATCTGCATACTGCCATAACTTTGCTTCCAGAGGGAGTTAGAACATTCTAGAGGTATCAGGCTCCACCTACATGCATTGTAGATGACGATCGAGCTATCTATCGATTCAATCGTCCGTCAGGGGGTCTCTCGCTAGGAAAAATTGTGTACATTACTATGTAAGAATTTTCAACAACAAAATGTCACCTGGGCAGACAAATCTTCATACTACCATAACTTTGCTTCCAGGGGGAGTTAGAACATCCTACTATAGGTACCAGGCCCCATCTACATGCATTGTAGACGATGATCGAGCTATCTATCGATTCAAACGATTGGCAGGGGGGCTCTCGCTAGCAAAATTTGTGTGCACCATATAAGAATTTTCAACAACAAAATGTCATCTGGGGAGACAAATCTTCATACTGCCATAACTTTGCTTCCAGAGGGAGTTAGAACATTCTAGAGGTATCAGGCCCCATCTACATGCATTGTAGATGATGATCGAGCTATCTATCGATTCAGCAACGAACTCCTCTGGATATGAATGGGGGCCAAAAATAGGTTCATCACAGTAGGAGTAGTAGTACTTGTTCCTACATAGGTACTGGTGGTATGTACCGGTATTGGTACTCGTACCGGTACGTACTGAGTACTCTGTAGAAGTTTTTTCAAACGTGACTTGGTTAGTCCGGTTCGAAAATTTTGAAAAGTACTGTATTTTTTAACGGTTTAACGGTTTATGGCTGACTGGGCATGCGCGCTGTCACTGCGCGGAGTCTCAATTTTTTTGAAAATAGAACGTGCAGAACATCAGATACCTCATTATTTCTTTATATTCTTATACAGTAATGAAGATAAAGTTTTTTTATATATCGAGTCACTAAGACTTCAAAAGAAACAGAAACAAACGTCAGATTCGTATTCATCTCTAAATTAGCTTTCCAACGGTATATAGGTTGATAGGGGTTGCACACGTTCTTCAAAATGTGGATTTCCATATCGAGGGAACCAAAGTGAAATTGAGGTACATTTATGGATGATTATGGAGTTTTGGGGCAAACCAATGGGTCATTCCCGAAATGCTTCTGGGTACTACCCAGATCGGACATTTTTTACTTGACCAGTCTTTTTGTAGCCAGATTCTGGTCAACATGAGTTCACGTCGACCAGAAATCTGGGTATTACCCAGATTTTTTTTGGAATCCCGGACTGAAATTTTTCTCATTCCCTAATACCCACCCAACTGACTAATCACACATCCAACGGATGATCCCATCGCCAATTTTGACTGATTACAGTAGGAGTAGTACAAAATATTTTCCAACACACAAAAAGCAAATTGTATCAATATTAATAATGCTTCATCTGCTGTTACTGCTGCTATGTGACATTGATGGGGGGAGATAGATCATATCCAGCTTCGTACATAACTTTTATATTGCAACATCGACTCATCATCAGCCAACAACAGCGAGGATGGCAAAGAACAATCCATCACGGGCAGGAGGACGCAAGTTGGGGGTGAGCAACTACAGCAGAACTGAAGTCTTGGAATTCCTACACACCCTCAGAGCAATCCTTCCTGTTGGTCCTGAGGAATGAGAACAAGTCGGCCCAATCCATAAAGACAACTTCCCTGATACTGACAGAGGTGTTCAAAACCTCCGTAGGAAATACAGCACTTTTTACCGTAAACAAATTCCTACTGGCAATCCAAATTGCCCCAATGAGGTACAGTTGGCAAAGAGGATCAAGTGGTGGATTAAGACCAAGAACAGAGTTGGTGATGGAGAAGAGGAGTATGATTTTCAAGAAGGTTCAAGAATAACATGGAAGATGAAGAAGAACACACCAACAACAGCATAAGTAGTGAGAATACTAACATAGGTAGCAAGGATGATGACTCTGACGATGATAACATTCCTCCGATACCACTCTGTCAACCTTCCAAAAGAACTCAGTCAACCCAGCAGCCAACCCAATCGCCGCTTCATCAACCTTCCCAACCAACCCAAGAACCAATCACCATAAACACACCAGCAAGAATCGTTGCACGCTCTTGGTCTTGGTTGGCTTCCTCTTCTTCTTCATGGTCCTCTCTGTGGTTTTTTGCTTCTTCCCCTTCTCCCAGCAGCACTCCGCGGTCAAAGAGACAATACAGGAACACCAGCAGACGGCAGGAAATTCTCGATTTCTTGAGAGAGAATTCCGAGCTTGAGAGGGAACAAAGAAGAGAGGATCACCGGCTCGAAAGGGAACATAGAGAGGCTGTCTTTGACGCTGAGAGGCAACAAAGAGAGGCTGCCTTGGAATGGCTGAAGGCCGCCATAGTAGATGTTGCCACCATATTCTTAAACAGGCTCTGTCTCAACTCCAACTCAAATCCCCCCCAAGCCGGCAATTCCACTTTAGGCATTGGTTCCTGTTTAATGGCAACAGACAGTTGCGCATTTGGGTGGACTTTGATGTGAAGGGAAGGCTCCAGCCACGTCACTTGACAAGAGATGGGATCTGTGATAGAGACGGCTCTGACAACTTGAACTGGACATGGACTTGGGTCAAGGTCCACCCCCACCCAGCTTGGATTGTCGACTTTGAATAGGAGCTTCATCTATTATTTTCCTTCTGAATCCGGTCCGTTGAAGGTCTGATTCAAAGGTTTCTGGAGAACAGCAACGCTGCGTTAGTGTGTTAGTAGACAAACGATTGTACTCTACGCGTGATAATTGTGTTTGGATACTTTCGACAACGGATAATCGGACTACAGGCAAGACTAGGGAAACGCCAGATCTCTTCTTGCTGTGACTTGTTCAGATTGCAGCGAGACAGACCTTAGTATGTAGATTACAAGTAGTTGGTAGCAACTAGTGTGAATTTTGGGATATAAATCAGTTGAATGTTAAAAGTATGAGATGAGAGAGTAATCTTGCTGGAGAGCATGATATCGCTTTTAGTGCAGTGATGAATACAGTACACCACTAATCGTACAGCACTGTAGAATCACATGCTATCAAACTGCTATGATATTAATATCATGAGAAGCTTCCCTCTAATCGTGATCATCAAAACAGCTGTTACAAGAAGCTTCTTCGCACCTCCCTTTTATCATGAGTATCGAAACACATGATTGGGAGTATCAAAATGGCTATACCGGAACCAGGCAATTCACTTTGTTTTGGTCATGAAAACAAAAGAATCTTGCTTCCGATCTTAAGTATCAAACTTCGGTCGTGAAAGAACCTTGCTTCTGATCTTGAGTATCGGACTTCGGTCGTGAAAACAGAAAGAATGGGCCTTTCCGGTCATTTACCATAGATATGAGAATATTCCAATCCTGTTTACAGAAAGTATGGGCCTTCCTGGTCATTCGGTCTTCAAGAAGAATATTCCAATCCTGCTTACAGGAATACTCCAATCTTGCTTACAGAGGTGCATATGACTCGATCGGTAGTATCGTACCACTTCCAGCTGTAGTACTGTAAATTACGTAGGAATCTACGTAAGTTTAAGTACCGGCCTGTGGTTCCCTTACATACGTACGAAAGGAATTTAATATGCCCCATCTTCTTGCACGTGATCAAGTGTATCACATGCTCGAAAAGAAGAACAAATAAATTTCGTGAGTACGTATGTGGAAGTAATTTAATATCATCACCCCCCCCCCCCCCCATGGCCAATTAAGATATTATTTAGATAATTTGATGATTAGTAGATTTGATAATTTGAAGATTAGTAGATTCGAACTTCTTAGAAGAAGAATTCTGTTTTCGTTTTGGAAGAAAACAAATTATAAGCTTTGCAAGTTGGAAAGAAAAGAAATAATGAATTAGCAAAATCAGCAAAATTGGCAAAATCGTGAAGTTGGTACATGAAAGTCTGAAATCGATCGAAATCAAAACGATTCCCATTTCCATGTATGAACAAACTGATGGGATTAACATCGTCCAGCGTTGCTGTGTTGAACCCCTATTAAGGAGTTGAACCCCTTTTAAGGTGTCGTGCAGTTTTTACGAACCCGAACACCAAAAGCAAAATTACTCTGGATCGATCGAAAATCAAAACTACTCGTATAAACTACTCGTATTCTTCCAGCAAGCTCCAAGCTCATAATTCCAAAAGTTTGCAACAGCAACAGCAACAACAGCAAACGCTATGTCCAAATCTAATCCATTATTACAGATTAATCTTTATCTACAGTTTGCGATCGACCGACAATCAGCCAATTGGCCCACCATGGTGATCGCAATCTCGCAATCGGCCGATTGGTCCACGTGATCCCTAATGGCAAACCAGGCTACTTCGCAATTGGCCAACCAGTCTACTCAACAATCTATCTACTCATCAATCTACTCAACCACCCAAAGCCAAACTTCAAAATCCAATCCTTAAGTCTGATATTCTTCCAAATCCAATCCTTAAATGCAACTTTGAAATCGTAGAACATCCAAGTCCCAAGTCGTCCGATCGAGCACCCAACAGCTCAACAGCTCAACAGCTCAACGCTTGGCTGCCTACTCAAACATGTTGATGGCATCTTCCGTTGGCTCATTGGCATAAGAGAAGTATCCATCAGTTTGATGCATAAAAACATTCAGGATCTGGTTGTGACCAATGGTACTTGTTTGGTAATTGTACAGAAGAATCATCAAGCTCAAAATGATCTTCCTATCGCTAGATGTCTCCAATAGGAGCTTGTCTTTCAATTGCAGAAAGTGCCCCTGGATCATTTACATCTCCCACTCTGATAACTGCCAAAGTGAGGTCGCTTCTGCGTTAAATAGAATAGCCTTTATGATATCCGGATCACTCGGCGAACTTTGGACAATGCATTGGTGTCTCCCTGTGGAAACCCTAAATGCAGAGTCAACACAAACCATCGTTCCAAACTTGATGAACAGTTCTTCTTTTTTATCATAAACACCATGATAAGCAATTGTACTGTTGTGCCAGGTACCAGGGCAGTTATAACTGCAAGTACAGATTTGCCCATCTGCTGCAAAGGCAAAGACACTGTTGACATATGTGTCACAGACCCAGCTGTTGTAAAAGCGACTCTGAACCAACCAATTTGAAGACTGCTGAATTTTGATTTTTTGAGTCCATCAGCCGCACCCCAGACACGGTATTCTTGTAGTCTGGGGTATTTTGCACCAATCGGGGCGGCGTATTCATCCACTTCTTCTTTAGTTGGAGGTCTAATCATTGCCTTTGGATGCTTCTGCAATACAAACAAAAGAACCTGTCTGGAAAATTTCAACCATTTGTACATAACTATTATTTTCCTTCTGAATCCGGTCTGTTCAGAGTCTGATTCAAAGGCCTCTGAAGAACAGCAATGCTGTGCTAGTGTGTTAGTAGACAAACAATTGTACTCTATGCATGATGAATGTGTTTTGATACTTTTGGCAACAGACAATCTTACTACAAGGCGAGACTATGGAAACGCCGGATTTCCTGGTAGGTTTTATTCAGAACCATCGTTATGCTGGTATCAGTATAAGCATGTTGCGTCAATGAAATGAATGCATTTCTTGCGTGCCCAGAGTTTAACTCAGTGTTTTGAAAATGTGCCACATATTCCCAACCTGGCCCTTTTCTCGTTGCATCACACAACAACCTCCATACAATAATGGCATATTACCGTGTAATTTGCCACAGTAACTTTTGTGCGCGTTACACTGCTCCTAACACATGTAATTATTAACCGGCCATCGTTGTGTCATTTGCCGTGATATCCTTATAATGAGATATCACATGTAAAATCACCATATCTTCTCATGTAGAATTAGTACTAGAGTGTACGTAAATTAGGGCATGATAGTGTTTTAAAGTTATTAATTCTTCAAAGAGTGAGCTAATGGGGAAATCCAGTAAAGAGACAATCCACATGATTGAAGCGCCGACGATTATTCACTCAGCTTAAATAACCTTACGAATAACGTTATTTGCCTTCTGTTATGACTCTTCGTACGTGCGCCCGCTTAGTACATACGAATACGCATTTACACGGTGAATTCTTTTCACTGGACCGCCAAAAATCTGGGTACCGTACGGTTGACAAAGAATCTGTAAAATTATTTATTTTTAGGATGCACGAAAATTCTTGAATTGTGACCAATAATTCTCAACAACCCGACGTCGGCTGAAAATGCTCAATAGACCCACATAATGCTGAGATAGTAAGGATTCATTCACTCTTATTTGACATAGTCCACAGATCTCTTGTTGTCAAGATCTATTGAACACAAAATTGGGGCCTTAACAAAATCCCTCTCCAAAAACTATGGAGAACACTTTCTTTTTTACCTAAATAAAATAACTGTTGCTTAACGCCCCGTGAAACTCCTACTAGGCTATGCACGCTTGGAGCCTGCGCGCAAGCCCAGAAACCAACCGAGGTGCGAAGAATCGGTCGATCGACCACCGACGAGGTGCAAAGAAGAAACCAACCGCGAAAGAAGAAACCAACCGAGGTGCAAAGTACCGGTAGTACCGTAGGGTACGGTACGTACGGTAATGGACAGAGGTGCCCTAACCCTAATCCAACCCTAAAAAAGTGAGTCCTAGTCAGTTTTACACACTAATTTGCAATTAGAAAATAGAAAATCTGACATTTTGTGTGATTAGTCCATGAATATTGTTCCTGTTATCGGTGAGATGAATGATGAAAGAAACAGAAGTGAGTTATCTGTCATAGTTTGTGTGTCACCATCTAATAAGTCCATTTGGGTCCTGGATTTGGAGGAAAAATACACACAAATTTGCAATTAGAAAATAGAAAATCAGATATTTTGTGTGATTAGTCCATGAATATTGTTCCTGTTATGGATAAGTTGAATGATGAAAGAAACAGAAGTGAGTTATCTGTCATAGTTTGTGTGTCACCATCTAATAAGTGCATTTGGGTCCTGGATTTGGAGGAAAAATACACACAAATTTGTAATTAGAAAATAGAAAATCAGATATTTTGTGTGATTAGTCCATGAATATTGTTCCTGTTATGGGTGAGATGAATGATGAAAGAAACAGAAGTGAGTTATCTGTCATAGTTTGTGTGTCACCACCTAATAAGTGCATTTGGGTCCTGGATTTGGAGGAAAAATACACACAAATTTGTAATTAGAAAATAGAAAATCTGATATTTTGTGTGATTAGTCAATGAATATTGTTCCTGTGATGGATAAGTTGAATGATGAAAGAAACAGAAGTGAGTTGTCTGTCATAGTTTGTGTGTCACCATCTAATAAGTGCATTTGGGTCCTGGATTTGGAGGAAAAATACACACAAATTTGCAATTAGAAAATAGAAAATCTGATATTTTGTGTGATTAGTCCATGAATATTGTTCCTGTTATGGATAAGTTGAATGATGAAAGAAACAGAAGTGAGTTATCTGTCATAGTTTGTGTGTCACCATCTAATAAGTGCATTTGGGTCCTGGATTTGGAGGAAAAATACACACAAATTTGTAATTAGAAAATAGAAAATCTGATATTTTGTGTGATTAGTCCATGAATATTGTTCCTGTAATGGGTGAGATGAATAATGAAAGAAACAGAAGTGAGTTGTCTGTCATAGTTTGTGTGTCACCGTCCAATTAGTGCATTTGGGTCCTGGATTTGGAGGAAAAATACACACAAATTTGTAATTAGAAAATAGAAAATCAGATATTTTGTGTGATTAGTCCATGAATATTGTTCCTTTTATGGGTGAGATGAATGATGAAAGAAACAGAAGTGAGTTATCTGTCATAGTTTGTGTGTCAGAACCTAATAAGTGCATTTGGGTCCTGGATTTGGAGGAAACATACACACTAATTTGCAATTAGAAAATAGAAAATTTGATATTTTGTGTGATTGAACCATGAATATTGTTCCTGTTATGGGTGAGATGGATCATGAAAGAAACAGAAGTGAGTTATCTGTCATAGTTTGTGTGTCACCATCTAATAAGTCCATTTGGGTCCTGGATTTGGAGGAAAAATACACACAAATTTGCAATTAGAAAATAGAAAATCAGGTATTCAGTGTGATTAATCCATGAATATTGTTCCTGTTATGGGTGAGATGAATCATGAAAGAAACAGAAGTGAGTTATCTGTCATAGTTTGTGTGTCACCACCTAATTAGTGCATTTGGGTCCTGGATTTGGAGGAAAAATACACACTAATTTGCAATTAGAAAATAGAAAATCTGTTATTTTGTGTGATTGAACCATGAATATTGTTCCTCTTATGGATATGATGAATCATGAAAGAAACAGAAGTGAATTATCTGTCATAGTTTGTGTGTCAGAACCTAATAAGTGCATTTGGGTCCTGGATTTGGAGGAAAAATACACACTAATTGGCAATTAGAAAATAGAAAATTTGATATTTTGTGTGATGAGTCCATGAATATTGTTCCTATTATGGATAAGTTGAATCATGAAAGAAACAGAAGTGAGTTATCTGTCATAGTTTGTGTGTCACCACCTAATAAGTGCATTTGGGTCCTGGATTTGGAGGAAAAATACACACAAATTTGTAATTAGAAAATAGAAAATTTGATATTTTGTGTGATTAGTCCATGAATATTGTTCCTGTTATCGGTGAGATGAATGATGAAAGAAACAGAAGTGAGTTATCTGTCATAGTTTGTGTGTCACCATCTAATAAGTGCATTTGGGTCCTGGATTTGGAGGAAAAATACACACAAATTTGTAATTAGAAAATAGAAAATCAGATATTTTGTGTGATTAGTCCATGAATATTGTTCCTGTTATGAGTGAGATGAATAATGAAAGAAACAGAAGTGAGCTATCTGTCATAGTTTGTGTGTCACCATCTAATAAGTGCATTTGGGTCCTGGATTTGGAGGAAAAATACACACAAATTTGCAATTAGAAAATAGAAAATCTGATATTTTGTGTGATTAGTCAATGAATATTGTTCCTGTTATGGGTGAGATGAATCATGAAAGAAACAGAAGTGAGTTATCTGTCATAGTTTGTGTGTCACCATCTAATTAGTGCATTTGGGTCCTGGATTTGGAGGAAAAATACACACTAATGTGCAATTAGAAAATAGAAAATTTGATATTTTGTGTGATTAGTCCATGAATATTCTTCGTGTTATGGATAAGTTGAATCATGAAAGAAACAGAAGTGAGTTATCTGTCATAGTTTGTCTGTCACCATCTAATTAGTGCATTTGGGTCCTGGATTTGGAGGAAAAATACACACTAATGTGCAATTAGAAAATAGAAAATCAGATATTTTGTGTGATTAGTCCATGAATATTCTTCGTGTTATGGATAAGTTGAATCATGAAAGAAACAGAAGTGAGTTATCTGTCATAGTTTGTCTGTCATCACTTAATAAGTGCATTTGGGTCCTGGATTTGGAGGAAAAATACACACAAATTTGCAATTAGAAAATAGAAAATCTGATATTTTGTGCGATTAGTCCATGAATATTGTTCCTGTTATGGATAAGTTGAATGATGAAAGAAACAGAAGTGAGTTATCTGTCATAGTTTGTGTGTCACCACCTAATTAGTGCATTTGGGTACTGGATTTGGAGGAAAAATACACACAAATTTGCAATTAGAAAATAGAAAATCTGATATTTTTTGTGATTAGTCAATGAATATTGTTCCTGTTATGGGTGAGATGAATAATGAAAGAAACAGAAGTGAGTTATCTGTCATAGTTTGTGTGTCAGAACCTAATAAGTGCATTTGGGTCCTGGATTTGGAGGAAAAATACACACTAATTTGCAATTAGAAAATAGAAAATTTGATATTTTGTGTGATTGAACCATGAATATTGTTCCTGTTATGGGTGAGATGAATCATGAAAGAAACAGAAGTGAGTTATCTGTCATAGTTTGTGTGTCACCATCTAATAAGTCCATTTGGGTCCTGGATTTGGAGGAAAAATACACACAAATTTGCAATTAGAAAATAGAAAATCAGGTATTTAGTGTGATTAATCCATGAATATTGTTCCTGTTATGGGTGAGATGAATCATGAAAGAAACAGAAGTGAGTTATCTGTCATAGTTTGTGTGTCACCACCTAATTAGTGCATTTGGGTCCTGGATTTGGAGGAAAAATACACACTAATTTGCAATTAGAAAATAGAAAATCTGTTATTTTGTGTGATTGAACCATGAATATTGTTCCTATTATGGATATGATGAATCATGAAAGAAACAGAAGTGAGTTATCTGTCATAGTTTGTGTGTCACCACCTAATAAGTGCATTTGGGTCCTGGATTTGGAGGAAAAATACACACTAATTGGCAATTAGAAAATAGAAAATCTGTTATTTTTGGTGATTGAACCATGAATATTGTTCCTATTATGGATATGATGAATCATGAAAGAAACAGAAGTGAGTTATCTGTCATAGTTTGTGTGTCAGAACCTAATAGGTGCATTTGGGTCCTGGATTTGGAGGAAAAATACACACAAATTTGTAATTAGAAAATAGAAAATTTGATATTTTGTGTGATTAGTCCATGAATATTGTTCCTGTTATGGGTGAGATGAATGATGAAAGAAACAGAAGTGAGTTATCTTTCATAGTTTGTGTGTCACCATCTAATAAGTCCATTTGGGTCCTGGATTTGGAGGAAAAATATACACAAATTTGCTATTAGAAAATAGAAAATCAGATATTTAGTGTGATTAGTCCATGAATATTGTTCTTGTTATGGGTGAGATGAATGACAAAAGAAACAGAAGTGAGTTATCTGTCATAGTTTGTGTGTCCCCATCTAATAAGTGCATTTGGGTACTGGATTTGGAGGAACAATACACACTAATTTGCAATTAGAAAATAGAAAATTTGATATTTAGTGTGATTAGTCCATGAATATTGT
Source organism: Pseudo-nitzschia multiseries (assembly GCA_037355745.1). NCBI lineage: Eukaryota > Bacillariophyta > Bacillariophyceae > Bacillariales > Bacillariaceae > Pseudo-nitzschia > Pseudo-nitzschia multiseries. The sequence goes on from CM074781.1 coordinate 17,661,616, forward strand.
TCCTGTTATGGGTGAGATGAATGATGAAAGAAACAGAAGTGAGTTATCTGTCATAGTTTGTGTGTCAGAACCTAATAAGTGCATTTGGGTCCTGGATTTGGAGGAAAAATACACACTAATTTGCAATTAGAAAATAGAAAATTTGATATTTTGTGTGATTGAACCATGAATATTGTTCCTGTTATGGGTGAGATGAATCATGAAAGAAACAGAAGTGAGTTATCTGTCATAGTTTGTCTGTCATCACTTAGTAATAAGTGCATTTGGTTACTAAGAATTTTCAACACCAAAAAGGGTACATGGGGAGACCAATCTTGCTACTGCCATAACTTTGCTTCCAGAGGGAGTTAGAACATTCTACAGGTATCAGCGCCCATCTACATGCATGGTAGATGCCGATCGAGCTGTCTATCGATTCAAACGATTGGCAGGGGGGCTCTCGCTAGAAAAATTTGTGTAAATTATGTAAGAATTATCAACAACAGCACTACAATGTGACATGGGGAGACCAATCTTGCTACTGCCATAACTTTGCTTCCAGAGGGAGTTAGAACATTCTACAGGTATCAGCGCCCATCTACATGCATGGTAGATGCCGATCGAGCTATCTATCGATTCAAACGATTGGCAGGGGGGCTCTCGCTAGAAAAATTTGTGTAAATTATGGAAGAATTATCAACAACACTACAATGTGACATGGGGAGACCAATCTTGCTACTGCCATAACTTTGCTTCCAGAGGGAGTTAGAACATTCTACAGGTATCAGCGCCCATCTACATGCATGGTAGATGCCGATCGAGCTATCTATCGATTCAAACGATTGGAAGGGGGGCTCTCGCTAGCAAAATTCGTGTAATAGTTCTTTAATGTTATTCATTATCTAGTTCCTCTTGTGTCTCAAATTTGAGCTCTGCTTTCTGTATGATTGCTGCTGGAGCTAAAGCTGCATCCTCATGGAGCTCTATCTTTCCCTGATCATAGCAGTCCTCTGCAAGTGTTCTCACTCGTTTTCCTCCTAACTGACTCTTTGGGATGTGTCTCCTCCCCTTTCTATCTCCAATACCATCAACAGCCAGTCCTTCGTGGTCAGCAATAATTTGGAGGGATCTCAGCACTTTGTTGATGTCTTTGGCAACAGTTTCAGGTTTGGGATGAACTTGCCAAACTCGTTTGTATGCACTGGAAAGAGCAGAAGGAGTAGCTTTGGAGAACTTCACTTCGTCTGGTAAGGTCGAAGTGATATGGACATGAAGGTTAACTGCACGGTGCAATTGACTGAATAGTGAAGTGTCAAGAGGACTTGCTTCTGGCCTGTTTCCAACTGGACGGTTATGGTAGCGAGCAAGATTTCCACCAATACCACCAGAGGGACCCATGAGATCATGCTGAGGCAGCACCCATCGATCATAATAGCCTTTCTCTTTCATGTATGCAACACTGTTTGCAGACGTCATTAGAGAGAGAGCATCATGCATTACGAAGCCTGAATCACCCATCAATTCTTGGGTAGAATTAAACATGTAATCGATCAGAGCAGTGACACAAACTTGCCCAGTCATGCAGACTTTGTCAATCTCCTCCTCCCACAAATCACCATACCGTGATTCATATGGGTTGGCAGCAGCTCGATGATCAGTAGGAATTGGAGCATCACCTTCCAGACAGGCCTCTGCAACCTGAATGAAATCAGTAAGCCGCTTGAGTGAAATACCAGGAGAAGCAGCAACAATGACCTTGGTTTGAACAGTGTCTCCAGCTAGAGCCTTCAGATGCTTCACCAATGTAATGCCCTGAAGCTGGAGCTTATCAAAGGTTTTCTTCTTTAGCTTTGGAAGAGACATGATGGATTCATTTGCATAAACAGCACCTTCTGGACAATTGGCTTCAATCCAAATACTCGAAGGAGTGCCTGTGGTGGAATAAACAGAAGAACAGCTAATGCAGTGAGTATTTCAATGAAAACAGACTGATGCAAAAAACACAGCATTGAAGAACATAACTTACCATGCTTGGACCTTGCAAAACCAATTGCTTGCAGTCTCAGTTTGTGACGGTCAACACGAGTGATCAATTTTTTCTCAGTATATTCAAAGATAGGGTTTATTTTATGTCCAGCCCCATTTGCATCCATATACACACCGAAAAGCCCACCTCCCTTCCTTATCATACTTCACTTGCAGCACTGTTTTCTGCTTAGAATATGTGCCATTTGGATCAAGCTTTCCCTCTAGGTTTCGTTTGAAGCTCATGGTGACATCAGGTTTACCAGGACCAATGCGTGACCCACTGACTCCAATATGTGCCTTCTTGTGCATTTCATCAAACCAACAAATCTTTGATAGAGATAAAGGAGTCAAAAGTGTCTCATCATAGCAAGCTGGTGGGTTTTCAACATCATAAGCATCTCCAAGCAACTTAGAGAACATGGGGTGACTGAACTTAACTTTTCCAAACCTCAAGAGCAACTGTGCCACCCACCTGAACGAAGCTCTACACCAAGCATGTTCAATATTCTTGCTACCCTGCTTGCCTTTCTTGATTACCAAAATTTGAGGCTTCAATCTGTTCATGCATCCTCTGACAGCTGAGTAGGTGAGAGAAGGCAATTCATTCTTCTCTCTAAACTGATTGACAATGTAGGTGGACATATTGATGGAGTTTCCTGACTCAAGTGCATCTGCAATTACCTCAGCTTCAACACTGTCTAAAGGTATGACACATTTTCTCCCAACTGCTTGGTAATTGCCCTTGCCAGTATAAGGAAGATTGGCTTGTTGGCAAAGAACAACATCTCGACACACTTGCTTGACTGTATCACGGAATGATCTTCTATTTGACAGGTCAAATATGTTTGCAATAGAGGCAATGGTCTTCTTCTTCTTCCATAAATGTTCAGGGGGGCTTTTCAATATATTTTCAAAATAAAATGCAATTGAAATTCTCATGTCTGCAGGGGAGGATGTGGTTCTTCCCAGTAATCTTCAGGTGCAATCACTTCTTCTTGTAGATCATCCTTCTTCCTCATAATTCACAGTAGGTGAACGGGCTGGTAATTTGGAGTCTTCCTCTTCTTCAGGTTCTTCAGGAGGGTCTTCTGGTAATGCTGCTGCTTCAGCATTCACTGCTTCCTCCAACTGCATCTGTTTGAGCAGTCTTTGCTCACGTAGAAGTACAGTGCCTTTCTTCTCCCTCTTCTTTAGCCTGCTTGTAGATCCAGTAGGTCTTCTTTTTCTTTTTGGTGGCATGGTGGTGTATTAGTAACTAGTAGTATTTTGAATTGTGATCTAAATAGATGATCTAGGAATCTGGACCTCTATTTGGTGTTAGCACTGTAAAGAAATTCAGTTTGCATTGAATTAATATTTTCTGGTACTGATTCTACGTATTTCTACACTGGAAGGGTGTTGTAAAGGAGATTAATTCCCGTTTGTTAATTCCCGTTTGTTAATTCCCGTTTGTTAATTCCTGTTTGATTGACGCTCAACCGTTTGATTGACTTGTTTCGCTCGGTACCGGGTATTCTTAAGAAGCGATTCATTATTGATTCCCGTTTGATTGACTTGTTTCGCTCGCTTACTAACTACCTACCGGTACGGTATGTTAATTTTGATTCCCAAAATGCTAAAAACAAAAATCTGGGTAGTACCCAGAAAAGTATTTCGGGAATGACCCAATACTGTACTTGTACGTTGTACCCAGATTGAATTTTTGCAGACCCAGATTTTGGCTGGCCAGTGTCCATATATCTTTTTTTTTGGTACAATTTTTTTTTTACCCAGATTCCGGTTGATGTGAGCTCACATCAATGTGAGCTCACATCGACCAGAATCTGGGTCCAAAAAGACAAAATCTGTACCAAAAAACAAATTCAGATTTCATTCCAGGAATCACCAATGTTGGGCAAGGCATAGGACAAGCCAAAGCAGGGCGCGTGGGAGGCACGCTCCCCCGCTCTGCGCACACCGGCCGTCCTACCTGCCACCTCCACTGAGACACAAGCAACTAGCAAGGGACGCATGGAATGGTCTTGTAGGTAGGTAGGTATGATGCAAAGACGCTGGCCAGCGACTGCCCAGACATCCACAAGGATGCCTAGGCAGATCCTGTCTAAGCGAGGAGCCCCAGACAGAGGGGAGCGATGCCCAGAGACTCACCACCACATTGTCCAGTAGCCCTACACAGGCCCACAACAATGAGGATGACGTGCATTGAGAGCAAACTAACTAAGCCACACACTGCACGTCACACACTATCACACCATGGTAACCTACAGAACATCCCATGTTTGGCCACACGACTCTGCTGACGCCCGCAAACCTGGCATCATCCCCCAATGCGCCGATATGCCAAGCCACACAAAACACGCACCCTCCCTCCAAACACCTTTTTCCACACCCTGCATTCCCTGTAACACTATTTCTATGGCACCTCACATTTGCCCACAGGCATTCCCGTTGCAACACATTCCACACCTCATTTCCACAACACCACATGCTGGACCCTCGCATCCACCACACACCAACCCCCACGAACACTATTTGTCGCACCCCCAATCACACGAGCTCTAGAACAGCGCACCCCCTCATACTCTTCCACTGCAATGTTCCACTTGGCCCTGCTCCTCACAGGCACCCAGCCCCCCACACGCGGCCCTGCTACCCACAGGTTGATGACCAACACCACCAAATCGAAGTCACCCATCCCAATGGCACGGCCGCCAAAACACAACCGCCCCGTCAACCCCTACTACCACCTCACTCTCCCACAGCCACATTGCTGCCAATGTACCACAACCCTACGTACATTGCACGGTGTGCCGCGACTCTTCACACCCAAACGCAACAACTTCACTCAAAAACCCTTGACTTTCCACACCACTTTGGCTCTCACAAATCTCTCCACCAACACATCATACCATTCCCCCAGCACCGCCCCCAACGCCATCTCTCTCAAAATGCCCATCACCAACCTCATCTGTCTCCAGAGCAAGTTTATGGCCGCTGGCTACCTGACGTACTCAAGCCTCCCCCCGCCCGACGTGAATGCGCCATTGACACTGCCCGCAACACCTAGTATCTCAAGACCCTTGGCCTTCTGAGCAAAACCTCGGCCCGCCACATCCTCCAAACCTCCCCCAAAATTAGGTTATCCTATGTCGACACCCATGGCACCATCCAGGCTGTCCATTCCCTGGTCCCATGGTCCAACCACACGGGCGCCCCCCACCTGGTTGGTGCCCACACTGACTCCATCCAAGCCAAGGCCCTTATCTCCTCCCCGTCTGCGGTCTTTGCCGCCTTTGCCATGAGCATCACACCAAAGAACATTCTAACCTTGTTCCACACCTGGATGGACGCCACTCTCCTCCCTGACAATTTCACCAGCGCCACCGGCCCTGCTTCCCAAGTTGGGTTTGCCCCCCCCCCCCCCCCCCTTGACCACAAAGGCTCTGTCGACAGCATGCCCCAGTCCCTTCTTGTTTCCCCTCCTATGGCCAACCACCCGGAATATTCCAGTCGACCATCCCATTGACGCCCCTTCCCTGAGGCTATTACGATGGCGGCTTTACCACCTGGCTCGCCGCTATGTGCTTCCTTGCTTCCAAGAACCAGGCGCTCAGCCTCCACACCCACCACTCTCTGTTTGACACCACCAACTGGACCGGCCCTGGTCCCAGCCACACAATCCTTTCCCAACTCTGCAACGACGCTGTCAGGCTCTCGACCACCACGACCCGACTCCAGCCCTCCAGCCCAACTCCAGAGTGCCGCACAGCCTGCCTCCACTTCATCAATGACGCCTGCCTCACCTGCTTTTGCGCCATCAGCTCCAGTCTACCTGAACCCATGACCCCCCCCCCCCCACCAATGGCCCCAGCAGAACACACAGGTATCACCACTGTCAACATCTGCAACCTTGTCCATGCTCTGAAACAGCCAACACCCGGCCCTTGTACACGTGACGGCTCCAGCCGCAGTCCATGGAGTTGGAGAATCCTCCTTGCCCATATGCATTCAGGTGACATCACGTGCGAATATACCATACACCCGGCCACCCTTTTGTCTGCCTCCAAGACACTTTTCATTGATAAACACATCTTCAGCTCGACCACCGCATTCAACGATGAGATCGCACCTATTGCCAACCAGTGCCGCGCAAACCCGCGGCCAGTTCGACCAGACGTTTGTCCACATTGTCACCCACTTCGTGGTGATGCACATACCCCTCAAACAGAACTCCAACATCCTTGATTCAAATCTTTCCATCTTCAACTTCCTCTGTATCCCTCACAGCAATGACAAATTCTGTCAGCGCACGCGTTCTGCCCGCTCGTACGAGGCCAAGGTCTTACACATGGATGAAGCCACACACCGGACACGCCATTCTGCGACCACACTCTTTGTCAACGGGTCACAGATGGCATATTTGAGCAAGCTCATCCCCTGCCACAACTTCCTCCTTTTCCTCCGCACCCTCTCACAAGATGCTGAACACAGCCTGGTGTACAAAGGACTCCTCTTGCTCTTGAGACTCTTCCATTCCCCCAAGGGTCCAACGATGGATCAAAGAGTCATCCCCTATCCACCCGTATACCCGTCACTGTCTCCTTTGGGTTCTCCAAGAGGTAATCCTTCCCTGTGTAGTCCTAGCACATGACCCCAAACTTCTCCACCATGCCAAGCTCAACGCAGCCCTCCCTTTTAAGGGGTTCCAACTGGTCAACTCCACCTTCCCAAACCTAATCCAATTGGTCAAGCAGGCCGCAAATGGCAACCACCTCAATCCTTTCACATCCGCCCCCCGCCCCCTCTCCTCTGGTGGCCAGTTCACAGGACTGCCCTCCTCAAGGCGGCTGCCCACCAAAAGGCCCTCACCACCCAGAGCAATGACTGCGACTCCAAGCGCCAGCCCACCACCAGCAAGGAACCAATGCTACTCCCAGCACACCCACCCATGCGTCCCCGTCCGAAACCAAAAACACAACCCCACAGGATTCCACCCGTACCCATGACTCATCCCGCGACCAAGCCCTGCCAACAAGGTCTCTTTGTCCTCAAAGGTGCTGGCGCCCAACGCCCTCGCCTCGGCAACCCCTTAGGCCCCAATAATTCCAGAATGTGCCTCAACCACTGTTTTTTTGGCTCCTTTTGCCCACGCTCTGACGCCCAGTGCAAGTTTTTCCATGCCACTACCTGGGTCCAACTGTCCGCTGCCAACAAAAAAGTTGTCTTGGCTTACGTCAACGCCCACCTGGCTGTTGACTTCTCCTCCTCCGGTGCCCGCCCCACACAAGGTTAGTCATACACCATAACACATTTAGCCCCCATTTCATTAATTTACCTTGCCCACCAATATACTTGCTGCCCCCCTGTGCGGTACCCCTTGACCATGCAGATCTCTTCTACACATTGCCTCTCCACAGCTCCCTTGCCCAAAGTAGCCCCGGAGCCACGGTCAACCCACGCCACACACTCCTGCCTTCCCACGCCGGCTCCTATCCCGCTCCTCCTACGGCGCATCCGCCATGCGTCCCGTCTGGCGAACCTGTCACAGTGTACCCAGGAGCCCCCCCCCCCCCCCCACACCCCCTTTGCCCCAAAATGAACCCAGTTGACAAACTGACTCTTAAGCATGTCCCCACCAATCTCACATCCATCCCGTACACCTTCACTCCAGTAGACCTTACCCGTCTGAACTGATGACCTTTATTTCTACTTTACACCTGTCAGTTCGCGTTGTCCTCCACAACTCACATGGTAAGGCCCTCCCTAACATTTTGTTTTGTGGCAAAATCCACCTCCAACATGTCATCCTGTTCCTCCACGCGGCTCCCTTTCTCTCTGCGACCAATACCGCTGCATGGCTCTGCGCCTTTCGCCTCACTTGTCTCTACGCCACCCTCCATGCTGAATACCACCACCTCAATTCCACCCCCGCCAGAGACTTTCTGTCCTACCCCTCCTTCCAGACAGAAACAGAACTCAAATTTACCCCGCATCCGCTGCTCCTCAGCCGCCCTCCTCCACTGCCAGATGAATGCCCCCCACCTTGTCTGGTACTTTGTATTAAATTCCTTCCGTACGTATGTAGAGGGAACCACAGGCCGGTACTTGAACTTACGTAGATTTCTACGTAATTTACAGTACTACAGCTGGAGTGGTACGATACTACCGATCGAGTAATATGTACCTCTTGGAGTATCTCTGTAAGCAGGATCAAGTCATATGCACCTCTGTAAGCAGGATTGGAATATCCTTCTCGAAGACCGAATGACCGGGAAGGCCCATACTTTCCGTAAACAGGATTGGAATATCCTCATATCTTATGGTAAATGACCGGGAAGGCCCATTCTTTCTGTTTTCACGACCGAAGTTCGATACTTAAGATCGGAAGCAAGGTTCGTTCACGATCAAAGTTCAATACTTAAGATCGGAAGCAAGGTTCTTTTGTTTTCATGACCAAAACAAGGTGAATTGCCTGGTTCCGGTATAGCCGTTTTGATATCTCCAATCATGTGTTTCGATACTCAAGGAGGTTCGAAGAAGCTTCTTGTAACAGCTGTTTCGATGATCACGATTAGAAGGAAGCTTCTAATCGAGAAGGAAGCTTCTCATGATAGCATGTGATTCTACAGTGCTGTACGATTAGCAGTGCACTGTATTCATCACTGCACCAAAAGAGATATCATGCTCTCCAGCAAGATTACTCTCTTATCTCATACTTTTAACATTCAACTGATTTATATCCCAAAATTCACACTAGTTGCTACCAACTACTTGTAATCTACATACTAAGGTCTGTCTTGCTGCAATCTGAATAAGTCACAGCGAGAAGAGATCTGGCGTTTCCCTAGTCTCGCCTGTAGTCCGATTATCCGTTGCCGAAAGTATCCAAACACAATTGTCACGCGTAGAGTACAGCCGTTCATCTACTAACACACTAACGCAGCGTTGCTGTTCTTTAGAAGCCTTTGAATCAGACTCTCAACGAATCGGATTCAGAAGGAAAATAATAGATTAACAGTCGCAAGCTCTCAGGCAGCTTGCATAAGAAGAACCGCTGCAACCAATCCGAACCGCCACAACCAATCCGACAGCAGATCATCGAACGCTCGACTGCGGCCGACGATCGATAGTTCTCTGATCCGATTACACACAACAAAGACCATCAACGGACAAGCCGTTTGTCTTTAATAAAAGCCTATTGCATTGGACACGCCAATAGCAATCCCTCCATCCAAGAACAACGTTCCTGGATTATATATTTCCGCGCCTACGCTCCGTTGACTCCAACTTTGTCAGGACCCGTCGACGCCCATTTGATTGTGCTAAGCACCATAAACCACCGACTGCAATTGCTATCCTATCAATAATTGCCTTATCAGATCTACTATGATTACAATTTGATTCTACGATCAATCTCCCTTTTTGATACACAAGAATCTACTACGATTGACGATCACTGATTGACCGAATTTTCGTTGCGCAAACAAGAACAACAGAATCTACGATCATTCCTTCGTCAACGACACCATTTCACCGCTTAATAGCAAATACAGGAAGAGACCACCATCGTATTGCCTGTCGCAAACTCGTTCTTACGATCGATTCTTTGCTGCCAACGCCAACGACGACGGCTTCCCATCGCTATTGCAGACGACCGACGACGATACCTATTATTGTTGACACATATTGATACCATCCTGGACCTCTATCTTCCAATATTGACAGAGATATCAAATTTTCTCCGTACAAGAAGGACACCACGGCGTTCTGTCATCATCAAACAGCAACAACCACGACAATAACCGATTCCACGATCGATTACTCGTCAACGACGCTGTTTCACCGCACAACAACTACAACAGTAACGAATTTGCCATAGCTTCGCCGACGTTTATGACAGCAAACGTAAAACGAATTTCCTTCGAACAATAAGCCACCTCGCTTTGGCCATCAACCAACGGCAACGTATCACCAGAATCGACAAATTTTGTCGCTTCGCCATGTCCATTCACCAATCCAACATGTCGGATTCCAATCTCAAATTACTGTTCCCATCCTTTGACCTGAAACTTGCTCGTATCCTACATACAACCCTGGATGTTCCTCAGGAAGCTTGTAACCATCTATGTGAAGCCCTCATTCTGCCAAACTTAACCACCTGGGATCGGTTTATTACAACTATCATTGATTATGGATATGTTGCTGACCTCGAATACCACGTTCAGACCGGCTATCGTTCTATCAGTATGGACGATCAACAAACATTAACCACATTCGTTGATCTTATATTTCTCATCAATTCTCAAGCTGACAGCAACTGGTATGACCATCATCAGTACACTCGGGATGTTTTCCTTGCATTTTGTGATACTCGAGATCGGTCTCCTGGAATGGCTGCTATCCAAAACAAGGCTACTGCTAAAATTCCTTTAGCGCCATTCCCACATAATGCAACTGCTCAAGTTCCTCTGGCATCACAACCCAGCATACAAGCTAAACCTTGCCTGACAGAACCAGTCCTATCACAGGCATCAGCTACGACAACAACATATGTTTCTAAGACGGCTCAACCACATGTTTCGGTCACGCCTCCAGCACATGTTTCGGTCACGACTCCCGCACCTGTTTCTGTTCCATCTCAAGCACCTAAACCTGCTTGTGAAACGCCTGCCATCTCTACTACTATTGCCAACAATGGGAACCCGCTTGGATCTCCTGAACCGCATAAGTTAGCCCTTCCCATTACTGATCCCGTCTCTGTTTCCACAAGTACTCCATCCTACACTTGGACTTACTTCCCTCGCACAGAATCAGTTCGCTTCCAAAGAGTTGTCTCTTCCACCATTCCTTTTGTCACCACTGTCACTACAACCGGTGATGCTTACTCTATTTCCAACCGTAAGCGTCATTCCCCAAGTCCTTCCCATAGTAAACCTTCAGCTAATACAGCATGGACGTTTCATCCTAAATCTGCTACTGTGACATTCCATCGTTCATCCAAGAAATTTTCTTCCCACAAACCTAGTACTTCCATTCCTTTGTTGCAACTTCCATCATCTGGGGCATTTTCTAAGGATAATGTTGTTCCAAGCTCCAATCATGCCACCGTACCAAGCACAAGTCATACCTATCCACAGCATGGTGCATCCTCTTGCCCTGGCCGGAAGCCTCTTTATGGGGCACATTCTTTGACCTACGACTTGCCTGCTGTGTGCTTCACCAAACGGCATCGTGATGCTATCAAGCTCAAGCTGTATCATCTCCATGCTACCATCTTGGTCACTAATTGGACATACGACGGCGTTGCTTGAGAATCAAGACGAATCGATTTATACGCCTTGATATAAAATCAGTCTACCATATCGCATGCTTATGGGATTGGTCGCTACAAACCGATTCCCTACAAATCAATTATGGTATCTTCTACGATACTCAATCGATTAGATTCTATGATTGTATTTGATCAATCGCATTCTCGATTCGATTCTACGATTTGATCTAGTATGCTCACGATACTCAATCGATTAGATTCTACGATTGTATTTGATCAATCGCATTCTCGATCCAATTCTACGATTTGATCTAGTATGCTCACAAAGTTTCCAGCGATTGTTACTCACTCATCTTTGATGTGATACTCAATCGACTAGATTCTACGCTTCGATCTATCCTTGATTCGATTACCCAAATCAATAGATTCTCTGATCCAAGCAACCGATTCGATTCAAGCAAACGATTCGATTCTCCGATTCATTTCACGTTGGTACCTACGGATCGATTTCATAGCAACCGATTCGATTCAAGCAAACGATTCGATTCTCCGATTCATTTCACGTTGGTACCTACAGATCGATTTCATATATGACCACGCATCGATTCATTTCAAATTGATATCTACCAGACATATTTCAATGATTCATTCCAAGCTTGATTTCTACTAATCAATTATGGTTGTATCTACAAATCGATTCCCTACCAAGCGATTAGATTCCCCGATCAGACTTTGCTTACGAATGATATTTGATATGTAATCACCCATCTCGCTCCAAGATCGAAGCTAGGATTTGCTACCTGTATCAATCCACCTACCGTACGCGTCACAAAGAAGCAGCATTTTCGAAAGTCTAACTTCTATGGATCATGTGTAACCCCTATTAACCCATATATTTTTGAAAAGCTAATTTCAAGACGAATCCGAATATGATGTTCTTTTCCCAGTTTTATGGAGCCCAAATATAGAAGTAATTTATCTTCATTACTGGATATGAACATACAAGAATAATGAGCCTATAATTTATCTCTGCGCCTTAGTTTTATGAAATTCGCGCACGCCCACTCAATCATGGGCGTTAGTAGGCCGTTAGGAATTTAAATTTGGAATCTCAACGGCCAAATTAGTAATGAATCACTTAATCAATCAGAACGGGAATTAGCAAGTCAATCAAACGGGAATTCAAACGGGAATCAATAATGAATCCCTTCTTAAGAATACCCGGTAGGGTACTCGTACCGGTAGTTAGTAAGCGAGCGAAACAAGTCAATCAAACGGGAATCAATAATGAATCGCTTCTTAAGTAAGCGAGCGAAACAAGTCAATCAAACCGTTGAGCGTCAAAATCAAACGGGAATTAACAAACGGGAATTAACAAACGGGAATTAATCTCCTTTACAACACCCTTCCAGTGTAGAAATACGTAGAATCAGTACCAGAAAATATTAATTCAATGCAAACTGAATTTCTTTACAGTGCTAACACCAAATAGAGGTCCAGATTCCTAAATCATCTATTTAGATCACAATTCAAAATACTACCAGTTACTAATACACCACCATGCCACCAAAAAGAAAAAGAAGACCTACTGGATCTACAAGCAGGCTAAAGAAGAGGGAGAAGAAAGGCACTGTACTTCTACGTGAGCAAAGACTGCTCAAACAGATGCAGTTGGAGGAAGCAGTGGATGCTGAAGCAGCAGCATTACCAGAAGACCCTCCTGAAGAACCTGAAGAAGAGGAAGACTCCAAATTACCAGCCCGTTCACCTACTGTGAATTATGAGGAAGAAGATGATCTACAAGAAGAAGTGATTGCACCTGAAGATTACTGGGAAGAACCACCTCATCTAGCAGCATCCTCCCCTGCAGACATGAGAATTTCAATTGCATTTTATTTTGAAAATATATTGAAAAGCCCCCCTGAACATTTATGGAAGAAGAAGAAGACCATTGCCTCTATTGCAAACATATTTGACCTGTCAAATAGAAGATCATTCCGTGATACAGTCAAGCAAGTGTGTCGAGATGTTGTTCTTTGCCAACAAGCCAATCTTCCTTATACTGGCAAGGGCAATTACCAAGCAGTTGGGAGAAAATGTGTCATACCTTTAGACAGTGTTGAAGCTGAGGTAATTGCAGATGCACTTGAGTCAGGAAACTCCATCAATATGTCCACCTACATTGTCAATCAGTTTAGAGAGAAGAATGAATTGCCTTCTCTCACCTACTCAGCTGTCAGAGGATGCATGAACAGATTGAAGCCTCAAATTTTGGTAATCAAGAAAGGCAAGCAGGGTAGCAAGAATATTGAACATGCTTGGTGTAGAGCTTCGTTCAGGTGGGTGGCACAGTTGCTCTTGAGGTTTGGAAAAGTTAAGTTCAGTCACCCCATGTTCTCTAAGTTGCTTGGAGATGCTTATGATGTTGAAAACCCACCAGCTTGCTATGATGAGACACTTTTGACTCCTTTATCTCTATCAAAGATTTGTTGGTTTGATGAAATGCACAAGAAGGCACATATTGGAGTCAGTGGGTCACGCATTGGTCCTGGTAAACCTGATGTCACCATGAGCTTCAAACGAAACCTAGAGGGAAAGCTTGATCCAAATGGCACATATTCTAAGCAGAAAACAGTGCTGCAAGTGAAGTATGATAAGGAAGGGAGGTGGGCTTTCGGTGTGTATATGGATGCAAATGGGGCTGGACATAAAATAAACCCTATCTTTGAATATACTGAGAAAAAATTGATCACTCGTGTTGACCGTCACAAACTGAGACTGCAAGCAATTGGTTTTGCAAGGTCCAAGCATGGTAAGTTATGTTCTTCAATGCTGTGTTTTTTGCATCAGTCTGTTTTCATTGAAATACTCACTGCATTAGCTGTTCTTCTGTTTATTCCACCACAGGCACTCCTTCGAGTATTTGGATTGAAGCCAATTGTCCAGAAGGTGCTGTTTATGCAAATGAATCCATCATGTCTCTTCCAAAGCTAAAGAAGAAAACCTTTGATAAGCTCCAGCTTCAGGGCATTACATTGGTGAAGCATCTGAAGGCTCTAGCTGGAGACACTGTTCAAACCAAGGTCATTGTTGCTGCTTCTCCTGGTATTTCACTCAAGCGGCTTACTGATTTCATTCAGGTTGCAGAGGCCTGTCTGGAAGGTGATGCTCCAATTCCTACTGATCATCGAGCTGCTGCCAACCCATATGAATCACGGTATGGTGATTTGTGGGAGGAGGAGATTGACAAAGTCTGCATGACTGGGCAAGTTTGTGTCACTGCTCTGATCGATTACATGTTTAATTCTACCCAAGAATTGATGGGTGATTCAGGCTTCGTAATGCATGATGCTCTCTCTCTAATGACGTCTGCAAACAGTGTTGCATACATGAAAGAGAAAGGCTATTATGATCGATGGGTGCTGCCTCAGCATGATCTCATGGGTCCCTCTGGTGGTATTGGTGGAAATCTTGCTCGCTACCATAACCGTCCAGTTGGAAACAGGCCAGAAGCAAGTCCTCTTGACACTTCACTATTCAGTCAATTGCACCGTGCAGTTAACCTTCATGTCCATATCACTTCGACCTTACCAGACGAAGTGAAGTTCTCCAAAGCTACTCCTTCTGCTCTTTCCAGTGCATACAAACGAGTTTGGCAAGTTCATCCCAAACCTGAAACTGTTGCCAAAGACATCAACAAAGTGCTGAGATCCCTCCAAATTATTGCTGACCACGAAGGACTGGCTGTTGATGGTATTGGAGATAGAAAGGGGAGGAGACACATCCCAAAGAGTCAGTTAGGAGGAAAACGAGTGAGAACACTTGCAGAGGACTGCTATGATCAGGGAAAGATAGAGCTCCATGAGGATGCAGCTTTAGCTCCAGCAGCAATCATACAGAAAGCAGAGCTCAAATTTGAGACACAAGAGGAACTAGATAATGAATAACATTAAAGAACTATTACACGAATTTTGCTAGCGAGAGCCCCCCTTCCAATCGTTTGAATCGATTGATAGCTCGATCGGCATCTACATTGCATGTAGATGGGAGCTGATACCTCTAGAATGTTCTAACTCCCTCTGGAAGCAAAGTTATGGCAGTAGCAAGATTGGTCTCCCCATGTCACATTTTGATCTTGAAAATTCTTAGATAATTTACACAAATTTTGCTAGCGAGAGCCCCCCTTCCAATCGTTTGAATCGATAGATAGCTCGATCATCGTCTACGATGCATGTAGATGGGCGCTGGTACCTCTAGAATGTTCTAACTCCCTCTGGAAGCAAAGTTATGGCAGTAGCAAGATTGGTCTCCCCATGTCACATTGTAGTGCTGTTGAAAATTCTTAGATGATTTACACAAATTTTGCTAGCGAGAGCCCCCCTGCCAATCGTTTGAATCGATAGATAGCTCGATCGGCGTCTACATTGCATGTAGATGGGCGCTGATACCTGTAGAATGTTCTAACTCCCTCTGGAAGCAAAGTTATGGCAGTAGCAAGATTGGTCTCCCCATGTCACATTGTAGTGTTGTTGAAAATTCTTACATAATTTACACGAATTTTGCTAGCGAGAGCCCCCCTTCCAATCGTTTGAATCGATTGATAGCTCGATCGGCATCTACATTGCATGTAGATGGGAGCTGATACCTCTAGAATGTTCTAACTCCCTCTGGAAGCAAAGTTATGGCAGTAGCAAGATTGGTCTCCCCATGTCACATTTTGATCTTGAAAATTCTTAGATAATTTACACGAATTTTGCTAGCGAGAGCCCCCCTTCCAATCGTTTGAATCGATAGATAGCTCGATCATCGTCTACGATGCATGTAGATGGGCGCTGGTACCTCTAGAATGTTCTAACTCCCTCTGGAAGCAAAGTTATGGCAGTAGCAAGATTGGTCTCCCCATGTCACATTGTAGTGCTGTTGAAAATTCTTAGATGATTTACACAAATTTTGCTAGCGAGAGCCCCCCTGCCAATCGTTTGAATCGATAGATAGCTCGATCGGCGTCTACATTGCATGTAGATGGGCGCTGATACCTGTAGAATGTTCTAACTCCCTCTGGAAGCAAAGTTATGGCAGTAGCAAGATTGGTCTCCCCATGTCACATTGTAGTGTTGTTGAAAATTCTTACATAATTTACACGAATTTTTCTAGCGAGAGCCCCCCTTCAAATCGTTTGAATCGATAGATAGCTCGATCGGCGTCTACATTGCATGTAGATGGGCGCTGATACCTGTAGAATGTTCTAACTCCCTCTGGAAGCAAAGTTATGGCAGTAGCAAGATTGGTCTCCCCATGTACCCTTTTTGGTGTTGAAAATTCTTAGTAACCAAATGCACTTATTAAGTGATGACAGACAAACTATGACAGATAACTCACTTCTGTTTCTTTCATCATTCATCTCACCCATAACAGGAACAATATTCATCGTTGAATCACACAAAATATTGGATTTTCTATTTTTTAATTGCAAATTAGTGTGTATTTTTCCTCCAAATCCAGTACCCAAAGGCACTCATTAGGTGGTGACACACAAACTATGACAGATAACTCACTTCTGTTTCTTTCATGATTCATCTCACCCATAACAGGAACAATATTCATCAACTAATCACACAAAATATCTGATTTTCTATTTTCTAGTTGCAAATTAGTGTGTATTTTCCCTCCAAATCCAGGACCCAAAGGCACTCATTAGGTGGTGACACACAAACTATGACAGATAACTCACTTCTGTTTCTTTCATGATTCATCTCACCCATAACAGGAACAATATTCATGGACTAATCACACAAAATATTAGATTTTCTATTTTCTAATTGCAAATTTGTGTGTATTTTTCCTCCAAATCCAGTACCCAAATGCACTAATTAGGTGGTGACACACAAACTATGACAGATAACTCACTTCTGTTTCTTTCATCATTCAACTTATCCATAACAGGAACAATATTCATGGACTAATCGCACAAAATATCTGATTTTCTATTTTCTAATTGCAAATTTTTGTGTATTTTTCCTCCAAATCCAGGACCCAAATGCACTTATTAAGTGATGACAGACAAACTATGACAGATAACTCACTTCTGTTTCTTTCATGATTCAACTTATCCATGACAGGAACAATATTCATGGACTAATCACACAAAATATCTGATTTTCTATTTTCTAATTGCACATTAGTGTGTATTTTTCCTCCAAATCCAGGACCCAAATGCACTAATTAGATGGTGACACACAAACTATGACAGATAACTCACTTCTGTTTCTTTCATCATTCAACTTATCCATAAAAGGAACAATATTCATGGACTAATCACACAAAATATCTGATTTTCTATTTTCTAGTTGCAAATTTGTGTGTATTTTTCCTCCAAATCCAGGACCCAAATGCACTTATTAAGTGATGACAGACAAACTATGACAGATAACTCACTTCTGTTTCTTTCATGATTCAACTTATCCATAACACAAACAATATTCATGGACTAATCACACAAAATATATGATTTTCTATTTTCTAATTGCACATTAGTGTGTATTTTTCCTCCAAATCCAGGACCCAAATTAAACTAATTAGATGGTGACACACAAACTATGACAGATAACTCACTTCTGTTTCTTTCATCATTCAACTTATCCATAAAAGGAACAATATTCATGGACTAATCACACAAAATATCTGATTTTCTGTTTTCTAGTTGCAAATTTGTGTGTATTTTTCCTCCAAATCCAGGACCCAAATGCACTAATTAGGTGGTGACACACAAACTATGACAGATAACTCACTTCTGTTTCTTTCCTGATTCAACTTATCCATAACAGGAACAATATTCATTATTCAATCACACAAAATATCTGATTTTCTAATTTTTAATTTCAAATTAGTGTGTATTTTTCCTCCAAATCCAGGACCCAAATGCACTTATTAGGTGGTGACACACAAACTATGACAGACAACTCACTTCTGTTTCTTTCATCATTCATCTCACCCATAACAGGAACAATATTCATGGTATAATCACACAAAATATCAGATTTTCTATTTTCTAGTTGCAAATTTGTGTGTATTTTTCCTCCAAATCCAGGACTCAAATGCACTAATTAGATTGTGACACACAAACTGTGACAGATAACTCACTTCTGTTTCTTTCATGATTCAACTTATCCATAACACGAACAATATTCATGGACTAATCACACAAAATATCTGATTTTCTATTTTCTAATTGCAAATTTGTGTGTATTTTTCCTCCAAATCCAGGACCCAAATGCACTTATTAGATGGTGACACACAAACTATGACAGATAACTCACTTCTGTTTCTTTCATGATTCATCTCACCCATAACAGGAACCGTATTCATGGTCTAATCACACAAAATATCAGATTTTCTATTTTCTAATTTCAAAGTAGTGTGTATTTTTCCTCCAAATCCAGGACCCAAATGCACTTATTAGATGGTGACACACAAACTATGACAGATAACTCACTTCTGTTTCTTTCATGATTCATCTCACCCATAACAAGAACAGTATTCATGGTCTAATCACACAAAATATCTGATTTTCTATTTTCTAATTGCAAATTTGTATGTATTTTTCCTCCAAATCCAGGACCCAAATGCACTTATTAGATGGTGACACACAAACTATGACAGATAACTCACTTCTGTTTCTTTCATGATTCATCTCACCCATAACAGGAACAGTATTCATGGTCTAATCACACAAAATATCAGATTTTCTATTTTCTAATTGCAAATTTGTGTGTATTTTTCCTCCAAATCCAGGGCCCAAATGCACTTACTAGATGGTGACACACAAACAATGACAGATAACTCACTTCTGTTTCTTTCATGATTCAACTTATCCATAACATGAACAATATTCATGGACTAATCATACAAAATATCAGATTTTCTATTTTCTAATTGCAAATTTGTGTGTATTTTTCCTCCAAATCCAGTACCCAAATGCACTAATTAGGTGGTGACACACAAACTACGACAGATAACTCACTTCTGTTTCTTTCATCATTCAACTTATCCATAACATGAACAATATTCATGGACTAATCACACAAAATATCAGATTTTCTATTTTCTAATTGCACATTAGTGTGTATTTTTCCTCCAAATCCAGGACCCAAATGCACTTACTAGATGGTGACACACAAACTATGACAGATAACTCACTTCTGTTTCTTTCATGATTCAACTTATCCATAACAGGAACAATATTCATGGACTAATCATACAAAATATTAGATTTTCTATTTTTTAATTGCAAATTAGTGTGTATTTTTCCTCCAAATCCAGGACCCAAATGCACTTATTAGATGGTGACACACAAACTATGACAGATAACTCACTACTGTTTCTTTCATGATTCATCTCACCCATAACAGGAACAGTATTCATGGTCTAATCACACAAAATATCTGATTTTCTATTTTCTAATTGCAAATTTGTGTGTATTTTTCCTCCAAATCCAGGACCCAAATGCACTTATTAGGTGGTGACACACAAACTATGACAGATAACTCACTTCTGTTTCTTTCATCATTCATCTCACCCATAAAAGGAACAATATTCATGGACTAATCACACAAAATATCAAATTTTCTAACAGGAACAATATTCATGGTATAATCACACAAAATATCAGATTTTCTATTTTCTAGTTGCAAATTTGTGTGTATTTTTCCTCCAAATCCAGGACTCAAATGCACTAATTAGATTGTGACACACAAACTGTGACAGATAACTCACTTCTGTTTCTTTCATGATTCAACTTATCCATAACACGAACAATATTCATGGACTAATCACACAAAATATCTGATTTTCTATTTTCTAATTGCAAATTTGTGTGTATTTTTCCTCCAAATCCAGGACCCAAATGCACTTATTAGATGGTGACACACAAACTATGACAGATAACTCACTTCTGTTTCTTTCATGATTCATCTCACCCATAACAGGAACCGTATTCATGGTCTAATCACACAAAATATCAGATTTTCTATTTTCTAATTTCAAAGTAGTGTGTATTTTTCCTCCAAATCCAGGACCCAAATGCACTTATTAGATGGTGACACACAAACTATGACAGATAACTCACTTCTGTTTCTTTCATGATTCATCTCACCCATAACAAGAACAGTATTCATGGTCTAATCACACAAAATATCTGATTTTCTATTTTCTAATTGCAAATTTGTATGTATTTTTCCTCCAAATCCAGGACCCAAATGCACTTATTAGATGGTGACACACAAACTATGACAGATAACTCACTTCTGTTTCTTTCATGATTCATCTCACCCATAACAGGAACAATATTCATGGACTAATCACACAAAATATTAGATTTTCTATTTTCTAATTGCAAATTTGTGTGTATTTTTCCTCCAAATCCAGTACCCAAATGCACTAATTAGGTGGTGACACACAAACTATGACAGATAACTCACTTCTGTTTCTTTCATCATTCAACTTATCCATAACAGGAACAATATTCATGGACTAATCGCACAAAATATCTGATTTTCTATTTTCTAATTGCAAATTTTTGTGTATTTTTCCTCCAAATCCAGGACCCAAATGCACTTATTAAGTGATGACAGACAAACTATGACAGATAACTCACTTCTGTTTCTTTCATGATTCAACTTATCCATGACAGGAACAATATTCATGGACTAATCACACAAAATATCTGATTTTCTATTTTCTAATTGCACATTAGTGTGTATTTTTCCTCCAAATCCAGGACCCAAATGCACTAATTAGATGGTGACACACAAACTATGACAGATAACTCACTTCTGTTTCTTTCATCATTCATCTCACCCATAAAAGGAACAATATTCATGGACTAATCACACAAAATATCAAATTTTCTATTTTTTAGTTGCAAATTTGTGTGTATTTTTCCTCCAAATCCAGGACCCAAATGCACTTATTAAGTGATGACAGACAAACTATGACAGATAACTCACTTCTGTTTCTTTCATGATTCAACTTATCCATAACACAAACAATATTCATGGACTAATCACACAAAATATCTGATTTTCTATTTTCTAATTGCACATTAGTGTGTATTTTTCCTCCAAATCCAGGACCCAAATGAAACTAATTAGATGGTGACACACAAACTATGACAGATAACTCACTTCTGTTTCTTTCATGATTCAACTTATCCATGACAGGAACAATATTCATGGACTAATCACACAAAATATCTGATTTTCTATTTTCTAGTTGCAAATTTGTGTGTATTTTTCCTCCAAATCCAGGACCCAAATGCACTTATTAGATGGTGACACACAAACTATGACAGATAACTCACTTCTGTTTCTTTCATGATTCATCTCACCCATAACAGGAACAGTATTCATGGACTAATCACACAAAATATCTGATTTTCTATTTTCTAGTTGCAAATTTGTGTGTATTTTTCCTCCAAATCCAGGACCCAAATGCACTTATTAGATGGTGACACACAAACTATGACAGATAACTCACTTCTGTTTCTTTCATGATTCATCTCACCCATAACAGGAACCGTATTCATGGTCTAATCACACAAAATATCAGATTTTCTATTTTCTAATTGCACATTAGTGTGTATTTTTCCTCCAAATCCAGGACCCAAATGCACTTATTAGGTGGTGACACACAAACTATGACAGATAACTCACTTCTGTTTCTTTCATGATTCAACTTATCCATAACATGAACAATATTCATGGACTAATCACACAAAATATCAGATTTTCTATTTTCTAATTGCAAATTTGTGTGTATTTTTCCTCCAAATCCAGTACCCAAATGCACTAATAAGGTGGTGACACACAAACTACGACAGATAACTCACTTCTGTTTCTTTCATCATTCAACTTATGCATAACAGGAACAATATTCATGGTTCAATCACACAAAATATCAGATTTTCTATTTTCTAATTGCACATTAGTGTGTATTTTTCCTCCAAATCCAGGGCCCAAATGCACTTACTAGATGGCGACACACAAACTATGACAGATAACTCACTTCTGTTTCTTTCATGATTCAACTTATCCATAACATGAACAATATTCATGGACTAATCATACAAAATATTAGATTTTCTATTTTTTAATTGCAAATTAGTGTGTATTTTTCCTCCAAATCCAGGACCCAAATGCACTTATTAGATGGTGACACACAAACTATGACAGATAACTCACTTCTGTTTCTTTCATCATTCAACTTATCCATAACAGGAACAATATTCATGGACTAATCACACAAAATATCTGATTTTCTATTTTCTAATTGCAAATTTGTGTGTATTTTTCCTCCAA
Organism: Pseudo-nitzschia multiseries; assembly: GCA_037355745.1. Taxonomy (NCBI): domain Eukaryota; phylum Bacillariophyta; class Bacillariophyceae; order Bacillariales; family Bacillariaceae; genus Pseudo-nitzschia; species Pseudo-nitzschia multiseries. The sequence goes on from CM074781.1 coordinate 17,684,248, forward strand.
ATCCAGGACCCAAATGCACTTATTAGATGGTGACACACAAACTATGACAGACAACTCACTTCTGTTTCTTTCATCATTCATCTCACCCAGAACAGGAACAATATTCATGGTCTAATCACACAAAATATCTGATTTTCTATTTTCTAATTGCAAATTTGTGTGTATTTTTCCTCCAAATCCAGGACCCAAATGGACTTATTAGATGGTGACACACAAACTATGACAGATAACTCACTTCTGTTTCTTTCATCATTCATCTCACCCATAAAAGGAACAATATTCATGGACTAATCACACAAAATATCAAATTTTCTATTTTTTAGTTGCAAATTTGTGTGTATTTTTCCTCCAAATCCAGGACCCAAATGCACTTATTAAGTGATGACAGACAAACTATGACAGATAACTCACTTCTGTTTCTTTCATCATTCAACTTATCCATGACAGGAACAATATTCATGGACTAATCACACAAAATATCTGATTTTCTATTTTCTAATTGCAAATTTGTGTGTATTTTTCCTCCAAATCCAGGACCCAAATGCACTAATTAGGTGGTGACACACAAACTATGACAGATAACTCACTTCTGTTTCTTTCATGATTCATCTCACCCATAACAGGAACGATATTCATGGTCTAATCACACAAAATATCTGATTTTCTATTTTTTAGTTGCAAATTTGTGTGTATTTTTCCTCCAAATCCAGGACCCAAATGCACTTATTAGGTGGTGACACACAAACCATGACAGATAACTCACTTCTGTTTCTTTCATCATTCATCTCACCCATAATAGGAACAGTATTCATTGACTAATCACACAAAATATCAGATTTTCTATTTTCTAGTTGCAAATTTGTGTGTATTTTTCCTCGAAATCCAGGACCCAAATGCACTAATTAGATGGTGACACACAAACTATGACAGATAACTCACTTCTGTTTCTTTCATGATTCAACTTATCCATAACAGGAACAATATTCATGGACTAATCATACAAAATATCTGATTTTCTATTTTCTAATTGCAAATTTGTGTGTATTTTTCCTCGAAATCCAGGACCCAAATGCACTAATTAGATGGTGACACACAAACTATGACAGATAACTCACTTCTGTTTCTTTCATCATTCATCTCACCCATAATAGGAACAGTATTCATGGACTAATCACACAAAATATCAGATTTTCTATTTTCTAATTACAAATTTGTGTGTATTTTTCCTCCAAATCCAGGACCCAAATGCACTAATTAGCTGGTGACACACAAACTATGACAGATAACTCACTTCTGTTTCTTTCATGATTCAACTTATCCATAACAGTAACAATATTCATGGACTAATCACACAAAATATCAGATTTTCTATTTTTTAATTGCATATTAGGGTGTAATACTGACTAGGACTCTCTTTTTAGGGTTGGATTAGGGTTAGGGCACCTCTGTATATTCTGTTCGCACCTCGGTTGGTTTCTTCTTTGCACCTCGGTTGGTTTCTTCTTCGCACCTCGGTTGGTCTTTCGCACCTCGGTTGGTTTCTTCTTCGCACCTCGGTTGGTTTCTTCTTCGCATTTGGCTTGCGCGCAGGCTCCAAGCGTGCATAGCCTAGTAGGAGTTTCACTGGGCGTTAAGCAACAGTTATTTTATTTAAGTAAAAAAGAAAGGGTTCTCCATAGTTTTTGGAGAGGGATTTTGTTAAGGCCCCAATTTTGTGTCCAATAGATCTTGACAACAAGAGATCTGTGGACTATGTCAAATAAGAGTGAATGAATCCTTACTATCTCAGCATTATGTGGGTCTATTGAGCATTTTCAGCCGACGTCGGGTTGTTGAGAATTATTGGTCACAATTCAAGAATTTTTGCGCATCCTAAAAATAAATAATTTTACAGATTCTTTGTCAACCGTACGGTAGGATCAAAATCTACGATTGTACTTGATCCATGCATTTGTCTGCAATCAATTCTACGATTGAATCCTATCGGTACGATTCAATTTGAATCAATTCTCCAAATTACGCTTCCAGCCTCAGTTACGGTTAAATTTGATCAATCATTTCCTACGATTCGATCCATTTCAAGTTGACATCTACAAATCGATTTTCGATGTACCCTACGATTGCTCCACTAAGCTCGATCCACTACAATTGATCCAATACGATTGATCCAAATCTACGATTAGTTGATGCCCATCTGGGACATCTATGAATTTGCCTGCAAACAATTCTAGGATTGAATCCTTTTGATACGATTCAATTCTCCGAATCGATGCTCCACTAAGATCGACCCACTACGATCGATCTTCTTTCCGAAGTATGTGATACACTTGATCACGTGCAAGAAGATGGGGCATATTAAATTGCTTCCACATACGTACTCACGAAATTTACTTGTTCTTCTTTTCGAGCTATGTGACACACTTGATCACGTTCAAGAAGATGGGGCATATTAAATTCCTTCCGTATGTATGTAGAGGGAACCACAGGCCGGTACTTGAACTTACGTAGATTTCTACGTAATTTACAGTACTACAGCTGGAGTGGTACGATACTACCAATCGAGTAATATGTACCTCTTGGAGTATCTCTGTAAGCAGGATCGAGTCATATGCACCTCTGTAAGCAGGATTGGAATATCCTTCTCGAAGACCGAATGACCGGGAAGGCCCATACTTTCCGTAAACAGGATTGGAATATCCTCATATCTTATGGTAAATGACCGGGAAGGCCCATTCTTTCTGTTTTCACGACCGAAGTTCGATACTTAAGATCGGAAGCAAGGTTCGTTCACGATCAAAGTTCAATACTTAAGATCGGAAGCAAGGTTCTTTTGTTTTCATGACCAAAACAAGGTGAATTGCCTGGTTCCGGTATAGCCGTTTTGATATCTCCAATCATGTGTTTCGATACTCAAGGAGGTTCGAAGAAGCTTCTTGTAACAGCTGTTTCGATGATCACGATTAGAAGGAAGCTTCTAATCGAGAAGGAAGCTTCTCATGATAGCATGTGATTCTACAGTGCTGTACGATTAGCAGTGCACTGTATTCATCACTGCACCAAAAGAGATATCATGCTCTCCAGCAAGATTACTCTCTTATCTCATACTTTTAACATTCAACTGATTTATATCCCAAAATTCACACTAGTTGCTACCAACTACTTGTAATCTACATACTAAGGTCTGTCTTGCTGCAATCTGAATAAGTCACAGCGAGAAGAGATCTGGCGTTTCCCTAGTCTCGCCTGTAGTCCGATTATCCGTTGCCGAAAGTATCCAAACACAATTGTCACGCGTAGAGTACAGCCGTTCGTCTACTAACACACTAACGCAGCGTTGCTGTTCTTCAGAAGCCTTTGAATCAGACTCTCAACGAATCGGATTCAGAAGGAAAATAATACTTTGGTGGCTCACACCTGGCAGTCCACCGCAATGTCCTGGCAATTATCCGGCACCTCTGCCTTGGCTGAAACACATCCACATTCACTGAGGTTCGCCACATCTTCATCACCGGGTTTCCTAAAGTCTGCAAGCTCTCCTAGTTTGATGGCAACTTCTGGCACTACTACCACTATGGCAACCACACCTCCGCCAAGTCCGACCCGTCCAAACTTTGCAAAGACCTCATCAAAGACAGCCCCCGCGGCAACACCATCTTGTTCAACCACCGCCTCTACCTTTTATTCCCAACCTTTACTTCACCCCATTAGGCATTGCGGACAAAGCAAACCCGTGGAAGAAGTCCCCTCAAATTTTTTATGCTTCCTTTTGCATCACCCCCAGTTCCTTCTGCATCAACGATTGGATCAATAAGGCTAATGAGCCCCCGGTCACTTTCCCTGGCTCCTTCCTGCGCTTCCTCACCCACATCTGGAACCTCCGCATCTCCTTCCCTCACAATGCCATCCTCATTATGGACAATGATGTCTACCGCCTTTGCAAACTCAACCCGGAAATTGCCCCAATGCATGCATATCAGGCATGTGGATACCTTGGCTTTGCTATGGGCCAATCTTTTGGCTGCTGCTTCTGCCCCACTAATTGGGACCCAGTTGCCCAGGCCCGCATTCAAATGGCCTGGTGCCGTTGGCGCCACAAACCTGCCAAAACACTTTGTGCGGCATCCCCTTACGTAGACAATATGCAGCTCAGCCCCGGAATCCCCCCCTCCGGCCATCACACCGTCGTCCAGGCCCATTTGGACTCCACCAACCGCAGGATCTTTGAGGATGACGAGACCATTATCCCAGGCAACCCTTGCATCCGTATCCCCCCGGCTATGCCAATGCAGGTAGACAATCTCTTTACTGCTGACGTCATCTCCACAATCCGACTGACGTCCGCCGCCAGCATCATGTCCCTCCAGGACGTGTTTGGTCTGGACAACCCCTGCCAAGAACAAATCTTGTCCCAGGACAAACTTGACCTGGTGTACACCAAAGAATGGCTCCTGGTTGGGTTTGTTGTCAACTCCCAGTTCATGACCGTTTGCCTCTTGCCCTGCTGCAGCACCAAAATCCTCTCCTACATCCACAAAGAGGCTTGGCTGCTCCCATGCAAGACGGCATCCAACCGTGACTTTGCAACCCTCCTCCGCCTCCTTGGCAACGCTTTCCAACACTATCCATGGGGACTTTGCCACATCCTTGTCTTTTGCAACATCCTATGCAACAGCATCTCTGCTGCCTACCACTTAGCCAAATGCCACGTCAAGACCCGCCCACTACCCCCACACTATGGGTCTTTCCCCACTAACATACAGGCCCGCTTCACATGGCTCCACATCCAAGACCAGGCGGCTTTTGTCTGGCGCCACTACGGCACCGTGTTCATCCCCTCTGCTGCCCAGTGCCCACTCCAGGTCCTTGTTGCCTACCTCACATCCGGCGGCGTGTGCTCTACCCCAATTGGCCACCTCGACCCACGTGACTTTACGTTTGACCACAACACCTCTGATGCCTCACACAGTAGAATTGGTCCCTGCCTCCCGTCACTCCAGATTTTCTACTTCCTCCCCTATTTTTTGGCCCTCTATACTAGGACCAAGCTGCCACGAGCCGACCTGGCCTACGTCCAAATCAACACCCTTGAGTTCCTTGGTGTCCTCCTCTGCCTCATCATAGGACAGCTCTGACATAGCTGCAATCCTACTGCATACCTGCCCTCCCCTCCCCTACGCACGTCATGCAAATAATACAGCCGCCATTGCCTGGTGGATGAAGGCTTTGACCCGGTCGCTCCCCGGCTGCAATGCAGTTTTTCTCCTCTTGGCTTCTTTCCAGAAAGACTCGCCCCTTGGCAGCATTGTGGACTATATTGAAGGCACGGCCAACACCATTGCCGGCTCTGGTGTGTCACGCCCCCACAAATTACCTCTCCCCCCCTCATACCTCGTATCACATGCACCCGCACCCCTTTCACTTTTCACAGATATGCTCTCAGCTAAAGTCACTTGCGTCTTGAACTGCTTTCCTCCCAAGCCGCAAACTCATCTCTCTCCTGGCCTCAACACTCTCATCCGGCTGCAAAATGGTAGCCCCACCAACCCCAGCAAAGCCCGGACAGTTTGTACCCGCCGCCTCCATTTTATCTAGTGAACCTGCCATCACCGCGTCTACAACTCATTGTTTCCTCAAATCCATTGCACCGTCATAACCAAAGCCCTCAACCTCCTGATGGCCCTCTATGCCAGCCACCTCCTCTCTGGCCACAGCTTCCTTTGGAAGACCATCTGTGCTGAAACAGCACTCAAGTACCTCCGGGTGGCCAGCACTTTCCTTTCACATTTTGACCATGACGTTGGCTGCAATGCCTGATGCTGCCCTTTGTTCCCTCGCATCATATGTCCAGAAATTGGGGATGTTATCAAAGCCACCAAGCAATTCGAATCTGTTCCGAACCAGCGCAAACCCTTCACCATCCCCATGTTGCTCCATTACTGCACCCAACATGCCGGTGCCAATGCTGACTCCCTCCCAGCAGCTCTGGTCAACTGGCTCACGTCTAGCCTTGCAGCTGGCTTCTGGAAGAGCGAATGGTGCCACCTCCACGCCCAGTGATTCCTCTCTACCCACTGTCTCAGCTCTGCCAACAACCCTTTTTCCATCACCACGGCTGGCATAACTCTCCATGATGCAAGGGGTGCCGCCGTCCTGCATATGGCCGCTATTGTCTCCCTGACCACAATTATGTGGGTCAGTGTCTGTTGGAGGTGACAAAAAATGGTGAACGCAACGTGTCCAAAGTCTTCTCCCGCAATCACCTCCCAGCCCTCGACATGGTAGCCGCCTGGCTCCACATATTGTAGCGTTACTTCTGTTTCTTCCCTCTCAAGCTGGCACATACCCTCCTCCCAACTCGTCTGCTAGTGCTCTATTGCCCCTGTCAATCTCATATATACTGCATTGCTGACTTCAACGTTGAGTCTGTATTGCACTTGCTGGCACGTGCTGTCTATGGTGTTACATCCATGTCTACCCTCGCCAAGTTCACATGCCACTCCGTATGGATCGACACATGCTGCATTCTCCAGGCGGCAGGCGTGACTCCCAAATTCATCAAAAAACAATTACACTGGAACAGTGACTCTTGGCAAATATTAAAAAAAACTCCACGTGCTTGCGCACCAACACAATACCATCCTCAACAACGCAGTCGCCTTCTTGCCACCCAGCCATTGGTGAACCATTTTCCAACACGATTCCCATTCATGCCTTTTTCCAATACCACACTGTGTAACACATATCACGCCTCCCTTTTCACCAATGTTTCTGCTTCGCATCATTGTCCACAATTTTTACCATTATTCATAAACCATTTTAACACACCATGCTCAGTCCTTTTGATTTACCTTTCCCTGCTCTGTGTCCCCTTGTGTCGCTGGTCCCTGCGACTGCCATGTTGTCTTCCCTCCCCATCCTCAGTTCCTGTGCATTTCCTCCTCTTTCCACAATCCATGTTCCCCAAGTTCCAACAAGTGTCATCCTGAACTAGATTCCCACTGACGTCATTAATTTCTATTTTCACCGCCCGCCTGCAATGACCATTCTGTTTCTCCTTCAATAGAACAGACCATGAAGGTTCGCAACTGTACAAATAGTACAAAATGACACCAACTCAAATACCTACATGTTACTCTACTTCGATTTGGAGCGGGAAGGGTATTTCAACGGCAATTCAATGGCAAACAAGGGAGACAGAGATACAAAAAAATTGAGCTGACAACAACCCTCCTCCAGCCCATATGTTTCCCCTCCAATAGAAGGGAGGATGAGGGTGCACATGTACAAATACTACCACATTTGAATGCCGGCATGTTACTCTACTGATTTGCTGACCGGGAATGGCATTCAATTGGCTATTGGATGGCTATTTGGATAGCAAATCACAAAGATACGAACATCATTTGATGACCATTCTGTTTCACATTCAATAGAGCAGACCATGAAGGTTTGCCACTGTACAAATAGTACAAAATGACACCACCTCAAATACCTACACATTGTTACTATACTTTGTTTTCAATCGGGAAGGGTATCCAAACCGAGTTACAAAGATACGGGAAAACGAACAATGATGACCCATCTATTCACCTCCAATAGAAGGGAGAATGAGGGTTTACATGTACAAATACTACCAGTTTCAAATGCCAGCATGTTACTCTACTAATTTCCCGATCGAGAATGGCATTTGAATGGCCATAACCACATCAAGACGGGAGGGGGGGGCGAAGAATACGGTATGCAAAACTGTGTAAAATCATCCAGAGTATTACTCTAGTTCTCGCCGCTCGCTCTTGCTGTCGCCGCTCGGTCTCGTCCGAGAACTGTTTCGCGGAGTTTGAATCAAATTTTGTGTGTGATTTTAACACGGCAAAATTTCCTCAACACCCTGAAATTCCCACCCCCGCGCAACCCTAGTCATTGCCTCAAAATCATGCAAAAAACAATTCTGTGTACGTGATGCACATTACTCTAATCACGATTAAAAATAATTTATTTCAGTCTCTAGCAGAACCCAATTATTATTCCATACCAACAACAATTACTTCTATTCACTACGAGTAATAAAAAAGAAATCTTGACTCAGTATTAATTCCAAAATATTCAGCTCCAGAATAACAATTTGATTCTGCTCTCCTAATTCTGAATTCTTTTTCTGGATTACAATATTCCTTTTTTAACTGTAAATTCAATTATGTTTTGTTTAATGTTATTGGAATGTATTATTTTTCCTCCAATATTTTTAATATTCTCAATATTAAGTTCTCAATTACTAGTAGTTTTGTATTATGTATGTACTGTTATTTTCTACATTAATTCAAGTGATAAATTGGCATTTATCAATGCTGTAATTGCCGGATCAATATAGACCTTCCTTTTCTTTTTCTTTTTGGGTCCACTGCAACTACTGGAGCTGCTACTAGTACTATTTGCATCACCACGCTTATAGGTGTATGGTGTCAAACTTTCTTTCCTAAATCTCTACCTCATCATTTCCTCCAGTTCCCTTCCTGTATCTGGCTGATTGCGCAGCAGCTTGACAACTTTGTCGCACAAATCACTGAACAACTCTCGTCCTTCCTCCATCCATCCATTTCTGCTACCACAGTCTGAATCACAGAATTTTTTTCTCTCGGAATGCTGGCATCACCCTTTTGCTACTACTGGCTCACCCATACATGATGCTCATTGTAGATCACTATCAATGCGAATGCTTCATCCGCTACAGAAAATATATCACTCAGCAAGTTTCTCTCCTTTTGTTGTTTGAAATTGGAGTTCGTTGGATTGATTGCGGACATGATTCTTGTAACAAAATAATAGAAATCTTCATTTTCAGCGTCATTGTATTTCCTGTATTGAGGGTTTAAAATACCTGTATCCTCATTTTCTGTGTCTTGAATAACTCCAACAGTACCAGGGAAGGTGATAGGGACTTGACCTTTGCTGTTATTGGCTGTACGGAAGTATCATCAGTATCAACGGGCAGCATGTTAGTGGCGTGAGACCAAAAATAGATTCCAAAATTCCTAATTTCAACAACAAATCCCCCAACATGTATTTACCTATCCAGTTTTTTCTTGCCAAGCTTTGTGAGTTGTGCCTCAATGCAGTCAGTACTGTTACTACTCTCTTCCTATAAAAGGAACAGAATGACGCCTTTGGTATATTTGGTGGCACCATAACGGCTTGTGTTTTAACTGCCATTTCTGTTACATGCGCTGCTACCTTGCCATCGATAGGGAACTTCATGTTACGGTACCAATGTTTTTTGATGCATTCCCTTAGCTGCTTGTCCATTGTTTCAGTCGTATCACTCAAAACTTTAAGAAGATTGTTATCTGTTATATGCCCATATTTGCCGGTAATTGTACTCACTTGTTGTTGTGTGTCGCCGGCATTGCATCTCCCATCTCCCTGCATGGTTGCCTTTGTCTGTTGATGTACCAATATTACCTTTCCCACCCCCATATGTTGTTCCCTCTGCAGTTGTCGTAACTGTTTGGCCACTCCCTGTGCCAATATGTCATATGGGACTTGTTTCATGACACGTCTCACAACATCCTCAATATTGCAGCACTCACCGTTGGATGTTTTCTCTACCACCTTGGTTGTTGCCCCTTTTCCCTGTTGGTTCATTACTGTAGTGGTGGGTGTTTTGGTCATGCTCAGTGCTGCTTCGTTACTCTGGTTGATGGTGGTGTGATCGTCCATGTTTGGAGTGGTAGTAGTGTTGCCAGAATCATTTTTTTACTGTTGCCCTTGACTGCGTTAATAGTTTTGGTATCACTGCCACAAATTTTGTTAGTAATTGCTGTGTTTGTTTTCACTCTTCTTTTCTTACCGTTGTTGTCCCCTGTAGTTTGATGATCACCAGGATAGATGGTTTTGTTGTTTTGAAGGATTTTTCCCTCTGATTTATTGCTTCGTCATGTCTTTCTGAGAATATTCATATTTTTTATTTTATTTTGTAAATACTGTGCCAACCAAGAAGCATGTGTTTATTTTTGTGTGGTTTTGTGTGTGTTGTACTATAATTTTTTGGGGTTTCTTGTGCGTGTACAGTGTTTTGTGTGTGTTTTGTGTTTTGTGTTTTGTGTTTTGTGTGTTGTGTGTGTGTGTGTGTGTGTGTGTGTGTGTACGGTGTTTTGTGTTTCGTGTGTGTGTTTTATGTGTGTGTGTGTGTGTGTGTGTACGGTGTTCTGTGTGTGTACAGTGTTCTGTGTGTAGACAGTTTTCTGTGGGTTCTGTACCATGATGTTTGCCCTTAACTTCTTCTGTGTGCTGTCTGGCTTGTGCGCACCCTTATTTTTTAAATATAAGTAGATCACGTACCTGTGCAAGCCACCACTCCTGCGCCATAATTTTTCAAAAGGGAAATATTTGATAACACTAAGGTTATGTATTTAAAGCCTCTTGTCATCTGTAGAATCCCGTATACTGCACCAAACAGCATACTGTCTTGTTGTGTGCCATTTGGATAGACAAACCACAACATTTTTTGTATTGCAAGTGTACTAAATAATGTTCGCAATATGCATTATATGAATCATGAAAAAAATATTCATGCCCTCCTTTACCTGTTACTGTGTTAGTCATCACCCAATAAGTCATCTTGTGCCCTGGATTTGCACCAAACATCCTTTCTTGTGTTCCATTTGGAGAAAGAAACCACAACATTTTCTGTATTTTGTGTGGCAAAGTTGTTCCCAATATGCATCAGATGAGTCCTCAAAAAAGGTTTCATGCCGTCCTTTACCTGATACTTTGGGAGTCATTACCCAATAAGTCATCTTGTGCCCTAGATTCCCACCAAAAAACCATCTCTTGTGTGCCATTCTGACAGACAAACCACAATATTTCCAGCATTCTGTGGGGCAAAGTTGTTCCCAATATGCATTTGATGAGTCATGAAAAAAATATTCATGGCCTGGACCTGATACTTTGGGAGTCATTACCAAATAAGTCAGTTTGTGCCCTGGATTTGCTGTTTGCACCAAAAATACCCTCTCGTGTGCCATTTGGAGAGTCAAACCACAACATTTCCAGCACACAGAATGTTGTTCCCAATATGCATTTGATGAGTCATGAAAAAAATATTCATGGCCTGGACCTGATACTTTGGGAGTCATTACCAAATAAGTCAGTTTGTGCCCTGGATTTGCTGTTTGCACCAAAAATACCCTCTTGTGTGCCATTTGGAGAGTCAAACCACAACATTTCCAGCACACAGAATGTTGTTCCTAATATGCATTTGATGAGACATGAAAAAAATATTCATGGCCTGGACCTGATACTTTTGGAGTCATTACCAAATAAGTCAGTTTGTGCCCCCTGGATTTGCTGTTTGCACCAAAAATACCCTCTTGTGTGCCATTTGGAGAGTCAAACCACAACATTTCCAGCATTCTGTGTGGTAATGTTGATCCCAATATGCATCAGATGAGTAATGAAAAAGTTATTCATGGCCTGGACCTGATACTTTTGGAGTCATTACCAAATAAGTCAGTTTGTGCCCTGGATTTGCTGTTTGCACCAAAAATACCCTCGTCTTGTGTGCCATTTGGAGAGTCAAACCACAACATTTCCAGCATTCTGTGTGGTAATGTTGATCCCAATATGCCTCAGATGAGTAATGAAAAAAGTATTCATGGCCTGGACCTGATACTTTGGGAGTCATTAGCAAATAGTCAGTTTGTGCCCTTGATTTGCACCAAAAATACCCTATTGTGTGCCATTTGGGGAGACAAACCACAACATTTCCAGCATTCAGTGGGGCAAAGTTGTTCCCAATATGCATCTGATGAGTCATGAACAAATTATTCATGGTATTTACCTAATACTTTGGGAGTCATTAGCCAATAAGTCAGTTTGTGCCCTGGACTTGCACCCAAAATACCCTATTGTGTGCCATTTGGAGAGACAAACTAGATCATTTCCTGCATTCTGTGTGGCAATGTTGTTCCCAATACGCACCAGATGAGTCATGAAAAAATTATTCATACCCTGGACCCTATACTTTAGGAGTCATTACCCAATAAGTCAGTTTGTGACTACTAGTAGGAAAATAGTGTAGGAAAACACGTAAGTACATTTGTTACGCAAATTTTGTACTAAAAATTAGCTAGTATGAAAATAGTGTAGGAACATGTAGCGCAATTCGGTTCGCAAATCTACTACTAAAAATGAGCTAGTAGGAAAATAGTGTAGAAAAACACCTACATAGAATCCGTACGCAAATTCAGTACTAAAAATTATCTAGTACAAAAATAGTGTAGGAAAATATGTAGGTAGATTCGGTATGCAAATTCAGTACTAAAAATAATCTAGTACAAAAATAGTGTAGAAAAACACTTACGTAGATTCATTACCCAAATTCACTACTAAAAATAAGCTGATACAAAAATAGTGTAGGAAAACACGTACCGTAGGCAGATTTGTTATGCAAATTCAGTACTGAGCAAATATTTTTGAGAAAATTCATTCATCGAGCTGGCCTGAGTTAGCTGCTACACTACTTTAGCGAGCCGGCGCACTTTCTAGATTTTCAATGGATACATACTGATACGTACGGCTTGCTTAAGTAGCGGCTAACTCAGGCCGGCTGGCTTGGTTTAAAGAAAATTAACTCAGGCCAACTGGCTCGGTTTTTTCAAAAAAGTTTAAACAAATACGATACTGGTAGGTTAAGTGTCAAATTTAATAAACATACTGCATTTTACTAGTAGTAGGAAAGATACTCTTTTTTCTGGCGGTAACACACTGTGAAAAAAAACACAGTGAAAAGTGATTTTACACTGTGATTTCACAGTGTGATTTCCACTGTCGTGGGCCAAAAAAATACGTTCATAAATCATTTGAAAGACCTCATTATCCAACTTATCTGAGTAGAGTGGTACTTCTGGCAGCACTTTGTCCAAGAACGTGGGATCGGACCCTCTTTGAGCTTAACAATCTGTTCTCAGATGTTTTAGTCCGGAATTACAGCCTTGTACTGCAGGACAGTAGAAATCATTGGACGAGAGGTTAGTTGCTGGATAGACTTTGTTGTTCTTGGACTTGATTATCCAAACACAGATGTCTTGAAAGCACAAAATCTGCATCCCTTGCATCTTTATCAACGGGAACAAGATCCTGTTTTTTGTGACATAGGAGTAAGAGGTCTTTCGAGGTGCGACGTTTTCCCTGGAGGTACCGCAACGGCAACAACAACAACAACAACAACAAGTTAATGGTGAAAAGGACGGAAAACTTGTGAAACGAAGGTGCGTTGCTATTCTTCCCTAGAGTTGCATTGCTAGAGCTGCGGGTATTCTTTTGGTTTCTGATCTATCTTTCTTTTAATTTTATTATGAAACAAGGGAACAACAGATTGGAACAACGGATCGGAACATTGGACCGGAACAACGATCATTGGAACAATGATCATCAGAACAACGGATTGGAACAACGGATTGGAACAACAAGTTGGAACAACGGATTGGAACAACCAACAACAAATTGGAACAACGGATTGGAACAACGATCATCGAAACAACGAACAATTGTTCATGTAGGTTTGCATGTAAATTGTATTATTCTTTTGTAATCATTTACTCTACATAAATAGGAGATACTCACCTCAACATTTTTCCATTATTATATTATATTGTTATAGATTTGCAACAGCAACAGCAATCAAACCGCAACAGCAATCAGGCTGCAAAAGCAACAGCAATGGCAACGAATTGTCAGCAACAACCACAATTACACCAACAAATCGCCGGTAACATCGGCAAAAAGTCGTTGGCAACAACGGCAACAGCGGCAAAACAACATTAGCAACAACGGCAACAACGACAACAAATCGTCGGCAACAACCGCAACGTATCATTGGCAAGAACGGCACCAACGGCAACGAGAGCAACAACAGCTGCAGCAGCGATCAGCCACAGCAACAACAGCAAAAAATCGTCGGCAACAACGGCAACAACGGCAACAAGAACGACAACGAATTGTCGGCAACAACAGCAACAACGGCAACAACCGCAACGAATTGTTGGCAACAACAGCAACAACAGCAACAACAGCAACAGCAGCAACAGCAGCCGCAGCAGTGATCCGCCGCAGCAACAACGGCAAAAAATTGTCGGCAACAACCGCAACAACCGCAACGAATTGTTGGCAACAACCGCAACAAATTGCCGGCAACAATGGCAACAACCGCAACAAATTTCCGGCAACAACAGCAACAATGGCAACAACGGCAACAACAACAACGAATCGTCAGCAACAACCGCAACAACCGCAACAAATTGTAGGCAACAACGGCAATGAGAGCAACAGCTGCCGCAGTTGCAATCCTTAATGGCAACAAATCACCGTACAACAACGGCAACCTATGCAATGGGATTCAAAAGGACACCAAGAAAGCAAATTGCAGAAAGAGCAAAAACACAAAGAGCAAACAGACAACAGACAACAACAACGGAGAAGTAAACAGAAAATGTCTTTGAATTTTCTGAAGATTGCAGCACCGTTGTCGACGAGCCATGAAACTTATACAAAATTGTCTCAGATAAAACCAAAGAAGAAGAAAATGAATAGGCGTCCAATTTGCAAAGAAGGTGTCGAGACAATAGTGTTGAAAAACAAATACCAAACAACTGTGGTGAAAGGTAAATACATGGAAACAAGTTGGGGTGGCAAAATAGTTGGAAAGAAGAACTATCAATTGGCACAATTATGTGCAATTGACAATTTCTAGACATTGGATAGTACAAAAGATGAGCATATTCTAGGGTTTGACAATTCTTAACCATCGTTGCGCATTTTTGTGAAAGTTTCCCAAAAGTTTGCAGAACGACACTTGGCTTCAAACAAAAATATCAAAGTTTTAAGAAAATTTGCTCAGGCAATTGTTGGAGCAAAACCAAAAGTTGCCAGAGGACAGGAGCGTGGTAGTATGAATGACAGATATTCTATCATTGGGATTTGACCAGAGAGATTGTCTTCCAATAATGGTGTGTACATCTGACGTATGTATTCAAAAAACATGTGGAACCCAGCATGAAACTAGAGCTCGAAGAGACAGTATGAAATTCCTTTTGTGCCTATCTATCAAACTGGAGACGCGATCAAACAAAAGGTGCGATTGTCTCTTACAATTAAAGTTTGATACTTAGCAATCCGTGCAAGCATCATTCTTACAGTCAAAGATAGTGAAGGTTGAAGCTCAATGATCGAAGAAGAACACACACTAGAGGTTCGCATATGCACTCTTTTATTACATGTGCTGTTTTGAAGAAAATACAACAGAGGTTCGAGTACTTGCTCACGAATCTGTTTTTCTGCTGGCTGAATTAACTGTGCTGTATTAGCGGCAGCACCATATAAAATATTTTGTATCCGTAACATATCGTGCTGTATTAGCAGCAGCACGATCTTTAAAGCAATAGCTTACTCTTCAGCAAGCTAACACGCTTATACTTTTAGATTATTTGATTATTCAACCTTAAACCTTGCATCAGTTGCCCTGCAACCCATTGTAGAACTACAAGCTTAAGACCTAACTGACTGAGCCCACTGGTAGTCAGCATAGGTCTGGTCGGGTGTTGTAACTAGTATGCCCGATCATAGTGGAATCAGAGAAATATTAGAACAAACAGACCGGCACCTCAACCGGCCTGCAGACATTACGTCGGACGTACATGCCTCTGCTGTCGTCCTTGCCTTTGGATTGAGTCAGCTCAACAGCCACTTTTGGAAGGAAATTAACAGACAGCAGTGCAAATTGTGACGCATATGCATCACAGTTTAACTCCTGTGGAAACATGTATTGAGGATGAAATGGCCATGTTGTCTGAGATTATATTTTGCACAACGCTAAATATCATTGGGTAGCATGCATTAGCGTTTTCGATTGGTCGCAATTATCATTCACGATGCCATGTCAATGACAATATGTATTATACTTGTTTAACAGTTATTGCTCCATCAGATGTATCTGCTGACTATGTGATTTATTATTTTGTTTTCCCCATGTACGGAATCAAAGTCCTGTCAAAATCGGGGGACACACTGCTGTTTAACCCATTGGTGTATCATAGCTGTTTGAATCCCAAATCCAAAGGTTGTTATATTATGAGTGCGTACGTATCTTGCAAAACTGTACTAAGAAGCAATCCAAATCCATTATAACAATAATAAACGATAATTTAAATTTTGCCATTCCATTCCCTTCTGTTGTTTTACTCCCCCCCTCATGCAATCCATATGGAGGAGCAATCAATTGATACAAATGACCATTACGCTACGATTGATACAGAGGAGCAATACAATACGCTTGGTACCTGCAATCCATCCTGGCTCGGTGGTTCGCCCCTTGACTGCTGGTCCACAAGCGCATTCTGAATGTTCCCCCCGAGGCCGTCCATCCTGTGCAGAGCCTCGATGATCCTTGAGGAACAATACTTTATTTCTCATGGCACGATTTTGATTAAGTAATACTAAGTTATTAATAGTGTAGGTAAACAATTGTGTATTAGATGTGTCAGAGGAGACCTCACTATCATCACCATTGTTCGATGTCATTGAACTGTAATCACCTGAATTAGTAGCATCGTCATTATTGTCGCTGTCCTGTTGAACAATAGTGCATTGGGAGTACAGTGTATCTTCATTAGGCAAAGATGAGGTTCTCTTGTGGAATTCATCCAGCCAAGCCCTTCGGTTTGAGACAACTAGATATGAGTTTGTTTTGAAGGTACCCATTGCATCGAGTTGTGGGACAACTGCTACATTGGAAGCAATGCTGTCAACATGAAATAAGAACATACAGTTTTTGTCTAAAAACCCCTTGTCACAAAGGATGAAACCGTTGGTGTTGGAGTTGATTCAAACTTGGTCACTGCTGCATAGGTGTCTTCATCTGCAATTTTGTATTCAGAAACAAATGAGTAAGAAGGCTCCTTCAGATTGTAGAGTTCAAGAAAACACAGAATTTGGCAGGGTATTTCACATGCATTGACATCAAACAATGCCCAATCATACCAAACAGAGTTGAGTTGGCCACTGTCAGAACAATACAAAGGGTGGCTTGGAAACAAATTATTTTGCTGTGTGCAGGGGTCAAGCCTGTTATGTTCAGTAAATCTTTTGACAGAGGAAGAGTCCTGCAAAAGTAAAAGAACCTTGTGACATACAAAAGTCAACACGATGGGAGACAAATAAGGCTTTGTTTTCTTGGATGACCTAACCCATCTCATAGTACTTGCCACATTGTTGTTAATGAGCACATGAAGCTTCAGGAGGGATTTGATTAACAGAAACATCTTCTGTAGACCCTAAATTGAACTTCGAAGTACTAGCTAATCGTAGCAGCATATTTTTTCTTCCTGTCTCTTTGTCGTTTGCATAATCAATGTGGCAGCATTCTGTTGAGTGTTCTTCGACGGTGCTTTGATTTCAGTTTTTTGATATGATTCCCAATACAAAGAGTCCCATCCACATGGCAATCCACAAAACTTCATGTAGTCAACCAGGTGAAAGTAGAGATGGTTTTTGATCAGTTTTGTTCCCATGCCGCCTCTGAGGCAGGTGAAATTGATACAATTGATAAAATGGATTATCATCTTGTTGGGGAGATGTTCCAATCCAGAAATGGTTATATTTCCATGCTTCAAGAATTCTTCCATTGAGATGATCAGTTCAATGACCTCTACCTATTTCTGAATAAATGTCCCATCTTGGATGATGTTTATTGCCACATTGGAGACAAGGGTGATCAGAATAGAAATGAGCATTCCGGAATAATCATGCCCCTCCTTTTTGGTGATGGAGAGAAGCTGACTTGAAAACTTTGTTCTAGGGAAATCATGGTCCAATTGCCTTGACAAAAGGGCTCCACATATCTGAGCAAGTCTGCCAATAGTACCTGCTGTACCATTTGTGTTTAAATCAGGTGCGTATCAACACTTAGGGCTGCCTTTTAACAAAAAAGCAAGTGATTCTACTGCCATCTGTGCTACACCCAGTTGATGCATATGCAAACACTCACCAGGAATAGCAAAGTGAATGTTGTTGATATTACAACCAAAATTGAAGCTATGAAAAGTGTTTTTCATAGGGTGGTGAGAAATGCTTTTGAAGCAATCCTTGTATTCCCTTGCAAACATGTTTGGGGGTGTTTCAAAATCATCTGGAACCCAGAGTCAGGTCTGTTCCTCCACTTGGGCTTTTGGTTTATGGATGACATGTGTTGGACATGTACAATGACAGCACAATTTCTTTACCTTTTCCGTGTATGATCTGTACCTTCCACATAGTTTGCCATGAAGTTCTGTATCACCAACAACAAATGCTATGGCAAATTTCATTTTCACTTTGTACACTTTTCCTGCGTATGGAAGAAAATTCCACTCCAACCCCCCCTGCATTTTACATACTTGCTTGAAAGATTGCAAAGCAGCTGCCAGTGCAGTGTGTAGATTTTGTATATTATCTTTTGCCATTTTTTTTTTCTTGTGTTTTATACTCTCAATTTCAGTGTCGGGATGAAAATAAATTGTGGTCCAAGCATCAGGTCCTTTTCTTTCTTCAACATTGAAACTACCAAGAGTCATGTTGAGAGGAGTGAGTGAGAGACAACCATGTGCATCCAAGCTGATTCCATCCATGTAGAAAATGATCGGAACGAGGATTTCCTCATTTTCATTGCAGATCTGCTTCCACAATTCCGTCCACCAAGAGCCGTGGTGTAGTTCTGTTATGTATGTTTCGTTAGTGATTGGTGGGTTGTTTTCAGGTGAAAGAGGAGTCTAGACATTGGGAAAAGATAATTTTCTTTCTTGCATCAATTCCTTATTGGTCAGAAGGAAATGACGTGCATCTGGGAAGGATTGAACAAACATTTGGGTTGATAGATTGCCTGGTAACCAGTTGATTACTATGTGTGGCTCAAACTTTGAAGGTAGTGCTGAAGTCAACACCATGAATATTTTGACATTCGTTTGCCCATTGAAAATAGATTTGAATGTGTTTAGAGGTAACTGTGTTTTGCCATTGGATTGATGAGCTTTGTTTCAGCAATGAGCCTATTCGGAGGTGAAAAATAAACATGGGATCGGATCAATTGCTCTCTTTCATTGATGTTTGGTTGGGATGCAGTGGGTTCCGCGGCATCCATATCATTGTCGTTGTGAATAGGAAGGCAAATTTCTCCATGAATAACCATGTCCTTGTTGCTGTTGTTGTCTTCTGAAGGAAACAACTGTGATTCAATTAGATTTCTGTCAAATTGTAGAAAAAAATAAATTTTGTATTACATGACTGTTTAGTACTGAGTTGGAGTTTTCATTGGAGGATAGATTGTTATTGTGAGCAGCAGCAACAGCGGCAGAGGGTGGAATTGGACCATTCTTGGTCAATGTCAAGCCATATTGTGAAGGGGAATGGCAAACTGTAGTGGATTCTTCTTTTGCAGATGACAAAAATTCCATTAGGTTATGGTTTACATAGGAGGCATAGCACAAAGCTCTTGAATCAAGGTGACGTGACAGGCCTCGTGAGACATATCAGTATGTGTCATGGGAAGAGGAATCTTGTCTGCTTCCGCTGAATGTCTTGGACTTGCCCTTTGGGAAATGCAGCAACAACAGAAGAATGATTTGGTTATTTTCGTATAACAACCCTTCTTGAAGTGACGTGGATTTTTATTAGGTTTTGACATGTTGTTTTATTGGCAGCGGGGAGGGGAAGAGATGGTTCTGATGTTGGTGTTAAATGAACATGATGAATATGAGCATGATGCTATTGGAACAATAATGAAAAGACACGACGTGACATGAAAAAAGACACGACCTGACATGGAAAAAGATACAACGCGGCAACGGAGCAAATAACGCTTCTTAAAATAGTTTTATTCCATATCTTGGGTTAAGGTTAGGAAGTTTGGTAGCGGGAATTAGATTTTTAAAATCAACTGAGTCAAAAATGAGAGATCAAGGGACATTTTGAGTCCTTGGGGAGAGCTTTTGTCACAACCTGAGGGGGGTTGAAACTCTTCACCACAAAACATTGTGAATTTTAAAAATTGCCCTTGCGTATAACAAAACCAGGGTGGATTTTATCAAAATAGAGCTTGCAACAGGCCGCATTGGGTCACGTGACAGTCATCGGACAATACAAACCTTGCTTCCTCGAGCTATATTCGTGATGATTTGTTGGGCTAATTCTGGTCTGGACCCAAATTAACAAAATTATCTCTGGTCACAGCCGGACTTAACTGTTTGTACATTTACTATTACTTGTTACTTCTACAGAAATTAGTACCAGAAATGCTGCTACTTCCCACATCTCTTCTTTTTGTTTGAACCAGTTGTCTGTAGAAAATGTTCCAGTTTTACCAGCCCCCTAGCTGGTATCACAACTGAAACTAGTAGCCCTGAAAAAGTCATCATGGCTATTGTTGCTACAAGCAGTGCTTATCTGTGCTGTACTCCTAGTACTACTACTAGCAAAACAAGCACCACTCCTTGTTCTACATGTGTGCTGTAGTGGCCTTGTTGCTCCTCATACTAGCCCCTCTCCTTATCAGCTGTGTTGCTCTTCTAAGCCTTGCTCCTCTGAGTCTTGCTCCTCTGAGCCTTGCTCCTCTGAGCCTTGCTCCTCTGAGCCTTGCTCCTCTGAGCCTTGCTCCTCTGAGCCTTGCTCCTCTGAGCCTTGCTCCTCTGAGCCTCGCTCCTCTGAGCCTTGCTCCTCTGAGCCTTGCTACTCTGAGCCTTGATCCTCTGAGCCTTGATCCTCTGAGCCTTGATCCTCTGAGCCTTGGTCCTCTGAGCCTTGATCCTCTAAGCCTTGATCCTCTAAGCCTTGATCCTCTAAGCCTTGATCCTCTAAGCCTCGAACAGTCACAATTAGGTGTTTTTAATTTCTTCACCCCCTCAAAGTACCTCATCCTCACAAAAGAAAATAGGGTGATTTATGATAAATGTTGAGGTTAAGGTAACTTTTCCTGAAAAACAACTCTCCTCACTGTTGAAATTTGAGGCATCGAAATTTACGCCGACGGCCATTGGGTGATTCCCAAAATAGTCTGGGCAGGGGCCCAGATTTAATTCTGTACCATTTTGACCCAGAAACCGGTTGACATAAGCTCACAACAACTGGTATCTGGGTCCCTACCCAGATTTGCTTGAAATCCAGCATGGAATTCCGGACTGAGGAAAATTTCATTCCCTTATACTCACCTAACAGACAAGTCATGCATCCAGCGGATCCAACGGATGGCCAATTTTGGCTGCTGATACATGGCAAAAACTTTCAATCAAATAATACTACCACTTTGTATAATTTATATTGCTTTATCTGCTGGTGTTGCTATGTGACAACGATGAGGAAGGAGATACATATTCAGCTCCGGACATAATTTTTATATGGTAACATCATCAGTGAGCACATCAGCGAGCACTCCTACTAGTATGGCACCGATAGCCAATATATGAACACGGGCTGGACGCAGGTCGGGTGTGACCAACTACAGCAAAACAGAACTCATCGAATTGCTACACACCATCAGATCAATCCTTCCCATTGGTCCCAAGCAATGGGATTAAGTCACCCAAATCCATAGAGACAACTTCCCTGATACTGATAGAACTGTTCCCAACCTCCGTAGGAAATACACAAAACTTTACCGGAAACAAATGCCTACTGGTGATCCAAATTGCCCCAAGGAGGTGAAGTTGGCGAAGAAGATCAGGCGTTTGATTTATGATCAGGCAGAAATTGGTGATGGAGAAGAGGAGTTTGATATGGAAGAAGGATACATCAATAACAACCACATAAGTCGTAGTGAGGACAAGGACTCTGACAATGACATTCTTCTTCCTCCAATTCCACTCTGTCAACCTTCGCAAGCAACGGAACCAACCCAGCCAACCCAGCCAACCCAGCCGACCCAACCAACCAACCCACCCAACCCAACCCAACCCAACCCAACCAATCCAACTACCACCGCTACCTCAGCCTTCCCAATAAGCAACTTCAAACAAAAACAAGGTCACCAGGATTGCAAACGGACAGTTGAATGCATTCGTGCACGTACCACCTTCCCCAGCAGTACCCCAGCTTATGCGCTTGCGGTCCTCTTCTTCCTCAACCGCAGGAGCCACCAAGAGACAGTGCAAGAGCTCCAAAGTCAACGGCCATCCTTGCTTTCTTGAGAGAGAACTCTGAGCTCGAGAGGGAACAAAGGAGAGAGCAATCCCGGCTTGAGAGGGAAGAACGAACAGGCCATGATGGAATCGTTGAAGTCGGCCATTGTTGAAATTGCCTCCTTATTTGTACGACAAATTTCTAATTCCAATTCCGGAAATGAAGCTAAAAATTCCCCCCAAGCCGGCAATTCCACTTAAGGCTTTGGTTCATGTTTAATGGCAAGAAGATCCAAAGTAGTTTCAGAATCAGAATCTGAATCCAAATCAAATAAATCAATCAGAATCCAAATCAAATAACCATGAATCATCAGATGGGTTCAAAACGACTGGATTGCTGGTTCGGTGTGAAACGACTGGATTGGTTTGGTTCGAAACGACTGGATTGGTTCGTGCAACAATCTGTTGTTGGTAGATTCTTTGGGCTTGAAGAGTCCAAAGAATCTTTTGTCGGTGTTGTCGGTAGACTTTGTCTTGAAGAGCCTGAAGAATCTGTTCTTGTTTGGAAATCACCATGTTGCTTTTGGTTTTGCAAGAAAAGACATTATGAGCTTTGCAACTTGGAAAGAAAATGAAATAATGAATTACTAGTAAAAATAATGAATTATTAGTAACTACTAGTAATAACTCATGCAAAATCTTAAAGTTGGTAGTACATGAAAGTCTGAAATCAATTGGAATCAAATCGATGGGAATCAACGATTCCCACGTCGATTCCCATTTCCATGTATGGAAGAACTGATGGGATTAACCCCGTCCGGCGCTGTGTTGAACCCCTCTTAAGGAGTTGAACCCCTGTTAAGGAGTCGTACAATTTTTACGAACCCAAACACCAAAAGCGAAACTACTGCTCCGGATAGATTGAAACTACTCGTATGAAGTACTCGTGTCCTTCCAGCAAGCTCTAGCAAGCTCTAAGCTCATAATTCAGCTCATAATTCATAAAGTTAGCAACAGCAAAAGCTATGTCCAAATCTCTACTAATTGGTCGTTAATCGGCCTCTTTATCTACTACACTTTACACTTTACAATGGAACAATCAACCAACCGATCGACCATGAATCGACCATGGTGGATTTGGATTTGAACAATCTACTCACTCAACAACAATCTACTCAACCATTCAAAGCGAAATTTTAACATCAAACCACATCAAACCCTAAGTCTAGCTTTCAAATCGAACCTTAAGTCAAAACATCCAAGTCCATCAGAACACCCAACGGCTCACCGGCTCACTGGCTCAACGGCTCACCTACTCAAACATGCCGGTCGTGTCCTTCGTTGGCTTGTTGGCGTAAGAGAAGTATCCATCTGTTTGATGCATAAAAACATTCAGAACCTGGTTGTGGCCGATGGTACTTGTTTGGTAATTGTACAGAAGAATCACCAGATTCATTGTGACCTTCCGATCTCCAAATGTCTCCAATAGGAGCTTGTCTTTCAATCGCGGAAACTGCCCCTGGATCATACACATTCCCCACTCTGACAACTGTTCGAAGGGATGTTGCTTCTCTGTTCAACAGAATAGCCTCTGGGGTATCCGGATCTGTCCGAGAACTTTGCACAAGGCAGTGAAGTCTCCTGGTGGCAACCCTAAACGCAGAGTCAACGTAAACCACCATGATCAGCAATTGTGCTGTCATGGCAGCAACCAGGGCAGTTGTAATTGCAAATACAGATTCTCCCATCGGGCACAAAGACAAAGACAATGTTGACATAAGTGTCACTGACCCAACTGTTGTAAAAGTAACTCTGAACCAGCATCCAATCCAAAGAATGCTGAATTTTGACTTTGAGTCCATCTGCAGCGGCCCAGACTCAACGTTGTTGCAGTCTTGGGTATTTGGCGCCATTTGCGGCAATGGATTCCTCCACTTCTTCTTCTGTTGGGGTTTTCACAATTGCCTTTGGATGCTTCTGCAATACAAACAAGAGAACCTTCCTGGAGAACTTCAACCATTTGTACACGGCAGTGGAGGTGAGCTTAAATGCCATAGACACAGATCTTGCAACAGATCCTCGTGTTCTAAACCAATGAAGTACTAGACCAAGACAGCAACTTGCGTTTGCCTCATACTTTCTTCCACTCCATACTCCATTCACGTTGACCTTCCGCTTTCGAATGCATCCCATGTTTTTGTTGGCAGTGTACACATCAAATACTGGTTGAAACATGCCTAGAAGATCGCGAAAAACCTTGTGGTCGACACCACAGCAGTTGAGAAGAGCCTGGTCATTCCCTGACTGGAATAGATAAAGAAAGGGGGATTCTGAATGGCGTCGAAGGGCTATCCTTGGTGTTCTCCTACCTCTTCAGCACCTTTCTTTGGCCGTGTCCGCATCAGCATCGCCATCCTCACCATCTCATAAAAGATACAAGGAAACAAGCAACTCAAGTGACATGGTCAACCGATCAACAAATATTATGTTGTCATCGGTTGAGTACTATCAGTTGAGTTGCTGAAAGCCGAACTTGCAGTCGCTGAAAATTTCCGTATTTAAATGACCCACATTTTTAATCGCATCAAGACAACAATTTGCAATTTTTTAATCGTATCAAGTGGACAAATTCGGCCATTAAAATAGTCCGCGTGAAGGATTCCTTATTCCAAAAACGAGACTTTGCACACTGGCCCGCCAAAATCTGGGTATGGTGATTTTCATTTCGGATATACAAAAATTTGGGCCCCTATCATCTGGGGCCACGGAAAAAATGGAATGATTTCAAAATAAATCGGCGTGATCTCCGCGCTTTTTTTTGGAGGCGCCACTTTTTTTTTCTCGCCGCTTTTTTTTCATCCAATTTTTCCGTACGGTAGTTTCCCCCCCCCTATTTTTTTTTGGTTCACTCGAACTTCGACACTACGTAGGATTGAACGTAGTTTCTCTAGTAGTATCTCATCAACTCCAGCCAATACATAAAACCAACCTTAAACTCCAGGCTCCAGGATAATCTTACCATAAACCATGATGTGACATCATGTTCAAAAACCAAAAACCGACGCAACAGACAACCTGAAACAGACAAACAAGAACAAATCATGATAGTAACAATAGCTTTTATAGGAGACAAAAAGGTATCGCGTTTAAAGCACTACAATGTTGCAACCACATATAATAATTTCGCGGAGCAATTTGAATCAGAATTCAAAATTTAAAAAATCTACAGTGGACCGGTTTGGTTTTCAAATCAGAATTTAAAATGTACAAGGCAAAATCGATTAGGCCATCTCCTCTCCAGCCTCAACCTACTTGGGATTATTGGACAAGGAAATGAAAGATTAATGCAAAAGCAATACAGATAGCCTCAACTCCAAGGGATTATGACAAACATCTCGAACGTGCTGGGGTCAAACATTTCTTGTTTCTTTGCAACTCCTTCTGCCGTAGGTGTAACAACGCAGATCATCTCTTCTATTGGATCGACCGCCAGCTCATCTGTCCACAGTGCGCACTAGTAGACATGAAAGTTTCTAGAAGCGAGAGAAAAAGGTAAGAAAGAGAAGCAAGACAAAAAACGGCCGCAGAAAGCTTGGTGCAGAAAGAAGAAAGGAGAGGCCAACAAAAACAAAAGGCAACGGCAAAGGGTAAATAATATGAGGTAGAAAGTGCAAAAAAGCTTGTGGCAAAGCGCAAGAATAGGAAATCGACGCCGAAAGAAAGCGCTCCTTCTATGGGCATCGATTGCTTTTTGCCACAGCTCCCAACAAATTTATCACAACAGCGCTTTGATGAAGATCCCCCCAATGCCAGCGAGGGGAAAGGTGCCAACAAAAACGCCACTTCCACTGTGGAAGCAAAGAAAAGCGAGTCCCTATTGATGGCTGAAGATAAAAACAGCAAGAAGATTGACAATGAGAAGTCAAACAAGGACAACGACAACGCTTTTGATTCTCCAGCAGGTGATGATGGCAATCTTAGTGGCGTCACAAGTATTCTAGGTGGTAAAGATCATGGTGACCATGACAAAATTGATGATTGCATGAGAAACGATGATAGTGGTAAGCCATCGGAGCAAGACAAATGTACAGAATTGATGCCAAAGAATGATAGTACCAAAAACTTGCTCAAGAGAAAGGATCATATACAACACACGACAACCAAGTTAGAGGGAGAGAAATTTGGTCATCTTAGTATTAAGGATCTTTTTGATGGCAGTTTTCCAGTTGAAAAAATACTTTCAATTGATGACAACCTGAAGCATAATGCTTTGAAAGTGTGGCGCCAAGTCAAAAGCAATCCAATTGAGAAAATCTCCCTCTCTCTCTCTGTGACGTTTTGATGGCTCGGGATGATTACAATGTCCTTGGTAGAAACCCCGAAACAACCAAGGACCCTTTCCTGCTCCACTCAGGTTATGCTATCCTTGATTTTGCAACCCATTGGACATTTATGAAGGACAGTGACATATCTTGGTGTCCTCTACCTACTGCATTCTTCGAGACATTATTGTCTACCCACGATTGCTATGGAATCTACGAAAAAGGAAACGAGATCGACATAATTCTAAATATCAATCCTAACATTGGTGGCAATCTCTTTGACTTCGACGTGATTGATGGCCGTGTCTACAGCGGCAACCATTTTTCACAGTTCTTCATTTTCAATGCAAAGAGTTTAAAAGGATACAACAAAAGCAAGTTTATGGAGAATGATGATTTGGACCACCCTTTCATCTTATATGCAAATTCTTTGCCGGATTGTGGATGGCATTTGACAGACAAAGTTGCTGAAAAGCTTCGCAAAATTCTCAACAAGTATGGCCTTGAGCACGATGTATTCAAGGTTAGAGCCTGCAGCAAAAACACTATCCTGGCGATAAAGATTGATGTTCCTGTTCAATCAGATACCTGGACATGCGGATATCAATGCCTCGTCACTCGTTACCATGTTATGAAGAAACTTCAGGATGGACAGAAGATACTGCTGAAGGATGTGGAGAGTGGTGAATTTTTTTTCTGTGATGGCAGAAAAGACTCTGATTCACTGCTTGTAAGAAATGATCTTTTCTACCTTTTCAATTGCTGTCGTTGGTTTAAAGCAAATCTTGGAGAGAGCACGATGGTTCGAAATGATATTCCCAGTCCTTCTGAGATTGTTGTGATCAACGACAGTGATGGCGAAGCAGAGAAAGAACCACCTATGCCAATCAGGAGACCTGAACACACAAAGAAGAAGAGAAAATCAGATCAATTAGCGGGGAACACAGCGGCACAGAGACAAGGCATGGCTTGAAAAAAAAGAACAAAAGAGAAGCAAGAACAGACGGTTTGTGACCAGAATAATGCACACAAGAGACTGGAGAAGTTCAATGGAAAAATGGTGAATGGTGACCACAAAGAGCTGACTGTGGCATTCAAAAAAGCATCTTGAGTCCTTGATTGGAGGAAGGGAGAGCCAGCTACGTCCTTGGAAGCTTATCATGATGATGCATATTGCGCTGCATTGTATCACTTCTCAAGTTGCACAGAGATCTATCAAGCAATGTGTGACTATCAAAGTGAACACGCAAACAGAAAGTTACCAAAAGCTTCCTCTATTGCAATCATTAACCTTGAAGACAACGATGAAGCCCTAAAAAATCTGCTACAGCATTGTTCCTATCTCCTCAACCTGGAGTGAAAGAGAATGCTCCCAACGAAGAGGACCTTGGTGATGATATATTTGGGTAGGCAAACTCACGTACAATGTAAAACATATAAAAATAGAACATGAGATTTTCAATGTCTTTAAAGTTATCAAAACTAGCTGGGACCAACTGGCGCAGTAGAATAGTATATGTTGATTGTCTCCACCAAAAGACTCCATGTATGGTTGATTGTTGGGGGGGGGGGGTGAATGTTTTACCGCTCGACTTGACTGTTGAGGACAGCCCGACCTGGAAAGGGTTGCTGAATGTTTTACCACTCAACTTGAATGTTGAGGACAGCCCGACCTGGAAAGGGGCGCCAAATGTTTTACCATTAGACTTGACAGTTTAGGACAGCCCAACCTGCGCTGAGCGTCTTCAGAGAAGTCTGCCTCAACTTGAAGTATTATTGCTCATTCCAACAGGCAAATTAGAAGTTACAAAGGGACCAACCAACCCGTTCTCATTAGTGCCGAACACAGGTAGGGACAAACGAGCCCTGACAAGTCTGCCTGACACTCAGCTCCAATATGTGGTGGAATTACGCCGTACCTGTCAAAAAGACAGCGTCTATGTACAAAATGGGACCACCTCAGGTCACTGATTTGCTCCTCACTGAACCGATCTCACCTACAAGTCACCATGGTGATGGATCATTGCAATAGTGATCGCGACCGCAAAGAGACTTTTGAAAGGTTTATATAGGGCAAGTACAAACCACCAAAGAAGGGCACCGGCTTGACTTGCGCCTACTTGCCCAATCCCAACGTAGACAAGAACCACCAACGAAGTCTAGAACCACCAACGGAGACTCGACCACAGAAGACTTCTCAAGGAGGATTACCATGTCCCAATGACTAGTCCCTGCTGTAATAAGGAGGTATAGATACTTCGAAAAAAGAGACAAGTGTGAAAAACGATTGACAACAAAAACATTACCATGGTGACCGCATTTTCCCCCACCCCATCACCCCAGTCCGAATGAATGTTGCAACCTCTCATTCAACGTGAAGAACGAACTATCACAGAGTGAAGGGGGTTGCGCGATCCATTCCCACAAAAATTTGCGAAATTCCAGGAGCACACAACTATCCAGGGTCCCTTTCTAGAGAGCTCAACGGGAATTTGCGAAATTCCGGGAGCACACAACTATCCAGGGTCCCTCTCTAGAGAGCTCAACGGGAATAACTACCATGGTGACCACATTCCTGATCCATAGTCGCAAATCAATTTTAATCAACCTCATCATCATGGGACAGAATAGTGGAATAGCAAACTGGCCTACAGCACTATCTGAATGGTAGATGGGTTGTCCTCGATCCCCACAGAGTTTTCTAGAATGACTCTCCTACAGCTGGTGGCTTATGCCTTGCCACCAGGACGTCCCTGTACAGCAAGTTAGCCTTTCAGAAAATACCATGGTGACTATTGATCCCAATATTGTTGTTGTTTCTCCACTTTGTTGCCTTTGACGATTACTAGTACTAGCATTTCTTGCTTTTGAAGCTCAATGAAATTAGTACTATGAAGAAATGAAAAAGAGGAGAAAAAACTTCTTTTGCTAGTTCGAGCATTTCACATGAGATCTATATGAATACAGCACCTAGTAATACTAGTAGTGACTACTAGTAGTAGTTCTACTAACAGCTGGTTTGAAACAAGTGTCAAATTTGTTTTTTGTCGGATCGTGGATAATCAATTGGAGTTGTCCTCATCAAAAAGAGAATGAACGTATCATTCCCATTTCATTCCCAGTAAAAACTATGCCCCACCAGCATGCTCAATGCTCATCACGATATCATGGAGTTAATTGTGGATCTATGACTAGTTGAAATAAGAAAATTGTGGATACACGAACTTGCGCAATGGATACTTCATAGTGGCACGGCAATAGAAATGTATGTGTGAGGCCTACTAGTAGTAGTACTATCGACAAGCGTATGGCAGTTGCTAGTAGTAGACTGCACCTAGTATAGTAATATTGAAGCAACAGTGGCATATGAATAACATGTTCACTTTTTTTTGTTTATAATGAATACTAATTGATTCTTATTTAGTCAACTATTATGTACTGTTTGATACAGCTGCAACGGGAATATTAAATTCCTTTCGTGACCAGAAGTACCAAAGCTACCAGATGGTAGATACCCTATTCGTACGAATCCATGAGTCCCGTATCAATCAAAGTAATCGATTCCCACGGCATATCGATTCCCACGGTGCATCGATTCCCATCGCGCATCAACGGTGAGCAATCCCTGTTTTACAGTATTGCCATCGTTCTTTGGTGAGCAAACTCTGACTTCATAAAATATCACACGAGCTACGGGAGCAATTCCTGACCTTAATGATAAACAATTCATGGAGTCTTCCTAACGGAACAAGAGAAGAAAACCGTTGGCGTGTGATTCTCACACAATACATATACATACATACAGATATATATGGTCAACGACCAATACATGTACGGAAATAATCAGCGAGTAATCTCATCACTACGCAACAGCAGTTGCAACGTATTCATCTCAATAAAAGAGATATCTTGCATTTCGGCAAGATTTCACTTTATCTCATACTTTTAACATTCAACTGATTTATATCCCAAAATTCACACTAGTTGCTACCAACTACTTGTAATCTACATACTAAGGTCTGTCTCGCTGCAATCTGAACAAGTCACAGCAAGAAGAGATCTGGCGTTTCCCTAGTCTCGCCTGTAGTCCGATTATCCGTTGCCGAAAGTATCCAAACACAATTGTCACGCGTAGAGTACAATCGTTTGTCTACTAACACACTAACGCAGCGTTGCTGTTCTCCAGAAGCCTTTGAATCAGACCTTCAACGGACCGGATTCAGAAGGAAAATAATAGATTAACAGTCGCAAGCTCTAAGGTGGCTTGCACACAAAAGGAACAGGAACGGAATTGAATACAATCCCTACGCTGGCATAAGCCAATCGCACATCGTACACGAAGCAGTTCTCATTCTCAGTCACCGCGCAATTCCTTCGAAGGATCGGAACCGTCACAAATGCCGAACATACCGATAATGCCCGCCAATGTATTTGGGGGCGAGGACAACACAGGTGATGTCGAAGTTACTACTGCCAACCACTTTCCCAGTTTTGATACTGATATGAAGGCGATACTCGTATCCCTACTCAACGTAACAAGTGAGGCTAATAGTAAGTTGTGTTTAGCTCTCAAGGAAGGCGGATTATGCAAGTGGAATGCATTCCTCGACGCACTTATCAAACCGGACTTTGCACGCAAGCTTACCTATACTGAGGGAGGACTACCAACGCATATCCCTCGATCCATTCAAAGGATCATAGAGGCACTTGCGGAGTTTGCTATCAATCTACAAGAAGACGAGAAAGAATGGAAAGATGTAAAATCATATACATATAAGGAATTCCAACCATTCTGCACAGAACGTGCCCTACGCATGCGGAACGAATCTGCTCTGAACCCTCCACCTCCTCCATTGGGAAGTAACAAAAAGTCACCTCAGCAGGTAAAGTACGAATCTTGGTGCCGAAAAGCACGGGATGAAAAGTCTTTTACGCCCCTCACAAATGACTCAAGATTCGAACATTGGCCCGTAGGTTTCAAAGCTAAACTCGAGGCATACGACATCGACACAGAGACATTTCTTGATGAAACTTGGCCTCCAGCTGCGCTTCAGGGTTATACACGTGATCTTTTCGTCAAACAGTGTGCCTTCTTCTGGGTACTAATGTTGGAAGTCTTCAAAAGCGATCTCTCTGCATCGTGTGTACACAGCCATTCTACCACTCGTGATGGACGTAAAGCATACTTTGATTTCGTAAACCTTCACAGCGAATCAAAAGCCAAGGTATATGACAATTCGACTCAACTACAAGCGTTGCTAAAGTTGAATCTCAGCAATTGGAAAGAATCCAAAGTGAAATTCATTACACATTGGTTTGATGGATTAAATCACCTCAACAAGCTCCGTCCTCCCAACAAGCCCCTTGAGTACCATACTGCAAAATCAGCATTATGTCAGGCATGCTATTCCAGCTTTCAGCTAAGTGAACAGTTTGCCAAAGTCAAGGATCCAGGTGGGACGAATAGCACCGTGACAGATGCAGTCGCTGAAGCAGCTGCTATTCACAAACTTAAAATCACGCTTCTACTCGAAGCAACTCGACTCGATTCCCAGTCCGCGATGGCAGCTCCTCGGTCGACTGTACGTGCACACGTTCATGACTTCTCATCTGAACAAATCCAAA
Organism: Pseudo-nitzschia multiseries; assembly: GCA_037355745.1. Lineage (NCBI taxonomy): Eukaryota > Bacillariophyta > Bacillariophyceae > Bacillariales > Bacillariaceae > Pseudo-nitzschia > Pseudo-nitzschia multiseries. The sequence continues at coordinate 17,716,328 of CM074781.1, forward strand.
ACCATGATGACTATGCTCTCCCTATCGAATTTGAAGGAGACTATCAAGACTATGCGGTATTTAAGGCTGGACGTACCCCTGGCCCTACCACACGGCTGCCTACAAACATATGGAAGGCCCTGTCACGTCAGGACATGAAGAGTTGGCTAAGTTTTTCTCCGGAAGGCAAGAAAATCGTGGTCGCATCGTTACGACACGACTTACTCTCACAAGGATCAACCTGACCCCAACAATGTCAAGCCCATCACCCGGAAGGCATATCAACATGGACACTCTGTATCATTCCGAGAAGACGATACTTCGAACAAAGATGAACATGCCAATTCCGCAGCAGACCTACATCCTGCTGTAGAAAATGATCGTAGAGGTGTTTTCCATGCATCATTAGGTGTATACAAATCAACAACCTCTTCATCCAAGGACCAACGACCTCTCAAGTCTTCCGTATCACCCGTGCATCCCGCTCGATTCCTCTCCGAAAACCCTGACATTCGGTACAAAAAGGACGGTGACACCCAAATACCTGTAGGAGCATCCTCCTATTCCGCCAATTTTCACCAGTGGTATAATCCTGACGATGATCTGACCTTTCCTAACGATAGTCCAGTAACGTCGTACACATACCGCATACACAAAACTACGGTTACTAGTCCTGGTTTTGCCTTGGTCGATCGCGGCGCAAATGGTTGCATCATCGGTAATGATGCATGCCTCATCTCCAAGGATATCCCACCACGATATGTCAATGTCACCGGCATTAACAATCACCAGGTACAAAATATTCCCATTGCTACATGCGGAGCTTATTCCATATCAAACAGAGGTCCCATCATCCTCATTTTCAATGAATGTGCCTATACAGGCCGACACCCTTCTATATTGTCCTCCGGCCAGATGGAAGCATATTTTTCCACTGTCGATGACACATCCATCAAAGCGGGCGGTGGACAGGTAATCACCACCTCCGATGGATATGCACTGCCTCTTAGCATACGACACGGTTTACCATAGTACCTTGCGATGCGAAAGTACACGACTATTGAGTTTGACACGCTCCCACATGTTATCATGACATCCAATAAGCATTGGGACCCATCTGTTCTTGATACCACCATCAGTGCAAAAGATGAACAATTTCTCCAGAAATATCCTCCTCAGCCACAGCAACTCCCATACGCCGATTACGACGAATATGGAAACCCACGTTGTCTTGAAGGATTGGATATCTCTGTATCCCCCGGCTCTTCCACGGTCACGTCTCTCAGTTCATATTCCAGCCAATCCACTCGATCTCCCTTCCTTCCTATTGATGATCATAGAACCAACGATCGCTCATTTTGGCTTACTTCCACCGACTACATTCACCAGGAACGCCTCGCATGCTGCACTTTACCTGAAGCCTCTGGGACAGTCACTGCGTTTCCGACGGATTGTACTGCCAGTGATACTACACGTATTGCAGCTACGCCCCGTGAGAGATACCCCAACAAACATGACTACTTATCCCTGAAACCTTTCTTTTGTTGGGTTTCCACAGATCGCATCAAAGCCACGTTTGAAAACTCAACCCAATATGGTTCATTAGCGGTTAGCCCTGATGGAAACATTTTCAAACGTTTCCATTCCCCACAACCGGCCATGAACGTTCGACCCTTCAATGATGACGTTATGTCCAATGCTGTCTATTTGGATGTCCCAGCGATTGATGGTGGCTCCAAGATTGCTCAGATCTTCTTCGGCCGAAAGTCACATATTATACACGTTGAAGAAATGCGTACCACCGGCGATTTTCTATCTTGCTTCCAGAACTTTGTTCGAAAAATGGGGCAGGCCCATTCGCCTCCTTTGTGACCACGGTAACTATCAATCTAGTAAGAAGGTCGTTGATTATCTCAAAATGCTATGGATTGGACTCTGGCAAAGTGAACCTTATCACCAACACCAGAATCAATTCGAACGCCGATACCAAACGTTCAAGCGTATTGTCAATCGCGTCATGGATCGTACAGGCACACCACCACATCTATGGCTACTGTGCATGACATACGTCGCTGGTCTCCTCAATATTATTTCTGATCCTACGCTGTCAGACAAACAACCGGTCTTCATTGCTACCGGTACACTTGGCGACATCAGCGCATACACCAGTTTCTTCTGGTTTGAACCTGTGTATTTCAAGACCAACGACTCCCCTTTCGGTACCCAGTCTACCAAACGTTTAGGTCACTTCGTCGGCATCGCCAAACATGTTGGCTATGGACTCTGCTTCCGAATCTGGGATCCCGTTACCAACAAGTTACTTGACCGGTCCGGTGTCCGCTCTGCTCTTACGCCTGAGTCACGCAACAAACGCGCGGGCCTATTCACTGATGATGGTTTCATCAAATGGCGTAACGCCAAGGATTCCTTGCCCCGTTTATACGCCACTGGAGACGCTCCAGCATTCAAACATGGGGAGCATACCACTAAGAATAACCCCATTGACGCTTCTACGAAACAAGGCAACTCGGTTCCTCCTGGCGTTTCACCCGCTGATTCTGACACCGCCGATGACAACATACCATCTGTACCCAATGAACAACCAGGTACAACACCTCCCGCATCTGGCACTCAACCTAGTCTTCAACCACCCGCCCACCCCTCGTTACCGAGCTTTCTTTATAAGAAGGTTGATGACAGCCCAAGCTGGTCACCTTCTCCACTCCCTAACAACTATGGGGAGAGTTGTGATGGTCCTCCTACGACACACATCTTCAGCAAGACCTCCGATGGCGTTCTCCTTACTGAAGATGATTTTGATCCACCGGAATTAGCATACTTTGATGTTAGGGACGTCACAACTCCACACACCAACCCCGCTACTCCTTCAGCAGACCCATCACAGGTAGTTGTTACCAACGAAGAAGGCAATGCACAATTTGACGATGATGGTAAACCAATTACCATTCCTACGGTCCCGATTGCTGATCTACAAGGACGATCCTTCCTTGTAACCAACCCCGATGGCACTCGGAAGCGTCTTACCATTGTCGATGTAGAAGACAGTCTTGAACGCAACAAAGACTTCATCAAGTTCAAGTGCAAACACTCTGATGACAAACTTAATGATATCATTGCATACAATGATGTCATGAATTACATCCATCGTGATTCAACCCAAGAAGACGGCAAACTTTGGTCATTTCGCCGCATCCTAGGACACCAAGGTCCGCTGGATAACAAGCATCCCCAATACAAAGGTTCCAAGTATAACCTTTGGATTGAATGGGAAAATATGGAACGAACATATGAACCTCTGGCCAACATTGCGGCTGATGACCCTGTCACTGTTGCGAAATATGGGAAAGACAACAACTTGCTTGACCTCCCGGGTTGGAAACGCCTAAAGCAAATCACCAACCTAGCACGACGAACCAAGAAACTTGACCGACTCGTGCACCAAGCCAAACTTTGTTCTTTCCGTACAACTCCACAGTACCAATACGGATTCAAAGTACCTCGTAACCACGAAGAAGCCCTCCGTTTTGATCAAGCCAACAGAAACACCAAATGGGAAGATGCCACCACTCTGGAAATGGAACAACTCAATGAATACAATACATTCATTGATAAAGGCGTGTACAAGACAAGCTCCATTCCCCCCGGGTTTCAACAGATCAAGGTACACATGCTATATGCTGTCAAGCATGACGGTAGACACAAGGCTCGTCTCGTGGCTAACGGTAATCTCACTGAGGCCCCTATCCACAGTGTTTACGCAGGTGTCGTATCTCTCCGCGGCCTACATATGTGCCTATTCCTAGCTGAACTGAACGACCTGGAAGCATGGGGTACCGACGTAGGTAATGCCTACCTAGAAGCAGTTACCTGCGAGAAAAGTATGCATCAAGGCAGGTCCCGAATTCGCATTGCTGGAAGGTCACCTACTGATCATTTACAAAGCCCTATATGGCCTCAGATCCTCGGGCAAGTGTTTTGGAGACTTACTCGCGGCTTGTCTCATCGAACTCGGCTTCAAAAGATCCCGCGCAGAACCGGAAATATTCCTCAAGCCTGGAACAAACAAGCATGGTGAACGTGTATATGAACTTATATGCACATATGTCGATGACCTATGTCTTTGCATGGCAGATCCCAATTCCTTCTTGAAGATATTGCAGTCGTCACCATATAACTTCAAACTGAAGGGATCCGGACCTATGAACTTTCACCTAGGTTGCGGATTTGAGCGCGACGAGCATGGTGTTCTATGCATGAATCCCATAAAGTTCATCGAAAAGATGGAAGCGTCTTACAAACAAATGTTCGGATGCAAACCTAGCACTAGGTTCCAATCACCCATTGCAGAGAACGATCATCCCGAATTGGACTCCTCAGCCTTTCTCGAAGAAACTGGTATACAGAAATACCAAAGTATGATCGGTTCACTCCAATGGATCATTGCTATTGGCCGTTTCGATGTACAAACAGCCGTGATGACACTCTCGAGTTTCAGAGCTCAACCACGAGATGGGCATCTCGAACGTGCCAAACGTATCTATGGATATATCTCCAAGACATTTTAAAATCAGATTCCGCGTGGAACCCCCACCAGATTTTATATTGACTAAACCCGACACCATCGACTGGTCCAACACCGTCTATGGGGAGCATTCTGAAGAGCTACCCGACGACGCTCCTGCACCACTTGGGAAGACAGTAGTGTTGACACATTTCTATGACGCCAACCTCATGCATGATATTCTTAGTGGTAAGGCTGTAACCAGCATTCTACATTTCGCGAACAAGACTCCCATGATGTGGTTCTCGAAGAAACAGTCTACTACGGAAACAGCCACCTTTGGAGCTGAATTTGTTGCAGGAAGAACTTGCATCGAGCAGATCGCCGATCTACGCCACTCATTCCGATACCTCGGAACACGAGTCCATGATATCTCCTACTCTTGGGGTGACAACGAAAATGATGATTCAAACGTCGACCTTTCCTTACGCAAGGTTGCACAAGCGTCATAACATTCTATCGTTTCACTACGTACGGAGCATGATAGCGAGAGGTTTCATTTTAATGATGCACATCCCAGGTAAGGATAACTGTGCAGATATTCTCGCCAAGCATTGGGGACACTCAGTTGTGTATCCACTGCTCAAGCCCATCTTCCACTTTTGTGGGAATACCGGCGACCTTCTCCAAGACGATGGAAGCATCATGTAGAGCGTGATGACCTTTCACAAGGAGACATGGGGAGTATTAAATTCCTTTCGTGACCAGAAGTACCAAAGCTACCAGATGGTAGATACCCTATTCGTACGAATCCATGAGTCCCGTATCAATCAAAGTAATCGATTCCCACGGCATATCGATTCCCACGGTGCATCGATTCCCATCGCGCATCAACGGTGAGCAATCCCTGTTTTACAGTATTGCCATCGTTCTTCGGTGAGCAAACTCTGACTTCATAAAATATCACACGAGCTACGGGAGCAATTCCTGACCTTAATGATAAACAATTCATGGAGTCTTCCTAACGGAACAAGAGAAGAAAACCGTTGGCGTGTGATTCTCACACAGTATATATACATGCATACAGATATATATGGTCAACGACCAATACATGTACAGAAATAATCAGCGAGTAATCTCAGCACTACGCAACAGCAGTTGCAACGTATTCATCTCAATAAAAGAGATATCTTGCATTTCGGCAAGATTTCACTTTATCTCATACTTTTAACATTCAACTGATTTATATCCCAAAATTCACACTAGTTGCTACCAACTACTTGTAATCTACATACTAAGGTCTGTCTCGCTGCAATCTGAACAAGTCACAGCAAGAAGAGATCTGGCGTTTCCCTAGTCTCGCCTGTAGTCCGATTATCCGTTGCCGAAAGTATCCAAACACAATTGTCACGCGTAGAGTACAATCGTTCGTCTACTAACACACTAACGCAGCGTTGCTGTTCTCCAGAAGCCTTTGAATCAGACCTTCAACGGACCGGATTCAGAAGGAAAATAATAAGGAACAGCAGCAGGAGAGCAACAAGAAGAAGCATAGTAGGTAGTACTACTACTAGGAGTATCACCATCTACTAGTAGCGTCCACGGACCTACTGAGAGAGATTGTGGTCAACTTCTTCACGATTGTGGAGATTGAGTCTGGCCTTGAAATAATCACTCGATTCATCATCACTGCTGTCACTCTCGTCAAGTTCACCATCAGCTTCTGCTGCACGCCCATCGTTTGAATCCTCCTCCTCTGCTGGACTTTCATCAGCAGAATCCAATAGAACTTCAGAGCGCAGAGTACTTGGAGCTTCGACAGCCGGAACTGGAATGTTGACGGCATTGGAATTGTTCCCGGCAATGATCAGCTTGATAGTAATGGTGATATTCCCATTGGAATCAGGTGTAACTTGGATAGTACCAGCAGTAGAACTCATGGTGACTTCAACGATTAGCTGATGGTTACCTTTTGCAATCCTCTGATTTATGATTTATGAGAAAAGAAAGAAGGAATCGTAGAAGCATGGGGTAGCAAGACAGTAGTGCAGAACAACCAAAAGGGCCATGCTGCTGTTCAGTAGACAGAGGTGCAACTGCTGGATTCCAGAAACAATGACAGAAACTGAAGGAGGAGGGCTTTATAGTCGGAATACCTGCATCTTTACAGAAAACTCCGAGCCAACTCTGCGGTGCCAACTCCGTGGAGCCAACTCCCCGGAGCCTACTCCCCGGAGCCTACTCCTTCTGAGCTACGTTCAAAATGTTGTGAGGACAGTGCTGCTATGATCATAAAAAGATGAGTGGCAGCAAAAAATAATCGGCCATGTTGGAACCTGAGAAAGCCATCTGTTGTGTTGCAACCCATGTTTTCTGAACAGGGCGTGAGCCTGATTCAAAGGGGGATGGATACCTATTTTGCCACGAGGCTGTGGTGACTTTGACATGAGAGGATAAGGTTCTCCATCTCTGGACAAGCAATCATGTAAAAGCAATTGGGATGACTGAAGAAGATGCAATGTATTACCATATCAACCCTAAGCACTTTAAGAAATTCAGGCCAACTATTTCTATTGATCTTGAAGGGAGTGATACCAAGAGTATTGACTTAGTAAGAATCAGAAGTGCTGGAGGAAACTTTGCTCTTGGCAAATTGACGGTTACAAGAAAGGTCGACAAGACAACAATTAAAATGTACATCAAAGCATACAAGAAGCTCAATAGATTTCTTATGTCTTTCTGACGCACCATATATCTAATTGAGTAACAGGAAATAATAGTTCAATATTCGTTAAAGTCTTCTCCAAACACAAGTGGTAGAAAGTCTTCATCAAGAATGTAGATCAAAGACCGAATTCGGTTTGCTCGGTCTTCGCTAGTGGTAGCCACATCACTTTGATTGAGTTCTTCAACAGCGGACTTGGTGCTCTCGTAGACTTCTGGAAATTCTTTGAAGAACTGTTTGCAATATTGACAAAGAACTTCAACTAACTGTTGTTGTTTCAAAGCTGTTGAGTTTGGTAGTTCCGGGAAGCAATAATCATGATAGTAATCAAGTTTGTCAAGGATTTTATTCCTGGGGAATTCTCTTGCAAGAGGCAAAATATCTTCAGGCTTACATGAATATCGGAGCGCACACAACTTGCCAAGGTCCCGTTCTCGGCAATCATGAGTTGTAGGCAACAACTTGAGACATACATTCTCTTCACTTCTTTTCTTCACGTAGTGGTTTTGAATATGATGCTCAACATAGTAAGACTTGATGGGTTCAATACCAAGGTTATAGCCATCAAATAAAGAACAGCTTGCTTTATGTTCCTTGCCGTCACCATCTGCTTGGACAAAGCTATTGCTGTCGCAGCATTTCAAGTCACCTTTAAGTGGACCAGGACCCCAAAAATTGGTTTCATCAAGTGCAACTCGTGTGTGTAAACCTGCTTTTCCGATTTCAACAGTCTGATTGTTCCAATCCCCTGTGGTGTAATCCTTCTGATCCTTGTAACCAAGCAAAAAACGAAGATCACGCTTTGCACTGTTACGGAATGGGATATCAGAGATAGTCTGTTCTACTACCTTGTCATGGTTATGCGGACAAACGCGATGGCCCATGAACTGTCTTACGTGCCGGACCGTCCATTCAACACCACGGTCTGCCCATATTCTTGGCTTTCCATTGTTCGACAACTTTGTGTAGAAGAAATTTTCGAAAAGGATTCTTTCCGCATCAGATGCAAGTTTGTGCCACTCCAGAAAATCGCACACAAGATGGCAGTAACTTGTTGCGTGTGTTATTGCAAATAGTGGCAAAGAGAATCGTAAAGTTGCAAGAAACAATGGCACGTCGCCGTGTTCTCCGACCTTTTCGGCATCTCGGATCATGAACACTATCTCCAGCAACCTCAAATCAAAAAGAACTGCTTGGAAAGTTGGGACCTCGATGCACCTTTTAATTTGATATATGTGCATGTCTACCTCATTGGTACTTCCGCAGGATTCAGACGTCACCTTGTAATGCATTAGTAGGTATTCTTGCCATTCGTGAAGCGCATCATCAGGATCCCGAATCATGTAGATCCAGTTCAATGCTGGTTCTTTTGGTCTCCACCTTCTTGTGAAATAGGATGTGAAATCTCTTGTTAGTTTCCCTCTCATTGTAAGGAACTCCATCATGAAGTGGAAGCCAGCCAAAAATACCCGCGGTCTCTTATACGTTCTATCCTCAAACACTCCGTCCGCACTTCCAAGGTCAGCGGCTTGAAAGTCAAGCCATCTCTTAGCAGGTGACCCATCAGCAGTAGCAGGAGCTATAATATCGCAGACAGGAAACTCACCACCACTGTCATCCAAATCAATCAATGCTGGATCAAACAAAGATGCCTCATCCAGATATTCAACTATTCTTTCAGTTATTGCAATAGATCCAGGATCTCCATGGAGCGCATGATCCAAAGTTATATCATTCATCTCGTAAAAATGTTGAAGGAGGTTCATCATCACTATCATTGCTTTTTTCCTTTGTCTGAAAGAAGTCTGTAGAGACAAAGTCAGAGTACTTAGCGCCTTGAGCTCTCCAATCAGCAGACGTAGTATTGATTCTTACATCAAGATTGGTGGGATAGCGATGCTGGCACTTCACTGCACCATCACTATCCAGTATGTCACGGCAATCAACTGGTGACGGCATATCTAAGCTCGCTGCAGTCTTCATTGCAGTCATAACTCTATGTTTCAGTGCATTGTAATCTGATCTTTTTGGTTCGACAATGCTTTTTGCAAGCTCGAAATGATCACCGTCAAACTCCTGAAGCAAATCCTCAAAATCTGTCTTTTCTCTTGATATTTGATTGTTATTGTAGAAATCGAGTTTTTGTAGCTTCTTCTCCTGTATCATGCATATCTGTATGGTTGTGTGTTGTGCCCACTTGCCCTTTCTGCCTTTAAAACCAAAATTGTCATAGGAGAGAACTATGAACGCATCTAGCGGACGGAGGTTGACCTCATCCATCAAATTGTGAACTGTTCGTTTGAGCACCATCCTATCCATTGTCCTCCTGCCAGTTGAAAGTCTTATTCTCGACAAGAATTCTATGATATGCTTTGGCGCATTGATCATTGATAGCATGTCACCCACCATCAATTGAAGAGGCCCTGATTTATTTTGAAATCGTTCCATTTTTTCCGTGGCCCCAGATGACCTACCGGTACCCCGTACCCAGACTATTTCGGGAATTACCCATTACATCAACGACGCTTCTGTTTCACCTGATCATTTGTGGACCCGTAAAGACGATTGCCACAAGATTCGTACTCGTAATTGTTGCATTGGACTTGCTCAAAAAAGTATTAGATACCGGCACGACAACTCGGTTGCAAGTAACCTAACATAACCTTATCCGGAACTTTCCTGCTCTTTGATTATTACGATGACGACTTTACGGGAGGCAACGATGAATGATTTGCTCAAATTCAACAACGTTAACCTTGATGTGCTTACGGAGACATACAATATGCAATTTTATTACCACTACATGAGCAAATGGCCCGAGGCATTTATGGTGGCAGAAGGTCCCAACAGTAACGACATTATGGGATACGTTCTCGGAAAAGCAGAAGGAGAGGGAAAACTATGGCATGGTCATGTATCTGCCGTGACGGTCGCTCCTTCTTATCGACGTCTGGGTCTAGCGAAAACGCTGATGGACGACTTCGAACGCTTGTGCATAGACACATACAATGCTTATTTCGTAGATTTGTTTGTGAGAGAAGCGAACAATGTTGCACAAGAAATGTACGAAAAGTTTGGTTATTCGACATGTAAGTCCAATTTCTTCGAACAGCATTCAATAACGGTAGACTCCGTGGTCCGTGAATTATCGATATCATTTGCTTTGAGATGCAGACACGTTTTTCTCGGATGGAATTTGCGGGCATGTTGACGTTCTAATGATTTCTTCTGTTTTGATTTCATTATTCGATATCGATATCGATATCGATAGATCGAAGAGTTATTGAATACTATAGTGGAGATTCGCCCGAGGATGCGTTCGACATGTAAGTAAACGAGGCGAAGAATTCGAAACTCGAAATCGAAGATCCCTCTCAAAGGGCAATGCCGCTTCTGTCGGATAACGTGATTCTCTATTGTCACTCGTTTGGATCAAAACATACTCTCACGCCGATGATCTGTTCTCCATGACAATGGATGTTTTATCATGTTCCGCCATCCAGGAGAAAAGCTTTGCCTAGAGATATCGATAAACAAAGTGCTATTCCTTTGGGTCGCGATGTCCATCCACACGAATTAGAATGGTAGCATAGGGCCGGTCCGGGCGTTGCCACGGCTTTCGATCGATCACGAAAGCCGCAACGATCGGACCGTGGTACGAGTACCAGGTACCATAACTTGCGAGCAGAGCAAAAATCCCAAAACATTCGATACCATTGGTTTCGACAAATCCCGAAAAATCGACGGCAAACAATTATTTATGGTGGAGAAATTTGTGGAGGAAAAGACTGATAAAATCATTACTACTCTTGTTGCTTACTGGGATGGCACGCATGAACATCCGAATAGAACCTTTTGCTTTTTGACATGGGAACAAAACCGTCATCGGTAGCTGCTCGTAATTCTGCCTCGTAGTCGTCCGTAGTCGCCACATACGCGTCCTCCGGGGGTAGCTGCGTCCAAAACTCTCCCTCCGCCCGAAGATAAGGTTGTATGTAAGCCAGTGGCGCCAACACGGATGCTCCCAGTTTCCTAGAGCGCTCTGGGGACCATCCGCGTTCTGGATCTTTGTTCGAAAGACAGTCCTTGAACGGCATCTCAAGGGTCATGGAGAGGCAGTCAAAGCGATCAGCAATTTGATTGGTCGCAACGTTCATGTACTGCAAAGCCGCGTCGGATGTTTCCGGAGCCGGATAACCAATTCTTTGTTGCATATCCGAATTGGCTCGTTGATAAGCCGCCACAAATGCGCCGTGAAGGGATTCCATTCGTGCCCCCCACTTGGGAGTTTTTTCCGCACCGGAAATGAAATTGAACGGCAGTTCTTCATCCCCGTGTATGTCCAAGAAAATGTCAACGCCCGTTGAATCCATTTTTTTCAACACCGAGTACACCTCGGGACTTCGGTTCAACGATGGAGCTTCATAGAAGCGTTTGGTAGCCCATTCTCTATTCAAATTTGCGCCACAAGCGTTTGTACGAAGATGCCCACGAACTGCACCATCGGGACACATCAATGGAACAATGTAGAACGTGTACATATCTTTCAATTTCTTGACTTCGTCGTCGACTTCACCGTTTGAATCCAATCCCAACAGACGAGTCAGCAAGCCCTCGGCATAATATTCTTTTGATTTGGTGTTGATGTTGGTTGAAAAGAAATCAAAAGACAACTACGTTAGGGACCGAGACCGTTTCTGAAACAATCGTGGAAGTGCATTTTCTCGGATTACGGGGTTCGATTCAATAAAAATAGTGCGTTACTGCTCACCTGCCATTGTCTCTCCAGGGTGTTGGCGGTGTATAACCCAGCATACGGTCTTTCCTGTGCCCACTGTGACGCAATCGATATCTCTCCCATCCAAGGACTGCCCGAGACTGGTTGTGTCAGCGAACTGGCTACAACGAGACACCAGGCCCAAGTGACGCGAATAGGAATATGGGGGGAAATACGAAAAATAAACGCTTCCGTTCTGCTTATGCTCGTGTTCCCAACAAAGCTGTCCGTTCGAGTAAATAGTGTCTTGGTTTCTTCGCCACGATTCGGGATCCTCGATATGGGTGGTATAACAAACCGTAGAACCTTTAAAAGAAATGGAGCAGAAGAAGAACCAATCAAGTCAGAAGTCATGATCCACAAAGTCGATTCAAAAGATAGGTCGCAACCGCATGCTTGCCCCTGCGCCCAGAAAGTGTGCAGCGATAGCACGAATTAGAAAACCTACCGATCCAAGCTTCAGGGTAAGACGACGCTTCTGCATTTTCGAGAACGTATCTAATCTTATGTTTCTTATTCGAAGGAGGGAATCCAAGTCCACCTATGGTTGATCGAAACGAAAAGTACTGCATATGGCCAATCTTTTCAAGCTCTGTATACACGTCTGGCTTGATGTGAAGGAGAACATCAGTTGTGTTTTCAGGGTCATTCTCGTTGGGCCTTGTGCTTATGAATCTGATGTTGCCACCGTCGAAAGCATCGCTGATGCTGACAGATACTTGTTCGGAATGTGCTTTCATTGCGTCCATGATGCTTCTTGTTCGTTGCTGGTTAACGTGATGCTGCTTCGCTTTAATATAGCTTGATGAGACTGTTTGCAAATGGAGCCTAGACAAGGAGAACCCGTCCGATCTTTTCACCAAGGAACACAAAGGTACGGCGCACCTCCAGAAGCTCGTGAACCTCATGATTATTACGGTACTCCGTATTTATTAAAGTACTATTTCGAATTTACGATGCGGTTACTGTAGTACTTCGTAATTACGAGTAATCTTACTTGTACCGTACCGTAAATACGTATCATACCCTTGTTATTGTGCTGCTGGAGCGCCTGCAGCAACGGAAGGGCGCAAAATCCCGTCTTGAGGGTGATGAGTGATGAGTGATGGGAGTGCCAATGACCAAGTGCCAACTGCAAAATATGCCTCCTACATACACACTCATATCGTACGAGTTGTATGTACTCAACATAATATGATGAGGATAAAATCCAATTCGTCTGGATTCTGCTGGATAACGGTAAAATACCGTACCAGTGGATTCTCGCTCCGGCGTCTGAACTACCGGTACAAGCACTGCACTGCTACGATTTAGGGGACTGGTGTATTGGTATTCTTGCTCCGGCATCTGAACAACCAACAACCCGCTTGTAAGATTTTCTAACAGACTTGAAAGTGTTGCTCCTTGCCTAGGTTGTGGCTTCTTTTTATCATTTTTCTAGTGGGATCAAAAAAGTTTGATTATTTTGCGGCCCATGTAAATTCTATTTTTCATGGTGACATCACATGCAAAATACTTACTACTACTACTTCGTACTACTACATAGTAAACAATATTGTCTTTATTTTCTAGTATGTCATTTAATTTACACTTATAGTTCCCGTTTATTTTCTGTTTGGAAGACAAAGAAGCAGTCAATGCATTAAAAACAAACTCACAATCCTCCCAAAAAAACTGAAATTGATCGATCAAACAACAACACTTAGTCCATACCACAACAACAAAAACAACAACAACAAACAATGATCATACTTACATTGCTCCAGTCTACATGATGAAGCATCTGTCATGTTCCATCTGTTGGTGAACCTGGTCCAACTCATTCTGCTTTGCGTTCAGCTCAATCTGTTTCAATCATTGTTTGTTCTCAAGCTTGGTGTGAAGAAGAACAATTTTGTTGTTGGTATCTGCTTCCATCCGTGCTTTTTAATTCCTCCACTCTAGCCAAGTGAGCTTGCAGCTATCTTTGACTTCCTTCGTTGCTAACACAATCACGTCTTCTTTTGATGCACGGTGTGCCTCCTTCTATTCTTTCATTCTTGTTTGGTGTCTGTTGACGGTTTCTTGTTGCTGCTGCTTGAGTTTTTTTGCAAGTGTATCCCTCTCATCCCTGAGTTCGTGGACTTGTTTCAACAAGTTCTCTACTTCCTTCTTGGTATCTCATAAGTTGGTGATCAACTGTTTGTTTTCATATTCATAGTCTTCAATCTTGGTTCGTTGTTTCTTGTTTGTTTTCCGTAGATACTTGGTGTCTTTTTTGGGTTTTTCAACTGCCTGTTTTAGCACCTCTTTCAAGGGAGACAATTTTTCAAGGCCCAGGCCAACTCGCGGTGGCAGTGCTGGTGGGATTGGGGTGTTCTCTTTGTCTTCTTTGAGTGTATCAATGTGGATAGTTACTTTGCTAGGAGCAGGTGGTGGGGTTTTGTTGTTGCAAACCGGGGTTGGGAGATTTTGCTTCTTCTAACACGATCATCTTTCTTTGGTTGGTGGGGACTAGCACTCAGGACGCCCTGGACAGCAGCCTGCAACTTAGAGTTCCGGTGAATGTATGACTCAGACGACTTGGCATGCTTGTGTCTTAGATGATTCATTCTAACCTTCTCTGGAACTGCCAAGTCCAAGGCTAGGATAGAACAGCATCAATGTTGATTGTCGTGGGGTGTATACTTCTCCCAATCTTTAAAGTCAGCTACTTCTGCAAACTCTTTCACCCATTTTCTAAGACTGTCTTGTCCCACTGGACTCCTTGGCTTGAAATAATACACTGATCTCTTCCTATGACCGATGTTGAAATGACAAAAGAATCACAATTGACTGGGCTTACATCTTTCTATGTAGAAGGAGATCAACTTGATCACACAACATGGGTTGCTTGTATCCTCAACAACCATCAGGAATTGCTTTGTCACTTTGGCTCAAGTTTTCATGCCATAATTTTTGGTTGTTGCTGTTGTTGCTGTTGCTGTTGCTGGCTCTTCTTCTCTTTCTGTTGTTCTTGTTTCTTTTGCTTCCTTTTTTATTTTGTTTGGCATATGGGTTTTGAAGTATTGATTTAGATGGCTTGATGGATACTATTGCTGGTCTAGTAACCAGTGGTTTGTCAGGTGCAAGTTCAATTGGTTGGCTGTTGTTGTTATTGTTGTTGTCATTGGGGTTTTCTGCTTCTTCATTGTCAATGATTTCTTCTATCATGTTTCTGCTGTCATCGTTGCCACCCCCCTTTTCATCTACTTTGAGCGGAGCTTCCTTGTCCCCGTCCATAATTATTTCAAAACCTACCCTCCTCATTGCAACCTCCATTTGAGCTGTCATCTGTCTTCTCTGGTCCTCAGGTTTGATCATATCCAGTAATCCAAGAGCCGCGTCCTGGGTTAACGCCCCCCGATCCCTTTGGGACGGCAGCGTAGGTCCCCGCCATGCTTCTCGCACATCTGTGTAAATGATAGGCTGCTGTCATCTTGAGAGCTATTCATTTTATTCAATCCGTTGCATGATAAAGGTGTTGCTGTTGTTGAGAATAGCTGCTTCTCAGAAAAAAATGATGTTTCAACTGAAATGTGAGCACCTGC
Source organism: Pseudo-nitzschia multiseries (assembly GCA_037355745.1). Lineage (NCBI taxonomy): Eukaryota > Bacillariophyta > Bacillariophyceae > Bacillariales > Bacillariaceae > Pseudo-nitzschia > Pseudo-nitzschia multiseries. The sequence goes on from CM074781.1 coordinate 17,731,900, forward strand.
TACCAAAAGAATTATCTGTAATCAGAGTTGAAACTCTCAATGGCCGTTTACACTGTCTTAGTACCAAGCTTGCAAGATTACAGAATTGGATTGCATTTTTCAGGGCACACTGATGTAATCTGGTGAAGGTGAGAACCTTTCTATTGTCTTGGTACCAAGCTTGAAAGATTACAGAATTGGATTTCATTTTTTAGTGCGCTCTGGTGTAATTTGGTGAAGGTGCTTATGAATTGATTAAAAATTAACTGTTGTTTCTTAGTACAAGCGCCTCAAGTTTTTCAACATCCACTTAGTTACGAGTTTAGTTGCTAATGCCACTCGATTGTAAAAGACTGGTTATGAGCCTCTTTTTTCGCGTGTCATTTTACACACTAAGCTAAAAGCTGCCCGACAAGTACCTGTCCATGGTATTGTATCTCATGCTATAGAACTCTAAAAAGTTGGTAGCACAGGCAGATGAATCCCCACATTAAGGGCTCTTCATCGATGTATTTGTAGATTATTTACTCCAACGGTTTGGGAGAAACGAACACACCTTATAGCATATGTAGTAAGGATTTTGTCGCTGTTATCTGTTTTTGCACCTCTGTAGTTAATTTTGGTACTGTTTTTGCTGTAGGAACTGCTGTAGGAATGCTGCGCAGACAGGTTAAGATTTAGTGGTTAATAAAACGCGCTGACGCTCTGTAGATTCTGGTACACTTTCTACGTGTCCGAGTGACATTAACCACTAAACTTGTACCATGCATCCGGGATTACATGGAAAATTGGTCGTACGAGTTTAGGTGCTAATTCCGGTATGACAACGTACTAGAGCCTGGTACATTTTCTCGGTGCGGCGAACCACCAAAATTAACACCAAAACGGTGACCTGTCACTTACAAAAAATCTATGGGCATCTACAAACACACACACACAATGTGACGTGGTACAAACACATAACACACACACACACACACACGGTTGTGCAAAACATACAAACACACAAAAGCACAACATAAAACATTAGAAAACGACCTCAGAATGCTTACTTCTGTGCTACTACTAAAATGCATTCATATCTCCCAACGTGCATGATGAAATAAGCTACAAATATACCGGGGGTACCATTGTTGGAAAGAGCAGATTCTAACACTTCTATATCTGCAGTGCCAAAATGTACCTGGGCTTATTAATGGAGATAAGCTAGCCGTGACAGGTGGCTATTTTACTAATTTTTCCATTACACACAAAACACCACGCAAAAGTACTGGTTCATCATAACCTGTCAAAAAAAATGTGTTGAAATTGGCGAAATAATGATGATGACCCAGATTTTGACTAGAGCCTCATTTTTGGAATAAGGAATCTAAATAAGTACGACGTGTTAAAGTAAGCAAGAACATCGTAAAAACACGTATCAAAATAAGCAAGCACATGTGCGTGTGATTCCAAAGAAAAATCTGGGTAGGACCCAGATACCCGGTAGTTGTCGACGTGAGCTCACATCGACAACTATCTGGGTCCAAAAAGACAAAAACCTTCGATCTGGGTACGTACGTAGTACTTACCCTTTCGGAAATCACCCATTAACACCTAAACTCTTACTCGTGTGTTACGAACCGCTAAATTGTCAGAAAAACACGGACGACACTGTAACAATAATCCTCGTGACTGCCCGATCGAGTCCTGAAGAGAAGTTGAAGAAACCTGATGACCAGAAGAAAGATTCTTAATGACCGGAAGAGGAAATTCCGATGACCTCTCAAAGGAGACCACCTGACATTTTACATTTACATATCAATTTTAATACCTTCATAATATTCATTTTATCACATTCTAAAAACGTACCGGGCCGGTAGTTGATACACTGTAATTACATTAGTAAGACTATCCAAAACGAAAATAAAATCACGTACAATACCGTGTTGTACGAAAAGAAGAAACATTACCAAGACTACTCGATATGAAAAATACATACCACACGAAGAAATTGACAAGAAGAAATAAACAAGAAGTGAAGACCAACAAGCGAAAGAACGACGAAGAAGAGATATTCGGAATCGACGAATCGTAACAAGAAGAAGAAGAAGAAGAGATCAAGGCGGAAGAAGGTACCACATTACGACATCAAGATGAACACTCAATTCCAACCGTGTATCCAATATAAAAGAGCATTTGATATCACAGAGGACCATGACAACCACAAGCTTGGAGTGGATTACGCAAGAGCCACAAACAGATCAGCAGGCAAGACAAATATTAGAAGAGTGCAGGATCTGGATGTGGAAGAAATATTACATACGTACGACATCTTTGTTGACACGTACGATGACTTGGGAATGCCAGTCGACAGGTGGCACACCCAGTGGGAACAGTGCTTATCCCGAGGACTGAGAAAGAGGTGGAATAAGATAATAGCCGACAGGGAGATAGATCATTCCAGAGAAGGATTCAAAACAGTCGTACGAGCGTACATCAATGCCATCATACCCCGAGCCAGATGCTAAAGGAACAATGATAGAAGCATTTGAGCATTACCACATGGCAAAGCCCAAAGAAGTTTCAGAACGCGCCCATTTCAATAGAGTTGACACAATACTTGATTATATCGACATCTTACCTGGGGATAACGATCACGATCTTACGGAGCAGCAGAGGAAAATAATGTTCTTCAAGATACACCCTAAATCTTGGCAGGATTTGTACATGGACACAGCAGTGAATTTCAGAGAAGTAACCATCTTACAGATCAGGGACTACATGACTAGAAGAAAGGACAGCGCTGACAAAACGGAGAAAGGAAAGAATGATAGAGCGCCTAGTAGGGAGCAAGAAGGCGGCGAACAAAAAGACATCCAACAAGAAAGAAACCATAAACGAGAACAAAGCGTCGGACGTGAAAGAAACAACGGGCAAGAAAATCGCTACGGTGAACACCAATACGGAGAAAGGTGTGAGAGACATCAAAACAGGAACCACACTTGGGAGCAGTGTTACTTTAATCCAAAGAATAGACAGCAGGCGCTGTATCCGCAATACATCAGATCTAACAACTCCCAGTTGGTAAATCCTAACCCACAATTTGGAGGACGACCTGGTGGACAATCCGGAGGTCACAGCAATGGAGCTGGAAGAGGACCCAACCAAAATGATTACGGTGGACGAAATGGAGGCCGAGGAAACGGATCAGGTGCAGGAAGAGGACCTGACGAAAGCAACTACAACCAATGGTGGGGACAGGACACTAGCAACTATTATGGAGACGCCTATTCCAACATCACAGTGAGCGACACCAGTTATCACATGGCCCAAGGGCAAGGTCAGAATCAGAATCAGAATCAATACCAATACGAGTAACCGGGATCAGTGAACATGCAGGCCCGCAGTATAGAAAGACGAGCGCTGCTGGGAGAACGACACCAGGGCCGAGTGGTGCCGCTGAGAAAACTACCAGACGAGCCGCGATGGCTTCTGAGAAAATACCAGATGAGCCGCGATGGCTTCTGAGAAAACAACCAGACGAGCTGCGAGGGCTTCTGAGAAAATACCAGATGAGCCGCGATGGCTTCTGAGAATACCAGATGAGCCAGAAAGGCTGCTGAGAAGCACCAGATGAGCCGTGACGGCTTCTGCGAAAATACCAGCCGAGCCCGAATGGCCGCTGAGAAACACCAAAACCAAAATCCACTGAGAGAACGGTATCATAATGAACGAGAGAATGATAGCATTGCGCAGAATTAGAACGATGCAAGAGAACCACATATTTAGAAACAATCAAAATATAAAGAAATACGACAACAACGGCAATGCTAAAATACCGTACAGAGGCCCCATACAACAACAACAACAACAACAACAACAACAAGGATGATAATGGCGATCGAGCGGTCAGCCACTGTGGGGGATAGTGTAACAACAATCTTTGTGACTGCCCGATCGAGTCGTGAAGAGAAGTTGAAGAAACCTGATGACCAGAAGAAAGATTCTTAGTAATGACCGGAAGAGGAAATTCCGATGACCTCTCAAAGGAGACCACCTGACATTTTACATTTACATATCGATTTTAATACCTTCATAATATTCATTTTATCACATTCTATAAACGTACCGGTAGTTGATACAGACACGAAGTGTGGACATGCCTTTTTAGGCATATTTAGGTACATACAAAATTTACCAGCAGATAATAATACTACGGAGTACGTACTCGTACTACCGGTACAGTAGAAGTAATTAGTATTCCCACGAGCGAGATGCAAAGAATTCCGACCCCTCACAAATCCATAGAAACATCACCTACTGTACGGTACGGTACCGCCCAGTAATAATTATGAGTGTCCGTGGAACGAGTCAAGGGAAGACTACAGAAGAATTGGGAATTTAAAATGATACCGTGCAAAGGGTGATCTTGCACACACTTTTACTTCTCTACCGGTAGCAAAATTTTGTGAAAATGGGAATGGAAGGAATCGACTGGTCAAGTTTATGTTGAAAAAATCTACCCATCATGCGAAGCACACGAGTTAGTCTACAACCTCTGATTTTAAGGCCGTTATTTCCAAATTATTTTTAGTTTCTCCTTGGCTTTAAGGTAACGCATTGAATGCAGTGTGCAACTCTGAACACTGTGACTGCCGTATTGTATCTTTAAATACCAGTTTGCATTAAAAAATCCATATGACAGAAGTCGACAATATATTTATTGAGACCGTTGCGGTACAATGAATCTTACCCCTAGACACTAAGCATACAACGGCATGTCTATCTTCTTCAGTCGTACGTGTAAAGTGTGTTTGGTTTTCAATAATATGATATTAAAACATATATTGTTCATGCACTGAAGGCTACCATTCCAACTGATGAGCTATGTGCGTTTTATTTGAAGGGGTATCCATAGAAAACGATTTTAGAACAATGCATCGTTCTGAGCGACTTCAGAGCTTCCAGGATTGAATATTATATTATGATGACATGACGATGTAATCGCATGGAGAAGATTTTCCTCTCAAAGGTATTTCCCCGATCCCTATTTTTCTTTTTCTTACCCGACACCAATGAAAGATCTAAGAAGAATTCAATGAATCAACTTGACTGACGACGCTTGCGAATGGCTTCTGTTCCCCCTTGAGTTACAACTGCAAAACTTGGTCTGATTGATGATGTCATTCCAGCCAGTTTTGGATTTGATGGTGTTGAAAACCCTTCCATAGATCTTGCTTTGGAAATGAGAAGTCGAAGAGCAGCTTTTTGCTCTGGCGAATGCGAATGTTTTTGCATTGTTACTAGACGCTTCTTGGCATTTTGTAGGTGCGTTTTGAAGAAACAGCGAATGCGGTCACGAAGTTTTTTGTCGGTGAAGCATTCCGCAAATTTATATCCATGTTCATGTGCTGTTTCTCTTGCTCGTTTCACCAAATGATTGTTGAAAGCTTGTTGCTGTTTTGATTGACGTTGCTGCGTAGAAAGCTCGTAGTAATGTCCCATGGATTCATAGAGAATCTGTTCGCACGGTGGATAATCCTTCCAGAAAAATCCCTCTCCGATGATTCGGGACGGAGGTTCTGAGACCTCCTTTGAACTTTCTTTGGTTTGGCGCTGAAGGGCCATACACAGAATCAGCTTTTTGTATAATCCATGATCCCGTAAAATCTGGTCAAACGGATCATCAACATTGATTTGTCCAATCGTTGTGCGGGGCAGTGTCACTCCATTTTTGGGTCCAGGATCGCTCAAGCGCCTGTTGTCATTATCAAGGCGATAGCTAAAAGGGGTTACAGCGTAAGTCTCGCCGACCCCTCTCAGATGAGGCTGAGGAACTTTTGAAAAGATTGGTTCGTGAGGAATTGGAGTACATGTATCCTTCTTTTGCTGCTCCGGCTGAATCAGGATGGCCTTTTTTGGCTCCGGAGGAAGCGGAGTGGCGATCTGAGCGGCTGCAATGAAAGTAATGAAAACAAAGTTCCGATATTCCAGCCATCAATGTTAGTTTATTGTACATTGAAAAACCGCATTTTCCAATCACGAAGGCAAAACGTGTTGCAAAAAGATGTCTTACCGGCACCCAGCATTCGATCAAAACAAAGAGTTATTGGGCTTTTGAACGGAGCGTTTTTTCGTCCTCCAGAAGAGATCCTATGATTTGGAGTGTAACTAATGTTGCTACAATAATCAACACCGCTAGAATATGACGTTCGAGACGAATTCATTTGAGAGTTTGAACGCATAGCGCTTTTACTCATATTCGACGCTTTCAAAACGTTTCCAGTCTCGAGGTCGATCCCGCCTCTGTTTCCCATCGAATAATTCACAGATAGATCCCCCAACGGCTGCTTGTATCCATTCATGTTACTCATACCGAAACTTAGTGTGTTGCCTTTCCTATTCTATCGTATAGGTAACAATGCAAGAAAGTGGCATGTAATACTTTAATGAGTAACTGCCACCGATAATGGAAAGTCGGTTGGAACTCGGTAATAATTATATTTTGATTGTGGAAGCATAATCGTAAGATTTGTGAAAGAAAAAGGGTTTTTTGAGTTTCAAACGGTATCGCGCGGGGCGATGCGACAACCAGTAGTCGTTACGCGCCGGGGGAGCTTCGGTATGGTTGAAAAAGATCGGTATGCAAATCTCTGTGAAATTCCAGATATTCATACAACGGTGCTCAAAAAATAATTTTGTTGATTTGAGATGAGAACATCTCAATCCACGACCGCTCTGGTCTCTTTTCGTGAACATACGAGTGCGAACCAGTAGTATCGGGTAAGACTTCCCGACCTCTAAAAATTACTTCTCAATATCGAGTCCATATACAAGTAATTGAAGCGCATCACACTGCCAGTGAAGGTTAGCAACACTTTTGTGATTATCACGAACGAGAGGAGATTTTAAACTTTACATACATCGAACGAGAAGACGGGTCGTCGACATTACTTGACTATGTTGTATCGCCACTTCGTTGATGCGGCCATGACGATTGGCTTAATGACGATTTTTTGGGTGCAAAGTGTAAAATGCGATTCAAATGCACCGAATGAGTTACCATTATCTTTGCGTTTGATTGATGTCGAGACAAATATATCTCCGATTTCAGTTCTCTTCTTGAACAAGAAAACATCGATAGTCATCGAAGGCGTGGACAGGCTTTACAGAGGTCAAGAGATACAAAAGAAATCAGAGAGCATCGAGACTAATGGCAATTTTAGATTAGTCTACTCCACTTATGTCAATGAACGTCAAATTGCGAACGGAACTTTTGAATTATCCGATGGTTGGAAAAACAATAGTACATCTGTTGATGTGGGTTTCATTGAAGTAGGAAAACCGGGTGTAAATTCCATCCGTGTTATGCTTTATCATGCATTGGATGACAACATCGTCGAATCGTCGGTAACTTTGGACGTTCGATCGTATCGACAATCTATGGCAAGTATGCCAATTCTTCTAGGATTCGGACTGTTCTTGATTTTCAAGGTCAATGTGATCCATTCTCTCTTTCTTGCCATGTTTCTTGGCTCCTGGATCATAGAAGGATCAATGATCGATGGTTTCAGAGCAATTTTCGACAATTATCTCTTACAAGCTGCTACTGATAACGACCATGTCTCGATGTAAGTAATTTTAATTCTTGCCGATGCACTTTCCTGTCATGAAATATATCGGATTAACTAACCTCTGATTCCTTTCACTGTCGATGTTCATTTTTGGAATGTATTGTAGTATTCTTTTCACTGCGGGGATTTCAACTCTCATGGCAATGGTGAACAGAAGTGGAGGGACAGCGGCAGTTCTCAAATCCTTAGAGCGTCACTCGTCCAAAACTAGAGTGGCTCAACTTGTCATATTTTCAACGGGTCTGATACTCTTTTTTGACCCGTATATCAGCGTTATTGTTATTGGCAACGTCATTGGATCAATCCTCAAAGGATTTCCTCTTTCAATCGAGAAGGTGTCCTTTCTTATCGATACAACAGCAGCACCAGTGGCCAGCATCTTCCCGCTGTCTTCTTGGGTGACCTTTACAACAAATCTCATGGAAGAGGAGATAGGAAGAATCACAGAGCTCGGATATGAAGAATTGAACGATGCAAACGGTTATTCTGTGTTCCTTTCGAGTATAAAGTATCAGTTTTATCCAATCTTGGTCCTTGGGCTTACCTTCTTACAAATACTAACAGGACGTGAGATGGGTCTTATCTTGGATGCCGAGAATAATGCAAGACTGAGCTACAATATAATCGATCAGATTGATGAAACTCGTCCAACGGTAAAAGAAAGGTCATGGAATTGGTACATTCCTGTGATCACTCTAAACATATTCATCTGGACTGCTTTCAGTCAGATGGGTTTCGACAATGCTACTACCTATGGAACAACTCCATGGTTATTGGGTGCAGTAGCTACAATCATCATTACACAGATCATTTTTATAATCCAGAAACGAAGTGGAAAGGTGCTATTTTTTCGATGATTACTGGAATCGACATGAACGAAATACAATTGCATATTTGACCGATACTTTCCCGTCAGCATCTGGATCTGAGTCGATTCCATACAATCCATCCTCGAAATCTGACGACACCAACGATTACCTGAAACGCATTAATGATGATTGCAAAAAGATTCTACAAATGAACACTGAAGAGGACCTGGACCTGGAAGAGAAGAATCGTGTTGGGTGTTCAAAGGAACCATCTTTATTGAATCTTCAGGATGGCGTAGAATGCTTGATTCAGGGTACAACGAAGGCCGTGCCAATCACCCTCTCCCTTTTATTTACATGGGCAACTGGTTCCCTTTATCAAACCCTTGGACTCGATCGTGTGGTAGTGTCTTGGATTCTGAGTGACAGCATTTCATCAGGAATGTTACCAATCGCAATTTTTTTCTCGTCATTCTTCCTAGCAATGACTATCGGATCATCATGGTACACTGTTTCAATTTTGATCCAAACAACGATGACTCCGCTTGCAGACTCGCTCGGTGGCGATCTTAGAGGCGTATGTCTCATCATGGCATCCATTCTTAGCGGAGCAGCAGCTGGTGAACACATCGGACCTTTCTCGGAAACAACGATACTTTCTGCTTTGGTTTCTGGGAGTGACGTTCGAGAGCACTTTTTGACACAAGCACCTTACGCACTGTTTGTATTGGTGCTAAGTTTATTGGTCGGAACTCTGCCAGTATCATACGGTAGTTATCCTTACTACGTTGCGTACATAATTGGAGTTGTTATCTTGGTCATATTTGTTGTTTTTGTGTGTCGACAGGTTAAAATGTATCGGTCGGCAGGGCACTCGAAAGGTCGACCAATCACCCAAATTGTAAATCCAATTATTGCTGCGCAAGTAGGGAGAAATGACGAGAGATCTGTGATGTCTTCACCGCCCAAAATCTCAGACGATGTATTTGACAAAGAAAATCGACGGCACAAACAAACAATCAATAAGTTTTCAGCAATGCCGTCTTCTACACAGGAGGGCACAGAGGTCGTGGAAATGGTAAACGGACAGGCTCCTATTAAGCTTCGAAGAGGTGACCCTATTGTTGAGCTTGTGGAAGATGGTATCTTACCACAAAAGTTTACAAGTCAGTCTCAGAAACAACCTCTGGGACAGAGGCCTCCAAGTGCCAACAAATTGAGTCAGCGAACAAAGGATAACAGGAAACGCTTGATCGAGGCAACAATCACAAGGGCCGAACACGAAGGCAATTTATTTTCTGAGTCTTTGAGAACTTTCCTCCGCACAGCTCAAATGAACCTAGGAAATATGATGGAAGACAATGAGCGTACGGAAGTTTCTGAATCTCGAAGCGGAGAAAGCAGTGGCGATGATTCCCTAGACAATTTAATGACGAATATTGCCACCAAGGGATGGAGAGCCAGCATCAATCATCTCTTGGGAGATGGTGGTGGAACCGAAATAAGTGCCGGAGAAGACTACAGTACCGATGGAGCAAGTACCATGATAGGATACGACTCTGCAACAGCTGCATCGTCTGCATTTGGTGGTCACGGCCAGTCTTCTTCCTACAGTGGGACTGGTGATACTATGTCCTATGCATCATCTGCAACTGGTCCATCTGCTTTTACGACCGGAACCTCTCAGTTATTGAATCCACTAGAATTCGAGAAATCACGTCAAAGTTTACATGGATGGACTGACAACGACGATTTTTCGACCAATCCCAATGATGATCTCACGTCGACCGAATACACAAAAGCATCATTTTAAGACGGTGGATTTTTAGATAGAAAAATTTCAGAATCGACATCGGTCAATGCGTCTCGCTAGCACGAGCTTCAATGTCACATACAGCACTTACCGGTACTCCTACACAATCACAAAGAGAACAAACAACACACATATGACGGAACTGCAATGATGTTTTTGTTCAATGTATTATTATTATGCAGCAGTCACAAATCCTTATAAGAAAATGCGTAAACAATTTGTTCTCCGTGTTGCTCAATACCGTTACCATCGCAGCTATCATTTTTTTATCATTATCTTGCGACAACAGATAGTTAAATCTACTTCAATGCTACGAATAGGACAAAACTGCAATGTTTTTGTTTACTTATCGGAACATTTATCGGAACATATTTTCACATGGACTGCTATCGTGCGTTTGCAGTAGCGTCAGAAAAAATGGTACAAGTACTACTTCTTTATTACGCTCCGAAGGGGCAGTTTTTCGACTCTTAGTCACGCTTGAGATCAAAATAGATGGTTTCGATTCCTTCTTTCGTGATAACCTTAATCTCGATCTGGTCACCCGTGTAGATGTCTCGCTCCCCACAAGAAATGAAGGCATCCTTGACGATTTCCACCACTTCTTCCTTGGGAATGTCTCTCTTTTCATCAAGACGATTTCGGTGAGCAATCACGTTGTCCAGTAGGGGAATGATGTAAGCTTGACCACTACCTGTAGCCGTCACCGACGTTCGTTCGAAGCTTCCGATGGCATCATAGGAATATATTGCCCCCTTTCCCTCTTCGTCGATCCCACCAAAGACGTTGAAGGCGTAGTATGGGAAGAATCGTTTGTAATACAGAGTGTTTCCGAGCATCTGAGCAACCGAAGGAGTCGACATCGGCTTTTTGTGGTTGTGGTGGTACATTTTCATCTTAATGTCCAGGACAGATCGCAGTTGATCAACATCTGTCTTACAACCAGCGCTTCCCAACACACACTTTTCGGTCAGCGGGTGAAGTTTGCTCATGTTGCGTGAGAGAATGTCGTACCCCGAACTCAATCGGGTATCTGCAGCGATCACAGCATAGTCAGAACCAGAAATCGCCACACAGGTACCGCCATTGAAATCGTATGGACTGAATCGACGCTCGTACGGATTTTCGGTGACGCCATGGTCAATTTTTCCAAGCGTTGTGTCTCCTTCCGAGTTGTGTGCCATAATGCCGGTGAAACGAGGATCCAATGTCGACGTGTTCGTGGTTTGGTGGAATCTACCGCCGGCAGAACGGATAGGTTTGCTTTTTGGTGGCATGAACGATTCCATATTTGTTTCTGTTAATGTATTGATCCTAATAGTTTGCGGCACTCCTCCAATCACTTGGTCTTTCAAAGAACGAAATGCAACGGTTGTCGATAGTTACCGGTACTGTATTGTCGAAATCACCAAGCGTCCTCGCTGGGCCGTTCCTCGTTGTTTTTGTATGCTACCGTACCGTACATGTTCAGTGTCACTCATCTCACTTGTTTCCGCGCGATCGAGAAACATCGTTATCCATACCGGACTACGCTATTCATCTTTTCCATGCTTCGGAAAGCATCGATATCTTTCCTTACGGGACTCGACTCAAAAATGAAGACTCCGTACTCCGTAGTTTTTGGTACGAGTATTGTACGGTACAGGGTTCGTACGGTACGTACGGTATTTCCAATTCTGAAAAACGAATAATCACCCATCAAACAATTACCGGTACATAGCGAGTTAGGAGCAAGATTAAATCTTACTTTGATTCCTACTTCGTGTCGATAGATTGCAGTACCGGTAGAGGATTGCAGTAGGGAGATTGCAGTAATATTGATTAGATTCTAAAATTGTGAGCATTAGGATTAAGCTATACCCGGACCGAACTGCACCTCTGTCGGTCCCTCTTTACGGGTCGTATATGCGTTGAGATGAATCGTATAAACAGTTATTTGCTTTGGCGGCTATCACGAGTAACTGGTTTAGTCCGTCTGTATGTCCTTAACCGCGTGATTTCTAGAGTCCCCGTGTCTTCGTGGTAGTATAGAACTAGTAGAAGATACCTATCCCGTGGGTCTCATTTTTTCATCGACCCCGTCTCGCCACATACACCTCATTGCTAGTTCAATTAGCCCTGGTCCCACTCATTAGTTTAGTGAGTAAGTCCGCGATATTCGACTCGCCTGGCTCCTTTGCAATCCGGATAGTTCCTGCTGCTATGCACTCCCGTGCTTTGTGGTAAGCAACACTGTTATGCTTCTTCTTACAAGGGCTTTCTGGTCGCGTAGTGTTCTTCACGACTGACTCATTGTCACAATAGATATTGGTAGGTCCTTCTATTGGTATGCCCATCATTCGTAGTTTATATCTTAGCCCCTCTACCATCTCGATTGCTATCCTGAGTGCAACTATTTCTGATCCAAATGTAGATGTCTCAACAGTTGTTTGCCTCTTAGAGAACCACAAGATAGGTGCTCTGTTAACGAAGATGATGACTCCTGTATGAGATCTTCTGGTAGCCTTGCAACCTGCGTGATCCGCATCTACGAAGCACGTAGTAATAACAGCCTTCCCTTTTGGTTCAGGCATATCTGGAGGCAATAGCTCTTTGGCCTCTGGATAGAACTCACTCCAGTCGCACGACTGAAAGTTTGACTCATCTACCTCGGGCATAGATGCATCGAACACCAACTTAGACTTGCTGTAATTCTTTAAGTATGCAAACAGGTGAAACAACTGATTGAGATGACCTTCCCTGGCTTGCGCGAGATATCGAGACATAAGTGACACGGGCATAATGATATCCAATCGACCGAGTTCACATATCCACCGAAGTATCCCAACTAAACCTTGATAGTAGTTTTGTTTCTCCGGATCGAGTTCTGATGACGCATCTATCTCAGGCCTATACTCAGCGCTCAATGGTGACCTTGCTGTCTTGGGTAGTACCTTAAACGCGTACTTTCCGGTTAGTAGTTCTTCTTCAACTGATTTGATGGCTTTTGCAGTATACTTAGATGAAGCCATGGACCAGTACGGGTTACCATCTATGTAGGTCTTTCCTATATCAGCTCCCAAGTAGAAAGAAGGTTCTTCAACTGTTTCCATTCTTCAACTTGAACTGCCTTTCTATCGCATCCATCTGGAACTTTGGATCCATTCCACATACAAGGATATCATCTACATAGGCCACACAGTACTCGTAGTAAGCCGAGCCATCTGGTTTGAACGCAGAACGGAGATGTACATCAGGATCCGCCTTGCAAGATACGTAACCAAGCTCCCTTAGATGACTAGCCAAGTGTGATCGGAAAGATGCCCCAGCAACTGGGAGTCCATATAAAGCCCTTACAATCTTGCAGGGCCTTCCACATAGTTCTGACGCGAACCCTTGGGCCTCTGTAGCTATTGTGAAGTACTTCTCCTTGATGGGTGCTGTTAAGTAAGCATTCTGTATATCCGCGCTGAGTACATCGAGGTTGTTGAGTGCTGCCACTAGGAAGAACAATCGAACCAAATCCCTACTGGGTACACTGGAATAAGCATACTCCTTGGAGATTTCTGGGACTTTGTGTCCATCTCCGACTAACCGGGCCTTCCGAGTTAAGTCAATCTTGACATCAAAGACCATGTGCATGGTTATCTTGGTATGCCCCACTGGTATCTTGTCTTCCTCATTGAATTCGAAAGCAATAGAGCTGTTCCTCATTTCTTTTGCAATAGCCCGAGCCCAATGATCGGTCCCCGTTTCTCTATCAATTGCTTTTGCTTCTGCAATAGACTTAGGGAGCCGGACCCCGTACTTATGAGACTTGGTCCAGTATTTGGTTTTAGCGCCAGATAAGATCCGGTCTTTTCTCCGAAGTACTTTATAAGCCCACCATTTAAACGCTGGCTCATTTATGACGCCTTCTTCACGGGCGTATATTGCTGTTTCAACCGGGAAGCTTTCCTTCATATCACTTAACTTTGCCCAGGATGTAGTGCCATCCTTCCATCTAACAAGGAACCTCCATCCTTTGGTTGTTGGCTTTGTTCTAGTTTGTCCGGACTTTGTTGTATAAGTAGCCTGTTCGATAGTTAAGGCCTCTGAATCCCTCTCGAAATCGATAATTTCATCCATCAGGCAATACATGCGCCCTTCATCGTCAACGGAAGAATAGATACTCTCTGCAAGTGTATTGGCTGTATAGATTTCGATAGACCCATCTGGCATAGTGACCTCGTAAGACCTCGTGTCTAAGAGGGGATTGTTGTTCTTTTCACCAATCAACACACCATCCTTATCCCTGCAACGGCTCTTGACTAGTCCCCGGATATGTTGGTCCCCTATCTGGAGTAATACTTCAGTCCCAAGATACTCATCAAGGTCTTTATCAGATAGGTCATCAACATCCGGAGAAGAAGCCTCAGCTTCTGCCATGAGCACTTCATTCCTCTCCCTCATATTTGCCATCAAATAGGCCCAGAGGTGGTTCGCCAAGCTCATTTTCAAGATAAGTATCAGAGGGTTTAACCTCATCGCCTACCTTTGCGTTGATTTCTTTGTTGTGTGCTTCCAACTGTGATAGGATATCCGGATGTCTCCATTCTTCCTCAGATATAGCCCGAGTGCTGTTTGTTATGTGAACCTTCCCAGTCTTAAATAAGATATAGTGGCAATCTCCACCACCGAAAGTATCTCCACATGGGCCCAGCCACCGGCCAAGCCTATTTGTCTTTCCATTTAGATCATACCACCAAATGAAGTCATACCAGTCATGGATCATATGTAGGGTGATATCTGGGGTGTATCCGTGTACCAATTCAAAGCTAGTCCTTCCCATCGAAGAAGGATCACTCGATGCCACGAGGTTCATCCGGCCGGCCGCTAACATTCCACAGAAGGCCCAGCACCTCCTGGGACTGCCCTTCTTAGAAGTCATCAAACGGATTGCCCTTCTTAAGTCCCCGGCACTGTGTTCAGCTGTATTCTGCCAAGAGCAGTGAGGTTGTATGTATGTTTGTCGGATGCAATACTCCAATCGGAGTTTGTGCCAGCCAGTGCTGTGTGTCTCGTGACTCCCCTGGGCCTTTGCTCCATCGGTAACTAGGTGCTCTGGGATTCCCACTTCGTTGATAAAGCAAGATAAGCCATCATGGCATCGAACTTCTCCTCTGACAGGATAGAAGGCCACATAGCCCTTTCCATTTGCAAAGATCTGAGCTGCTGTATCATTTCGGATGATACTGGGAACTTTGAACTTCATAGTATCGGCGTACCAACGACCCTTGAGCATCCTCCTATTCCTCCACTTCTGTGTCTTCAGTCTCTTTGTGATAGGCTGGGACAATTGTCAGATGCCATCCTGGGTAGTGACTTCAATAGTAGCCTTGGCCCGCTTCTCACTGATGTTCCACATCTTAGCAATGGCCTTGGCATCATACCTGTCCACCTTGTCAGGTATCCTTATTGGAGGTCCCCATTGTCCCCGCCGTATGAAAGACTTCTTGTCAAGGGACATTTCTTGGTCTAGGACATCCTGTTGCCGCCTTAGTAGCTTCCTTTCCTTGGTGCGAGCCTTGGCTTCCTGTTGAATGGCAAGCTCAGCTTCAGATAATGAAGTCTTGGTGGAAACATCAGAAATCATAGAATTTGCTGAATTTCGGAGATTTTCTTGGTCCTCCCCGGTGGTTCCAGCAAGGGCTGAAATGAATCGGGTGGAGACGCCCGTTGGGGTATATCCAGTGCGTTGGGAAGGAACTCTATTAGTACAGACAGAAGCCAAATAGAGTAGCCGGTTCGAGTCGAATCCTGTGCCAAGTGGTTCAGGATGAATCGTGGATGAATATTGGACTGGGGTCCCGCAAGCCGGCAGGCACCCTGAAAGAGTGGCAACAACTCGCAGGAAAGAGGCATTGGTGGCTTCTTCCTCCTCTGCAAAGTGAGCGGAGTAGGGGTCCCAGGTGTGGGTATCAGTAGCCAGTATATGCTCACAGTTCGCCAGTTCCTTCTTTGTAGGCTTGCGGGAGTCAAAATAGGATATGACTCTGTCGACTTGGAGAGGGACGAAGAGTTCAGTGTCTTCTGATTGAAATGTAATCCCGTGTGTAGAATTGGAGTCGTATCTTCGTGGAGTATCCTCAACCTTGTTGAAGTTGCAGTCCCGAACTTGATTGGGACATACCAAGCTGTGTTGCAACTTGGTGCCAAAAAACAAAGCCTGCCCAAAGACCAAGATGTAGGTAATCCCATCGGTTGGGTCAGTCCAAGCTGTGGCGCAACGGGCAATAGGGACATTCTTAAGCGGTGAGTATGTATCTGAAAATGGTGCAACATCCACATATGTCAAGATAGAATCCAATGAATCCAGTAATACCATATTTGATCCCGCGGCTGTTGTATCAGCATGGCTGTCCAACTCGCATCGACCGTTATCTTGAGATGGTGAGCCAAAACTCTTGATATGAACTATCGACCGGCCTACCCAGGATACAATCGACAGGCCCCGGCCGGCAAATCAGTCTTGGTTCTTTTTCTTGTGAGTATGGCTACCGAACTGATCGCCGGCCAACCCTTTTGCTGTAGTGTTGTCCCCTTTGGCTTCAACAAGAGAAACTTGTGCAGACTTCGAATTGGAGTTGAGAGCTGGGCGTAGGGACCGGACTTGGTTCTTCTGGGCAGCAGACATAGTGACCCAGATTTCCTTCGGATAGATTTTTCCCTCCAGAGGTCCATCGTATGTACCTGAAGTTTTCTGTTTCTTGTTGCCGTGTCTCTTGTTGGAGGAAGAGTTGCTATCGTTGTTGCGTTTGTTGCCCCCTTTTCCCTTGAAGGAAGAGATATTTCTGCGACTGCCTTTACGACTGGCTTGCATCTTCTTGATACCAAGCGCTTGAGTGAAGTGGGCGGCAGCCTTGTCAAAATTGTCGTACATGCCACCTGCTTCATTTAGGACCAATTGCACTGCCATCTTGAGTCTTGGATCCGAGATAGAGTGGCAGAAGTCAGTAACAAACTGATCTTCCGGTGGGAAGGCCTTATGCCGCAACAGGAACTCCTTTGCATCATACCAACGCCTTTTGTGCTTGTCAAAACTGTAGTTCTTGGTGTCCCCGGAGTAGGTAGAACTCTGTAGGAAGGCCCTCTTTTCTTCTATGAGAAGTCTTACATTCGATGATTCGTATGCCTGGGAATAGAGGGTGAAATATGCCTTCCTCCCATCCCCTTCTGAGCCAAGGCCTTGGATGTAGGACCAACCGGGGCCCGCTCCTACCAATTTGAAAAGGATTCCCCATAGTGTATTGTTGTCTTTTGTCCAGTGGGATCCTGAATGGACGGTGCATCATATAGAATATTCATTCCAGTTCGCATACATATCCGTTGGGGTAGATCCAACACCCCCCCCCCCTCTCAGCATCACCGACCATCGAGCCCTTCCGAATTGTGTAGAGTAGAGACGTTTTGGTGACGCCTCTTTTGTGTCTAAGATACTCCCTGAATCGTTCGTCAAACTCCTTGAATTTCGACATTGCAGTGAGTGGTTCTGGAAGAGTAAGGTCCCCGGCCGCTGTGTTGCTGTCATCCTCCTTGAGAGACTTGAGGCGATCCCGGGTCTTGGATTCCGCATCAGGGTCAGCCACCCAGTCAACGGGAGTAGCTGTAGCTCCAATGAGAGGCTGAAATTCGATCCAAGCCACAAACAACTTGAGCCGATCCCCGAAAACCCTCCCCACATACACTTGTTTTGGGTCCGGGCAGTAGTTGTGTTTGGTCTTGTTGACGCCATTCACCAGGGATTTGATTGCAGATTCATCCATGTCTCGGAGGGAGTCAGTACTGCTGTAGCCAGTCCGGAAAAGCTCATCTGCCGTGATCCGATTCAGCCCAAAGGATTCCAAGATTTCTCTGAAAACTACCTCTGTCGGGGTCAGAGTCCTTTCCCCTGCGTATCCAGGGATTCCCTCCAGTTGATTAGCGCGTTCGATTGCATCTTGAACCTCTTGTGTGAGCGATGGGGCCCGGTTAGTATCCATCATGGTCCTAATGAATTCCATTTGCGCTGCCGTAAAACCAAGATTGGCAGGAATGGCTGGTCCATTGTTGACAGGTCCAGCAGCTACTGGGTTAGCTGCTGCAGCCGCTGGATTAGCGGCCGCATTGTCATTGCGTTGGTTCTGTCGAGCTGTTCTTCCTCTCACCATGGTTGGTATCTTTCGTCCGGAATAGTCGTTTACTTGTTCTGTAAGTGATATATGAATGATTTTCTGAAAGAATTTTGTATTTCTCAAGCAATCACTCTCTTCGCGATATCACTAGTAGTGGATATTTTCTAGTGGTTTCTCCTTGTAAAATTCTGCAAACGTTTCTATTCCGAATGAAACCGCTCAGTTGCCCCGTACTTAAGCAAACTGTTCGGGTTCCGATTTTGAATCATGGCCGTTGAGTTTATTCGTGCGGGAATCTAGTGGCCGTTAGATCCGGCCCGCTACACGTTCCCGCAGGAATTTGGGGCCGTTGGATTGTTTTCACAGGGATTGGGGCCGTTGGTTTGTTTTCCCGTTATTTTACGGTTACGAGTCCGCCGGATTCCCCTATTCGGCGGGAGTTGAAATTACTGTAGAATAATTCAACTGCCCTCTCCGTGTAGAGGCTTAGAATAGCTTAGTGCACACGTCTGTACGCTGTCCCACCTCTTGTTGGTATCATATTTACCCGTATGGAGGGATCGATCCCTCCCAACTTTACTCACACCTACTGTTATTCATGAGCTTTACGCTCCTAACTGTTGGTGTTACTGTTGTTGTTGTTGGTGGGGCCGTCGGCTCGTCCTTATCGTGTCATTTCGAGACGCCGTGTGGATCTCTTCCATGCTTGAATTGGGACACGTTTACATCTGAATGTAGAGACTGCGGCTGTTCTGGCCCCGAGTTCGATATGTTGTATCGATGGCGTTTGTTTGTTCACCTAGGCCATTATGTCGTTTGAGGGAAGCAAGAGATATTAGCTCAAGCCCAGCTGCACTAGTGCCATTACCCATCTAAGTGCTCAAACATGGACATAGCGTTCAGGAGAGTCTTTGATTAACCGGTGATCAGTCGGTAATCAGTCTCGCTTCGTCTATTGTCGACTAGACACTCCTTATTCGGTTAGAATTTCTGGGTCTGATAAACTTTGATTCCTACTTCGTGTCGATAGATTGCAGTAGAGGATTGCAGTAGGGAGATTGCAGTAATATTGATTAGATTCTAAAATTGTGAGCATTAGGATTAAGCTATACCCGGACCGAACTGCACCTCTGTCGGTCCCTCTTTACGGGTCGTATATGCGTTGAGATGAATCGTATAAACAGTTATTTGCTTTGGCGGCTATCACGAGTAACTGGTTTAGTCCGTCTGTATGTCCTTAACCGCGTGATTTCTCGATTACTTCTAATACGTTGGTACGGGGGAAAATCTAGGGTACGAGTACGAACTCCTATCATTTTTTAAGCTTTTTTTTCAGTTTTTTGTTACCAACAGCATCGATGAATCAATCAGTTTCCTCTCTTCCTGGGTTTGACCTGTTTCGAAATGGCTATGCCTGATCACAGTCTGTTTGCCATCTCCTCATGATTTATATGCTTTCGGATTGAATTGAAATTGCCAAGCAAGGATGGTCTTCGCTTTGAGTAGTAGTACGACGCTTTTCGGGTATTCAGCATGAATCCTTGAAGATACTCATTAACTGTGTTATCCTTGTACACTACATGCTTCCGATCATTTGAATTTATTATTAATACGATCTCGAGTTATCTTGCTTGCTTTTGCTTGTTGTTTAATTTCTGGCTGTCTGCTGAACCGGCGATTTACCCTACGGTATATGACAGGGGTATCCTCAGATTCTGCGATGATTTCTTTGATGCCCATTTATTGGACAGTACTCATGTATATGTTGTTCCGCTACCTTCACAAGTATTTCTGGTAATAGTCTGCCAATTTGTGGTTATCGTGCTGCCTGAAACTATTGACTCTTTGTTAGCCAGGAAAGCCAGGATAACTCCGTATTTGTACTGATGTCCTTTTGGACAAATAAAATCGATGATTTAAGACAACGTCAAACGTAAGATGCTTCCTTTTGCTCGAGTTTACGGGCATTTCGGGTTTGCTTTAATTGTCCCCATAGTTTGTTGAATGAGCGTCCGAGATATGTCATTACTTCTTTCTTTGTACTTTCGTATTCCTTTGTGTCGAACTCCCATTCCTTGATATCGTATGGGTTCATCATCTCCATTCTAGATTTTGTTTGTATCCTTGGTTCTTTAGCAGTTACAATGGTTTGTTTCCCGTTCGTCAGTGAGGCCATTGCATTCTGGCCATATTTCCTACCTGCATTTGTGACGAATGCTTATTTTGATTTTGAGCTGTTTGAGCTGTGGTATATGAAGATGTCGTAAAGGCGCTTTGGTCGATGAGATCACCGCGTGGTTTGGGATTCAAGGAAGTGGTCCATGAGCCGAACTCTGCCACACCTCTGCCACACCGACTGGAAAATGCAAGTTATTCGGTAAGCTGTAAGGGCGATCCGAAGACGTAATTGCGTCTGATACAACGACGATGAATGACTCCTTAAGATACCAACTGGGCAACATAGTTCATTTCAACTTCCCAAATCTAACAGCGAACTAGTCGCATTATTAATATTTATGCCTTTTCATTTGTTAAAAGCTGATGCTCACTCTCTGTATAGGTAATTCAGAAGAATCCTTGTGCAATGATAATTCGTTCCACGAGAAACATAGTGAAGGTGGCCATAAGGTGACGTACATCCCCTTGCAGAAAGAAGGAATCCCTTTTGTTCTCTTGAGTTTCATCTCCGATGAGTTCCACTCGATTGGCACCGCCAATAGTTGTGATTTTTCATACGTAGCTTGGCTTGGTCTTAGTGATGGGAACAGTTGCAATTAAACTTAGCCTGGCAAATGGTCGAATATGACCATCGTCGTCGCAAAAGTTGTATAAATCACGATGTTCTGGTTCACAGTTTTCGCTTTCACCATCCATCACCTACTCAATGGTCTACATGACGCACATGCACTGCGTTTACACTTTCAGTGGACGTACAACTCTAACGAGAACAAGTATCATTGTCACCGGCATCGCTCTTATTTTTGCCCTTTCTCTTTCCTATGTTGTCGAGATTCATTGCCTTTTTTAGGTGAGAATCCTTCTGGGCGGATTGATACACCATGTAATTCGACAATGCTCGGACAGCGTCGGCCTTGTACGCTTCGATTTTGGTCGGGTCTTCTTCTTTCGCGTGCGCCTTGAATTGCATTCGGACAGACTGTCGAAGGGCCATCGCTTTCGGAGACTCTCCCGGGGCTATGTGACGCACCAATCGTAGGCAATCTCGGTAAAGCTAGTCAAGGTTTCATGCCGTCAACAAGTTTTGTGGGTGAGGATCCATCGGAACGGTGAAAAACTACCGCCGTTCAATGTGGCAAGACATCAACAACACTCGCAGCTAGTTGCACTCACTTCCAAAGCCGTTCGATTGACAATGCCGGACATTTTCACTGGAGAAGTGCAAAAATCGGTTTCTTACTGGGATCTACTATTGCTACTTGTCAATTGTCAAAGATGTTGTCGAAAGTATGGTTTGAGCGTTGTACCCAACCGCGGAGACAAATTAAAATTAATTGATGTCCGATTTCAATCGTTTGTTGTACGTACCGTAGGTGTGGGCAGTTTCAAGTTGTGGGTTGGTCGGAACAGACGGAACTCGGAACGATGGATGGTAATTTTTTGAACCCATGTATCATATCTCGTAGCGTTATCAATGATGGTAACGTTTCATACAGCGTATTGAAAGGTTGATTGGTACGTTGGGTACGGATAGTATCACTATTACTCCGAAATTCCCGAAATACTTTTATGTACTACATAAACACGAAATTTTCTACTTAGCCAGTCGTAATGTTACAAATCATAGTCGAGGTTATAAGGGAATCCACATGTTCTTGTTTCGGAATCCACATGTTGTTTCGCGCATGCTTGTTTATTATTCCAAAATGAGATTCCACATTCCAAAATGAGATTTATGCACTTTCCCGCCAAAAAAAGTATGTACAAAATTTTCATTCCCGAAATACTAAAAACAGAAATTTATGTACGTTACAAAAAAGTGTTTTGGGAATCACCGCTTTTTTTGGCGGGAAAGTGCATAAATCTCATTTTGGAATGTGGAATCTCATTTTCTCTCATTTTGGAATATATGTGGAATTCTTCAAAAGGCACACGAAACATGTGGAAGCATAAACAAGTAATTCAGTCACGAATTCCGTTATAAAAAAGTATAACGTTACAAATCATAGTCGACGTGAGCTCACGTTGACTATGATTTGTAACATTAAGACAGGTTAAGTAGAAAATTTCGTGTTTATGTAGTACATAAAAGTATTTCGGGAATCACCCATTGCGTGTTATTTTTTGTTTGTCCAAAAATGTTACCGGGTACCTCCCCGCCTCCCAGAAGAAAACACAACATTTGCATTAAAGTACAACTTTAGTTTTTAATGTACTGTACAGTACTGAATGCACACAAAATGGTCCCATAGTAGCTCAAAACTACCAAAACCCCTGATTTTTGTATTCCTTTAGATATAGTTTTTACTAGTAGTAAATTCTCTAGTAAAAAGCGTTGAATGGATTCATGCACCACAGCTACTAGATGATAGAAGCGTACTAGGAATCTTTATTTACAAAATATTAGATTACTCATGTAGTCTCAGATTATCTAAAGCATTAAGAATGTACTAGATAGTGGTGAGCCTTAGGTGTTGATGTGCAAGATTTGGGTCAATGGCATTCCTGTTTCTATTCTTTTATTTGGTCACATCTATATTGTGAAGAACGCTGAAAAGGATCGAGAGACTGAGGTGTTGGCATGCAAAGTTTTATGCCAACACCATTCCTCCTTTCTGTTTCACAGTATATCATATCAATAGTTTGAAGAATGCTGATAGAGAAACTTGGGGGCTGATGTGCATAGTAGTAGCATGCCAATTCCATTCCTGTTTCTTCCATGGTATGTCTTACCTATAGTATTACAAATGTAGATAGTAGATAGTGAGACTTGGGTGTAGATGCGCAAAGTTTAATATCAATGCAATTCCTGATTCTCTCACAGTCTATCTTATATATAGTGCAAAGAAAAGTTTAATGTCAAGGCAATTCCTCTTTCTGTCATACATCATAGTCTATTTTTTCTAGAGTGTGGACAATTTAGACAGCAAGACTTGAAATTATGTGGAGGCTTTCAGGTCAATGTCATTTCCTGTTTCTATCATAGTCTATATTATTCACTGTACTATGCACCATATTGTTGAAAATGATTGTGAGACTGAGTGGTTGATGTGCAAATTATCATGCCAATGCCATAGTAGTACTAAGAATGTTAAAAAATGATTGTGAGACTAAGGAATTGATGTGCAAGCTTTAAAGTCAATGGCATTCCTGTTTCATCATAGTCTATCTTATCTATAGCATGAATAATGTAGATAGGGAGACTTGTGTGTTGATATGCAGATTTCCTTGTCAATTCCATTCCTGCTGTTTCTAACATAGTCTATCTTATCTATAGTTTGAAGAGTGTTGATAGCGAGCCTTATGTGTTGATGTGCAAAGTTTAATGTCAATACAATTCCTGTTTCTATCATAGTCTATCGTATCCATACAATTTTGCTCTCGAGCAACTTTGTCCGACGTTCCAAATTTCCAATGTTCCAGTACTAAAATCACGTAGATTTCTACACAAATCTCCCCTGCCATATCTTGCTCACTTCTACACCTCCACATACGGCACCAGGACCTACCTGTATGAACCAAGACCTGGCCTTTTCGATTTTGCTATCAGCTCAGTCTCTTGTTGCCTCTCTTGGTCCCTCTTTGTCTCCTTTTTCACCATTGTTGTTGGTCGTTGTCGTCATTGGTCGGTGCTGAGCTTGCCAACCAACACTAATTTCCTACACTGAATCCAGTATCAATTCTACCTACACTGAATCCTGTAGACCTGTACTAACCCAACAAAGCTACTTCTTTGATCTGTTTTCCGAAGCGCTAACACTTCGATCTGTTTCCAAGAAGCTTCTCCTCCAAGGCTCCTAAGTATCTTTACTTACCAACTATCCTGTTACACTCAACGTTCTTCATTCCTTGAGGTTCTTTTGAACTGTTTCTAAGCCTTTAAGTACTTTTCACTTAACATTTTTGGTTTTCTTAAGTCTTTTCAAGTGGAAGTTGATGAACACACACATAACCCTCCCTTCTAGAAGGCTCATACGTCCTGACCCTTAAGTATTTGCAAGTTGACGTTGCAATATACTTTCTATCCTCCAGTTCTTCAAGTCTCTCTCTCTGTGATATAAGAGAGGTCTCACAGGTCGAACTTCAAGTTCCCTTATGTTCCTCCTCTGATCAATAAGTGTGCATTCACTTATAGCCCCTGGCGCCTAAGTTTTTTTGCCTAAGGCCCTACTTCCTACACATACCTTTCAGATATGCCTTACCGCTGGCATCTATTTTCACCTCTACAGCTCCTTGTTGGTTCCTAAGCAGTTTCGATTAGAGGCTGATTCTACATAGAACCCCCTTTCCAGTGTAGCACCCGGTTCTTCAAGTCTCTTGCAAGATAAGAGAGGTCTCGCGGGTTGAACTTCAAGTTCCCTTCTGTTCCTTCCCTGACCTCTAAGTGCAAACTCACTTATGGCCCCTGGCCCCTAAGTGTTTCCACTAGAGGTCCTACCTCCTCGATATACCTTTCAGGTGTGCCCTTCAGTTGGCATCTGTTTTCACACCTACAGCCCCTTGGTTCCTACGTGGTTTTGCTTAGAGCCCATTTCTACAAAGGACCCTCCGCCCAGTGTGCCCTCCGGTTCTTCAAGTCCTTTCCCTGTGTGATAAGAGAGGTCTCACAGGTTGAACTTCAAGTTCCGCTATGTTTCTCCCGTGACCTATAAGTGTGAATTCACTTATAGCCCCTGGTCCCTAAGTGTTTTCGCCTATGGCCCTCCTTCCTCCATATACCGTGAGGTGTGCCCTACAGCAGCTGGCTTCTGTTTTCACACCTACAGCCCCTTGGTTCCTAAGTGGTTTCGCTCAGAGCCCGTTTCTACATAGGAACCTCCTTCCAGTGTTCCACCGGTTCTTCAATTGTTCTCTGCGAGATAAGAGTGGTCTCACAGGTCAAACTTCAAGTTCCAGCCTACATACCCTGTGCCCCTAACGTCCGAGAACTGTTTCGCGGGGTTCGAATTTACTTCTCGCGCACAAATTTTGTGCGTGATTTTAACACGGCACTATTTCTGGACACCCTGAAATTTGCGGGCAAGTGGCGGGCTATAAATTAACAGAGCACTATTTCTGTGCGCGTGATGCACATTACTCTTCGGACGTACTCTCGAATAAAAATAATTTATTTCAGTCTCTAGCAGAACCCAATTATTATTCCGTACGAACAACACTTAATTCTTTTCACGAATAAAAAAGAAATCTTTACTCAGTATTAATTCTAAAATATTAATCTCCCCAATAACAATTCGATAGTGCTCCCCTAGTTGTGAATTATATTTCTCGACTACAATATTCCCTTTTAAAAATGTAGATTCTATTATGCTTGATTTATTCCTATTGCAACGTAGTATTACGAATCCTCCATTCATTCTAATATTCTCAAAATTAAGTTCAAGATTAGTAGTAGTTTTGTATTATGTATGTACTGTTATTTTCTACATTAGTTCACCAATAGATAAACTTTCATTCATCGATGCTGTTATTGCCGGATCAATATAGACGTTTCTTTTCTTTTTCTTTTTTGGTCCACTACAATTAGTGGAGCTGCTACTAGTAATATTTGCATCGCCATGCTTATTTTTCTTGGTGTAATCTGTTGAACTTTCGTTCCTAAATCTGTCCCTCATCATTTCTTCCAATTTCCTTCCTGTTTCTGGGTGTTTTTGCATCTCGCCAATTTTGTCGCACAAGTCACTGAACAACTCTTGTCCTTCCTCCATCCATCCATTTCTGCTTCCACTGTCTGAATCGCAGAATTTTTTTTTTTGGCGCGGAATCGTGGCATCAGCCTTTCGCCGCTGCTGGTTCACCCATACATGATGCTCATTGTAGATCAGTACCAATGCAAATGCTTCATCTGCTATAGTAAATATATCACTCAGCAAGTGCCTCTCCTTCCGTTGTTTGAAATTGGAATTTGTTGGATTTATTGCCGACATGATTCTTGTAACAAAATAATAAAAATCTTCATCTTCCGCGTCTTTGTATGTTCTGTATTGAGGGTTTAAAATACTACCTGTGTCCTCATATTCTGTGTCTTCAATAACTGCAACAGTACCAGGGAATGTGATAGGGACTCGACCTTTTCTGTAATCGTCTGTACGGAAGTATCATCAGTATCAACGGGCAGCATGTTAGTGTTGTCGGACCAAAAATAGATTCCAAAATTCCTAATTTCAACAACCAATTCTCCCACCTGTATTTACCTATCCAGTTTTTTCTCGCTAATGTTTGTGAGTTGTGCCTCAATGCGGTCAGTACTGTCCCTACTCGTTTCCTGTAAAAGGAACAGAATGACGCAAGTGGAATATTTGGTGGCTTCATAACCGCACTTGCTCCAACAGCCCTTTGTATTACATGCGCCGTTACCTTTTCATTGATAGGGAACTTCATGTTGGGGTACCAATGTTTTTTGACGTAATCCCTTAGCTGCTTGTCCACTGATTCAGTCATATCACTCAAAGTCTTAAGCATATCGTTGTCTGTTATAAGCCCATATTCGTCTGTAATTGTACTTACTGCTCGTTCTCTTGTGTCGCCGGCATTATCAGTTCCCTCTCCCTGCATGGTTGCCTCCGTTTGTTTAGGTACCATTACTACCTTTCCCACCCCTATATGTGGTTCGCTCTTTTGTTTCTGTAAGTGTTTTGCCAGTTCCTGTGCCAATTTGTCATATTGAATTTTTTTCATGATACGTTCCGCAACATCCTCTAAATAACAGCATTCTCCGTTAGATGTTTTCTCTACCACATTGGTTTTTGTTCCTTCTTTCTGTTGGTTTGTTACTGTAGGTGTGGTTGTGTTGGTAATGCTCAGTGCTGTTTCGTTACTCTGGTTGATGGTGTTTTGTTCTTCCGTGTTTGTAGTAGTAGAAATTGTGTTGTCGGTACCATTTTTTTTACTGTTGCTTTTTGATGCGTTCATAGTTTTGGTATTACTGTTACACACTTTTTTAGTAATTGGTGTGTTTGTTTTCACTCTCTTTTTCTTACCGTTGTTGTCCCCTGTATTTTGATGATCACCGGGTCGGATGGTTTTGTTGTTTCGAAGGGTCTTCCCCTCGGATTTTTTGCTTCGTCATGTCTTTCCGATAGCATTCATATTTTTTTTCTTGTTTTCTGAATACGGTGTCGATCAAGAATCATGTGTTTCTTTTTGTGTGGTTTTGTGTGTGTACTAATAATTTTGTCGGGTTGTGTATGGTGTTTTGTGTTGTGTGTGTTGTGTGTTGTGTGTGTGTACGGTGTTTCGTGTAGTATGTGTACGATGTTTTGTGTGTAGAGTTTTTCCGTGGGTTCTGTACTATGTTGTTTGCCCTGGCTTGGGCGCGCTGTTATATTTGTAGAAGTAGATCACGTACCTGTTGCAGCCAGCCCTCCCGCGCCATAATTTTTTCAGAAGGGAAACTTTTGATAACACTAAGGTTATGTATTTCAATCCTCTAGTCACACGTAGAATCTCGTAGACTGCACCTAACATACCGTACTGTCTTGTGTGCCATTTGTATCTACAAACCACAACATTGTCTGTACTGTGTGTGGCAAAGTTGTTCCCAATATGCATTTA
Organism: Pseudo-nitzschia multiseries; assembly: GCA_037355745.1. Lineage (NCBI taxonomy): Eukaryota > Bacillariophyta > Bacillariophyceae > Bacillariales > Bacillariaceae > Pseudo-nitzschia > Pseudo-nitzschia multiseries. Next base: position 17,759,978 of record CM074781.1, read on the forward strand.
AAAGTTGTTCCCAACATGCATTTGATGAGTCATGTGATATGCATTCATGGCCTGGTACTCAAACTTTGGTAGTCATTACCAAATGAGACTGTTTGTGCCCTGTATATGCACCAAAAATACCCTCATGTTTGCCCTTTGTAGAGTCAAACCACAACATTTCCAGCATTCTGTGTGACAAAGTTGTTCCCAATATGCATTTGATGAGTCCTGATAAATGTATTCATGGCTTGGACCGGATACTTTTGGAGTCATTACCCAATAAGTTAGTTTGTGCCCTGTAATTGCACCAAAAATACCTTCATTTTTGCCATTTGGATAGTCAAACCACAACATTTTGGGCATTCTGTGTGACAAAGTTGTTCCGGTTCTCCATCCTACATAGGACCCCTCCATTGTACAGCCCGCCTTGTTCTTCTTCCTTAAAGACCATGGCCCCCGTGCCCCTAAGTGTTGTTCTTTTATTGTTCCCATCCTGCATAGGACCCCTCCAGTGTACAGCCTGCCTTGTTCTTCTTCCTCCAAGACCATGGCCCCTGTGCCCCCACTAATTGAATTCCACTTAGGGGCTTACATTTCCTTACTGTAGGATCTCTTGCTTCTTCCACCAAGCAAGCAGTGCGGCGCTACTGCTATGCCCCTTTTACGGTATGTGTATCCCTTCCTACTGTCCTTGTCGGCGGCAAATTCGATCGAAAAACTCGACGAACGTAGGATCTCTTGCTTCTTCCATCAAGCAAGCAGTGCGGCGCTACCGGTGTGCCCTTCCTACGTGCGGCGCTACCTTCATCGTGTCCATCGAAAAAACTTCTCGCAAACGGCGACAAACTTGATCGAACGCACCTCCACTACTCAAACTCCCCCGCCTTGTTCTTCTTCTTCCAAGACCACGGCCCTTGTCTTCTTCCATCCCACATACCGTAGGACCATCCCGCCTGGGTGGAGCCATGCGGCGCTCCTCCTCCTATGTGTATACCCTTCCTACTGTATGATTGGGGGAGTTGCCTCCTGTTAGGCTTCTGCTTGGGGCATCATTCATTAGTTTGTTCTTTGTACTTTCCCTTCCCGCCTGCCCTGTTCTTCTTCCTTCAAGACCGTGGCCCCTGTCTTCTTCCATCCCACATACCATAGGACCAGCCCGCCTGAGTGGTGCTATGCGGCGCTGCTCCCACTATGTGTATTTCCCCTCCTACTGTATGATTGTTGGCTGGGGCACCTTTCATCAGTTTGTTCTTTGTACACTCCCTGCTTGCTTTCAGGATTCGTTTGAAAAATTTGTCGTTCTACAACTTGGGGCTTCAACGTTCTTCGATTGAGGCGACGTTAAAGTCTGGATACAGACTGAGTAGTTTAGATCCACCTTCGGTGGTTAAGGTTACTTAAATAAGTATATTATTATTATTACTAGTCTATCTTATCCATAGTATTAAGATTGTAGACAGCGAGACTTGAGTGTTGATGTGCAAGCTTTCAGGTCAATGCAATTTCTGTTTCTATCATAGTATATTTTATTCAGAGCATGAATAATGTTGAAAATGATTGTGAGACTGAGGTGTTGATGTGCAAGCTTTCAGGTCAATTCCATTCCTATTTGTTTTCAATTATTTCTTAGTATCTATAGTAATAATAATGTAGATAACAAGACTTGGGTGTTAATGTGCAAGCTTTCAGGGGAATATCATTCCTGTTTCTTTCCTAGTATATCTTATAGTATGAAGAATGTTGAAAATGCTTTGTGAGATTTATGTTTGTTTTATAATGTTTCTTACTTATTGTGAGGAATGTATTTAGCAAGACTTGGGTATTTATGTGCATAGTATCATATCAATTCCATTCCTGTTTCTAACATAGCTAGTCTATCCTATCTATAGTGTGACGAATGTTTATAGGGAGATTTGAGTGCTGATGTGCACATTTCCTTGTCAATTCCATTCCTGTTTCTAACATAGTTTATCTTATCTGTAGTTCAAAGAATGTTGATAGCAAGAATTGGGTGTTGATGTGCAAAATACCATGTCAATTCCATTCCTGTTTCTAGTCCTCTGTCTTATCTATAGTATGAAGAATGCCGATAGGGAGACTTGGGTGTTGATGAGCAAAATATCATACCAATGTCATTCTTGTTTCTATCAGCATGCACTATCATATATAGTATGAAGAATGTAGATAGGGAGACATGGGTGTTGATGTGCAGATTTTCTTGTAAATTCCATCCATGTTTCTATCATACAGTATGAAGGAGAACGTAGATAGAAATACATGTGTGTGAATGTGCAGATTTTGTTGTCGATGACATTCATGTTTATATCATAGTCTATCTTATATATACTGTGAAGAATGTTGATAAGGAGACTTGTGTGTTGATGTGCAGATTTCCTTGTCAATTCCATTCCTGTTTCTAACATAGTCTATCTTATATACACCGTGCAGAATGTAGAAAGAAGTACTTGTGTGCTAATGTGCAGATTTTGTTGTCAATACAATTCCTGTTTCTATCTTAGTCGATCTTGTCTAAAGTGTGAAGAATGTTGATAGCAAGGCTTGGGTGTTGACAAGCAAAGTATCAGGTCAATTCCATTCCTGTTTTATCTTACTATATCCTATCCAGCATAGTGTGAAGAATGTAGATAGGGAGACTTGGGTGTTGATGTACAGATTTCCTTGTAAATTCCACTCCTGTTTCTATCATACTATCTTTTCTATTATGAAGAATGAAGGTAGCAAGACTTGGGTGTTGATGTGTATAGTATTATGTGAGTGTCATTCCTGTGTCTTTTGTGGCTATCTTATAATAGTACGATGAATGCTGACAATAATTGTGAGAGTTAGGTGTTGATGTACAAAGAATAAGAATGGCAATTCCATTCTTGTTTCTACGTCACATAAATGATGCTCGTACTTTCGTAAAATTCGTGCGATGTTTTAAAATATTCCGAAACATTTTGTTGCGCGCACAATAAATAATTCTCTACCTACTTTTGCACGCAACAATTTCAAGTAGGTCTACTTTTGCCACCGTTTTTTTGAGCCCTCGTACCATCATGCTTGCTTCAGAATCTTTCTATTCTACAATTTTGTTTCATGCTTATCCTGATAATATTTATTTGCCATTCAATTTTTGTTATTTTCCACACGAAACTCATGTTTTGTAATAATATCCTCTATGTACACTGATATTGTTGTAGCGTTGATACCAATTTCTGAACAAATATACGAGCTTCTTGATAACCATCAATCTATTCTGTTACGTTGCTTTTACATTACTCACACTACGTTTTTCGAATATCAAAAGCCAACAACCATATTTTTTCCTAATAAGAAAGTATTTTATCCACATTTGCAATACTCTCCAACATTTTACAATATTCACCCTACGCTTATCAAATAACGAAATACAACAAACATATTTTGTAACAAAGATGAAAGTATTTTATCGGCCTTTGCAATTACCTCGTTTATTGTTTTATATTTGAACAGAAGACCCGGAACAATATTTTGCAAACCCTAAAATAATAATGAACTATCCGTTGTACTATAATGATGTTGATATCACCAATTACTCTTGTTTGTTTTATTGTATTCGATGAAAAATTTGTAGTCCTCATCATCTTCGCCTAGAATCTCAAGAATGCTAAGTTTTCGCTTCCAGTTTTTTTTCCTCTTCGTCCTCCTCCTTATCTTGTTGTTTACGATTGCCATTTTGCTTTTGGTACATTTTAAGTTTTTCCGTCTCTAATTCTTTCGACTGTTGTTCCTCCCTTCTATTCGTAAAGATCTTGTCCCTCGTTACTCCACCCCTCCTTATTTCCTGACTTACCTGTCAGTGAATTTTTTTCTTAACCTTGTGCCCTCTGTTGTGTTTAGCCACGAGTCGTAGTCGTTGTAAAGGAAAAGCAATGCAAAAGCTTCATCGCTTGGGGTGAAAATGTTACTGACTGTCATTCTGACTGATTTTCTTTTGAAGTCTGTCTGTTTTGGTGACACCGCTCCAAGAATTCTTTTCATGAAGTATTTGAATTCTGGTGAATTTTTCCGCCGATATTCTTCGTGCAATTGGTACCTATTTTCTGAGTTCACGTCTTGGGTGTCTGTTATTAGAACCGTTCCTGGGAAACTATCTGGTATCTGGTTGTCCCTTTTATCGTCTACGTTTCAGTGTTAATACGACCAAAATGTTAGAAAGGATTATGAAAGAGTGCATTCCGGCAATCATTTTATTGTTGGTTGCTTACCTTTGTAGTTTTTCCTGGCAAGAGTTTGAACATTGTGCCTACACGCAGTCACTGCTCGGCAATAAATTCCACTCCACTTTTGGTCCTTTATATCAATTGTATTTGGTATTTCATTGTTATTTGTTAGTTTTGCAATTTTGAATATCGTTGCCTTCACGAATCTAATCTCTGGCGGGAATGTAAATTTCCTAAATGCTTTTTCTTTGACATGTTTGACAATGTTGTTTTCCAAGTTAATGTTATCGGAGTCTTTTGTTGTCTGTAGAATATTTCTGTTGCTACTGTCTGTGGTTTTATATGTTTAGGCTATCATTTGTGTTTGTTTGGTCACTTCCCAATACACTGCTGTTCAGGCTGTTTGTGTTATTGGTAACAATGGTTTTACCTGTCACCGGACTGCAACTACTACTCAGTTCTACCATTATTTTTTTGTTATCTCGTGCACCTCAACTTACCGTTTTTTCCTTTGATTGATTTGGCGCGCTATTTTTATGATAATAATGTTGTTTGTAGGAATCGTTTGGTATTTTTTTTCATTCATACTGTACACACTGTAAGCTCTTGATTTAGTGTCTCCAAGGAATAGCTGTATTTCAATTAATTGTACTATCTGTGAGTGTTGTTTTACTGTCGCCTGCCTATCTTTTTTTTTAGCGTGCCGTGATATTCTGGAATGTGGAAGTCCTCAAAATTTTGGCGCGGACCCGAACATTTTGATGTTCCCTACCCTACCGTACTTACTGCTGTACCGTATTATTCCGTATCTATTTATTTATTGTTTTTCCATTTTCTGCAGCGGCGTTGCAGGAAATTCCATTTTTTGGGTGGTTGACACTCACCCCTTAATTAATTTTGGAGTGGATCACAACTTGTAGGTTCAACGGAGGAAGTGCCGTTTTTGTTGTTTTGTTACTTTCTAAGGAGTACATTTTTTGAATGTACCAACTTCTTTAGGTGATATTTTACATAATTTCCGTTCTATTTTTTGCACTTAATTTGTACCGGTGATACCGTCCAGATTGTCATGCTCTTTTTTTTGTAATGGAATCCTTACAGAGTTGCAGAGTTAGTGTTTCACGCGTCCCCATGCCCCACAAGGAACGGGACAGTTGTTATGCTCCTCTAAATCTTCCGGTGAATTCCAACGTTTTGCGTAAAGATTTAGCCATTTCTTAATTTTCCACTCCTTTTCGTCTTGTTCCCTCTTTTCCCTCCTGTTTGTCAATTCTTTTACTTTCCGCTTTTTCTTTTTTGGCTCTTTTCTTGCTTTGTTCATGAACGAATCCCACTTCTGTTTAATACATTTTTTTCCATGTTTTTGTTGTTTATCTTCTCTTCCTTAATCGTCAGAAATCCTTCTTGTGTGGAGTACCACTCATTATTGTCTGTTGATCTGCAATACCATTGCAATCTGTCATTTTCAATGATTGCCTCATTCGTCTCTTTGCGCCAGTTGTTGTACCAAATGTACGTCATACAAGGACGGTTCCCAGGGTGGTAATGTGCACATTCTTTTATGTGTTCTCTTGCCTCCGGTGTCAGATTACTCCATTTTTTTGCCGGGAAAGTACGACCATCTTGTATCATTCTCTCTCGTTCTATTGATTTTACTTCCGGTCCAATACCCACGTTGTCGTAGCACTTAATGTCTTCTGTTGTTTTCAATGCTGGATAACCACATGAAATGTATGCAAGAATGACTCCCATTGCCCATACATGGTCCATCCTGTCAGTGTTGCCTTCTTCGTAGTCGGGAAATACTTCCTCGGTTATGTACTTGAAGCATTGCTCCCAAATGTTCAAAGCTTCGTCCTCCTCAAAATGTCCTTTTTTGCTGTTGAGTCTTTTTTGCACTTCTTCTATCTTCTGGCATCCACAAAGGATTGTGTTAACCAAGTGCCTGTTTTGGGCACACAACGCATCAAATCCTGTTTCGAAATGATATAGAAACGGGTTTCCAGTCGTTGTTTAGGTCATTGTGGTTCAGCTCATGCATCCGTTTGGTGTAATCCTTTGACAAGACAGTACCCTGCTGGGTTGGCACAACTGTGGTTTTGTTTGTCGGTTTAGGTGTTTTGTTTTTCATTTTCCTGTTATTTCCCAGTTGTAACGCAGTCATGCACCTAGTTGTACCACAATACACCTAACTTTCCTAATCCAACGCAGAATCATAAAGTTGGTGGATGTTGTTTTCTCCCGGCGTAGTAACTTCAGTTTTTGGTTGTGGCTGCTTTTTCCCAAACACACATATTTCTTACTAATGTTATGTACCAGCACCACCACCATGACGGTGCACAGAAATTGTCTGATTCAAAAACAGACTAGCTTTAAGTAATGTAACTTTCCTCATCCGGATGTGATTGGTTCTTGATATAGATGTTAACGTGTCCGGTGGATCGATTCCTCCGTTGAGACGTGTACAAGGTGCATTCTCCGTAGTTTATTTTTTATTATTTTTTATTTTTGTATTGGTACGGTGCACAGAAATTGTCTGATTCAAAAACAGACTAGCTTTAAGTAGTGTAACTTTCCCCATTCGGATATGATTGGTTCTTGATAGATGTGAACGTGTCCAGTGGATCGATTCCCCCATAGAGACGTGTACAAAGGGTAGTAGTCTCCGCAATTTATTGTTATTATTTGATTTTTTTATGAACAAGTAACCAAAATAGTGTTTCTCAGTTATTTTTTGAGTGCAAAAGTGTGTTATTTTCTGAAATGTTTGGATGAATATTGCTCATACTAAGGATTGGGGAGACTATGAAAGAATATTGACAATTCTCAGGCTGATACTTTAGTCAGTATGAGTTTTAAAATAATGGTTGTCCCTGGCCATGCATGTCCCAAAATAGTGATTGCTAGTCACTTTTTGAGTGCAAAAATGTGTCATTCGAGGCAATTGAAGGATGAATATTGCTCATACTATGTATTGGGTAGACTATGTAACAATGCTGACATTTCTAAGGCTGATACTTTAGTCAGTATGAATTTTATAATAATGTTTTTCCCTTGCCATGCATGTACCAAAATAGTGATTGCTAGTCATTTTTTAATTGGAAAAGTGTGTCATTCGAGGGAATTGAAGGATGAATATTGCTCATGCTATGTATTGGGGAGAGTATGAAACAATATTGACAATTCTCAGGCTGATACTATAGTCACTATGAATTGTATAATAATGTTTGTCCCTTGTCATGCATGTACCAAAATAGTGATAGCTACGCACTTTTCTATTGGAAAAGTGTGTCATTCGAGTCAATTGAAGGATGAATATTGCTCATACAATGTATTGGGGAGAGTATGAAACAATATTGACAATTCTCAGGCTGATACTATAGTCACTATGAATTGTATAATAATGTTTGTCCCTTGTCATGCATGTACGAAAATAGTGATTGCTAGTCACTTTTTGAGTGCAAAAGTATGTCATTCGAGGCAATTGAAGGATGAATATTGCTCATACTATGTATTGGGGAGACTCTGAAAGAATATTGACAATTCTCAGGCTGATACTTTAGTCAGTATGAATTTTACAATAATGTTTGTCCCTGGACATGCATGTACCAAAATAGTGATTGCTAGTCACTTTTTATTCAAAAATGTGTCATTCGAGGCAATTGAAGGATGAATATTGCTCATACTATGTATTGGGGAGAGTATGAAACAATATTGACAATTCTCAGTCTGATACTTTAGTCAGTATGAATTTTATAATAATGTTTGTCCCTGGCCATGCATGATGTACCAAATTAGTGATTGCTAGTCACTTTTTTATTGGAAAAGTGTGTCATTCGAGGCAATTGAAGGATGAGTATTGCTCATACTATGTATTGGGGAGAGTATGAAACAATATTGACAATTCTCAGTGTGATACTTTAGTCAGTATGAATTTTATAATAATGTTTGTCCCTGGCCATGCATTATGTACCAAAATAGTGATTGCTACTCACATTTTTATTGGAAAAGTATGTCATTTGAGGCAATTGAAGGATGAATATTGCTCATACCATGTATTGGGGAGACTATGAAACAATATTGTCAATTCTCAGGCTGATACTTTAGTCAGTATGAATTTTACAATAATGTTTGTCCCTGGCGATGCATGTACCAAAATAGTGATTGCTAGTCACTTTTTTATTGGAAAAGTATGTCATTTGAGGAAATTGAAGGATGACTATTGCTCATACTTTGGATTGGATAGACTATGAAACAATATTGACATTTCTCCTCCTGATACTTTAGTCACTATGAATTTTACAATAATGTTTGTCCCTCCTGCCCATGCATGTACCAAAATAGTGATTGCTAGTCACTTTTTTATTGGAAAAGTGTGTCATTCGAGGAAATTGAAGGATGAGTATTGCTCATACTTTGAATTGGGGAGACTATGAGACAATATTGACATTTCTCCTCCTGATACTTTAGTCAGTATGTATTTTATAATAATATTTGTCCCTGGCCATCCATCATGTACCAAAATAGTGATTGCTAGTCATTTTTTGAGTGCAAAAGTGTGTCATTAGAGGCAATTGAAGGATGAATATTGGTCATACTTTGGATTGGGGAGAGTATGAAACAATATTGACATTTCTCCTCCTGATACTTTAGTCAGTATGAATTTTATAATAATGTTTGCCCCTGGTCATGATGCATCATGTACAAAAATAGTGATTGCTACTCACTTTTTGAGTGCAAATGTGTGGCATTTGCTGTAATTTCAGGATAAATGTTGCTCACGACGCATATCATGGTTTTTTGGCTAATTCTGAAACAGTATGGACAAGAAATCTATGAGTGATACTTTAGTCAGTTTCTAAAAGTTACTAGTAATAGTAATACTAGTTAGTTTTTGAGTGCAAATGTGTGTCATAGGCTGCACTTTCAGGATCAATATTTCTCATACTACTATTGATGGAATACACTATGAATGAAACTGGATTAGTGACAAGCGGATACTTGCATTTGGTAGAGCATAACCCTCATTCATCCATTCAGGAAGAGTTTGTGGAACTATACTATGACACTGGTTTGGTTGTGTCAGAAGATCACTCGGATCCCTCAACATTTCCATCCGTCGGCTCACAATTCTTCCCACGTTCCTTGCTGTAACATTTTACTAAATCAGATACTCTTTTAATGGGTCGACGCTTGGTTTCTTTCAGACCGGAAACCTTAAAGTATGGGCACCACATGGCATGCTCCCCCGCCTTACCTTTTTTGAAAGTAAGGTAGTAACCCGGAAGTCTTTCATATTGCTCGTATGCGTCGAAAAGGTACCTAGTAACTTCTCCAATTAGAACTGGGCCGTTTCTTCTGGCAGTGTAACAAACTTGTTTGTTTACTTCTTAAAGGGGAAACATTAACTCTGGATCCGGATCTTTCAACACCACACATAGGTCGAAAGGTTGTGCGGGGGGACCTCCATTAATTTTCAAAGGAAATTTTGGCAGGGTTACAATGACGTGAATAGGAGTTTTCTCCAAATTTCTAACCTTTTCTTCCCTTACATTTGAACCCTCTTTTTCACCTGTTTTACTCATTTTGTCGGTAAAACCAGCATCCTTTGAATTACCCTTAGTTGTGTCAATTCCAGATTCTTTAGATTCGTTGGCCTTATTTTTTGAACACTCGCCGGTAACTGTTGATCCACTATCGTTATTTTTCCCCTCGTTGAGATTGTTCCTCTTGGCAACATTGCCACCGTCAACTTGAACAACCCATGGTGGGATGAATCCACGCTTGGAATGATTTGTAGTATTGAAAGTGAATGTAACCCATCCTACCGGGTAAGTGTTATTTGATTTGTTGAACTCATTTATTTCAACCTTTGATGTTTTGAAGCAATCCCAAGTTTGCAAGTCCGACGGTTTGTAAAAAACAAAGTCACGACCCTGGAGGTGTTTGAACGCAGGATTCAATTCTCCCGTTCCCTTTCCATAATTGTTGACAACGTTATCGTCCAGAAATTGAGCTACAAGGTTTGCCAATGTTAGACCATCTGACTTTTCCAACAAATATCTTGCCAGTTTTTCTGTCAACGGTGTAAATATGGTACCCATTTCTGGAAGGTAGCTGTAGGGAATGAGTTCTTCAACCCAAGTATGATGTTTGACAACTTCTGGATCAATTACGAATATCTCACGGAATACGTATGGAATGTGTTCCATAAAAACTTGTTGGTGCACCTCTTGTTGTGAGTTAACATCGTATTGAAGGAACCTTGTAGCACAAGTTTGATTCTTATGTTGGTCTTCCAAACCAGACAGTTCCAAAATGCCAGTTACCAGTTCTTCCGGTCTATCTTCAAATTTGACATGGGCAAACTGGGTCTTACTCAGAACACCGGCCGTCGGGAAAATGTACAATCCATCGTTCCTATTAAATTCCTTTCATGCCCAGCATAACCGTATGTAACAATGGTACAGGAGCATCTCATTCTTTACCCACGCGCGTCCAGCTTGGTTGTACGCGAATCATAATGTTTAACCTTATGGCCCAAATGGCTCAATCTGTGGGCCAAAATATCTCATTTTGGTGACCAAATGGCTCGATCTTGCGAGTCGGGTATCTCATTATTTACCATATGGCTCAGTCTTGCGAGCCAAGTATCTCATTATTGACCAAATGGCTCAGTCTTGCGAGCCAGAATGATCGTCACTCGTATGATCGAATTATTCGATACTTAGAGAACGAAGAAAGAACGCGTGACAGATACTGGCATCTGGCACCTACTGTTAAGTGTTCTGTTTTCAACAAAAGACAGCAGAGGTTCGGATGCTTGCTCACGAACTTGTTTCCTGCTGTATAAAATACGCGTTGTATTAGCGGCAACACAGTATTTCCCCGTAACACGGTATCTTACCGTATACACGTAACACACGGTATTTTATCGTATAAAATACTCGTATCGTGCTGTATTAGCGGCAGCACGCCTTAAAGTGGTAACTTGCTCTCCAGCAAGCCAACACGCTTATACTTTTAGATTATTTGATTATTCAACCTTAAACCTTGCACAGGACGGTCTTACGTCCCTTTTGTAGAACTACAAGCCTAAGATCTAACTGATTGCGTCGATTGGTCGATAGTCAGATTAGATCTGATTGGATTCGCATCCAGTCGTAGTGGATATCAGAGAAATATTAGAAACAACAGACCGGCACCTCAACCGGACTGCAGCTAAAGCTCCTGTTGCTCTTCTTTGCCTTTGGATTGAATCAGCTCAACAGCCAGTTTCAAAAGGAAATTAACAGATTAACAGTCGCAAGCTTGTTGAAGCTTGCAAAAGAAGAAGACAACGGTAGAAGCACACTTTACGAAGAAACAATCCGACAGCAGATCATCGACCGACTCGACCACGGACGACGATCGATAGTTCTCTGATCCGATCACACAACAAAGACCATCAACGGACAAGCCGTTTGTCTTTAATAGAAGCCCATTGCATTGGACACGCCAATCGCAATATCTCCATCCAAGGACCGCATTACAAGTTCTTCGGATCTCATTTTTTTTCGCGTCTACACTCCTTGTGACACCATATTGTCAAGGACACACCGACGCCCGTCATTTGATTGTGCTAAGCAACAATAAACACCGACTGCAATTATCCATCGGTAATTGCCCTAATCCATCCGCGATAATTGCAAAACGATCACACAACAATGCCCAACATTCCCCCGGCTGCCGGCAGAACGAGAAGCAGGTCAACAGGACGATTCCAAACACTCCAACCTGGAAGCGCAGCAACCACACCACGGCTACCCGCAGCAGACGTGGCACCCGATCAACAGAGTAACCCAAGCCAAGAGGAGGAAGAGGACACGTCTATCCAGGACCTCTTCCCATCGTTTGACCGGCCGCTAGCCACCTTCTTGCATGAAATATTTGATATACCAAGGGAACAAAATGACGCCTTGTGTGAGGCTCTGATTGCCGGAAGGATCAAGACATGGCTAGCCTTCTTGTACATCGAGAACATTGGAGACCTAGCTTTCCTTGAAGGGGGCGCAAGAACACCAATTTATCGACATGTACAGATGTCCATACAGCAAGTCATCGACTTTGGCCAACACCTCACAGCACAAGGATTAGACTCAGAGGACAGAGCCCAGTATACCAAAGATGCCTTTCAGAACTACTGTTTTAGTGCTGTCAGAGCCAGAAGAGCATCTGGCACGGATATGGGAATCACTACCACACTCAACAGCACAGGCACACCACGACGACAACAGGAAAGATCCTCCAAGCCCATCGAACAGCTTAGATATGAATCCTGGACCAAGAAATCAAGGGATGAAACCACCTTTCCAGCTCTGCAAAATGATGCAAGGTTTGAACGCTGGCTTGTCAAATTCAAGGCGAAGCTGGAAACATCTGATATAGATACCCATACATTTCTCGATCCAAACTGGCCTGACACACCACTCGTCGGGTATGAAAAGGCCCTCCATGACAAGCAATGTGCCTTCTTCTGGACCCTAGTCTTACATGCCCTTCAGAGTGATCTCTCCTATTCCTGCGTGCTCAGCCATACCTCCTCAAGGGATGGTAGACAAGCCTTCTTTGACTTTGTATCATTGCACGACAAATCCAAATCCAAAGTATATGATACATCCATCGTGATGCAGCAACTATTGGACATTGATCTGAGGACATGGAAGGATACCAAGGTCAAGTTCATCACCCAGTGGTTTGCACAGTTGGAACATCTCAACACACTTCGCGACCCACAGAGGCCACTTGATTTTGATACTGTCAAAACGCACCTCTGCAAGGCCTGTAGTAGCAGTTTCCAGCTCAGTGAACAGTTCTACAAGGTCGATGATCCCCCTGCAGCACAGGACTTGATTAAGTTTCGACAGCATGAAGCCGTTGCTATCAGTGAATTGAAGAATACCCTCCTCCTTGAAGCAACCAGGCTGGATTCCCAAGCAGCACTGACCCAGCCTCGCAGTCGAACAGCTGTTAAGGTCAACTCCCATGATTTCTCCTCTGTGACACCATCCACATATTCTGGAATAACCGATGACTCCGCATCATATTTGCCTCCTATTGATTTTGATGGTGACTATCAAGACTATGCTGTTTACAAGGCTGGAAGAATCCCCGACCCAACCACAAGGTTACCTTCTGTTGTATGGAAAACTCTATCCAAGCAAGGTATGAAACATTGGCTTGGCTTCACAGCTGATGACAAGAAGCGCCTAGTTGCTTGCCTTCGACCTGAGCTCCTTGATGCTGCACTACCACCGGACCCCAATTCCAGCAAGCCAATCACACGACGAGCTTATGAACACCTTACTGATGAGCAGGTCCTCTCACCACATGACAACGAGCCAGACCTCTCACCTGATGAGGAAAGCTCAGCCAGATCTGCATTCCATGCATCCCTAGGTGTATACAAAACATCTTCTCACGAGGATACCAGGCCCCTCAAGTCTTCTGTTTCTCCTGCACATCCAGCTCGCTTCCTTGCAGATAATCCTGATATCCTTTACAAGAAACAAGGAAATGTGTATGTTCCTGTCGGCCAGTCTTCAATGTCTGTGAAATTTCACCATTGGGCATCACCTGATTGTGACTCTCATGTTTCACCGTCACACCCCATTGCCACATACCACTCTAGCAAAACCAACGTCTCCACACCCGGTTTTGCTATGGTTGACAGAGGCGCAAATGGGTGTATCATAGGGCATGACGCATGTCTCATCTCCAAAGATATTCCACCGCGATATGTCAATGTAACTGGTATCAACAATCATCAAATCCAGAACATCCCCATTGCCACATGTGGCGCGTACTCTGTTTCCAACCGAGGTCCTGTCATCATCATCTTTCATGAGTGTGCCTATACTGGACAGCACCCATCCATCTTGTCTTCTCCTCAGATGGAAGCATACTTCTCGGTTGTAGATGACACCTCCATCAAGACAGGCGGCACCCAAGTCATTACCACCACCGATGGACATGTCTTTCCACTCAGTATATGCCATGGATTGCCTTATCTTGCCATGCGCAAGTATACCAGTGAAGAATTTGCTCATCTTCCTCATGTTGTAATGACAAGTGATCAGCATTGGAACCCATCTGTACTGGATCATGCATATACCCCACAGGATGATACCTTCATTCAGAAATACCCACCTGTTTCCACATCACTTCCATATCAAGATTATGATGAATTTGGCGCGCTTCGGGATATCAACATTGGCACCTCCTCTACAGTCACCTCATTCTTGTCCAACAGCACTACCTCCTCCCTACAGGCCTTGGATGTTTCTGATACTTCATTTTGGCTTAGCCCCACTGATTACATCCATCAAGCCATCCTTAGTAGGTGCTCTAATCAATCTCCTTCCACCTTTCTCACTGCTGCAGCCCATGTCCAATCGCCCACTGATATCGATTACCTGTCCCTGAAACCGTTCTTTGGATGGATCTCCCTTGACCGTATCAAGGCCACCTTCAACAATTCCACACAGTATGGCTCATTGTCACTTAGTCCCGATGGTAACATCTTCAAAAGGTTCCAATCACCACAGCCTGCCATGAATGTAAGGCCTCTCAATGATGATGTCCTTTCTGATGTCATCTATTCAGACACCCCTGCTATCAATGGTGGTTCCAAGATTGCTCAAGTTTTCTTCGGCCGCAAATCTCATATCATTCATGTTGAAGAGATGAGGACTACTGCTGATTTTCTTCCTTGTCTCCAAAATTTTGTTCGACAATGGGGTAGACCACTCAGATTGCTCTGTGATCATGGATCTTATCAGTCCAGCAAATCTGTTCTTGACTACCTCAAGATGATGTGGATTGGCTTATGGCAAAGTGAACCATACCATCAACACCAAAATCTTTTTGAAAGGCGATACCAGACCTTCAAACGCATTGTCAATAGACTCATGCGATTTGAAAATAGGGAACATTTTTCTCCCTCGATTTGGTGACCATTGCTCCTTTTAGAAAACTTCTTTCGGTCAATACCAAACCTTAAATTGTTTCCATCACATGATCGTAACCAAAACATCCTTTGTGAGGGGATTTGAAGACTTTTTGTATAATTTTCTTACAAACATTATCAATCGAACAATCAAAGGATGAGTCAATGCCGTTGACTCGAATCATTGATGCACATAGTACTTGACAAATGAACAGATTACATGCTGTTTCCAAAGAAAGGACCACATTCACCCCCAGATTGGTTCCGTGGTCGACAAATTTTGTAATCAACCACTGTTTCACTAAATATAGGATTCCTTTCGTAACTTTGAAATGTGCCAGATCTATCTTTCCGGTGCCAAGTTTGCATGGTGACAGGGTGACACGGTCGTCATCGAGTTCGAAATGTATGTTATAATAGTTGGAAAGCGTGTCCTTGTAGTTGAGGATGTAGTGGAATACCAATGGAGAATGGAGTGGTAATAAAACTTTACCCCTTTCCAGAATGCTTGTGTCCCCTTGTCGATGAAATCCTACTGGAACCCACTTCTCCCCTGAAAGTACCGTGGTTCCCAAGACGAAGGAATTCTGAATTAATTCGGGTAAGAAATATTGATAGAAATCTTTGTGTGTCAAAAGTTTTATGTTGAGGTTACGAAGATTTATGGTTGTAAAAATTCGTTTCGCCTTTCCTTGAAAGAGAACCCAAAATTTACGAATGACCTCATGAAATGCTGTTCTTCGTTCTGTTATATTCATCATCTTTTTGTTGGACACAATACGATCGGTATTTATTGGACCTACAAACTGTATCCGTTGCGTTGGTAAGGATTTTAAGCATTCAATACGCTGCTTCTTGAAATGATTGTCTAAGTCAACCTGATTGTAGCTATGACTCATTGAAACACGGAGTGAGGACTGTGCCATAAGGCAGTCCAAGAAGTTCTTCATTGATTGGATGTATTGTTTCAAGGCACTTGGAGAACAATTGTCGCCTTTGGTATGGAAACACAAAGCCTCAGGCATATAGTCCGCCCCTGGTGGATAGTTTACATTCTTCATGTACCAAACCAAGATCTCACGATACATTATCATGTGTTTCTTAATTGTATCGTAGTTCACAACGTTGTGCCCATAGAGAGAATCCACACCTGATTTGTCGTTAACATTCTGTAACAGTGACTCAAAGTTATTCCACTTGTTTGTCATGCCGTAGTCCTTGAATTGCTCGCTTATTTGCTTCCTGCTCAACAATCCCAACACTCCAGTCACCCTGTTGTCAAGTTCATACAAAAAGAAATCCACCATCACATCTATTTGATGGGGAATAGGGCCCAAGTCACTTAAGGTGGTATCGGATTTTTTCTTCGTTGCCCTCCCCTTCTTCTTTGCCGCAGACGTAGTAGACGTAGACTTCCTGAAATCTGGCCTAGGTTTGGATTCAATAATTTTGGACACAAGGTAAACCTTTGCCGTCAATGCAGTGAAACATGTTGTAACCTCCAAACTGAGGTTTGTTACAAACTCATCCGTTCCATATGACTCATCCTTCAAAGCCGCTTTAAGATTCCAATAGACCTCATATCGATGTTTATTTTGATCGTCCTCATGTTTGTCAAGACTATTTGGTGGTGGATCTTTCAATCTACCCTTCTTCTCCTTTCTCCTTTCATTATTTGAATGTGAATCGGCCCCGCGCTTCCGAGCACTATTAGTGGTAGGTGTCATTGGTATTGTCAAATCTTATCAGAATTTGATACAATCTTGTTTGAAAAAGATGCACCAAATAAAGAAGTTTTTTACTGTTTGAAAACAATCAGAATCACTGTTGTGTGAATCAATTTCACCTTTGTTTTGAGCAAACATTGAATGAAAAAAGGATTGTACAACTTGAAACTTCTTTCAGAAGAGATCACCACTCACGTAGCGATACAAGAGTGGTAACCATTTCTCAAAAACCATTTCTCAAAAAAACGACAATGTGTAAGGTGACTGTTACCGTGTCGTTGATTTCGTAAACCTGATGTGCAGTGATACCGTCGTTTAGTTCAACATACTTATACTTCTTCCTTCATTGAAAACCAGAGAGAAATATAACCTTGCTCTACTAATCGGAGAAAGAGTTAAACAATATTGTCACATGAATGTGAAAAAGAAAACCTGCAACGATAACCTCAAAAAAGTGATTTTAATATTTGTCTCCAAAACCAGGAAAAGGGCCTGGTAAGCAACGCCGTTTCAAACAATGGAAAAACGGTAAATTGGTGAGTCCATAAAAGTAAAAAAGATTGTGGGATTTAAATGGGGGTGGGGCACCACAACTGCAAAGAGGGCATTTCTTGCAACGCCATTCCAAATAGGGGGGGGGGGGGGGGTATCCATAGCTACAAAAAAGGCATTTCTTGCAACGCCGTTGCAAAAAAAGGAAAATTGGCCATTGGAAATAAGGGAGGAGGGGGTTACCCATAGATACGAAAAGGGCATTTCTTGCAATGCCGTTGCAAAAAAAGGAGAAACAGGGATTTTGGGTGAGAACCCATAAACACAAAAAGAGTATATTTGGCAGTTTGCGACGCTGTTCCAAAGAAAGGAGAAACGGGGATTTGGGGTGTAATCCCATAAATAGAAAAATACCATATTTTGGAATTTGCAACGCTGTTCCAAAAAAAGGAAAAAAGGGGATTTGGGGTGTGATCCTATAACTACAAAAAGAGCATATTTTGCAATTGGCAAAGCCGTTACAAAAAAAAGGAAAAAAGGGGATTTGGGGTGTGATCCCATAAATACAAAAAGAGCATAGTATTTTGCAATTTGCAACGCCGTTCCGAAATCAGGAAAAACGGGGATTTGGGGTGTAATCCCATAAATACAAAAAGAACATATTTTTGAATTTGCAACGCCGTTCCAAAAAAAGGAAAAAAGGGGATTTGGGGTGCGATCCCATAAATACAAAAAGAGCAAAAAAAGGAACATAATACTTAACGGACCAATGTCATTCTTACGATCGAATTTTGATACTTTGCAGAACATCTATCAAACAGATATCATTCTTACGTTCAAGTTTGATACTTAGCAGAACATCAAACAAACGGACGTCATTCATACGTCCGAAGTTTGATACTTAGCACCATCTATTGAACGTACGTCAGAAAACATACATTGATTTTACAATAAGTTACCCACTATTTTTCAAAAAATTCAACGGATAGTTAACTACTACTCTATTTAAGCAAATTCAACGGCCGTACCGGTTCATGAATTCAGTTACCCCTTATTTTCCAAAAAATTCAACGGATACTACGGATACAAAGTGCGTAAGAATAACACTGTGCTGTGCAAAAATAGAGATTGAATACAGAGTGTGATTTTACAGTGTGATTTTACAGTGTAGTTTTTCACTTTCCATTTAAATCGACAAACCTCATTTTCCAACTTATCTGAGTAGAGTGTTGTTTCTTTGAAGCAACACTCCGTCTGAGAACGTGGGATCCGACCCTCTTTGTCACATGCCACATGTGATGATGTCACAAGCACAACAATCCATTCTCAGATACTTCAGTCCAAAATAACAGCCTTGTACTGCAAAAGAAGTAGGAAAGCATTTGATTAGAGATAAGTTGCTGGACAGATAGTAGTGTTTGAATTAGCTACCCAAACACAGACGTCTAGAAAGCCCAAAATCTGCATCAATTGCCTATATATCAACAGGAACAAGACCCTGTTTTTTGTGACATAGGAATTACAAGTCTGCAAATCAACGGCAGCAGAAAGAACAACAACAACGAATAACGAACTGGCAAAAGGAATCATCGGCGGCAACAACGTATCGGTGGCAACAACGTAGTATCGGTGGCAACAACGTATCGGTGGCAACGGTAAAACGAATCAGAACAAGCAATGGTACGAATGAGAGAGGAGATAGACAATGATTATACTTCCTCTGGCATTCCTGATAGTGTATTTCCTCCCTTTCTGTTTTTCTTCTTAATTTCATAGGACCGGATAGGAACAACGGATTGGAAACAACGGATCGGAAATCGGAAATCACAACGGTACGAATGACAGAGGAGATAGACAATGATTATACTTCCTCTGGAATTCCTGATAATGTATTCCCTCCCTTGGAGGAAAGAAGAAGTATCAACCGGAACAGGCTTTGTCGATTGAAAACTTCAATAAGTTGGATAGTACGAAAGATGAGCATATTCATTGCGTTTGACGATACTAATCCGTCGTTGCGCATTTTTGCAAAAGTTTCTAGAAAATTTGCAAAACGACACCTGGTTTCGAAGAATAATATCAAAGTCTTAAGAAAGTTTGCTCCAGAAATTGTTGGAGCCAAACCAACAGTTGCCAGAGGTCAGAAGTGTGGCAGTATCAACGATGATTATGCTATCATTGGAACCAAACATGAAACTGGAGCTCGAACAGACAACAGTGGGAATTGTGAAGCATATGCATCATAGTTTAACAGACATCGAACCTTTTGTTGACAATGAAATGGATGTGTTGTCTCAGATTCTGACTCGTACGCAGCTCAATGCCATTGGGCAGCAGGCATTAGCTTTTTCGATTGGTCGAAATTACCATTATCGATGCCATGTTGATGATGATATGTATTATACTCGTTTGGCAGTCATTGCTCCATCAGGAGTGCCTCCTGACGAAGTGATTTATTATTTTGTCTTCCCAACATACCATATCAAAGTGCCGTTGCGTTCTGGGGATACTCTATTGTTCAATCCATTAGTATTACATAGCTGTTCAAATCCCAAATACGAAGGGTGTTATATTATGAGCGCCTATGTATCACGCAAAACTGTACTAAGAAGTAATCCACTATAATAATACCTTGATACTCCGCATTTGGTGCAACGCCATTGCAGAAAATAGAAAAACGCAAAATACACATGAAAAGGGGGTATGACTGTACCGTACTAGTATACCATCAAACATATGGAAAAGAGCATTTGGTGCAACGCCATTGCAGAAAATAGAAAAACGCAAAATACACATGAAAAGGGGGGTATGACTGTACCATACTAGTATACCATCAAACATATGGAAAAGAGCATTTGGTGCAACGCCATTGCAGAAAATAGAAAAACGCAAAATACACATGAAAAGGGGGGTATGACTGTACCATACTAGTATACCATCAAACATACGGAAAAGAGCACTTGGTGCAACGCCGTTGCAGAAAATAGAAAAACGCAAAATACACATGAAAAGGGGGGTATGACTGTACCGTACTAGTATACCATTGAACATACGGAAAAGAGCACTTGGTGCAACGCCATTGCAGAAAATAGAAAAACGCAAAATACACATGAAAAGGGGGGTATGACTGTACCGTACTAGTATACCATCGAACATACGGAAAAGGGCATTTGGTGCAATGCCATTGCAGAAAATAGAAAAACGCAAAATACACATGAAAAAGGGGGGTATGACTGTACCGTACTAGTATACCATCGAACATACGAAAAAAGGCATTTTGTCAAACAAAGTTGCAGAAAATAGAAAAACACAAAATACACATGAAAAGGGGGGTATGACTGTACCGTACTAGTACACCATCCAAAATACGGAAAAAGGGCATTTCGTGCAACACCGTTGCAGAAAATAGAAAAACGCAAAATACACATGAAAAGGAAGGTATGACTGTACCATACTAGTATACCATCGAACATACGAAAAAAGGCATTTCGTGAAACGACGTTGTTGAATATGAACAATTTTCTGCAACGGCGTTGCGGAATAGTGGAAAAATGAAAAACACGGAAATCTATTTAAGTACAAATATCTGATAATAAATAATCTGGTTCATTCAAGTCATGTGCTGTTTTCACCATCTCGTACTATTGATTGTAAATCCTTCTTTTCCAGTGAAGCCATTGTCTCACGGAAATTAAACAACCATTGTTCACGATTTCCCAGCACAAAATATTGGTCAGGACTACCATGGTTTCTAACAACGGCAGCTTCGGACTCAATGGTGTTGCAGTCGAACAAATACTATTTGTTCCGCAACTCACCTTGCTTTACCAATGTATGATGGTGTTTTTTTCCTTTATCCCTCTTGCTCAGTATGGGGTCTGCAGAAACAAAGCAACGAGCGACGGCATAATAACCATCGTGCACTAATTCGAAACCACTAACGGAGCTACCCACGGGGAAAGGACCTTCGAGGTAAAGCAGGCACAGAATCTGACATGGATAAACTTTCAGTCCACGTCCATCAAGGAGGTTGAGTTGAAAATTAGCCCAGTTGTACCATACATTGGACAATTGTCCAGAATCAGACTTAAACAATGGGTGGGCACGAAACAATAATTTCATCTCGCGAGATTTGTCATACCTCTTGTGCTCCGTGGCTTCCAAAAACCTTGCTGGTGTCCACAGCCAGAAGGACCACGTCGCAACAAAATTTGAGAACATCCGATGGAAACCAGGGTACACTTGCGGTTTTTTTCATCCCACTTCATGTAAGGGAGACCATTCATCTTACCAATCCAAAACGAAGACCCAGCTGACCAACCACCCTCCTTAGGATGATTTGGTCCGGTTATGGGTCTATGTTCAAACAAATCAAATTCACGGTCAAGTCGATCAATAGTTCGATACTCCATCACTTGGTTGCAAGTTTGCTTGATAAGTGTGGACTTGTTTCGTTGAGTTCTCTTAGCAGGAGCCTTCACTTCAGTTTTATGATTGCTCTCACTCGCGGCAGAGTCACACCCAGTTGGAGGACCAAATTATCTCATGTACTGTGATAAATGAAAATACATGTGATTCTTCACCAGATTGTTACCCTCTCCCTTACTTTGTTGCAGATCGTTATTTATACAGTTGATGAAAATAACAACCATTTTGTCAAGATTCAAAACACCTTTCTTGTCTTCTTTGAAAACCTCGTCAAACGTTCCAGCATACTTTAGGAACTCTTCCATACCCAACAACAACTCAATGGCGTAAATACGCCGGTCAATTCTGCCTTCACACTTTCTGCTCTTGTTCTCAAGATTGGATGGAGTCTTTTGAGACAACAACAATTGTCGAGGTAGACAGAAGTGACAGCATCTGAATATAAACCATTGCAATGTACTGGTTACCCTCCTTCTTTGCTGTATGTATTGATTCTGAAAAATTGGTTCGTGGGAAGTCACGATCGGATTGCCTCTGAACAGCACCACCGTAGTAACTGGCTAACCTTTCCATCTCACCAAGAAGCTGCTGGTTATTGCCTAAAAAGTCCTCGCAGAATTTCTCTGCTGCACGCTTTGCACAACCAAGTTGGTGCATATGGAGCCTCTCTCCGGGCGACGCTAGATGAATATTATGTGGGTTTTCCCCAAAATCAAGATCATAAAAAATGTTGCCGTTATGTACACAGTGGTGAGAGATGTTTTTGAAATACTGTTCAACATTCACTCCTTTGTCAACCGTTGGAACAGTAAAATCAGATATATTCCAGAGACGAATGGATTGGTACTCTTCCCCATTTTGGTGCTTAGACACTTGCATGTTACCAGTTTTAACTGAAACCGGAACCTTCAAAGCATTCACACGAGCGTTAATACCAAGAAGTGCTCTGGGACAATTGCAATGCCTACAGATAATCTTTGAATTCGACGTTTGATAATGTCCACAAAGTTGGTTGTGCTGGGGAGTATCACCTATGAAATAAGCCACCGCAAATTTCATTCAAACCGACCATTTCTTCTTGTTCCACGGCAAATTAGACCATTCAATGCCATCCGTTTGGTTGCAGGCATCTTTCAAAGATGAAAGAGCCAAACTGAAGGCCAGAGTGAAGATTGTTCACATTGTCAATTGATTTGGCACCTTTATCACCTGGACATGTTGGGTGATAATATATAGCCTCCCAGGCATCTGGCCGGGAGTTTTGAGTTAGGGTGTTGAATATGCCAAGAGTCATGTTCAGTGGGGTAAGAGTGGTTTGACCACTATTGTCAATTGAAATTCCATCCATGTAGAAAATGATAGGAACCAGAATTTCATTTGATCCGGATTTGCATCTCTTCTCCCAAGTGTTGATCCACCATTCACCGTGATGGAGTTTGTCAATATCAATATTCCCTTGAAGTTCTGGATAACGGACTGGTAAGGTGGGGTCTTCAGCATGGGGGAATGACAGATTGTCTTCCTTCACCAAAGTCACATTCGTTAATAGGGAATGAAGTGCTTTTTGGAACGAGCGGACGTAGATTTGTTTGCGACTGGAAGCATCAGCATTCTGTGATTTCTTACAACACCAGTCAATAAGATGAGGTTCAAACCCATTGCCTTTTATTTCAGGCACAGTGGCAGAAATCTCCTTCATGACACTTGCCCTGGTCTTTATGAGATTGCCTTTAGTCCATGAAAATAAATTAAGCCGCTCCGATTCAATAGCCCATTCATACAATTCCTTCTCTGCAACTAATGGTATGCTATGATTCCGCATGATTTTCATTAACTTGATCTCAACCTTCAATTCATCAGATATGTTCCTTCCTACATTGGATGTTGTAATTACTAGCGTGTTTGAATCACGATGGGAATTGTCAACATCAATGTTGATGCCTTCTTCATCATTGACACTCAAAGAGTGGGGGGCATCTATGCTCTCACTTCCTTCTTCCTCATCGTCATCGTTAGGAAAGAAAAAATTGTCATCGGAAACAGAATCATTGTCATCCTCTATGTTTGTTAATTCCCAACCAATCAAGGCACGCCCAATCGGTTCAACAGAAGGGTCATACATAACTTGATTGTCGAGCACCTCTGGCAATGCGCCGTCATCACTCTGTGGACCGTTACAGGTGTTCGTTAGACCTAATTGTTGAGTAACATCCTCAAGCTTCTTCTTCAATTTTCCATTGAATAACGAAGATGCAAAATCATCTACCCCCAAACACCAGTAGTAATAAGAATAACATGTACCTGGATTACGTGCAATATGGTCCAGAAGACCGGGAGAAACAATTACTCCCATTTTCTTTCTTAGTCGCGCTGTAAACAAGGGGGGCCTCTTCTTCTTCATAACCTTCTTCTTTCCCCTACCTATAGTGATCAAAGGAGAGTCCTGGTAGCAACGTACACAATAAACCTGATATTTAGGTGTCGTCACCATCGTTATTATGATAGCCAGTAATAACAATAAAAATGGGGAAACGATGGAGATTGTGAAATTGCGTTCGTGCACTGTTTGTTTCAGGCATAAAATTCAGTAACATGCCACTACTTCGGAAACAGATGCCAGTGGGGTAAGAAAATGCAATGTGCATCAAAATATTATGAGTTCGACATTAATTTCAATAAATAGGGTGAAATTACAAAGGGGGACCAGTGGAGTTCGACCCAAATATGCGTGTGGTTCCGAAATAACCCTGAATCTCGTTTGTGTGACGTATCATAGTCTATCTTATCCATAGTCTGAGGAATGTGATAGCAAGGCTTGGGTGTTGATAAGCAAAAGTATCATGTCAATTCCATTCTTTTTTCTATCATAGTATATCTTATCTATAGTCTGAAGAATGTTGATAGCAAGACTTGAGTGTTGAGAAGGAAAGTATCATGTCAATGCCATTCATATTTCTTTTGTGGTCTATCTGATCTATAATTATGAAGAATATTGAATATGATTGTGAGACTGATGTGTTGATGTACAAAGTATCATGTCAACGTCATTCCTTTTTGTTTCTATGATGAAGAGCGTTGACAATGATTGTGAGACTGAGGTGCTGATGCGCAAAGTATCATGCTAATGTCATTCCTTTTTGTTTCTACAATGAAGAACATTGACAATGATTGTGAGACTTAGGTGTTGATGTGCAAAGTATCATGCCAATGCCATTATTGTTTCTATCAGTCTATCTTATTGGGGGGAAGTACATTAAATAAAATAATAAGAAGTACGAAGTAGTCGTAGGAGGTACTTCTACTGTGTACTTCTATTAATTTTAATTAAGGGGTCTTAGACCATTTTCCCCCTCTAGTTCATATCCCCTTTTTGAAGAGGTCTGTCCTTTTTCCACTAAAAATAGATGGGTTCTCCGTTGTTTTTATTCACATATTTTGACCATTAGGAAACCTTTACTACTTAAATACATAACTCTCCCTTATTTACAACAGTAGGAGAAATACCAGGGCTACGCTTAAAAAAAATGTTTTTGATTTTTTAAAAGTTTTGTTCCTCTCGGACTCTCTCTTAGACTGCTGGGTTATGTGTATTAGAGTTAAGCATAGATTACATTACAACTCCACCAATTGGACGAGCTAAGGAGACGGGAAAGATGGCATCCATGGTGTAGTCAGATGTTACATGTGTAAGCAGATTGAACCTTCCCTGTGACATGTGAAATCATCCTGATTTAATCCCTTCCGCCCCGCCGTTTCAAACGAGAGAGAAATTGTATCTACTTAAGGAATGACATCTAAAAACAAGAATCAATGTGGCTATTTGTGTCAGAACTTGAGCATACGGCATGTTCAGTTGAAACAAGTTCGGATATCATTACAATATGATATAGATGCATAAGCCAACATCTGGAAAAAGTACATGATTGATCAAGTACAGCAACACTACAATGTGATGTGATCTGACACTTTGATGTGTGCTACTATAGCTTTGAGATATCCAAAACAAGTGATCTGGAGATACTCTACGAGGCTAAGGTGGGCGTGACCCAGATACACTAGATAACATGGGTTTAGGGGGGAACAACCGGCATTTGAGTTGTTGAGTGAAAGACTGACCAAAAGGCATAAGTGAAAGATAAGCCTCCAGGGTGCGTGTATGTACAAGGATCTAGTACTAAGCACCTGCACGTGCACGTACAAGGATACTGCAGAATACTACGTTACACGGAGGATAATGCTTAATCAGAGCTAGCCACTTACATTACGGCATATTACTGAGCAAATGATCAACATGGCACAATACTATGTCACATGCATTATGACCTATGTGCAAGTACACAATCAACATGACATGATACAGTGATAGCGTAGGCGCAAAGTGAACCACATATATCACGATGTATGTGTAAGTACACAATCAACATGGCACGATACTAGTATGTCACATATGTTACGATGTATGTGGAATTACATGATCAATATGACACAATACTGTTGTTAAGTAAAGAAAGACCAAATGGTATAAGTGTGAATAATACCGTGTCACTGAAGAACTGGATGTGTATCATGTGTAAGCCAATAAGAGTGAGCAGATGACGTGCCCACACAAGGCTGCAAGCACCATACGTAAGAGTTACGACTCAACGCTCTCTTAATAATGAGCGCATACAATTATGGATTGATGTGTGACTCAGTATTTCACCAGTCACATGCAATAAACGCAAAAGCTGATACAGAGTGAAGGGCCTGAGTATGCTAAGAAACAGACCAAATAAACAGCAACAAACCATATTATTTTCCTTCTGAATCCGGTCTGCTGAGAGTCTGATTCAAAGGCTTCTGAAGAACAGCAACGCTGTGTTAGTGTGTTAGTAGACGAACAATTGTACTCTACGCGTGGCAATTGTGGTTGGATACTTTCGACAACAGATAATTGGA
This sequence comes from Pseudo-nitzschia multiseries, assembly GCA_037355745.1. Taxonomy (NCBI): domain Eukaryota; phylum Bacillariophyta; class Bacillariophyceae; order Bacillariales; family Bacillariaceae; genus Pseudo-nitzschia; species Pseudo-nitzschia multiseries. The sequence continues at coordinate 17,786,734 of CM074781.1, forward strand.
CTACAGGCAAGACTATGGAAACGCCAGATCTCTTCTTACTGTGAACTTGTTCAGATACAGTGAGACAGACCTTAGTACTGTAGATTACAGGTAGTTGGTAGCAACTAGTGTGAATTTTGGGATATAAATCAGTTGAATGTTAAAAGTATAAGATAAAGTGAAATCTTGCTGAAACGCAAGATATCTCTTTTATTGAGGTGAAATACATTGCAACTGCTGTTGCGTAGTGATGAGATTACTCACTGATTATTTCTGTACATGCATTGGTCATTGACAGTATATATCCGTATGTATATATATATTGTGTGAGAAGCACACACCAACGGTTTTCTTCTCTTGTTCCGTTAGGAAGATCCTATGATATGTTTATCATTATGATCAGGAATTGCTCCCATAGCTCGTGTGATACTTTCCGAAATCAAAGTTTGCTCACCGAAGAACAAGGCAATACTATAAAACAGAGATTGCTCACCGTTAATGCGCGATGGGAATCGATGCGCCGTGGGAATCGATATGCCGTGGGAATCGATTATTTTGGTTGATACGGGACTCATTGATTCGTACGAATAGAATGTCTACCGTCGTGTAGCTTTGGTACTTCTGGACACAAAAGGAATTTAATACTCCCCATGTTTCCTTGTGAAAGGTCATCACGTTTTACATGATGCTTCCATCATCTTGGAGGAGATCGCCAGTATTTCCACAGAAGTGGAAGATGGGCTTGAGCAGTGGATACACAACTGAGTGTCCCCAATGCTTGGTGAGGATATCTGCACAGTTATCTTTACCAGGGATGTGCAGCATTAGAATGAAGCCGTTCGCTATCATGCTTCGTACGTAGTGAAACGATAGGATATTGTGACGTTTATGCAACCTTGCGTAAGGAAAGGTCGACGTCTGAATCATCTTCTTGTTGTCTCCCCATAAATAGGAGATGCCATGGACTCGTGTTCCGAGGTATCGGAATGAATGACGTAGGTCAACGATTTGCTTGATGCAAGTTCTTCCTGCAACCAATTCAGCTCTGAATGTGGCTGTTTCCATTGTAGCTTGTTTCTTCGAGAACCACATCATAGGAGTTTTGTTCGCAAAGTGAAGGATGCCGGTTACAGCCTTCCCACTGAAAATGTCATGCATGAGATTCGCATCATAGAAGTGTGTTAGCACTACTGTCTTCCCAAGTGGTGCAGGAGCGTCGTCGGGTAGCTCTTCAGAATGCTCCCCATAGATGGTGTTGGACCAATCGATGGTGTCCGGTTTAGTCCGTATAAAATCTGGGGGTTCCACGTGGAACCTGATCTTAAAATGTCTAAACTTGGAGATATATCCATAGATACGTTTGGCACGATCAAGGTGTCCCTCTTGTGGTTGAGCTCTGAAACTCGAGAGTGTCATCACGGCTGTTTGAACATCAAATCATCCAATGACGATGATCCAATTGAAGTGATCCGATCATGCTTTGGTATTTCTGTATACCAGTTTCCTCAAGAAAGGCCAAGGAATCCAATTCAGGATGATCCTTTTTGGCGATGGGCGATTGGGACCTAGTCTTAGGTTTACATCCAAACATTTGTTCATAAGATGCTTCCATCTTTTCGATGAACTTGATGGGATTCATACAAAGAACACCATGTGCGTCTCGCTCAAATCCACAGCCCAGATGAAAATTCATAGGTCCGGATCCCTTCAGTTTGAAGTTGTATGGCTCCGCCTGTAAGATTTGCAGGAACGAATTGGGATCTGCCATGCAAAGACATAAATCATTGACATATGCGCATATGAGTTCATATACACGTTCCCCATGCTTGTTCATTCCAGGCTTGAGAAAGATTTCCAGTTCAGCGCGGGATCTTTCGGAACCGAGTTCAATAAGGCAAGCTGCTAGTAAATCACCAAAGCACTTGCCTGATGATCTGAGTCCATATAAGGCCTTGTAGATGATCAATAGATGACCTTCTAGTGATCCGAATTCTGGACCCGCCTTGATACAGACTTTCTTGCAGGTCACTGCTTCGAGGTAAGCATTTCCTACATTGGTACCCCATGCTTCTAGGCTGTTCAGTTCGGCTACGAACAGACACATACGTAGACCGCGAAGTGATACAACACCAGCATAGACACTGTGTACGGGGGCTTCAGTGAGATTGCCGTTCGCAACAAGACAAGCCTTATGTCTACCATCATGTTTGACAGCATATATCATGTGTACCTTGATCTGTTGGAACCCATTTGGGATGGAGCTTGCCTTGTACACGCCTTTATTGATAAATGTATTGTATTCATTGAGCTGTTCCATTTCAAGAATGGTGGCGTCTTCCCATTTGTGGTTTCCGTTGGCTTGATCAAAGCGGAGGGCTTCTTCGTGGTTACGAGGTACCTTGAACTCATATTGGTATTGTGGGGTGGTACGGAAAGACCAAAGTTTAGCTTGATGCACGAGTCGATCAAGTTTCTTGGTTCGTCGTGCTAGGTTGGTGATTCGTTTGAGACGTTTCCAACCTGGGAGGTCAAGCAAGTTGTTCTCTTTCCCATATTTGGCAACAGTAACAGGGTCATCAGCCGCAATGTTGGCTAATGGTTCATATGTCCGTTCCATGTTTTCCCATTCAATCCAGAGGTTATACTTAGAGCCTTTGTATTGAGGGTGCTTGTTATCCAATGGACCTTGGTGTCCCAGGATTTGGCAAAACGACCAAAGTTTTCCATCTTCTTGGGTCGAATCACGGTGGATGTAATTCATAACATCATTGTATGCAATGATATCGTCAAGTTCATCATCAGAGTGTTTGGACTTAAATTTGATGAAGTCGTTATTGCGTTCAAGACTATCTTCTACATCGACGATGGTAAGACGCTTTCAAGTACCATTGGGGTTGGTTACAAGGAAAGATCTTCCTTGTAGATCGGCAATCAGGGATCGTTGGAATGGTAAGGGGTTTACCATCATTGTCAAATTGTGCATTGCCTTCTTCATCGGTAACAACTACATGTGATGGGTCTACTGTAGGAGTAGCAGGGTTGGTGTGTGGAGTCGTGACGTCACTAACATCAAAATACGCTAGCTCCAGGTGGATCAAAATCATCTTCAGTAAGGAGAACGCCATCAGATGTCTTGCTGAAGATGTGTGTCGTAGGAGGACCATCAAAACTCTCCCCATAGTTGTTAGGGAGTGGAGAAGGGGACCAGCTTGGGCTGTCATTGACCTTCTTATATAGAAAGCTCGGTAACGAGGGGTGGGCGGGTGGTTTGATAATAACCTGATGACCAGATGCAGGAGGTTGACTATGGTCGGGTATCTGAACGGGAGGTGCTGTACCTTGTTGCTCAGTAGGTACAGACGGCGTGGAATCGTCATGTGCGGCAGGAGTGTTGAGGCTTTAATCGGTGTCGGAGTCCGTAGTTGATATGCCAAGAGGAGGAGTAGTTGGGACGTCCTGTGATTTGGAATCGGCATTGGGATCATCCGTAGTGGTATGCTCCCAATGGTTCGTGAGTGTAGGACCGTCACCAGTGGCGTATAATCAAGGTAATGAATCCTTGGCCTTAAGCCATTTGATGAAGCCATCATCGGTAAAGAGGCCAGCTTGTTTGTTGCGTGACTCAGGTGTGAGAGCAGAACGTACACCAGAACGGTCAAGCAATTTGTTGGTGACTGGATCCCAGATACGGAAACATAGTATGTTGCCCACATGTTCCGCAATGCCTACGAAATGACCGAGGCGTTCGGTAGGCTGAGTACCGAAAGGGGAGTCATTGGTCTTGAAATAAACAGGTTCAAACCAGAAGAAACTGGTATATGCGCTTATATCGCCAAGTGTACTGGTAGCAATGAAGATTGGTTGTTTGTCTGACAGAGTAGGATCAGAAATGACATTGAGGAGTCCGGCAACGTATGTCATGCACAACAACCAGAGATGTGGTGGTGTGCCTGTACGGTCCATGACGCGATTGACAATACGCTTAAACGTTTGATAGCGTCGTTCAAATTGATTCTGGTGTTGGTGATAGGGTTCACTTTGCCAAAGTCCAATCCATAACATTTTGAGATAATCGATGACCCTCTTACCAGATTGGTAGTTCCCATGATCACATAAGAGGTGAAGAGGTCTGCCCCATTTTTGAACGAAATTCTGAAAACATGATAGAAAGTTGCCGGTGGTGCGCATCTCTTCAACATGTATGATATGAGACTTCCGACCAAAGAAAATCTGGGCAAGTTTGGAACTGCCATCAATCGCTGGGGCATCGGAATAAACAACGTCAGGACAAGACGTCGCCATTGAACGGTCGAATGTTCATTGCCGGCTGGGGGGAATGAAAACGTTTGAAGATGTTTCCATCAGGGCTAACCGCTAAGGAACCAAATTGCGTTGAATTGTCAAAGGTAGCTTTGATGCAATCTGTGGAAACCCAACAAAAGAAAGGTTTCAGAGATAAGTAATCATGTTCATTGGGATAGCGTTCATGAGGTATAGTTGCGATACATAGAGCATCACTAACAGTACAATCCGTGGGAAAAGCAGTGACCGTCTCAGAGATTGGAGGGGGAATGCAGCGTGCGAGGCGCTCCTGATGAACATAATCGGTAGGTGTAAGCCAGAAGGAGCGGTCGTTGGTTCCATGTTCATCGATAGGGAGAAAGGGTGATCGAGTACAATGACTGGAGTACAAACTGAGAGACGTAACCGTGGATGAGCCATGAGATACAGAGATATCTAATCCTTCAAGACAACGTGAATTTCCGTATTCGTCGTATTTGGGATATGGAAGTTGCTGCGACTGAGGAGGATATTTCTGAAGAAAGGTTTCATCTTTAGCACTGATTGCGGTATCGAGAACGGATGGGTCCCAGTGTTTATCGGATGTCATGATAACATGTGGGAGCGTGTCAAATTCATCAGTCGTATACTTTTGCATGGCAAGGTATGGTATACCATGTCGAATGCTGAGAGGCAGTGCATATCCGTTGGAGGTGGTGATTACCTGCCCACTGCCCGCTTTGATGGATGTGTCATCGACAGTGGAGAAGTATGCTTCCATCTGGCCGGAAGACAAAATAGAGGGGTGTCGACCCGTGTACGCACATTCATTGAAAATGAGGATGATGGGACCTCTATTGGAAACAGAATAGGCTCCACATGTTGCAATGGGAATATTCTGCACTTGGTGATTGTTGATACCGGTGACATTGACATATTGGGGCGGAATATCTTTGGAGATAAGGCATGCATCATTACCAATGATACAACCATTTGCACCGCGGTCGACCATAGCGAAGCCAGGATTGGTAACCGTAGCTTTGTGAGCACGGTAGGTGTATGAAGGTACCTGATTATCATGTGGGAAGGTTAGGTCATCGTCAGGTTTATACCACTGATGAAAATTGACGGAATAAGAGGATTTTCCCACAGGTATCTGAGTATCACCATCCTGTTTGTACCGAATGTCAGGATTCTCAGAGAGGAATCTTGCGGGATGTGCAGGCGACACGGAAGACTTGAGGGGTCTTTGGTCCTTGAGAGAGGAAGTCTGAGACTTGTATACACCAAGTGATGCATGGAAGACGCCTCTACGGTCATTTTCCACAGCGGGATGGAGGTCTGCAGAGGCATTGGTATGTGTATCACCGCTCGAGGTATCATCTTCAAGGAATGAGACGGAATGCCCATGTGTATATGCCTTCCGGGTGATGGGTTTGACGGCATTGGGATCCGGCTGACCATCTGGGAGCAAGTCAGGACCGCAATGATGCGACCACTATTTTCTTGCCTTTGGGGGAAAAATTCAGCCAACTCTTCATGTCTTGACTTGATAGGGCCTTTCATATGCCAGTGGGCAAGCGTGTGGTAGGATCAGGCGAACGTCCAGCCTTGAATACCGCACAGTCTTGGTAGTCACCTTTGAATTCGATAGGGAGAGCATAGTCGTCAGAGTTTTGGCCTTGTCCAGATGAGAAGTTGTGTACATGTGCACGTACTGTGGACTTTGGAGCCGACATTGCGGACTGAGAATCGAGTTGACTCGCTTTGAGTAGGAGTGTGATCTTGAGTTTGTGGATAGCAGCGGCCTCAGCAACTGCATCTGTCACGGTACTATTCGTGCCGCCTGGATCTTTGACTTTAGCAAACTGTTCACTTAGCTGAAAGCTGGAATAGCATGCCTGACATAATGCTGATTTTGCAGTATGGTACTCAAGGGGTTTGTTGGGAGGACGAAGCTTGTTGAGGTGATTCAATTCTTCAAACCAATGTGTGATAAGTTTCACTTTAGATTCTTTCCAGTTGCTGAGATTCAACTTCAGCAAAGCTTGCAATTGAGTCGAGTTGTCATATACTTTAGCTTTTGATTCGCTGTGAAGGTTCACAAAGTCAAAATATGCTTGACGTCCATTGCGTGTCAGGGAATGGCTGTGAACGCATGACGCGGATAAGTCACTTTTGAAGACTTCCAACATAAGAACCCAGAAGAAGGCACACTGTTTGACGAAGAGGTCACGTGTATAGCCTTGTAGTGCAGCAGGAGGCCATGTTTCATCAAGGAATGTTTTGGTGTCAATGTCGTATGCCTTGAGTTTAGCCTTGAAACCCACGAGCCAATGTTCAAATCTTGAGTCGTTCGTGAGGGGCGTGAAAGACTTTTCATCCCGTGATTTTTGGCACCAAGATTTGTACTTCACTTGTTGAGGGGACTTTTTATTGGTTCCCGGCGGAGGAGCTGGGGGATTCAGGACAGATTCATTCTGAAGGCGCAGCGCACGTGCCATACGGAAGGTACTGAAGCTGCCGTACGTATATAACGTTACATCCTTCCAATTCTTTTCGTTCTTGCGCAAGTCATTTGAGAATTCTGCAAGTGCTTCTATGGTCCGTTGGATGGACCGATGGAGCTGGGTTGGTAGTCCACTGCCAGTATCCATGTAGATAAGCTCGCAGGCAAAATCATGCTCAATGAGTGCATCGAGAAAAATTGGCCACTCACGTAATCCTCCCTCTTGGAGAGCCTCACACAGATAGCTACTTTCTTCCTTTGCTAGACGGAATATGGTTATGAGTATCAACTTCAAATGGGGATCAAAACTAGGAAAACTGGTTGCGGTAGCGGCGGTGCCATCTCCAGTGCTGTTCCCACCACTGAATGGATTGGCAGGCATGTTTGATCTTGATGATGATTCCGATTTGCCGGAGGAATCGCGTGGTGAAAGGAAACTGCTCCGTAGATGATTTGCGATTGGCATATGCCAGCGTAGGGATTGTGTTCAATTTCGTCCCTGTTCTTTGAGTGCAAGCCATCTTGGAGCTTGCGACTGTTAATCTATTATTTTCCTTCTGAATCCGGTCTGCTGAGAGTCTGATTCAAAGGCTTCTGAAGAACAGCAACGCTGTGTTAGTGTGTTAGTAGACGAACAATTGTACTCTACGCGTGGCAATTGTGGTTGGATACTTTCGACAACGGATAATCGGACTACAGGCGGGACTATGGAAACGCCAGATCTCTTCTTACTGTGAACTTGTTCAGATACAGTGAGACAGACCTTAGTAATGTAGATTACAGGTAGTTGGTAGCAACTAGTGTGAATTTTGGGATATAAATCAGTTGAATGTTAAAAGTATAAGATAAAGTGAAATCTTGCTGAAACGCAAGATGTCTCTTTTATTGAGGTGAAATACATTGCAACTGCTGTTGCGTAGTGATGAGATTACTCGCTGATTATTTCTGTACATGCATTGGTTGTTGACCGTATATATCCGTATGTATATATATATTGTGTGAGAAGCACACACCAACGGTTTTCTTCTCTTGTTCCGTTAGGAAGATCCTATGATATGTTTATCATTATCAGGAATTGCTCCCATAGCTCGTGTGATACTTTATGAAATCAAAGTTTGCTCACCGAAGAACAAGGCAATACTATAAAACAGAGATTGCTCACCGTTAATGCGCGATGGGAATCGATGCGCCGTGGGAATCGATATGCCGTGGGAATCGATTATTTTGGTTGATACGGGACTCATTGATTCGTACGAATAGAATGTCTACCGTCGTGTAGCTTTGGTACTTCTGGACACAAAAGGAATTTAATAAACCATTCTAAGTACAGTGTTTGAGTACAGTCCACTAAGGCTAAGTACTGTATGAGTATACTAAGTATTTTGGGATTACAATGATTAAGGGCTAAGGCACAATCACGGTTAATCCCTAACTAAAGATGAGATTTGATGTGACTGCATGGTCGCACATGTTCCCATGATTGAGCAAAGCAGTTGAATTGCTGAATTAAGCAATACATTACTTAATAATCTACAACACGGGAAGGCATGTGTTAATTAAAGGGCTAACACGAGAATACACTGGCGAACTCAAATAGAGGTCTGGACTCTTAGATTAATCTAATTGGATCACAATTCAAATTACCAGTTATTATCCTCTGCCAAGCTGTGCTATTTCATTCTATCAATGCTGACTCTTCCACATGAGCCTTGAACTTCCAAGTTTTGCCACTCCCACTCTTGAGCCTATGCGTCTTGCTCCAACAAGCATTGCTCTTTGACCCTTGGAGCCTCGTTACTCAAACCTTGCTACACTGAGACTTGAGTCCCTGAGCCTCATTTCTGTGAGACTGGATACTGAGCATTGCTTTTCCAAGCCTCTTTGCACTCCAAGCCTTGATCCTCTGAGCCTTGATCCTCCACACCTTGCTCTTTCAAGAAGCCTTGCTCCCCCAAGCCTTGATCTTCCAAGCTTTGCTACTTCAGGCCTTTTGACTTTAATCCTTGCTACACCTGATCCTTGATTTTCTGAGCCTTGTTGGTTTGCTGAAACTGAATGTGGTTCCTTGGATCTGTGTTAGCGTATCCCTCTGAGATGTGCTAATGAACAATATCTGCATGTTGTGACAATTTACTCTTCTGAGCTACCGTGCTAATTCCTCCTATCAGTGCTAACACCTTCTGCACACTTGAATAACTCCTCTGTAACTCACTCCTCAGAGAGTATTTCCTTGGATCCATGCTTACTTACCCCTCTGAGCTGTGCTAATGTCTGCAAGCTATAACAACTAACTCCTCTGAACCATGTAAATTCTGCATATCAGTGCTAGCTCCTTCTTCTCTACATTGGGCACAATCTTCTGCAACTACTCCTTAGAGTGTAGTTCCTCAGAGGCATGCTAACTTACCCTTCCAAGCTGTGCTTACTGGAACTCTCGCTTGAGTCAAAAAACTATTACGAGAAAAAATTGTTGGAATTCCAATCTGACTTTTTCTAACTGGTAGGATTCTTACACATTTGAGTACAAAATGATGTACTTTATGTTGTCTGCAGGTCACTTTCTCACTTTCACACTCTACGCTCATACATACAATATATCATACTTACCATCGATACTCTGTAACCCTGCTACCATGGTAAAGGAGGTACCTGCCCAGGAGCTTACAGTATTGGTTCTGTCAATAGTCTTGATTCAAATGGTTTCTTCATGCGCCAGTAAGAGCGCAGGAGGGGGGGAAAGGGGGGGGGGGGGGGGACATGGGGAATTGAAATGAACGATTTAGTTGCAAGAGCTCTATCTTCAAACCTATGGAAAGCTAGACCAGATAGACAGTGCTATCTCTACGTCACTTAAACAATGCTTATGCATGCGTTAAATTTGTGAAATTTATTTAAAAACATTGGAAATGTTTGTTGCGCCCATGAAAAACAATTCTCTATGTATTTTTGCATGCAACAATTTTACGGAGGACTATTTTTGCATCCATCGTTTCAGTCCCCATTATTATGGTTGCTTCACAATTTTTCTATTTTACAACTTTGTTTCATGCTTACTACCCCAATAATAATTTATTCTCCATTCGATTTTTGTTTTTTCCTTACATAACTCATTTTTTGTAATATTATCCTCTATTTACAATGATATTGTCATAGTGTTATGACCAACTTCTTCATAAATGCATTACTAGCTTCTTGATAACTGGCAATCTATTATGCTACGTCCATTTCACAATATTCACACTACAAATATGAAATACCAAAAGATGAAAAACATAGTTTGTTATGAAGAAGAAAGTCTTTTATCAGCTTTTGCAATAATCTCATTCATAGTATCCCATTTTAATAGAAGACAAATATATTGTGCAAACCAACATAAAACAATGCCAACTAACTGCCGTACTATAATGTTGTTATCACCATTTACTTTTGTAAATGTTTCATGTATTTGATGTAACATTTGTAGTCCTTGTCATCCTTGCCAAGAGTCTCAATCATGTTACATTGTTCCTTCTGTCTTTGCTCCTTTTTACTTTCTTTGTCCTCTACATCTTGTGGTGTAGCATTCTTGCCATAATTTTTCTGTTGGTACATTTTAAGTAGTTCTATCTCTAATTTCTTTCAACTGTTGTTCCTCCCTTCATTTTTCTATTTCATTTAGGTCATATCTGTAAAGAATCTGTCCCTTGTTACTCCATCCTTTCTCATTACCTACTTACTGTCAGTGAATTTCTTTCTCTTCCTTGTGCCCTTTGTTGTGTTTAGCCACAAATCATAGTCATTGTAAAGGAAAAGCAATGCAAATGCTTCATTGCTTGGGCTGAAAATGTTACTGATTGTTGTTCTGAATAATTTTCTTTTGAAGTCTGTCTCTTTTGGCGAAATGACACCAAGAATTCGTTTGTCAAAGTATTGGAATTCTGTGAATTTTTACGTCAATAGTCTTTGTGCAATTGGTACTTATTTTCAGAGTTCACGTGTCTGTGATTAGAACTGTTGCTGGGAATTTATCTGGTATCTGGTTGTTCCTTTTATTGTCTATGTGTCAGTGTTTAGAAGACAATTGAGTTAGAAATGATGAAATAGTGTATAGTGGCAAGCATAATGTTGTTGGTTCTTACCTTTGTAGTTTTTTCTGGCTAGAGTTTGAGCATTGTGCCTACACGTAGTAGTGTTTGTTTGGCTGCAAATTCCACTCCAGTTTGGTGTATGGACATTCATCGTCTTTGGCATTTCATTGTTATTACCTAGTTTTTCAATTTTAGCAATCATTGACTGTATAAAGAACAGATTTGGTAGGAATTTGAAAATCCTTAACGTTGTTTCCTTGACGTACTCGGTAATGTACTATTTCATTTTTTGTCATTGCAATCTGTTGTTGTTGGTAGAGCATTGCTATTGATACTGTAGGTGGCTGTATCTGATTGGCTATCATTTGTGTTTGTTGGCTCACTTCCCAATACACTGCTGATCAGGCTGTTTGTTCTATGTGTAACAACAGTTGTACCCTGCACCGGACAAAATTTGCTGCACCATTATTTCTTTGTTAAATCACAAATGGAAACTTACCATTTTTGCTGTTGACTGTTTTTGTGCGCTAGTTTCATGGGAATTTATCTGTTTTGGAATATGTATAAGTTTTTTTTCATTCAGACTGTTGTAAATAGCTGTGCTAAAATTATTATGTGCTGTGAGTGCTTTATGCACTGCTTCCTGAGGAGTGCTGTGTCACTATTTGTTGTATTGTTGCAGCTGTGAGGGTGGTTTTACTGACGCCGACCTATCCTTTGTTCCTGCATGCCCTGATAATTGGGAATGTAGTGTCCTGAAAATTTTGGCAGGGGCCACAACATTATTATGTTCCCTACCCCATCAATCCAAAAATTCCACCTTTATAGCCACACCCCAAGCATAGTAATATCTTGTGAGTCCAGATGTTTGATGAAACTAATAATCTAGTACAGTACAAACTTATGTTGGAGGGATCAATCCAGTTCTGTACATTTTCATGAAAACCATTATGCAAAGGCATTGCAGAAGTTTTTTGCTGGAATGGCGTTCCAAGCTTTCTGTTTGAAACTTGTTTAAATTTGCTGATGAAAAATCTCAAAATTGTGCAACGGCATTGCATTATGCTCTGTTGTAGTCAGTTTCTTTTCATCAGTTTTAAACTTTTGTGTTGGAACGGCGTTGCAGGTTTTACATTTGACAGTGGGTTAAAGTGAATGGAAAATCTCAAAATTGTGAAATGGTGTTGCATGATGTTCAGTGTTGTCTGTTCCTTTTTGTAATTTTTAAACTTTTGTGCTGGAATGGCGTTGCAGGTTTTCTGGTTGAACGTTGGTTCCAATATGTTATGATTCATTAAATTGCAATTTCTTCCTATGTCTTTTTTGGTGTGTTATCTGGTTTGTTATGTGCAAGCTAGGCTATTTTGGTAAACTCGTGAGTTTGTGTAATAATGTGGAGAATGAATTACAATTTGTCTAAATTGTTAGCAAATTGTACCAAGTTTGATTGCTGGGGCACAACTTATTTTCTGGTGCTTCTTTATCAATTGTCAATCGAAGTTTGTCTTGAAAAGTTGCACCGCCATGTGGAGTGGATGGATCAAAGACCACAATTCCACCAGCAGAGGTAGTTGCAGCCGCAGCCGCAGCCGCAGCCGCAAATTCAAATTCAAATTCAAATTCAAATTCAAATGCAAATGCAAATGCAAATGCAAATGCAAACACAACCGCAACTGCAACCTCAACCGCAGTCAAAGGGAGAAGTTCATCTCAAAAAGTTCCATTGACCCCTGGAGTGAATGGACCCAAGACCAAAATTCCACCAGTAGAGGTAGAGGTAGTCACAGCCACAGCCACAGCCACAGCCGCAGCCGCAGCCGCAGCCGCAGCCGCAGCCGCAGCCGTAGCCATAGCCGCAGCCGCAGCCGCAGCCGCAGCATCTGGTCAACCTGTAGAAGGCAACATCATGCTTCCAACAGCAGAGGCAGTTTCAGCCTCAACAGCAGCATCTTATGCATCTGAACAAGGCAACGGCGTGATTCCAACAGCTGAGGTACCCACAGTTGCACACACCAGCGCTCCTGGAACTGGAGAAGTACATGTCGTACCTGCAACACCATTGGCACCCACAACCGCAACCACAGCATCACCATATGTAGCTGCAGCTGCATCCACAGCTACGCCGCCTTGTGGAGGTGAAACAGGAAACGCTGTGGTTCCAGCAGCAGCAGCAGTTACTCCAGGTGATGGACACACTGATCCTTTACCATCTGACGTTTTGAGAATGAATCAGAATACAAGGCTCACATAGAGGCAATGGAAAGACACACCAAAGGTTGCCTTCAAAACCAGGGTTCTGACGGTTTCTCTGCTGTTTTGACTGACGAATTGATTACTGCAGTAAGTTGGAACCTCAAATTGGTCTTTAGCCAGTCAATGAAAAAGATTTTCATTGTCACCAGTCTCTTTTTTTGGGGAACCCCTCCTGACTTCCGCCAGAAGGCAATGGGTGGGAATGCACCAGTGGTATTGGGTGCTATTCCAAGGGCCGTTTATGTGATGGTAAATATTTTCCTGGGTGACTCTGGTGATATGCTCCCAACAATGGTCAACATCTTGGATGTAACCCAACTGACAACTTGTTTCAAGGACTACAACACAAAAGATAAATGACACGCCTTTCAGAAAGTGCCGAACTCTGTTATCAAGACTGATGATAGTACTTGCATCAGAGTACACCCGTGTCAAAGGAGAAAACAAATGACCCAATGGCAAATTGCCCTCGGTTTGGTCTACCAATGTGGTTAAGCACAAAAGCACACTGAAGTACATGAAAGTTTACCCAAACCTTCTCTGGTGGTACATTAATTCTGTTGAAATCCCACTGACACCTCCAATTACAGATCAAGGTCCATTTTTCTATAAAAGGTTTGATGATGGCATTGTTAAAGGCCGGCAGTACAACTGTGAGACGATCTCTTTCTTTAGTGATCTTTTGTTGCAACACGCACTCTAATGTTTTCTTTTTTCCAAGGTACTCCTTTGAACATATGGATGTCTCTATCCAAAAATTTTGGGGCAAGGAAGTCTTAGCCCCCACAAAGACAGGTCCACTATCAGTAGAGTTATTCCTTTCCACTAAATCAGCAAAGCACATCAAGTTGGATTGGTCATCCAATATGTCAAAGAGAGAACTTGTGTTTCAGAAGGTTCTCATGCCTTTGTGTGTATAATTCCAACAAACAACAAAAATATTTTTTCCCAAAGGAAACCTTGACCACTTTGTCAATGAGGCATTCCTTCATGGCAAATTGTACAAGAAGTTTCTTCCAGATCTGTATTTGTGTTCATTTGTGGTTGGTCAGTACAACATAGGAATGGAAAATTTGAAATGTAGAATTGGATTTAGACTGTTGTCTCCATTTCATTTTTCAAACCTTGTGGAGCACAGTAAAACTTTGAACAAGTATTACAAAGTAGTTATTGACTTTCAGGGAAATTTGGCAACTCTTTGTACTTTGAAGTTGAGCACCAAATGGGACATATTTGTTGCTGATTTGCATCCAGAACATGAAGAGCACGTAAAAACATTGCTGCAACAGTTAATCCTGACTTTGTGTTGGAGTGATAATTTTGTTTCCACGCCCGCCTCCGTTCCAATGCTGAATAATCTGTGCAAGGAGTTCCTTGACAATGTTCCAACAAGTTGGTTGTCACGTGATCCCACAGTCAAAGGTGGGCTGGTGGATCAGAGTATGGTTGTGAAATCAATAGTTGATGCAGTATTTGACATACCACAAAGAAGTCTTAACCTTCACACTGTAATTGAGAAGATGGATGTATATTTGAAAGCAGAGTGCAAATCATTGTCCAACTTCAACCCCCGTGGAGCTTACTGCCTAGATTGGTTATACATTTACACCCCAAATGGCAGGAGTTCCATCCAATTTGACAAACTGACTCCACGAGAACTTCTAAGAGGTGATGAGTCTAATGAGAATTACCCCTTAGAAATAGATGAGAAACTTCTTTGGTTACAAGGTCCCTTAATTTTGACAAGAACTGTCAATACACGTGGAGGACCAGTTGTTCTGCAAGCATACAAGACACGCATTTTGTGAGATTTTTATCACCCTCCCGGAAATACTACTTCACGCTAGTAATTTTTCCAACAACGGCTCATAGCTCACCTATGCTTGGTCTTATCAACCAGACACAAGTTCCCTCCGAAATCCATGATGGGCATCTAACATATCAAAATACCAACAACTTGTTCTACACATAAATGGGGACTTCACCAGTTGGGTACTAAGTTTGTATCCAATTTGTATCTCATCTCCTGAAAGCCAGTATTACTACTAGTAGTACTATTACATCAGTGTACTAAAGAAATAATGTCTTATCCATTTTGATCAACATGGCACCATTTATTCAATATTAAAAAGAGCATTATCCTGAGTCATCTTCTTATGACAACGTTATAAACCATTACCTTACCATAATAGTATAAACTATAACTTGTGAATAACTTTGTTTTTCCTTGTAACAATAACAAAGAAGAAGATGAGGTTTATCTGGTTTTGGAATCTCATCATCATTCTTTGTATCCTGAATGTCACAACCGTTCACTATTCTAAAAACATGCTCCTCACTTTGATTATTCTTGTTTTAACAATTGTTTGACATGAAGGTTATGTAAAACATCAACAATAATAAGGTGTTACCTGTACTAACTAATTTTAGTGCTCCTTTGTCCAACAATACTAAAACAAATATAACAATGATTAGTTGAGATGTGCCTGGCATTTTTGTTGTTGCTTTTGTTGGAATAGTACTATGTTGCCCCACCATTACTTTATTTGAAAAGAAGAGAATAATAACTTTTACAAAGTATTCATCTTAGTCCTCCTTGTTATTTATTTTCTTATAAGAAGCAAAAACATTATAAACACATTGATGGAACAAAAACTTTTAAATAATGATTAGTGTAGTATTCTTGTTCCTTCCAAGTACTTCAGACGGGCATCAGCATACTATAATGGTGTATCATTGAATTACAAAATAATAAGATCAGAATTATATTGTTGCTTGTTAGTATTAAACAAAAGAATCATTCATGTTGTTACTGTAAACAAATATGTGTATACTACGTTGAAGCATTTCTCTCATGTATACACATCCTGGGACTTGAACCACCGACCTAAGTGCCGTAAGTGTCAATCATTTGTACCAATACTATTCTGGAAAGTTACAGTATTTAAAGCCTGCAAGTGATTCAATCATTTCCTTCCCATGCTAAGGGTACTAGTGGTGTGTACTTGATGTGGCGTTTGTTCAATAAAAAGTATCCACAGCCCAAAAGTGAACATACCCAGTAGGGTTCAACAACTTGAACAATCTTGGTTTGAGTATATGACAATTACTTGGCAACCGTACAAACTTAGGAATAACAGGAAGATAGAAAACAAAATAGAATCTGCAACAAAGACAAGGAAAAAGCCACCATGAATTCCTATGTTTGCGGCGGACTACATCAAACGGAGGAAAGAGCTGCAAAACAAAGAGCTAAACCCGTTTTCTATCATTTTGAAACTGGATTTGATCATGCGCTCTGTGCCATAAATGGGCACTTGGTACTCACACTCCTTGACAGATGCAAGCAGACCAAGGCTGTGAGAACAAGACTCAACAGCAAAAAAGGAGGATTTGACAAAGAAGAAACTTTGTCGGTTTGGGAAGAAGCCTTGAAGTACGCCAGCAAGGAAGTGTTTCTGGACCATGAGAAAGGCAACAGTGTCACTATGAACCACATGTAGGCTATGGGCATCATCCTTTTCTATCTTTTATGTGGTTATCCTGCACTGAAAGGAACAGAGGACACCAAGTGCTACAACAATGTGGGCACCGGACCAGAAGTAGAATCCTAAGAACAAAAGAGACTCAAACAGGATGGTCATCCATTCCCAGCAAAGGAATGGTGCAATCTCCTGACATGGCTGACAAGAGAGCACATACAACATTGTATACATTTTCACCCAGGAAATTGTCCCTGTCTACAGGTCAATTCTGTGGACCAAGTGGAGCATAAAGACTGAAGAGGCAATTATTGAAAAGAAACGCTTGGAAAATTTGTACTACTCAACCAATTCTACCGGTACTGGGTTTTGCCCCACAGATGAAAGGCACTCTGTGATGGGCGCTTGTTACACAAAACCATATAGATGAAGTACAAAAAGAAGACCTGAACCCTTTTGTGTATAATTTTGAAACAGGGCATGACTATCTATGCCACAGAAATGAACATTTGGTACTCACAATCCTGGACGGATGCAAACTGACGAATATTGTAAGAAGAAGGCTGAACAGCAGAAAAGGAAGATTTCAGGAAGAAGAAGCTCTGTTGATTTGAAAAGAGGCCCTGGACTATGACCACTACAAATTATTCCCAGACCATAACAAAGGCAACACTTATGCCACAAACCACATTTGGGGTCTGGGTATCATTGTTTTGTACCTTCTATGCGGTAGTGGGAAGGCAGACATCCACTGCTATGACACCATCGGTATTGGACCAAAAGCAAACTCGCAACAACAAAGCAAATCTGGAACAGGATGGACATGTATTCCCTACAATGGAATGGTGCAAGCTGACACAGCCAGTGAAAAAGCACATTACAGGCTGTATACATTTTCATCCAGGGAACTATCCCTGTCTGATGACAATTTGGTTGAGTGATTGGTGGATAATGATTACTTGGGATGTAAGGGTGAAGGAATGTATGAAAAATTCAACCTATGAATTCCCTACTGAAAAGTATGCGGCCAACACAGAACAAGTGGGTGAGGTAAAGGTACGCGCCCAAGACACAGAAAGAAAATGTAGCAACGAGCAGTGGGATTCATTCACGAACAGATCAAAGAAACTGTCAAAGACTAAAAAGTGGAAACTGAAACAAGTAAGGGGCAAAGACCAAAAGGAGAGAAGAGACTAAAACAAAAGAAGCATTCAGCACTGGCTGCATCTTTACCATAAATGTTGGAATTCCCCTGAAGATTTGGAGGAGTACAACAATCTTCCCGTTCCTTGTGGAGCATGGGGACGCGTAAAACACTAGTAATAATAACTGTTAATGCAAAACTTTTTGCTACTTCATAACTTTAAGTCACGTATTTCAAAATGGAAGTGTACCTATTAATGTAAGGTGAAATATTGTTGGTGAAAATTCAGAACTCAGGAATGCCATTGCAGACAATTGAATCTGCAAAGCCGTTGCAGACAACGCCGTTCCAGACAATGAAGTTTAAAACACTGCTTCCGCATAGCAGACAGGAATTAATCAAAACCTCCACCAATAAAAATCAACAAATTTCTATGGTAATAAGAAGTACTGTACTTCTACTACAGGGTTCCGGGACTTAAAAAGGGGGAACGGCAATTGGCCATATTAAATTAATTGTTTGAAAATGGAACTGAGTTCCAGCAATAGACAAAATTTTGTACGACAGAACAATCCACCAATTTAAAAAATCATTACGTTCACTTACCTACAACGCCGTTCCTGGAATGCTTAAAAATCACTACTTGTTTTGCCGGTTTTCACTATTGATTCAAGTTTTTTTCCAACCCAGCCATTACTATGTCATGGAAATGGAACAACCATTGCTCATGGTTTCCACGGACAAAGTATTGGTCTTTGCTACCACAGTTTCTGACCATGGCAACTTCAGACTCAATGACATTGCAGTCTAACAAATATAATTTGTTTTGTAACTGCCCCTGCTTCACCAACGCGTAGCAGTTTTTTCCCCTTTCTCCCTCTTGCCCAATATTCTGTCCACAGAAACAAAACAACCTACAGTGACATAGTAACCATCGTGCACTTATTCAAACCTGCTGACAGAACTTCCAGGGGGGAAAGGGCCTTGAAGATGAAGCAGGAACAGAATCTGACACGGATAAACTTGCAGTCCACGTCCATCGAGGAGGTCTAGTTGAAAATTTTCCCAGTCATACCATACATTTGCCACTTGTCCAGAATCAGACTTGAATGATAGATTCGGCCAAAAAAAGTAGCTTCATCCCACAATAATTGTCATAACTCTTGTGCTCTGTGGATCCTCAAAGCATGCTGGTGCCAATAGCTGGAAGGACCACATTCCAACAAAATTTGAGAACATCTGATGGAAACCAAGATGCACTTGCATTTTTCTTTTTGTCGCACTTCATGTAAGGCAAACCATCCATAACACCAATAAAAAACTTGGCCCCAGCTGACCAACCACCCGCTGTAGGATGACTTTGCGCCCATGTGCTGTAAACAGTTTATGATGAAACAGACCAAATTCACAGTCAAGTCAATCAATAGTATGGTACTCCATTAATTGTTTGCATGTCTGTTTGATTAGTGTGGACTTGATTTGTTGGGTTCTCTTAGCGGGAGCCTCCACTTCAGTTTCATGATTGCTCTCACCTGCTGCAGAGTCCCATCCAGTTGGAGGACCAAATAATCTCATGTACTGTGATAAATGAAAATACATGTGATTCTTCACCAGATTGTTCCCCTCTCAAGGGCGTAAATGCGTCCGTTGATTTCTTCCTCACACTTTCTGCTCCTATTCTCAAGATTGGTTGTCCTTCTTTGAGACAACAACGATTGACAACCTTCAGCAGACAGAAGTCCGAGCATCTAAATATAAATCATACCAATGTACTGGTTCCCCTCTTTGCTGTATTTATTGATTCCAAAAAAAAGGTTTGCGGAAAGTCATGATTGGACTGCCTCTGAACAGCAGCACCATAGAAGCGGGCTATCCGGTCCATGTCACCAAGTAGGCGCATGTTATTTTCTAAAAATCTTCATGGAACGTCTCCGCTGCTCGCTTTGCACATCCAAGCTGGTGCATATGGAGCCTCTCTCCTGGTGACGCTAGATGAATATTATGTGGGTTTTCTCCAAAATCAAGATCAAAAGACGCTGTTACCGTTATGTACATGGTGGTGGGAGATGTTTTTGAAATACTGCTCAACATTCACTCCTTTGTCCACCATAGTAGGATCAGTAAAATCAGACATCTTCCATAGACGTACAGATTTATAGTACTCTTCCCCATTATTGTCCTTAGACAGCTTCATCTATCCACATTTAATTGAAACGGGGGCCTTCAGAACATTGATACAAGTGTTATTACCAAGCAACCTTGGACAATTGCAATGCCTACAGATCATCTTTGTATTGGTGGTTTGATAATGTCCACATAGTTGGTCATGCTGGGGAGTATCTCCAATGAAATACACAACTGCACATTTCATTCAAACAGACCATTTCTTATTGTTCCACGGCAAATTAGACCATTTGATACCATCCATAAGGTTACAGGCATCTTTCAAAGATGAAAGAGCGAAATGAAGGCCAGAGTGAAGGCGATTGTTCACATTGTCAATCAATTCATCACCTTTATCATGTGTACCTGTTGGGTAAAATATATAGTAGTCTCCCATGCATCTGGCCGAGAGTTAGGAGTTAAGGTGTTGAATATGCCAAGTGCAATGTTCAGTGGGGTAAGAGTGATTTGACCACTATTGTTGATTACGATTCCATCCATGTAGAGAATAATAGGCACCAAAATTTCATTTGAATCTCTTTTGCATCTCTTTTCCCAAGTATTGATCCACCATTCACCGTGGTGGAGTTTGTCTATATCAATATTACCTTGTAGTTCCGGAAACCGGACTGGTAAGGTTGGGTCTTCAGCATGGGGGAAAGACAGATTTTCTTCTTTTACCAATGTGACTGTTTGTTAATAGGGAATGGAGTGCTTTTGGGAATGACTGGTCATAGATTTGTTAACAACCAGCAACATCAGCACAAATCAATTTCTTATAACACCAGTCAATAAGATGAGGTTCAAAGTCATCACCTTCTATTTCAGGCACAATTGGGCAATTTTCCTTCATGACTCTTGACCTCATCTGTATGAGATTTCCTTTTGTCCATGAAAATAAATTAAGCCACCTGGATTCAATAGCCCATTCATACAATTCCTTCTATGCAACTAAATGTATGCTATGATTCCACATGATTTTCATTAACTTGATCTTCACCTTCTGTGCATCTGGTACATGCCTTCCGGCATTGGGTGTCATAATTTCCATGCTCGAATCAGGAGGGGAATCATCAACAGCCATGTTGTTGCCTTCTCTATCAACACTCAACGAGGGGGAACTTTGCTGTCAATTCCTTCTTTGTCATCCTCATTGTCAGGAGAAAAAAGTTATCATCAGAAACAGAGTCATCATCATCCTCATTGTTTACTAATTCCCAACCAATCAAGGCATGCTCCATTGATTTGACAGAAGGATCGGACACAACTTGATTGTCAAGTACCTCTGGCACTAGATCACTACTCAGTGAACCATTAAAGGTGTTTGTTAGACCTAATTTTTCACTAGCATCCTCTTGCTTCTTCAATTTTCTGATGAATATGGAAGATGCGAAATCATCTACCCCCAAACACCGGTAGTAATAAGAATAACATGTATCCAGATTACGTGAAATATGGTCCATAAGACCAGGCAAAACAATTATTCCAGTATTCTTTCTTTGTCTTGCTGTAAACAAGGGGGGTTTCTTCTTCTTGGTGACCTCCTTCTTTCCAAAACTGGTAGTAGTAATTGAAGGAGAGTACAAGTAGCAACGTTTACAATAAACCTGATATTTAGGTGTCGTGACCATTGTTAGTAGAAAGTAATAATAGAAATGAGGAACTGATTCAGATTGAGAAATTGCAACCACACACTATTTGTTTCAGGCATCAAATTCAGTTCCAGGCTAGTACCGGATCAGAAACAGATGCCAGTGGGGTAGGAAGATGTACTGTGCATCAAAACATTATGAGTTTGACATTAATTTCATATAATCGATGAAATTAAATGCAGTTCTTGGTTTGGTAGAATTCATCAATTCATTGCAGATATAATCTTTGAAGTCATTCTGAGGAACAAACTCAAGCCTGTCTCAGGGTAGGGATTCTAAACATTCAACACAATTTGACTTGAAATATTTGTCTAAGGTAGTCAATTGTAGCTTTGACTCATTGAAACCTGGAGTACCAACTTGGCAATAAGGTCATCCGAGAATTTTTTCATGATAGCAACGTTATTTTGTGAGTATTGTGAAGAGCCGTCATCACATTTGGTATAGAACCACAAACCCTGATCCATTTTTTCAGGTGCTGGGGGATATTCAACATTCTCCATGTACCAAACAAGGATTTAATGGTACACTACCATGTACTTCTTAATTGTTATGTAGTTGACCACATTAGGATAATGAAAATGTGGTTTTGTGTCCCCTACCTCTCTTTCACCATGAACATGCTGTATCAGAGACTGGAAACCGACCCATTTACTTTTCATTTCATAGTCCTTGAATTGATTGGCTATTTCATTCCTACTTAATACTTTTAACTTCCCAGCAACACCGTTGTCAGTTTTGCACAAAAACATATTGGCTATCACTGTCAATTTGACAAGGTATATGACGGAATATACTCAAAGAACTCTCTGTTTTCTTTTTCTTGGTCGGCAATTGAGTAGACAACTTCTTCCTGAAATTGGGCATGGGTTCTGATTGAATTATTTTGGATACAATGTAAACCTTAATCATCAAATGAGTAAAAGAGGTTGAAATAAAAATGGGGAACTGATTTCAGAAAGAAAACCTGGGATGTTGAAGGATCTTTTGATTCTTGCAACGCCGTTGCAGGTATTCAGATTTCTCAGGTTTGAGATGAAATACTATGGATTAAAAACCACCCGCTTTTTTTAACGGTACAATCAGCACAATTTGAAGTATGATGAGTAGTACTTGTACTACATCCAGATATCAAAATGGGGTTGTTGGTTGCAAATAACAAATATTGATTAATTTTATTGCAAAAAAATCTATTGGTCCAAAAGTTCCATTCCTACAACGCCGTTGCAGGATTTACTATTTCTTTGTATTTATCAATTTTGACATTACTCTGGATTACAACAACATCCAATTTTACCACACGAACTGTACAGTTGGTTACCAACTTAGTTTTCCTATGAAGCTATTCAATGTCCCCCAAAAATAACAAAAAGGGCATTTCCTGCAATGCCGTTGCAGAAAATGGAAAAACGAAAAATATGTGAATCGACGAACATCAAGATATGGGATTGTAATTAGGGGATTTGTTGCAACCCTGTTGCATGACTTTGAAACATTCCTTAAGTTATTCAATGTTCCCCAAATACGATGAAAAGGCAATTTCCTGCAACACCATTGCAGAAAATGGAAAAGCAAAAAAGATGTGAATCGACGAACATCAAGATATGGGATTGTAATTAGGGGGTTGCTGCAACCCCATTGCACAATTTCAAAAAAATTCTTAAGTTTTTCAGTGTTCCCCAAATTAAAAAAGGCCATTTCCTGCAACGCCGTCGCAGAAAATGGAAAAACAAAAAATACACAATTCAATGCTTGGGCTATGATTAAAACTGTGGAACGTACAGATTGATAGGGTTGGGAAGACCATAATGTTCTGGTCCGCGACAAAAATTTCAGCACATTCCCAATTATCAGAGCATGCGCAAACAAAAGATAGGCAGGTGTCAGTACAACCACCCTCACAAGTGCAATTATACAAGAAATAATAATAGTGATACAGCACTCCCTGGGACACATTTGATCAAACACTTCTTACAGCACGTAATAATTTTACCATGGCTATTTACAAAGTATGAATGAAAAAAAGTTCCAAACACTTGCTCCAAAACAAGGCTATTACCATGAAACTAGCGCGCCAAAACAATCAAATGCAAAAATGGTAAGTTTCTGTTCACGATTTAACGAAGAAATAATGGTACAACAAAGGTGTAGTTCAGTGCAGGGTACCACCATTGTTACACATACAAGAACAAACTGCCTGGTGAGCAGTGTACCAGGAATTGGCCAAACAAACACAAATGATAGCCAAACAGATACAATCCCCAACACTATCAACAGCAATACTCTACTGACAACAAAAGAGACCAATGAATATAACATGAAACAAAACATTACCCGGTTTGTGAAAGAAACATTGCTCAGGAAAATGAAATTCCTACCCCCTAAATCAGTATTTGTACAGTCAATGATCATAAGAATTGTAAAACTAGGGAATAACAATGAAATACTAAATACAATCAATATCAAGGATCAAAAGTGGAGTGAATTTTATGCTGAACAATCACTTCGTGTAGGCACAATGCTCAAACTCTTGCCAGGAAAAACTACAAAGGTAAGAACAGACAATATAATGATTACCAGTATACACTATTTCATCATTATTTCTAACACAATTGTCTTCTTAATACTGACACGTAGAAAATAAAAGGAACAATCAGATACCAGAGACTTTCCCAGGAAGGGTTCTGCTGTCGGTCAAAAATACACGTACCGTACTTTCGTACATTCTACGGCGGTTATATCCATTCTACACTTGAAAAGTTACTTATACTCCTCCAGAGATAAAAAGGACTTCAAGTATCCAGACATTTAGGTCATATCATGTGTTCTCTGTCTTATGACAAATTGCACATGATCTATGACCGGTTTAGACTTCCCTACATCACAAATATTACAGGGATACCGGTCCACTACATGAAATAGTACAGTAACAGAGCAATCTCACTATATGCACATATTCTCTTTGAATTTTAACATCATATACCTTTTGGTCAATTTTTAGAGTAACAACAGGTTATAGCAACGTAGACTCTGAAAATAGGTACCAATTGCACAAAGACTATCAACGTAAAAATTCACTAGAATTTCAATAGTTTGTGAAAAGAATTCTTAAAGCAGTGTCACCGAAACAGACAGACTTCAAAAGAAAATCATTCCAAACAACAATTGCTTTTCCGTTATAACGACTACAACTTGTGGCTAAAAACAACAAAGGACACAGCAAGGAAGAGAAAAAAATTCACTGACAGTAAGGTGGGAAATAAGGAGGGATGCTGGAGTGACGAGGGGCAAGATCCTTACAAATACCTTGTGAGTGAAATAGAAAAATGAAGGGAGGAACAAGAACAGCAGTCGAAAGATTTAGAGATAGAACTACTTAAAATGTACCAACAGCAAAATGGCAATCATACACAACAAGACAATGAGGAGGACAAAGAAAGGAAAAAGGAGAAAAGATGGAAGGGACAACATAGCTTGATTGAGACTCTTGGCAAGGATGACAAGGAATAAAAATTTTACATCGAATACATGAAAGTTTACAAAAGTAAACAGTGATAAGATCATTATAGTACCGCAATTAGTTCTTTATTATTTTATGTCTGTTTGCACAATATATATGTCTGCTGTTAAAATTGAATAGTATAAAGGAGATCATTGCAAATGATGATAAAATACTTTCATCTTTGTACAAAAATATGGCTCTTGTTTTTTGGTATTCAATATTTGTATTGTGAGTATTGCAAGAAGCTCGTACATTTGTGAAGAAATTTTGTAATAACACTATGAAAATATCATTGCACGTAGAGGATAATATTATAAAAAAATGAGTTTTGTGAGGAAAAAACAAAAATCGAATGGAGAATAAATTATTATTGGGGTAAGCATGTATGAAACAAAGTTGTAAAATAGAAAAATTGTGAAAAAACCATAATACTGAGGCTGAAATTATGAATGCGAAAACAGTCCTCCTTGAAATTGTTGCATGCAAAAATACACAGAGAATTATTTTTCATGGGCGCAACAAACATTTCCGAATTTTTAAATACATTGCACGAATCTGATGAGCATCGTTACGCTACTAGTACTACTAGTAGTAGTACTACTACTCTTCAATCAAAAATATGAAGTAGCAGGTAAATCAACTGTTGATGCAAGGATGAGGTGGGCATATGTGCATGGCTATAAGTTAAGCCATTGCAACTGTTCCCAATTCAATCACCATCAATGACCCCTGATCACCATGGCCAGGAAGGTTTGAAGGGTATTTTGAAGGTAAATTTATTTAGAACATCTAACACCAGATTTTTTACAGGAAATATATGTAGAATTTGTACGAGTACGAGTAATTACAATCCAACGGAGTAAAACCAATACAATATTCGGTATTCGCGTAATACGGTACGAGGTACCGTAAGACTTCGTGATTAATGATTCGAATCTTCCAAGTGTTGATTTCTTTATGATTGGTTGATTCAAAACATCACGACTCTACACACTGCCATCCATTTTTGTACGTTTATGAGCTTTGATGGTTCGTACCGGTATTTTCATACCCTCTTCATTACTTATTTCTGCTCTCTTGCACACATCGACAAACTCTGTCTGAAAACAGTAACTAGGTAATCTTCCCTGGTACAAGGATAATACTGCTCACAAGGTTGGAGCAAACGAACCTTCAACCATCACTTGTCGAGGCGATTTATTGTTCTTGGGGATCGTGCCTTGCTCAATACTGCTCCAGGAAGGTGTCACTGCCTGCGGTAACGTACATCGTATAAAATGCTTCAATCATGTCATCGGAAACTCATAAATTCTGATAAATCTTCTGCATCAGTAGGAGGGGAACCAGCGATGAAGACAGTGGGGCTATTATTCCTATTCACGACATGTTTGCTATCTTCGACAGATGCTGTGTCACCACATCGACAGCAGTCGCATATGATCCATGACCATGCAGGGAATCATTACCGAGCAACAAGGCATCAAACATCGAACGACAATGCATCCAACCCAATCTTTGCGATACAAGGTCTAGGAAAGGGACAATCGGTGTCACGGAGAACTGCACGAACAATGGCGATGGTTACAACGATTCCACGCGGGGGTGCCGCAGCAACGAAACAACAGAAAAATGCGAAACAACGCCAAGGCAAAAACACCAATGCTGCTAGTATGGACGAGGATCCCCCTAGCCTTTTGATACTGATTCGAATAATGTTCTTCGCGTACTATGCTTCGTTGGGATCTCTTCTTCCATACCTTCCTGTGTACTACCATTCATTGGGTCACGGTGGACAAGTTATTGGTATGCTCGGAGCTATTAAGCCGTTCACGACATTTCTGGTAGCTCCTCTCTGGGGGATCATTTCGGATCAAACAGGAAGTCCTTTCACAGTCTTATACTTCACCTTTCTGGTGTCATTGGTCGGGCAGCTAGCTGTTTCGTGGAGACACGATCCCTTTTGGATAATGTCTATGGTGTTTATCACAGCTTTCTTCAACGCGCCCGTGAAGTCGCTCATTGATTCCATGGTCATGTCGAACATCAAAAATGGCAAGCTGTACGGCAGACTGCGACTATGGGGACAGTTGGGTTTTGGAGTTGGAAGTAGCGTGGTGGGTCTCATTCTTTCCAAGAGTCAGCAGGCACAACAGCAAAGAGAAGCGGCGGGTGATGTCACACTCACTACTGCTGCAATTATGAGCAGTCAAGGGACCGTAATGGAAAAA
Source organism: Pseudo-nitzschia multiseries (assembly GCA_037355745.1). Taxonomy (NCBI): domain Eukaryota; phylum Bacillariophyta; class Bacillariophyceae; order Bacillariales; family Bacillariaceae; genus Pseudo-nitzschia; species Pseudo-nitzschia multiseries. The sequence goes on from CM074781.1 coordinate 17,813,994, forward strand.
CTCGATCAAATTTGGCAGAAAATAACAGGATACAGATTGCTTTTCTTCACACACGCACTTCTGTCCATCCCAACCCTCATTTGTATACGAGCATTTCATCAGTGGACGAAGAAGGATACGGGAATAAGTGCCGAAAAATCTTCGAAGGGAACAACTAGTAAGAAGGGTCGTGCGGGTAAAACCAAGGACAGCACTCCAAATGTTTTGGAAGGCATTAGAGTATTGTTTCACAACAGTGATGCGGTGCTTTTCTTCTTTTTGGTTTTGGTAGTGGGTATTTCCAGCGGGGTGATTGAAAACTTTGCCTATGTGCGGATACGAGAAGTAGGTGGAAGTGGAAAGGAAATGGGACTCAGCCGACTTGTTTCGAGCATGGCGGGGGCACCCATGTTTTGGTTCAGTGGACCACTCACAGAATTATTGGGCGCCGATCGAGTGCTAGCCCTGAGCTTAGGGAACTATGTCCTCCGATACTTCAACTACGCTTTCATGCAGACCCCGCTTCAAGGTCTTCCGGCAGAGGCCTTGCGAGGGGCTACGTTTGCGGCGTTCTGGTCGACGTGCACGATTTACGCAAGTCGTATCGCTCCTCCGGGAATGCAAGCCACAATGGTGAGATTACGATCAGTGTAGTTTGGTTTGGGTGCCAACCGTCCCGTCCGTTTCTTGCATACTAATGCGCATTGCGTTCTTCTTTCTATTCCTTCGTGTTTTCTTTCTCTTTTCCAAAACAGTTAATGCTACTGAATGCTATGTACGGCGGTCTTGGCCAATCTCTCGGAGCAATCATCGGTGGTAAGCTGCAATCAAAAGTGGGAACCGTCCGAACCTTTATCTACGCTGGTATCTTTGATGCGTGTTTTGTTGTGATGTTGATAGCATACCTGAGCGTCAGAAAAGGCAGCAGCTTCAAGAACCCTCAGAGAATCGTTGTTCCCAAGAGACCGGCGGTTTCAAAGCATAACCGGAAACGACTTTGATAACCTCCTTCGAGATCTCGGCCATTGTAACGTTACTATAGGAGATGATAGACTGGAACTATTTTTTTAGATATATAGTGGATCGGCGTAGCATTCCTATCAATATCCCTGCCACCAATGCAATCCCGTGTCGTAGAACGCCCTTCACCGCTAGTTTTCTCGTGATCGTGTCCCGTCCATTTTGTGGTTGCTCCGTTGATGGTGCCGACGCGGATAACGCAGTCAGCATTTCGTCGTGTAGCGCAGTATTCGAGCTGGCAAGGACTCGACCCTTGGAGTTTGCGTGATTGTTCAGCGTGAGGGCGTTGCCGTTCCAGTCGGTAATGACGCCTCCGGCGCTCTGTATCACTGGCACGATTGCAGCATAGTCATACAATCCCAGATCGGCCTCGACAACGGCATCGGCTCCAAACCCAGAAGCAACGAGGGCGTAGGCATAGCAATCGCACCCATAAAGTGTTCGCAGTGATGCATCCTTTACCGTTTCGAATTTTGTCATTTCCTCACCGGCTCGGAACATGTCGGGTGTTGTTGTGTAAAGGGTTGCGTCGCACAACGTTCTTGCGGATGTTTCTGCGACCGATACCGGCTCACCATTTAGAAGTGCTGGATTTCCGATCGATCCTACCCATCGTTCCTTCAAAATGCTGTGGTCGATGACACCAACAACGGGAACGCCACGATACATGCATCCAACGAGAGTACCCCACGTTGGTTTGCCAGTAATGAAGGCCTTGGTTCCGTCGATAGGATCGAGTACCCACACAAAATCGGCATCGGTTCTGACCTCACCAAATTCTTCGCCGTAGATTCCGTGCGACGGGTACCTGTCTTCGATCAGGTTCCTCATCGCTTGTTCGGCAGACCGATCGGCAATCGTCACGGGAGAAACCGTCTGGGATACCGATCGCCCCTGCTCGAATTTGCTCTCGACCTCGACACCCTTCCGGCGCCAAAATGGCACGATCACATCACCGGCAGCATCCGCCAGGTCGATGGCGAAGGATACGAGTTCTTGCACCGTGAATGAATCGAGTCGTAATAGTAGATCATCATCATCATCATCACCGTCGTCGTCGTCGTCGTCGTCGTCATCGGAATCGGAATCGGAATGATCCGGATACAGATTCGTGTTTGACGAAAATAAGGGTGTGTGGGTTCGCGGACGCAAATTCGTAGCAGGACGTGAATATTGGCCCACTGCTCGATAGAGGAATGCACCACAACGCCACCGACATTGTTCGGATGGAAGGTTCCCCAGCACGATGAGTGACGCTACGAATTCCAAAGCCGAACGAGTCTTCATTGTCGCGATGATACCTAGGTAAGATTACTGGTAATCTTACTCTCTAATTACCAGGTAATTTACCCGTATTCTTACTCGTACCGGTGTCGGTGTGGGTGTGGGTGTGGGTGTCGGTGTGGGTGTCAGGTGTCAGGTGTCAGTGTCAGTCGTCGGAAAAAGGTGTTTCGTTTTGATTGAAATATCGTGAGAGTACACATTAAAAACGCAACTTAAAATGCAACAGTACACAAACCATGTAGAAGTCTACAGAGGTAACGTTTGGTGAGCACACCGCACCTTTTTGTGTAACACTCTAAGTAACACACTAAGTATCGAAAAAAAATTGTCGGAACGTTGAAAACTCACTAAGACAAGAGTGCTCACAAGACAGATCAAAAAATCGGCCATTCGCTTTCCGAGCTGAGGTACAAGAAGATGGAAGTAAATGTGTATAAATAATACTGTTATCTATTACTGACATGTTACACGACCCTAACATTGACTTAGACAGGTGATCAATCAAACCCGCCGACCGAACCTTCTTGAATACTCAACAAGACCGGCAACAAGACCGGCAACAACAAGACAGTTCCAAAAATTGACCATTCGCTTTCCGAGCTGAGGTACAAGAAGATGGAAGTAAATGTGTACAAATAATACTGTTATCTATGACTGACATTTTACACGACACTAACATTGACTTAGACAGGTGATCGATCGAACCCGCCTGCGATTACAGCACACAAGACGGCGCATGCAACAAAGAACATGAAAAAACTTGAACCAAAAAACAGAGCTTATCAGCAACAACAGGGGGGGATCCCCTATCCAACAAGCTACTCCTCCACTCCTCTCCTCCATCAATCGATCGATTGAATTGATCAGACCAACCATCGAACCACCAGCAACAATCGATTGCCGACCGAATCGATCAAACGAATCGATCGATCAAACGAATTGATCGATCAAACGAATCGATCGATCAAACGAATCGATCGATCAAACGAATCGATCGATCAAACGAATCGATCGATCAAACGAATCGATCAATTAGAATCGCCGCTGCCGCTGCCGCTGCCGCTGCCACTGCTACTCATTGAAGTGCCGGATTACCACCACGGCGTTCATCTGCCCTCATTGCCTTGATTAGCTTTGTGATGGACACGTCACCATGAGCACGCTTGATCTTGCTGATGGCAGTGTTCACATCATTGCCACGATTCAAGAGCCTCTCCATACAACTCCACACAACTTTCCTGTTGGAATACTTGAACTTCACACGCCCGCGCTCAGCTGCAGTGAACTCCCTTGCTGGCTTCCTCCCTCCTATTCCATTTTGGTACTCATCCCACAAGGCTTGGATGGTTCTTGGAGTGGCATACAAGGTTGCAGGTCGCTGCCCCTCTGGATGCCCGGGCGCGGCATCCACTACAGCCGGCCCTCTCCCTCCTCCTCCAAGACGACGCGCCGGCACTATTGCCATCCCCCTAAAAATCTGTTGCAGCTGCTTCATCTGCCTCTTCATCTCTGCTATCTCTGCAATGTTATGGTTCCTGAGCTCTGCAACATGGTTCTGTGTGGTACACATCTTAGTATAGATAGCATTCTTCCATTGATCTCCGTGCCCTCGTGCTCCCCGAGCAATCTCATCTTCTGTCGTAGGGATTTCATCCAAGTGCACAACCCCATCATTATTTGAAGCAATCACTCAAACCTTTTGAATAGGATTCACTTCATCCTCCAATCTTTCTTCTAAAAGGCTGTACCGATTAAGTATCTGCCCCTTCAGTCCAGGAGGAACCAAATCAACTGCTGCTCCATCAAAGCAAGCCCAAAGCAAGGCCTTTGCAAGAGTGGTGGCGACTGCAGGGCCAAACTTGGATTTAATTGCTGGCGCGACAGCACTACACAGCCACTCCTTTGTAATACCACTACCATCTTTCTCTTTGTACTGACAGATGCCCTTAAAACACAACTTACTAGCTGCATTAATATCCGGCCAATCCAACTGTACATCCAGATAGTCTTCTTGCATGCCTCTAGTCTTCCATCTAGCTCTGTAGTTGACATCGTCCCTAGTAGCTCCTGCTCTGCGCGCCATAGTAGTACCCCACTTCTTAACAGAGTGAGTCCCAAGCTTCCTATCAGTAACAGGTTCGAACTCTGGATCCTCAATGATTCTCCTGAGAGCATTCTGATAGGTGGTCTTGCAAGAATTTGCTTCTGCATCTTGCACCTTTACAGAGGAATCAAACACAGTATTTCCTTCTGCAAACAGCCACTGACTCAACCGACCGGCGCCAGTGCTTAGCCAGGCCTCCAGATAGATTGCAAGCCCAAGCAGAACACAGTATCGATGATCCATAGCCCCCATTAGCAGCTGCACTGGGCAGTCACCTTCATCCTGAACATTCTTTGACCATCTCATCTGCGCTGTAATGTAACCGGTATAGTTTAGGCTGGCTTCCAAGTTAACCTTCTTCATATGGGATGTATCATCCCCCCTACCAATCATATGAAGCTGGAACTTCAACATTGCTTGGTGTCAAAGCTGAACAATGCTGTGTCCCTTTGCTAGATCAAGCACTTGCAGGAACTCTTCATTTGTGAAGCACCGATCAGCTCGGCTCTCCTTTCCTAGGCGCCGAGTCTCTTTCTTCTTCACTGCTTTAATAAGGTTGTTAATGCAGCGTGACTTAGTGGGATTCCCTATGCGTGTGGCTTCATTCCAGGCGGCATGGCTTGGCATGAAGTATGAAATAGCCTTTTTCCAGTACATCAGAGTACTTGATCGACCAAGTCTTGGATTATCATTTGTTCCAGGGTCTTCTTTCCCATACACCTTGAAACACATCCATCTGTAGATATCCTCGGGTGTAATGACAGCAAGCTCCTCAGTAGTGAACATCTTGTCCGTGGGATATTTGCATTCATGCAAGAAATCCATCAGCATCAGCAATGACTTGTGGTATCTTAATACTTGGGTGGGAGCATTCACATTGTTGGGTAAGACAGGTGTTGGTCCTGCAACTCGGCCTCCTCGTCGACGAGGCGTGTCTGTTGTATCATCGTCGTCGTCCTCCACACTATCTGCGTCCGCGTCCGCGTTTGATGCTGCTGTTGCTTCATCATCCGATTCAAGGGGTTCTTGTTGGTCTTCTTCTTCTTGTTGTTCTCTGCTGGCAGCCCGTCGATGATCCTCGCCAAGTTGAGCGCGAGCCCTTTCAAGTGTTGACAAACGGCCACGTTGGCTTGTTTCCAAGCGTTGAATTATTCTTGCTGTTCTTGTTCCGGCGGCGGGAGGGCGGGGAGGAGGAGGGGGAGCAGTAGTAGGAGATCCGGGTGCTGACGAGGATCCACTATTACTAAGATCTAGAAGGGATCTAGCATTCCGGATTTCTTCCAAACTCTGACCACGACCTTGTTGTGGAAGGGGGAAGGCTGCTTCAAATGCTGCTGTGTTGGCAGCAGCGGCGCGGGCGGCAGCACGCCGTTCCCTGGCTCTAACAGCTCGGGGATTTGTACTGAGTACTCGGGGCATACCTTCTTCTTGCTTCTTGTTGTTGCTTGCTAGTCGTACGTGTTTTCGTTTACTTTGGATCAAAAATATGAGCTTAGTGAGTTGAAATAGTGAGCGGCGTTCGATGATGCGTTGAATTGCAATCGGCAAAAAGAAATGAGCTAAGAAACCAAAGTGGAGTCTTACCGAGTGTCGCCAAAAAAAGTGAAATAATGGGCCGGTACTCAAGGGTGTGGGTTGCACAAGTTGCGCACCTCGTGTTAAAATACAGCAATAAAAAGCAACTAAAAATGCAACCCTCTTAAGGTTGAATATGCAACCTGTACTGTCCGGTGCTCATACAAAAAACGTTACCGCACCTCTGTTTTTGGAGGGTGCGGAATGGGGTATCTCAGTCTACAGAACGTGCAGTACAAAGTTGCACGCAGCCAGGAAAATTCAACCCGGGTTGCATTTTATGTGTATCGTACCGGTATGTAACGGGTACTATTATTTAGGTATTTAGGTAGGGCCTAAGACAGATCTTGCATCTTGCATCTTGAACCTTGTTAACCTCATTTTTTTCTTTCGCGCGCATCCGCACCACACATGGGGCATCGCGGCGATGATTACGTAAGTTAGCCATCACGTGAATTATTAAGAAAACCAGTAATTAGCAGTTAAATATACTTGCACGTACTCATTACTCGCGTACCCTACGAGTACGGTACGAGTACTCGTACGTACGGTACGCCACGGTACGAATCTGTTTAGAATCTTTTCACTTTTCGGCCCGTGGAATTAATAACGAATCTAGTGTCAATTCCACATTCCTTCTTCGTCGATTACGTGCGGTACCGGTAATATTTCGATGGTACTAGAGATTGTTTATCTGTGTACTCTTCGCGTATATTATTGTACCGTACCGTACCCAAGTCGTTTCGATCTAGTTGCAGTAATCGAATACCCCGTACTTCGTATTACCTAAGATTACTTGTACCCTGCCCGCACCTCGTGTTCATCATGACCCGCAAAGGTCTGCTGTGTTGACTTTCCGCATTCAAACACAGGTTCCGGAGCGAGTCTCTCCAAAAGTTCTTTCTTTTATAAAACTCCCCGAACAGACACAATCGAAGAGAAAACAGACAGAAGAGACAAATTCTCGGAACGATGGCGAGCGAAAATCGACCCGAAACCCGTTCGAACACGAATGGCAGCAATACCCTTCACCCGCCGCAGAAATTGACGAACGGGGCTTCGTCGTCATCGTCATCGGAATCGGAATCGGCATCGACATCGACATCATCATCATCATCATCGCACAATAACAATGGCAGTGGCAGTGGCAGTAGCAATAGCAATAGCAATAGCAATAACGCCTTCGTGCTCGGTTGCCTGATATACTTCTCATATTTCATGTCGATTGCGGTGGACAGTCAATTTCTATCCCTTTATTACAAATCAAAAGGCTTCGACGGGACAACGCTTGGAATGTTGTATTCCCTAACGCCACTGACTACGTTCCTTACGATACCCATTTGGAGTGTGTTAACAGCGACGGATGGCGACGAACAAAGCAAAACCAAAACCAAAAGCAACACCAACACCCAAAGTAAAAGCAACACCAAAAGCAACACCAAAAGCAATGACAAAGCGACGGCCAGATCGTTCACAATCCTCTACTCGAGCATTCTGATCGCCACCGCAAGCCAAATTTCCCTCGCAATTCTCGACAACCCGATTTTTATGATGGTTGCTATTGTCATTGCCGGGACGTTCCAATCCCCCGTCAAACCGATCTTGGATGGAGTCATCATGGAACAACTCAAGGATCGAGGCGAATTCGGCAAGGTTCGATTTTTTAGCATTCTGGGAACGGGCTTTGGAACGAACCTGGGCGGTCGATTGCTGAGTTTGGTTCGACGCTCGATCAACGACGACGACAACGACAACGACGATGCCCACGATCCAGACAACAACTTCAATCTTCTTTTCTTAGCTCGCATTGTGTTGACTATCCCGCCCATGATATTCATTCGAAAACTCCACGGTGCCGCGTCGACGACAACAAGAGCTGGAAGTGGCGACGACACGATGCCGTCGGATCGCACGAAGCACGAAACAACAAACGGCAACACCACTCAAAACTACTCAAAGACCGAGGACTCTACGAAACCAATGCGCTCGGTCGCTCGGAGCGTTGTAGATTACTGTTTCAGAGACACCGTGCACTTGCTATTTTTCGTGTGCATATATATTGCGGGGGCTTCGGGGGGTGTCTCGGATACATTTTCTTGTAAGTAAAAACAATACCGGTACGGCATGACATAACACACCATGACATGACATAACATGGCATGGCATGGCATGGCATGGCATGGCGCGCCAATGAATGAAACCCGAGAACCAATCGTGTTGGACCGATTGATTCGCTCTGACATTGGCTCCAATCGATCCTTTTGCTTTCTTTCTTGCTTTCACGCTTCTGGTTCAGATCCTCGATACCAAGAATCCGGATGCAGCACAGCGCACATAGGACAGAGTCGTCTGCTTTCGAGTGTTGCAGGGGCCGTCATGTTTTGGTATTCGGGTCGTGTCTCTCAGATCTTGGGCATTCAGAACGTCTTCGTTCTTAGCCTGATGTGCACTGGGGCTCGATTTTCATTGATGAAACGAATGGACCACCCATATTATGCATACATTATAGATTTGATCCGGGGTACCACCTACGGAGTCTTTTGGAGCTCCTCGACGATTTATGCATCCCAGATCGGTCCCCCGGGGATTCGAGCGACCGTGCTTCTTCTCTTGAACGGAATTTACAATGGAATCGGTCGATCGACAGGAGCCATTTTGGGTGGAAAATTCCAGGCATTGTTTGGCACCGACAACCTATTCCTCTGGTGCTCACGAACGAATTATGCGCTTGCCATTGCCATGGGCATTTTGTCGTACCGCAGTGAAACACGCGGCTCTGGCCACCCCGACCGCACGAACGAATCCAAGAAGGTACAATAAGTTACACGCACACACAAACACAAAGACACACAAAGACACACAAACACGCACAAACACGCACAAACACGCACACGCACATCATAAGATGCACCGCCTCAGCTTGGCTTCGAAGTTGTAGTGCCGGGGCATGCCAGGAATTCAGATGGATTGCTTTCCGATGCAAGGACTTCCTCTGTGGCAGATTCAGTTTGCCCACAGCGAATGTGTAGATCCTCGATCACTATGGATAGAAGTTCTAAGTTAAATTCCAAGAAATAAAAATACAGCAATAGAATCATATTATTATTTGTAACATCAATATGGGAAGAGGGCATTGTTCTGAACAACTATCAAATTGTGCTAAAAAGAAACGTGGAAAACAGAGAATCGTGCCTACAGATGGCACCAGGGCGACGAAGAAAAAAAAATTGTGTTCCATAAAAATAGTCTTACAATTACTGTATTGCAATCGTACCTATGGTTCATTGTCCCGGTAGTGTTCAGATTTTCAGCATTATTTTCCTTCACAACCATGCATCCGTGGTTTTCAAAGGTTGCGGTGTAGGTAGTAGAACATTTTTTTTCATTGTCCCGACGATATGTCGAATACAAACCGTAGTTGTGGCAGCAGTCCCTCGATAATATAATCGGAAAAAGCAAAACTCTAATATCCGATGCCAAATGGTCGAATACACAAAACCTTTCCGCCGAATCGTGTGGCGCACGCTGCATCCTTGGCCTCTTTTGCGAGTTTCTTCTTGTCGTCGGCAACAGCTCGCAATTGCTTCGCCTTATTCTCAACTTCCTGCGATCACATCGTTCAAGTTCAGTACAACATAAACAATATGAAGATGGAAAAATCATTAGCATGCCGACAAATTCAATAGATGTGGCATGGACAAAGACGCAGCCCATTCAAGTTCAAGTCCAAGGGAACAAAATGTATCTTTGATTGAGAAAAGCTTACCTTTGCATTTGCATCTGCTTCATTAAATGCTGTTCTCGCGTCCTTGGCTGTTTGGTCACGCTCTTCTTGATCATCCACAACGTTGGTGTCATCGAGCGATGTATATCCTCCCGAACTACTGCCACTGCTGAAAGAAGGAGTAGAGAAGCTTGGCACCTTAGGTGCTTCAAAGGAAGGAGCAGAGAAACTTGGCACCTTGGGAGCTTCAAAGCTAGTGCTTGGAGTGGAGAAGCTGGGAGTCTCGACCTTAGGAACATCGGGCATTTTGGGCATGGAAAACTTGGGAAGAGACACTTCTGGCATTTTAATGTCAGGCGCCTTGAAGTCTGGAGCTGTGAATTCAGGGATCTTAACATCAGGAATAGAAATGGAAGGCGATGCCACCTCTGCGGGCGCGGCCGATTCGGCTGCTGCTGCCTTTTCTTCCTTCTCCTCATTGGCTCGCTGCACGGCCAAACGTTGCTTTTCCTTTTCCGCCTCTCGGCGAGCTTCCTTCTCCGCTTTTTTCCGAGCTGCATCGGCCTCTTCCGCCGCCTTTTTCTCTGCCGCGGCCTGTTTTTCCGCCGCCTTCTCGGCTTCTCGGGCAGCCTTTTCTTCCTCCCTAGCCGCCTTTTCTTCTGCCTTTCGTTGAGCCGCTTCTTCCTTTTCCGCTTGTTTCGCGGCTTCGGCGGCAGCCTTGTCCTCGGCCGAGGTATCGGGTGCCGGGGCGGGTGCTGGGGCGGAAGCTGGTTCTTCGGTTTTCGGAGCACTGAAATCAAAGTCGCCAAATGGATTGCTGAAGGCAGGGGCGTTGTCCCCTGCCTTAGCCTTCGCAGAAGATGACGACACGGAATCCCCATAGGATGGCAAAGAAAAATCCAAGTAATCATCGGTATTTTTTGCCGCAATCTGCAAGCTCGATCCCGAGATGGGACTCACGGGTGAAGTCTCAACATTCATCATTTGCATACTTTGTGTCAACTCTATTTGGTAGTTTTGCGAGTATGGGGTATGTATAGAAATGCGATCGATGGCATTGAGCGACGGAGTCAGTATTATTTAGTACAACAGGGAAGGTGCATTGAGGACTACAAAAAAATCATCGTTTCTGTCTATTTTGGCAAAATCACATACCTTCGCCACGGACGATTGGCGCAGCCCCGTCAAAGTTGGATGCCGCTGTTGCGGACGAGAGATCCGCAGGTGCAGCAACTGCCATTTGCGATGCTAGAGTCAAGCCAGCCAATCCCGTCACGGCGGGTCCGATCATGTTGTCCCAAGCGCCATCCTTTCCATTTTCTTTCTGGAGACTTAGCTGGGTATTGACGGGTTTGTTTGAATTTCCTACGAACGCAACCGTAGAGGGTACGAAGGAGATTGCCAATACTGCGGCGCCGTAAATCTTCATTGTTCTTATTTTTTGGTTTTAGGTGTTGTTGTGGAGGACAATTTCGTTTGGTAAAGTTTGCTAGAGGAAGCTTGAAGTTGACACTGACTCTCCCACTTATTCAATTCTGTTCCAGAAAAGATAAGTCTGGTTGGCGATAGGTGCGATTTGTTGATACTTCGTTGATGCATTCATTGGTGTCGTCAGCTGTACGTGTACTGTAGCCGATTATTTATTATTTTTTCAAAAAAATCCAATCACAGACGTCGGTTGACACCTACCGTAACCCGAGGAAGATCCTCGGGAAGTTTGAAAATTCAACTTTCAACATGTGCATGCATACGAACCGGTACCGTACGAGGTACCGTACCGGTACGAGCAGGGATCAGAGTTGGAGTACCCGATTAGTGATTTCCATTTAGGGGGAAAATAATATTAAAGAGGGGGAAATTAGACATGGCTACCAACCATCATCCAATTACTTCATCGTACGTACGAGTACGGTACCGTACCAGTAAGACTTACTTTTACGGCACCGTAACATCTTGAGGGTTATCACGAACTACCGGTACGAGTATTCGTACGGTATGTATTCAATACCGTACAATACTCGTACCCGCTTCGAGCATTCTTATTTTTTTTTAACTCTCTAGAATGAATATTTTTAGTACCTACGTAGTATGATACTTGACAGTTTAGATGGTTTTAAGATGCTAGGTATGTCGAGTATGATACATGGTAAGATTACCGGTCCTAATCAGACCAAGTAATTTCAGAAAATGAGTATGGTATCGTGGCTTGCACTTATTGAAAAGTAATACGAAGTATTTCTGTATTTGAAGTCTCGTACCGTAGCGGAAGGCATCAAAGGAAAAACTTATGGAGAGCTATCTGTCACCTTGTCGGATCGGCTCGGCTCGGATCAGATCGGCGAATGCAAGTATTGTCGTTCATCCCATAATATGAATTTTGCTGTTTTTGTTTTATACACTACGATGGAATGCGTGCATGGCTTGGAATACCTATGGTTCTACTTTGTCGAGAGGCTTGTTGGTTCGAGAAAGCATCTGTCGTTGCCATTGGTGTACAAGATATAATTTCTTTCGGCACGCCGTGACTTGTTCCGCGAGATTGATTTGCAGCTGTATGGCCCGTTGGATTTCGGATTCACCGATTATTCCTGCCGAGGCTCGTGGCAGCGAAGATGCCGCTGACGACGAGTGTGATGATGACAACGAAAACGACGATAAGAGTGTTGTGGATGACGGATCATCCATACCAGTCTTTGTATTCCTCAAGCGAGCAACACTTTTGTACGCAAGTTTGTATTCTAGCGCTTTGCACCTGCATAGTGCTTCCCATGCGGTTGCAACCAAATGGATCTTGGTCATTGCTTCTTCCCTGTTTTCTGATTTTATACAACCAATGTAACTTTGTATGCGACTGAGAACCGCAAAGTACCGTTTCATTTCCAAGTTTCGTTCCAGCTGTACTATGCTCGGCTTCGGAACTCCCGAATGTCGACAGAAATTGATTGCGGCCAACATGGATCCAACGAGGGCATCGTTTGTGTTTTTGATCTGATAGTCTGTGTCCTCACTGCCAGAAGAAGACGACGACGACGACGACGACGACGATAGACTGTTTTGCATCGTCGACGATGATTTGGACGACATTGATGATGACGACGACGACGATAAAACAGAAACATGTCGGCTTCTGATTCTGTTTCTTCGGCCCAATGTGTGTAATGTCGCGGGTGACATCCACTGTTGTGATTGTGGGTCTGCACTTGTTCTGGCATTGCTTCTTTTCGTTTTCCTCGTCAACAAACCGGAAGAATCGGTATCATCATCATCATCATCACTCCAAGATAAATGTGGTAAGTCTGCCCCAACACCAACACCGACACCGGCACTGACATCTATTAATTTCAATTTTCTCGAAACGATTTCAATCCCATTCTCTTCTCTGTTGATTGTATTTGAGTTTGTATTTGTATTTGCATTTGTATCCGAGGAGGACGAAGTCGTAGATGAGGATGGCGACGACGCAGAGGATGGCGCTGTTGCAACCGAAGTTTGGATTCTCCAATCCGGCGACGGGGAATGGCCCCGTCCCGCCTCCTCCACGACAAAGGAGGTTTTGCGATATCCCATTGTAATATTCTTATCCCCTTTGCTACTATTTTTTGCTGTTTGGTTTGATCTTGTCTATCTTCTCTCCATGCAATACATAGTACGCAAGATTCAGCTGTGGGCGATCACTGTTACCAATTAACACGATACCGAAAGAAACGATCACTGATGAATACCAGTAAGATGATAATACTGGTACGAACTCGAGTAATCCTTAGGTAATACCCAAGTACAATCGGTACTTCAGATGATGGATTCCAGATTTTGTATGGTAATGAAACTGAAACGACGTCTGTTTCCCATTATTTTTTGTAATTTACAGCACGATTCTCGCAGTGTTACGTAGAGTACGAGTACGAGTACGAGTACTACCGGTATGCTTAATTAGATTACGAGTTCTTACCACAACATGTTGATTATCTTTTATTAGAAGTACGGTACGGTACGGTACTATTACGAAGTAATCTTACTCCGTACTCGTTCCATAACTTTTTTTTTCATACAGTAATGATATAACGTACCGGTTCGTAGCTCGTTTTGTCAGAAAACCCCCGAGAATGCTCTTTGTTCTGTGGCTTCAGCGATTGAGGAGCTGGCGGCACGTACCCGCAACGTATGTTAATTAGGCTACATACGGTATCAAATTTTTTGCGGTATGCAATTTTGGAATTACCGTACGGTATTAAGGTTACACCAATTAACGGAAATAATAGCCCAAAAACCGTGCATGCACGTGTAAAGCATGAGTCACTTTCTTTTGCTTCGTACCGTAATCTTACATAATCTGCTGAATTCGGACAATACAATACGTTGCGTAATCTTAGCGTACGGTACGTAAATCTTACTACCGGCATCGCGCGTCGGTTCAATTTTGGACAGATTAGTCGAGTTCATTCATTAGCGCGTAATCCACGAGTACGACCGATTTTCCATGTAATTTGACCAAATGGACTACTAAATTATTACACCAAAACTCGAGGAGCTCCTACTAAGAAACATTAGTCAATTTTTAATCAATTCATTAGCACCTCACCGGATTACACCAGCAGGCCCTAAAAAAAAGTAATCCAATGTTGTAATCCACCGAGCTCGGTACTAAGACAGTAGAAGTCAATGCTTCTCATCTACTTAAGAGCTCTCTAAAACAAGTAATCCAATTTTGTAATCCACCGAGCTCGGTACTAAGACAGTAGAAATGATCGTTGAGCTTTTCTGGACAGTTTCAACGCAGATTACAGATTCTTCTTATGGTTGGAGACGCTCACATTTCAGTTGAAAATCGAGTTTTTCTGAGAAGCAGCTATCCTCAACAACAACACCACCTTTACCCCTTGACAGATTGAATAACAAGTGATCGATGAACAATATACCTCCTACTAGTAGTACTAACTCTCAAGCCGACAGCAATCTATCGTTTACAGATTTGGCCGAGAAGTATAAATGGGACTTTACGCCGCCATCCCAAAGCCGGGGGCCGCTGACCCAGGAAGCAGCTCTTGGATTACTTGATATGATCAAACCTGAGGACCAGAGAGCACAGATAACAGCCCGAATGGAGGTTGCAATGAGGAGAGTAGGTTGTGAATTAATTATGGATGGAGACAAGGAACTTCCACTTGTAATAGATGAAGCAGCGGCCGGGGATGACGACAACAACAACGACGACGATAACATGATAGAAGAAATAACAGAAACAGAACAACCAACAGCAGCAGCAGCAACAACAACAACAACCGACGACAAAACAATCGATCTTGCACTCGATGAGCCACCAACTAGACCAGCAAGAGTATCAATCAAGCCATCTAGATCAATACTTCGAAACCCATATAGAAGAAGAGGAAGAAAAGAAGCACAAACAAGAACAACAACAATGACAGAACAAGCAACAACAGCAACAGCAACAAATGACTTTGACATGACCACTAGCGCCCAAGAGTATACAGAGAAGATCTACAACAATGTGAATCACTTCAACACCTTTGGGGAGAAGGGAGAAGAGTACGCCTTGGCTGAAACAATGACCAGAAAGTATTCAAAAACGAAGAACAGCACACACAACCGGTTCCATAAAATTGTTCGAGAAGCAACAGATCCTACAACAAATAACCCAGGAGATGCAGTACTACATGAGATGTTCACTAAAGAAGTGAGGATGAAGAACCATCTAGAGGTGGATTATCTCTTTTACTACAACATAAGCGATCCACCGAACATGCACAAGAGGACTATCCTAGATCAAGCATTGAAACTCTGGACAACAAGAATTGCCAATGCCAAGGATGGTAAGCCATTGAATACTACTACTCATGGAGTGTATGTTCGACAACTCTTCTCAGCCTTTCATGCTAGGGATGTTCAATTTGCTGCGGCTGATTTCAATTTTCAAGGGGGATTCAAAGGGGTATTGCAGAAAGATTGGAATAACAAAAGGGAAGCAGATCCAACGATTGGAACTAAGAGAACCAAGGCCGAGCTCGATGAGTTTGTTGATGAGAAGTTTGCCAAGGTTGTAACTGATGGTATCTACAAGCCATTCAATGACATGCATGATCTGCTAAAGCTACTAATTATGGAACTTGGTCGGCAATTCGGAATAAGGGGAGGAACCGAGGTAACCTCTCTCTTGTGGGCATGGATTAGGTTGGGTTCTTTTGGATGGGGACACATGAAAGGTCTCAAGTATGCTATTGTTGCACCGGGAGGTGGATTCGACAAAGCACACAAACTATCACTCGACAATCCGCTAGTGACTAAGCAATTCCCAATGGTTGTTGAGGATACAAGCAACCCATTTTGTGTAATCAAGTTGATCTCCTTCTACAGAGAAAGATGTAAACCGGATCAATCAAGATTCTTTTGTCATGTCAACAATGGTCGTAAGAAGGGATCTGTGTATTACTTCAAGCCAAGGAGTCCAGTGGGACAAGACAGTGTTAGAAAATGGGTGAAAGAGTTTGCAGAAGTAGCTGACTTCAAGGATTGGGAGAAGTACACACCACATGACAATTGGCATCAATGCTGTACTATCCTAGCTTCCGGCTTGGCTGTTCCAGAGAAGGTCCGAATGAATCATCTAAGACACAAGAGCGCCAAGTTGTCTCACCCATACATACACCAGAACTCTAAGTCACAGGCTACTGTCCAGGGCGTCCTGAGTGCTAGTCTCCATGAACCAAAGAAAGAGGTGATTGAGTTAGACGAAAAAAAAACTTCCAACACCAGTTTGCAACAACAAAAACCCAACACCTGCTCCTAGCAAAGTGACTGTCCGCGTCGATACAATTGCAGAAGACAAAGAGAACACCCCAAACCCCCCGGCACCTCAACCGCGAGTCAGCCTGGGCCTCGCAAAACCTTCTCCCTCTAAAGAGTCCCTAAAACAGCAAGTTGAAAAACGCAAAAAAGACATCAAGGATCTCTGGAAAACAAACAAGAAACAAAGGACCAAGATTGAAGACTACGAATACAGAAACAAACAGTTGACCAATGATGTGGAGAACTTGTCAAAACAAGTCCTGGAACTAAAGGAGGAGAGGGATATGATTGTAAAAAAATTCCGGCATCAACAACAACAACAACAACAACAGCAACATCTGAAAGAAGCCGAGGCCGAACACCGAGCATCAAAGGAAGCTGCGATTGTGATAGCAAAGAAGGAAGTCAAAGATAGCTACAAGCTCACTCAGCTAGAGTGGAGGAATGAAAAGGCCCGGATGGAAGCAGATAACAACAACAAAATTTCTCTCCTTCACACCAAGCTAGAAAATGAAAAACGATTGAAACAGATTGAGCTGAACGCAAAGCAGAACGAGTTGGATCAGGTTCACCGACAGATGGAACGTGATAGATGCTCCATCATGTAGTAGTAGTACTAGACCAGAAGAGCAATGTAAGCATGATCATCATCCCCATCGTTGTTGTTGTTGTTGTTGTTGTTGTTGCTGTTGTATGGATTACGGTATGTGTTGTTTCAGCAGAGTGATTACAATTTCTGTTTTTTTTTGGGAGAGTTTTTTTGATGCGTTGACTGCTTCTTTGTCTTCAAAATAGAAAATACATGGGAACCATAAATGTAAAAATAAATGACATAGAAAAGACATAATAAAAAACAATATTTACTAAGTATTTTCCAAGTAAGTTGTCATCAAAAACAGAAATTTACATAGGCCGCCAAAAAATTCGAACTTTATCTTGATCCCACTGGAAAATTGATAAAAGAAGCAGCAGCCTCATCAAGAAGCAACACTTCCAAGATTATTAGAAAATCTTCCATCCAAGCCCCCCCAAAAGAAAAGAAACACCATTCCCTAAATCGTAGCAGTGCAGTGCTTGTAGTTCAGACGCCAAAGCAAGAACACACCATTCCCTAGATCGTAGCAGGTAGTGCTTGTAGTTCGGTTGCTGCTGTTGCTCCTCTCGTTTTGGTGTAATAATTCAGCAATCCATCTGGTCAAATTACATGGAAAACCAGTCGAACTCGTGGATTACGTAAATAATCTACGAGTGTGCTCTTGCCTTTGCTGATAGTAACACTCCTTCGGTCTCAGCCTCGTTGCACTCGGCTTTGGCCTCAGGAGTGTTACTACTGTGTTCCACCTCGGTCTCAGTGTCATTTCACTCCACTTCGGCCTCGGTGGAACACAGGTGGTGTAATAAACTAGTAATCCGAAATTGGATTACAACAGTAATCATGTAATCCATTTTATTCCAGTAGAACTCAGTACTGGAAAACAATGATGCCCATGATTGTTTTCCAGTACTGAGTTCTACTGGAATAAAATGGATTACATGATTACTGTTGTAATCCAATTTCGGATTACTAGTTTATTACACCGCGCGGCCGAGCAACTCGTAGATTATATTACACAATCGTTGGGGGAAAACCATT
The DNA here is from genome assembly GCA_037355745.1 of Pseudo-nitzschia multiseries. Taxonomy (NCBI): domain Eukaryota; phylum Bacillariophyta; class Bacillariophyceae; order Bacillariales; family Bacillariaceae; genus Pseudo-nitzschia; species Pseudo-nitzschia multiseries. Next base: position 17,832,117 of record CM074781.1, read on the forward strand.
TATGAGCTACCGTATGAACTACGTACGTACTTCGTACTCCGGGGTACTTCGTATGATTCTTTGATCCCGGTATTCATACCTTACGTATCATAGAATCATACACATGATCACCTGACTCTTTCTAAGATCATTCGAGAAAGACGACGAACAAAAACACAGAACAAGAATTTAGTCTTACCGGCACGATACCGTAAGATTACGAGGTAATCTTACAACGTACCGGTACAAGTATGTACCGGTAAGATTACTCGTACCGGTACCGCACGGTTCGGTATTGAGAATTTTTGGCACCAGGACGATTAGTCGTACCGTATGGTACTCGTACTCGTACGAACCGTACGGTACGATACTCGTACCATACCCCTTCACAGAAAAGGAGTTGTACCGCGGTAGAACCATGGACCATGCACCAGGCGTATGGAGAACATCCCACTCGTGTAATCTCTGACTGTACGATACAAGTAGGTGCGAGTAATTACGAACTCGTACAAATGAGTACGAGTATTAGTACTCGTACTAACGATACAGTTACCGGTACAGAACAATCCCTCAGAAGGTTCGAGAAAAGAACAATCATTCATCATCCTCTGACTACGAAACCATGGGTACGTACCGTACAATACTTGTACTTATTCTTATCGGTACGAATGAATGGCATGCTACTTGTACTTGTACTGTAAGATTACGAGTAGGTAGTACATTACTGGTATTGTGCCGATTACGAGTAAGTTACATAATTACTCGTACGGTAATCTTACTCGTACGGTACTGTACCGTACGTACCGTAGTGCAGTGTGAACACCAAACATTCTTTATTTCTTGTAAAACAAAGCGATACCGGTACACTTTCGTGCAGTCACTATTCACAATTCGATCATTCACCCACACTCAACACCACTCCATCACAAAACGGAAAAGAAAACCTAGTCTCCGCTGTGCTGTGCTGTGCTGTGCTGTACCGTACTGTACCGTACCGTACTGTATCTAACAACACCTCAAGGCAGGTGTACAGTGCTAGCTTTCTCCTCTCTTCGAATCTATACCGGTAAATCTCCATGAAATTGAAGAGCACTGGCTAAGTTCAACATGGCATCACGGATAGCATCGCGTCGCGGTGGACTTCGACTCGGAAACGGAATCGGAAACCGGCACCTTGTTCACGCCTGCCGTCGAAGGACACCACTAGTGCTGGATTCGTCGACAAAACGCATGACAACTTCATCGTCTTATTCCTCGCCGTTGTCGTCGCCGTCGCCGTTGCGTCGTCGGCCGTTGTCAAAATCTCACGATGCTGCCCTCGCGGCAATCCGAATGGAAGACTATCAAAAAGAATATTATCAGCAACAGCAACAGCAAAATGGTTTCCCCCGTTTTCCCAAGTTGTCCGCGTCGTCGCATTCGAATTCGAATTCGAATTCGAATTCATCCTCCTTTCCATCTTTCTACGATGATCTCCGTTCATTGCTGCCATCATGGGTGATGGCGAAAATTCCAAAGGGATTCGAAAACTTTTATCCGAAACGAGGGGAGGAGGATGCTGATGTTGATGCTGATGCTGATGCTGATGCCTCCGAAACCGGTCTGGGAAGATCGACATCGCAAACCGGAAAGACCACATCCAAAAATACCGACGGTGCGAACAGCGACTGCGACAGCAGCAGCGACAGCAATAACAACAATGATAATCCGAAGCATTCGGCAACCTTCAAATCAAAGAGCGACGATGGTGAGCAGCGGAAACGAAAAAAACGACGCTCGGGGATCCCCCCTCCCGAAGACAATGATCCGCAAAACATACCGGCAATGATTGCTCTGTTGTTGATGGTGTCGGCGGCCAACAACTTTTTCAAATCAGACGAAGACCAGAACGAAGGGGGTCGCAATGGTGGAGAAATTACCTTTGTTGACTTTCGAAACCATCTCCTGGACACGGGTCAGGTAGACAAAATCGTTGTGGTAAACAATAGCCTCGCTCGTGTCGTTTTGCATCCAGGAAGCAAGGGCATGCCACCGAACAGCCACGGTCACGGTCACTCTTCGACTTCACTGTCCTCCTCCTCGGTAGGAGGAACACCAAGTCGAAACGATGGCGGTGCGCGGGCGCGGGCGCGGGAATCATCCTTGGATGACACAATTTTGGAATTCGACGGTCCCATGACGAACACGAACAACGGTAGCAGCATGGACGACTTCTCCTCTTCGGACAACGGCCTCTCTGCCAATAATAATAACAACAACAACAACAACAATGCACCCGTGTACCACTTTTACATCGGCAGTGTCGAGTCTTTCGAAGGAAAACTTAGCAAGGCCCAAGCCGATGTTCATCCACGAGAATGGGTGCCCGTGCAATACGTCAACGAAGTCAATGTTTTGCAAGAAGTCATCAAGTTGACACCCATGTTGGCCATGCTGGGAATACTGTTCTACTATTCACGAGGACTCATGGGTGGAGGTGCTGCGGGAGGCATGGGCGGCAGCGGTGGTGGCCCCGGCGGAATTTTTCAGGTCGGGAAATCTAACGCGAAGAAGGTCAACCCCGAAAATGTTAATGTCTCCTTCAAGGACGTGGCGGGCTGTCAACAGGCAAAGATGGAAGTGATGGAATTCGTACAGTTCTTGTCCTCACCGGAACAATTCACGAGACTGGGTGCCAAAACGCCAAAAGGAGCTCTTCTCTGTGGACCTCCCGGTACAGGCAAGACACTCCTGGCAAAAGCAGTGGCCGGTGAAGCGGGCGTGCCGTTTTATTCCATAAGTGGCTCGGATTTCATCGAAATGTTCGTTGGGGTCGGACCATCACGAGTGCGAGATCTCTTCAAGGAAGCTAGAGCAAATACACCCTGCATCATTTTTATAGACGAAATCGATGCCGTTGGCCGCCAGCGTGGCCGCGGTGGTTTTTCGGGCGGAAACGACGAACGGGAAAACACTCTCAACCAGCTCCTAGTCGAAATGGACGGCTTCAGCCCAACGACCGGTGTGGTGGTATTGGCCGGTACGAACCGCGTGGACATTTTGGATCAGGCACTCACCCGTCCCGGAAGGTTTGACCGGCAAATAACGGTAGATCGACCCGATCTACAGGGTCGAAAAGAAATATTCGGCGTTCATCTGCAAGGGTTGACCCTCGAAAGCGGGGCGGAAGAGTATTCTGGCCGACTAGCAGGTCTCACCCCTGGTTTTGCAGGAGCTGATATTGCAAACCTGTGTAACGAAGCAGCGATCGTAGCGGCCCGCCGCAAGGCCGACAACGTTACCTTTTCGGACTTTGAAAAGGCTACGGATCGTGTGATTGGCGGTCTCGAGTCCAACAAAATAATGAGCGAAAAGGAGAAGAGAATCGTGGCCTACCACGAAGCCGGCCACGCAGTGGCTGGATGGTTTCTGGAGCATGCCGATCCTCTCTTGAAGGTAACCATAATTCCAAGAGCTAGTGGAGCGCTAGGATTTGCTCAATATTTACCGAAGGAAGTCTTTTTGCGAACACAGGAACAAATCATGGACATTGTGTGCAAAACTCTGGCGGGTCGAGCCGCGGAGGAAGTCTTTTTTGGTCGAGTGACGACGGGCGCGTCTGATGATTTAAAGCGTGTGACTCAAATGGTTTACAGTACCATCCAAACCTACGGAATGAATTCTCGCGTTGGACAACTGGCCTATCCACAGAACGACGATGGCATGCCTGGTGACAAACCTTACAGTGATTCTACCGCAGAGGCCATGGACGACGAGGCTCGAGCGATGGTAGATGGTGCCTATCATCGGACCGTTGAACTTATTCGCGAGAGGAAGGAGGAAGTAGAAAAAGTTGCCGAGCTTTTGTTGGAACGAGAGACTATCACCCACGACGACATGATTGATCTGATTGGAGAACGACCCTTCAAAGGAGATGCCCAGTACCAAGAATATGTCAGCCGGAGGTCTCAAGTAAACGAGAAAACTTCCGAAGTAGCCACCGACAAGTCTAGTTCCGACCAAGAAGATTCTCCCCCAGACGGTCAAGACAATCACGGTGGGCTCACTCCGGGACTGGCATAAAAGAAAACGCAGGTTAACCCCCATAAGACCCTGAAACCCTACATACGTGCTTAATTATGGCCCTCTGTTAACTGAGACCCCGTTGTGGCATAAAACATTTCTACTTGTATTATTATCAGTACAATATTTTTTTCGTGTTCTGAAACCCTGTGGTTCATATACATTATCCCTTAATCGTTCTGTACGCACACCGACGTACAAATCGCTCATTTTTGAGGGGCCAAACAAAAGTCTTGACTCTGTCGGATTTCAAATCCGATTTGATATTCTTATTCTTCCTGAAAAGCAGTCCCAGAAAACACTTTGTCCCAGGTCCCTACTTGGTATTTTGGCTGAGCTATCGGCAGCCGAAGCTCCATTAGACTCAAATTTTTTGAGGGTGCGTACAAACTCCAAAATTCTATCACCATGGGGAAAAATTATAACCAGCCGCTACACTCCACCAATCTAGCATCCAATCACATCCCACCAATCTAGCATCCAAGCACATCGCTGTCACCGCCATCAACAGAGCTACAATCCAGTAGAAGAGCGGACTGATTTGCCTGAAAATCAAGGAAATACGGACTGATTTACTATTTCGGAATTGTTCCATCGTGGGACAAAATATCGCAAACAATGAGGATTGCTCTCCAGCAGGCCTCTGGTCCACTAATGAGTAATCCAAGTACATCAACGGCATGTTCATGACAAGAGCTATAATCCAGTAGAAGAGGGGTCTGGTTTGCTTGAAAGTCAAGGAAATACAAATGGTAGAAGTAGAACAGATCATGCGTGATGTGCATTCGTCTATTACTACTGCTGCTCTAAAAGATCAACGAATACAAGTTTGTGATTACAAACCAAGGTGTCAATCCTATTTTACTACCAGATACTTATAAGCCACAAAAAGAAGGGGCTGGATATCAATGAGATAAGGCCTATTTTGGTGATTTGAACCAGGAGGGACAAATGACATTGGTTGGTAGGTCAGCAAGTGACAAGTCATTCATGCCTTCATCAAACCGGACATGGGTGGCAATCTTGACACGATGGGTTTCTGTATCATACCAAAGAATGTTTCTGGTTGTGTATGGTACAAAACCTAGAAATATGCCTTTCCTGGCATTGGGTTTGAGCTTGACTGATCGCTTGCCTGGAGGCCTGACGCAAACGCGGCACCCAAAGGTTCTGAAGTCAGTGAGATTTTCCTTGTGACCAGTTGCCAATTCCAAGGCTGAATGGTGTTGGTTCCCTTCAGGGAAGGCATTTGACAAACGCAGTGCATGGTAGAAGGCAAAAGGCCAGAATTTGATTGGAAGGTTGGCGCCACTGAGCATGGTCCTCATTGAGTTAGCTAGAGTCTGGTGCGCTCTTTCAACTGTGCCATTTTGATGCAAAGCATCAGCACCAGTTGGGAAAATGGAGTATCCAAAAGCAGAGAAGAGGTTTCTGATGTCTGGATTGTGATATAGCTTGCCACCTTGGTCAATATTATTTTCCTTCTGAATCCGGTCTGCTGAGAGTCTGATTCAAAGGCTTCTGAAGAACAGCAACGCTGTGTTATTGTGTTAGTAGACAAACGATTGTACTCTACGCGTGGCAATTGTGGTTGGATACTTTTGACAGCGGATAATCGGACTACAGGCGAGACTATGGAAACGCCAGATCTCTTCTTACTGTGAACTTGTTCAGATACAGGGAGACAGACCTTAGTAATGTAGATTACAGGTAGTTGTAGTAACTAGTGTGAATTTTGGGATATAAATCAGTTGAATGTTAAAAGTATGAGATAAAGTGAAATCTTGCCGAAACGCAAGATGTCTCTTTTATTGAGACAAAATACGTTGCAACTGCTGTTGCGTAGTGATGGGATTACTCGCTGATTATTTCTGTACATGCATTGGTTGTTGACCGTATATATCTGTATGTATATATATATTGTGTGAGAAGCACACACCAACGGTTTTCTTCTCTTGTTCCGTTAGGAAGATCCTATGATATGTTTATCATTATGATCAGGAATTGCTCCCATAGCTCGTGTGATACTTTATGAAATCAGAGTTTGCTCACCAAAGAACAAGGGCAATACTATAAAACAGAGATTGCTCACCGTCAATGTGCGATGGGAATCGATGCTCTGTGGGAATCGATATGCCATGGGAATAGATTACTTTGGTTGATACGGGACTCATTGATTCGTACGAATAGAATGTCTACCGTCGTGTAGCTTTGGTACTTCTGGACACGAAAGGCATTTAATACTCCCCATGTTTCCTTGTGAAAGGTCATCACATTTACATGATGCTTCCATCATCTTGGAGGAGGTTGCCGGTATTTCCACAGAAGTGGAAGATGGGCTTGAGCAGTGGATACACAACTGAGTGTCCCCAATGCTTGGTGAGGATATCTGCACAATTATCCTTACCAGGGATGTGCATCATTAGAATGAAGCCTTTCGCTATCATGCTTCGTACGTAGTGAAACGATAGGATATGGTGGCGCTTATGCAACCTTGCGTAAGGAAAGGTCGACGTCTGAATCATCTTCTCGTTGTCTCCCCATGAATAGGAGATGTCATGGACTTGTGTTCCGAGGTATCGGAATGAATGACGTAGGTCAACGATTTGCTTGATGCAAGTTCTTCCTGCAACGAATTCAGCTCCGAATGTGGCTGTTTCTGTAGTAGCTTGTTTCTTTGAGAACCACATCATAGGAGTCTTGTTCGCAAAGTGAAGGATACCGGTTACAGCCTTCCCACTGAGAATGTCATGCATGAGATTCGCATCATAGAAGTGTGTTAGCACTTAGTACTGTCTTCCCAAGTGGTGCAGGAGCGTCGTCGGGTAGCTCTTCAGAATGCTCCCCATAGACGGTGTTGGACCAATCGATGGTGTCCGGTTTAGTTAGTATAAAATCTGGGGGTTCCACGTGGAACCTGATCTTAAAATGTCTAAACTTGGAGATATATCCATAGATACGTTTGGCACGATCAAGGTGTCCCTCTTGTGGTTGAGCTCTGAAACTCGAGAGTGTCATCACGGCTGTTTGAACATCAAATCATCCAATGACGATGATCCATTGAAGTGATCCGATCATGCTTTGGTATTTCTGTATACCAGTTTCCTCAAGAAAAACCGAGGAATCCAATTCAGGATGATCCTTTTTGGCGATGGGCGATTGGAACATAGTATTAGGTTTACATCCGAACATTTGTTCATAAGATGCTTCCATCTTTTTGATGAACTTGATGGGATTCATACAAAGAACACCATGTGCGTCTCGCTCAAATCCACAGCCCAGATGAAAGTTCATAGGTCCGGATCCCTTCAGTTTGAAGTTGTATGGCTCCGCCTGTAGGATTTCCAGGAACGAATTGGGATCTGCCATGCAAAGACATAAATCATTGACATATGTGCATATGAGTTCATATACACGTTCCCCATGCTTGTTCATTCCAGGCTTGAGAAAGATTTCCAGTTCAGCGCGGGATCTTTCGGAACCGAGTTCAATAAGGCAAGCTGCTAGTAAATCACCAAAGCACTTGCCCGATGATCTGAGTCCATATAAGGCCTTGTAGATGATCAATAGATGACCTTCTAGTGATCCGAATTCGGGACCTGCCTTGATACAGACTTTCTTGCAGGTTACTGCTTCGAGGTAAGCATTTCCTATATCGGTACCCCATGCTTCTAGGCTGTTCAGTTCAGCTAGGAACAGACACATGCGTAGACCGCAAAGTGACTACGACCCCGGCATAGACACTGTGTACGGGGGCTTCAGTGAGATTGCCATTTGTAACAAGACGAGCCTTATGCCTACCATCATGTTTGACAGCATATATCATGTGTACCTTGATCTGTTGGAACCCATTTGGGATGGAGCTTGCCTTGTACATGCCTTTGTCGAATAAAGGTATTGTATTCATTGAGCTGTTCCATTTCAAGAGTGGTGGCTTCTGCCCGTTTGTGGTTTCCGTCGGTTGATCAAATCGGAGGGCTTCTTCGTGGTAACGAGGTACCTTGAACCCATATTGGTATTGTGGGGTGGTGCGGAAAGACCGAAGTTTAGCTTGATGTACAAGTCGATCAAGTTTCTTGGTTTGTCGTGCTAGGTTGATGATTTGTTTGAGACGTTTCCAACCGGGGAGGTCAAGCAAGTTGTTGTCTTTCCCATATTTGGCAACGGTAACAGGATCATCAGCCGCAATGTTGGCTAATGGTTCATATGTCCGTTCCATGTTTTCCCATTCAATCCAAAGGTTATACTTGGAGCCTTTGTATTGAGGGTGCTTGTTATCCAATGGACCTTGGTGTCCCAGGATTCAGCGAAACGACCAAAGTTTTCCATCTTCTTGGGTCAAATCACGGTGGATGTAATTCATGACATCATTGTATGCAATGATATCGACAAGTTCGTCATCAGAGTGTTTGCACTTGAATTTGATGAAGTTGTTATTTCGTTCAAGACTATCTTCTACATCGACGATGGTAAGACGCTTTCAAGTACCATCGGGGTTGGTTACAAGGAAAGATCTTCCTTGTAGATCGGCAATTGGGATCGTTGGAATGGTAAGGGGTTTACCATCATTGTCAAATTGTGCATTACCTTCTTCATCGGTAACAACTACCTGTGATGGGTCTACTAAAGGAGTAGCAGGGTTGGTGTGTGGAGTTGTGACGTCACTAACATCAAAGTATGCTAGCTCCGGTGGATCAAAATCATCTTCAGTAAGGAGAACGCCATCGGATGTCTTGCTGAAGATGTGTGTCGTAGGAGGACCATCAAAACTCTCCCCATAGTTGTTAGGGAGTGGAGAAGGGGACCAGCTTGGGCTGTCATTGACCTTCTTATAGAGAAAGCTTGGTAACGAGGGGTGGGCGGGTGGTTGGATAATAACCTGATTACCAGATGCGGAAGGTTGACTAACCTGATTACCAGATGCGGAAGGTTGACTACTGTTGGTTATTTGAACAGGGGTTGCCGCAGCCTGTTGCTTGGTAGGTACAGATGTCGTGGAATCGTCATGTGCGGCAGGAGTGTCAAGGCTTCGATCGGTGTCGGGTTCCGCAGTGGAGGTGCCAAGAAGAGGAGTAGTTGGGACGTTCTGTGATTTGGAATCGGCATTGGGATCATCCGTAGTGGTATGCTCCCCATGTTTTGTGAGTGTAGGGGCGTTACCGGTTGCATACAAGCGAGGTACTGAGTCCTTGGCCTTACGCCATTTGATGAAGCCATCATTGGTGAAGAGGCCAGCTCGTTTAGTGCGTGACTCAGGTGTGAGAGCAGAACGTACACCAGAACGGTCAAGCAATTTGTTGGTGACTGGATCCCAGATGCGGAAACATAGTCCATTGCCCACATGTTTGGCAATGCCTACAAAATGACCGAGGCGTTCGGTAGACTGTGTACCAAAAGGGGAGTCATTGGTCTTGAAATAAAAAGGTTCAAACCAGAAGAAACTGGTATACGCGCTTATATCACCAAGTGTACTGGTTGCAATGAAGACCGGTTGTTTGTCCGACAGAGTAGGATCAGAAATGACATTGAGGAGTCCGGCGACGTATGTCATGCACAACAACCAGAGATGTGGTGGTGTGCCTGTGCAGTCCATGACGTGATTGACAATACGTTTAAACGTTTGATAGCGTTGTTCAAATTGATTCTGGTGTTGGTGATAGGGTTCACTTTGCCAAAGTCCAATCCATAACATCTTGAGATAATCGATGACCCTCTTACTAGATTGGTAGTTCCCATGATCACATAAGAGGTGAAGAGGTCTACCCCATTTTTGAACGAAATTCTGAAAGCATGATAGAAAGTTGCCGGTGGTGCGCATCTCTTCAACATGTATGATATGAGACTTCCGACCAAAGAAAATCTGGGCAAGTTTGGAATCGCCATCAATCGCTGGAACGTCGGAATAAACAACGTCAGACAAGACGTCGTCATTGAACGGTCGAATGTTCATTGCCGGCTGGGGGGAATGAAAACATTTGAAGAGGTTACCATCAGGGCTAACCGCTAAGGAACCATATTGCGTTGAATTGTCAAAGGTAGCTTTGATGCAATCTGTGGAAACCCAACAAAAGAAGGGTTTCAGAGATAAGTAATCATGTTTGTTGGGATAGCGTTCATGAGGTGTAGTTGCGATACGTGGAGTATCACTAACAGTACAGTCTGTGGGAAAAGCAGTGACCGTCTCAGAGATTGAAGGAGGAATGCAGCGTGCGAGGCGCTCCTGATGAACATAATCGGTACGTCCGAGAACTGTTTCGCGGGGTTCGAATTTACTTCTCGCGCACAAATTTTGTGCGTGATTTTAACACGGCAATATTTCTGGACACCCTGAAATTCGCGACGATCGTATAAGGGTATATGTAAACTCAGCACTATTTCTGTGCGCGTGATGCACATTACTCTACTCTCGAATAAAAATAATTTATTTCAGTCTCTAGCAGAACCCAATTATTATTCTGTACAAACAACACTTACTTCTATTCACGAATAAAAACGAAATCTTGAGTCAGTATCAATTCCACAATATTAATCTACCAAACAACAATTCGATTCTGCTCTCCTAATTGTGAATTCTATTTCTCGACTACAATATTCCCTTTTTAAAATGTAGATTCTATTATGCTTGATTTATTCCTATTGCAACGTATTACGAATCCTTCATTATTTCTAATATTCTCAAAATTAAGTTCAAGATTAGTAGTAGTTTTGTATTATGTATGTACTGTCATTTTCTACATTAGTTCACCCATAGATAAACTTTCATTCATCGATGCTGTTATTGCCGGATCAATATAGATGTTTCTTTTCTTTTTCTTTTTTGGTCCACTACAATTAGTGGAGCTGCTACTAGTAATATTTGCATCGCCATGCTTATTGTTGGTGTAATCTGTTGAACTTTCGTTCCTAAATCTGTCCCTCATCATTTCTTCCAATTTCCTTCCTGTTTCTGGGTGTTTTTGCATCTCGCCAATTTTGTCGCACAAGTCACTGAACAACTCTCGTCCTTCCTCCATCCATCCATTTCTGCTTCCACTGTCTGAATCGCAGATTTTTTTTTGTCGCGGAATCGTGGCATCAGCCTTTCGCCGCTGCTGGTTCACCCATACATGATGCTCATTGTAGATCAGTACCAATGTAAATGCTTCATCTGCTATAGTAAATATATCACTCAGCAAGTGCCTCTCCTTCCGTTGTTTGAAATTGGAATTTGTCGGATTGATTGCCGACATGATTCTTGTAACAAAATAATAAAAATCTTCATCTTCCGCGTCTTTGTATGTTCTGTATTGAGGGTTTAAAATACCTGTGTTTTCATATTCTGTGTCTTGAATAACTGCAACAGTACCAGGGAATGTGATAGGGACTCGACCTTTTCTGTAATCGTCTGTACAGAAGTATCATCAGTATCAACGGGCAGCATGTTAGTGTTGTTGGACCAAAAATAGATTCCAAAATTCCTAATTTCAACAACCAATTCTCCCACCTGTATTTACCTATCCAGTTTTTTCTCGCTAATGTTTGTGAGTTGTGCCTCAATGCAGTCAGTACTGTCCCTACTCGTTTCCTGTAAAAGGAACAATGACGCAAGTGGAATATTTGCTGGCTTCATAACCGCACTTGCTCCAACAGCTTTTTGTATTACATGCGCCGTTACCTTTTCATTGATAGGGAACTTCATGTTTTGGTACCAATGTTTTTTGACGTAATCCCTTAGCTGCTTGTCCACTGTTTCAGTCATATCACTCAAAGTCTTAAGCATATCGTTGTCTGTTATAAGCCCATATTCGTCTGTAATTGTACTTGCTGCTCGTTCTCTTGTGTTGCCGGCATTATAAGTCCTCTCTCCCTGCATGGTTGCCTCCGTTTGTTTAGGTACCATTACTACCTTTCCCACCCCTATATGTGGTTCCCTCTCTTGTTGCCGTAAGTGTTTTGCCAGTTCCTGTGCCAATTTGTCATATTGGATTTTTTTCATGACTTGTTCCGCAACATCCTCTAAATTGTAGCATTCTCCGTTAGATGTTTTCTCTACCACATTGGTTTTTGTTCCTTCTTTCTGTTAGTTCGTTACTGTAGTGGTGGTTGTGTTGGTAATGCTCAGTGCTGGTTCTTTACTCTGGTTGATGGTGTTTTGTTCTTCCGTGTTTGTAGTAGTAGAAATTGTGTTGTCGGTACCATTTTTTTTACTGTTGCCCTTTGATGCGTTCATAGTTGTGGTATTACTGTTACTCACTTTGTTAGTAATTGGTGTGTTTGTTTTCACTCTTTTTTTCTTACCGTTGTTGTCCCCTGTATTTTGATGATCACCGGGCCGGATGGTTTTGTTGTTTCAAAGGGTCTTCCCCTCGGATTTTTTGCTTCGTCGTGTCTTTCCGATAGCATTCATATCTTTTTATTTTATTTTCTGAATACGGTGTCGATCAAGAATCATGTGTTTCTTGTTGTGTGGTTTTGTGTGTGTACTAATAATTTTGTCGGGTTGTGTACGGTGTTTTGTGTTGTGTGTGTTGTGTGTTGTATGTTGTGTGTGTCGTGTGTGTGTGTGTGTGTGTGTGTGTACGGTGTTTCCTGTAGTATGTGTACAATGTTTTGTTTGTAGAGTTTTTCCGTGGGTTCTGTACTATGTTGTTTGCCCTAACTTCTTCTCTGTGTTGTCTGGCTTGGGCGCGCTGTTATATATTTGTAGAAGTAGATCACGTACCTGTGCCAGCCAGCCCTCCCGTGCCATAATTTTTTCAGAAGGGAAACTTTTGATCACACTAAGGTTATGTATTTCAATCCTCTAGTCACATGTAGAATCTCGTAGACTGCACCTAACATACCGTACTGTCTTGTGTGCCATTTGTATCTACAAACCACAACATTGTCTGTACTGTGTGTGGCAAAGTTGTTCCCAATATGCATTTAAAAGTTGTTCCCAACATGCATTTCGTAAGTCATGTGATATGCATTCATGGCCTGGTACAAAAACTTTGGTAGTCATTACCAAATGAGACTGTTTGTGCCCTGGAATTGCACCAAAAATACCCTCATGTTTGCCATATGGATAGTCAAACCACAACATTTTGGGCATTCTGAGTGACAAAGTTGTTCCCAATATGCATTTGATGAGTCATGATAAATGTATTCATAGTTTGGACCGGATACTTTTTGAGTCATTACCCAATAACTCAGTTTGTGCCCTAGAATTGCACGAAAAATACCCTCATCATGTTTGCCATTTCGAGAGTCAAACCACAACATTTCCAGCATTCTGTGTGACAAAGTTGTTCCCAATATGCATTTGATGAGTCATGAGGAATGTATTCATTGCTTGGACCGGATACTTTTTGAGTCATTATCCAATAAGTTAGTTTGTGCCCTGGAATTGCACCAAAAATACCCTCATGTTTGCCATATGGATAGTCAAACCACAACATTTTGGGCATTCTGTGTGACAAAGTTGTTCCCAATATGCATTTGATGAGTCATGATGAATGTATTCATGGTTTGGACCCGATATTTTTTGAGTCATTACCCAATAAGTTAGTTTGTGCCCTAGAATTGCACCAAAAATACCCCCATGTTTGCCATTTGTAGAGTCAAACCTTAAGATTTTGGGCATTCTATGTGACAAAGTTGTTTCCAATATGCATTGGATGAGTCATGATGAATGTATTCATGGCTTGGACCCGATACTATTTGAGTCATTACCCAATAAGTTAGTTTGTGCCCTAGAATTGCACCAAAATACCCCCATGTTTGCCATTTGTAGAGTCAAACCACAACATTTTGGGCATTCTGTGTGACAAAGTTGTTCCCAATATGCATTTGATGAGTCATGATGAATGTATTCATGGCTTGGACCAGATACTTTTTGAGTCCTTACCCAATAAGTTAGTTTGTGTCCTGGAATTGCATCAAAAATACCCCCATGTTTGCCATTTGTAGAGTCAAACCACAACATTTTGGGCATTATGTGTGACAAAGTTGTTCCCAATATGAATTTGATGAGTCATGATGAATGTATTCATTGCTTGGACCAGATACTTTTTGAGTCCTTACCCAATAAGTTAGTTTGTGCCCTGGAATTGCACCAAAAATACCCCCATGATTGCCATTTGGAGAGTCAAACCACAACATTTTGGGCATTCTGTGTGACAAAGTTGTTCCCAATATGAATTTGATGAGTCATGATGAATGTATTCATCGCTTGGACCAGATACTTTTTGTGTCATTACCCAATAAGTTAGTTTGTGCCCTGGAATTGCACCAAAAATACCCCCATGTTTGCCATTTGTAGAGTCAAACCACAACATTTTGGGCATTCTGTGTTACAAAGTTGTTCCCAATATGAATTTGATGAGTCATGATTAATTTATTCATGGCTTGGACCCGATATTTTTTGAGTCCTTACCCAATAAGTAAGTTTGTGTCCTGGAATTGCATCAAAAATACCCCCATGATTGCCATTTGTAGAGTTAAACCACAACATTTTGGGCATTCTGTGTGACAAAGTTGTTTCCAATATGCATTGGATGAGTCATGATGAATGTATTCATTGCTTGGACCAGATACTTTTTGAGTCATTACCCAATAAGTTAGTTTGTGCCCTACGTCCGAGAACTGTTTCTCTACCCCCCGCGGGCTATCGCGCGGTATTTTTACAATTCTCGACCCTATTTTTTAAACTTCCTATCTTTTTAGGTCGCTGTGTCTACTAAAATACCTCGCGCGTCGCACACCTTTACTTTTGAGACAATATCTCGTCACTCCTCAAATAAAATAACTATTTTAGAGTTAAGGATATCATATTCGTTTCGTGACAAGCACTATTTTGTGTACAACTTGTGCACGAATGACTTATTTCATTTTCTCAACATGTTTCCACCATACCGGTATAATGGGCTCCGACCCAAATCCTCCAACTCCAACTCAAATCCCATCTCCAACTCCATGTCAACTCCAAGTCGAATCCACCCCAGGCGGGCTATTGCACTCAAGGGTTTTGTTCCTGTTTAATGGCAGGAAGATCCGCTGTATTTTCAGAAGCTACACTGTCGGAATCGCCACTCAAATCTTGTTCGCTCTTAAATAACCCGCTTGGTGGATAGATGCTGCTGGTTACATTCGGAACGACTTGATGATTGCTAGTAGGATCGACGCTTTCCTTTTTAACATTTGGATCATTTCTTTTTCCTGCACAAATCTTACAAATCTTTTTTTGGATTCGAGCAGTCTCTTTCTTGTGATAAACAAGCATTTTCCGGAGTTCTTGTTCGAGATTGGCTGGGTGTTCCTGAACCACCTTTTGTATTTTGTAAATTCCCTCCATGGTTGGTTCGACTGTCGATTGGAAGATTAGTGTTAGTAGTATCAGTAGAGTAGATTATCTATTCGAAGATTAGGTAGTAGTAACACCTAACACGTTGGTATTTGTTTTGCTCCTCGGAAAGATAATGAAATAATCAATTATAATGATGAAGTACTAGTGAAAATAATGTATTACTAGTATCTACTAGTAATAACTCATGCAAAATAGCGTAGTTTGTTTTACCGGTACATGAATGTTGGAATCAACTCGATCGCAATCAACAAAACAATTGTCCACGATTTCCATTTCGATAATCAACAACGCAATTGTCCACGATTTCTATTTCGATTAAGTACTAGTGAAAATAATGTACTACTAGTATCTACTAGTAATAACTCATGCAAAATAGCGTACTAGTTGGTTTTACGGGTACATGAAAGTCGGAATCAACTCGATGGTAATCCACAACACAATTGTCCACGATTTCCATTTCGATAATCAACAACGCAATTGTCAACGATTTCCAATTCGATTCACATTTCCGTGCACCATATGGAAGAACTGACGCGCCTGCCAACAAATGTTTGGAAGAACTTATGGGATTGACCCGTCCGGCGCTGTGTATTAACCCTCTTAAGGAGTTGACTGTACGTACTGTTCACTACTAAACATATTGTACAAGGAATGTTGCAATCATCACTAAGTAGTAATGCATTTACTTTACGGACCATTTTTGCAATCGAAGTATGGTAGTAAGGAAATCTACTGTACAAGAAAACACATCACACCTTTTCGACCTCCGTCCTCTCGACCCATTCTACTGATATTTTCCTTCAAACAACTCAGCAACATCATGCCTCCTGTTATTAAAACCTCTCTTCTATTCTACTGCCGTGGTTGCTATGATAAGAAAGGAAAAGAATCCAAGGATTTTTTAGGATATAAATCTATTTCAAATGGTAACTTGAAATACGTCTCCACCGGCCTAAGAAAACATCTCTGGCATAGAGATACGTGCCGGGATTTTTACCATAGTCAGGGTCTAATGAAACGAAAGATCTATAACTTCTCCACCTCTATCAAAGTGCAGCCTACCTTGCCATCTGTTCAACATTCTCTGTCAGATTTTGGGATGACTATGACACAAAATGGTCCATCTGTTCCCCCTTCCTATCTCTCCCAGCACCACACCGTCACAAGTCAATCAGCCACGGGTTTTCATTCTGTTCTAAACCAACAGATTGTACATGATGTCTTTTTACCGCCAATGGATCGGAACGCCATTGAATCTTACATGGCTGTTTCTGCTGTTCAAGATGAAGATGCATTCCCGCTGAATAATGATATCGACAATTCTGATAACGAGGATGACAATGACGACGACGTAAATGAAAATAATGACAACAATTCTACCAACAACATAGATTGTGGAGACAACGAAGAAGATCCCACTAATCGTTCTGATGTTAACGTCGCCACTGCTCAGCCAGCCCATCCACCACCATCTTTTCATGAAAGCATTAATTTGAACGAAAGAGAGGATGCATTTCAAAGCCACACAAAACTACCGCCGCCCCCTCATCTTCTTGCAGAATTGGAACTCATGAATTTAATGGCCAGACATAAATTGCCACTGAACACATTCAAATCCATTTTCCAGTGGGCAAAGAAAAGTCAAATGAGACCGGGTTTTGATTTTTGCGATGCCAAAATTAGATCTCGGCAAGCAATTTTTGACAATCTCCAATCCAATCTTGGTCTCTCTGATATGAAATTTCATCCTCATATACTGAATTGGTTACCTGATAACAAGCCCACTCAGGTGTATGTCCGTTCTTTTAAGGATGCCATTTATTCTCTTCTTTCTGACCAGCAGCTAATGATAGAAGAAAACCTCTCATTTCCCAACTATTCCACCCCTCTATCTCCCGACAATAATCCTGAGTTGAATCCTCATTCTGTAATCTCAGAATTGCATCACGGCTTGTGGTGGAAATCTTCTTGGAAAGAAATTTGCAATCCCAATTTGCAAGAAATTCTTGTTCCTATTATATTTTACATGGACGGCATATCTTTGGATGCGCACGGACGACTTACGTTAACACCATTGAACATGACACTCGGTATCTTTAATGTGGAGACCCGATCTCGACCTGAAGCATGGACAACTATTTACTTCCATCCTGACCCCGAATGGGAGTCAACCAGACACTCTCGTCCTACCACTTCAAAGGAAAAAATTCAGAATCTTCACAATGGTTTGGAAGTAGCGTTTCATTCCTTCAAAGCCGCGTGTAACGAAGACGGTGGTATCGAATGGAATTATCTTCCGTACGCAAATCAACAGTGGAAGGTAAAAATGAAATTTGCCATTGCCTATGTTATTGGCGACACAGAACTTCACGATAAATTGTGTGGAAAATATGGCTCCTTCAATAAGGGTGTCATGCGGATGTGCCGTCACTGCAACTGTTATTCTCCGAACATAAACATTCCTTCTGTTCAACCTGCAACAAAGAAGTGGTCACCTGTTGATTTTCATTGTTTTCCCGGCACTGATCTAAATGATATCAATGAGAACTTCAAAAACAACTCTCATCACAACATAAGGAATGTATTTCATGATTTATGCTTTGGTACTAATCAGAACAACATTCATTTTGCAACTCCCGGTGAATGTTTGCACATGCACCAGCTTGGTACTGCCAAACGGGCCATCGAGTCAATTGAATTGTTGCTCCGCGGAAGTGTTCCATGTGTTTATGCACCCAATTTGAATCACGGCGTGGCTGTTGCTAACAGTATTGGCCATTTAGCACAACGGTACGGTGGTTTGTTATCACGCCAGTCTGATAGAGATTTTCCTCGCACCAAATTTGGGACTCAGCTTTTATCAACTACGAAGAAAGAAGGGCATGATTTCTCTGGAATGCTTATTTCTCTTCTGATCGCTATGGTTTCCAAACATGGATCTGACATTATTGGTGACCATCATTTTGTAAAGAAACAGATAGAGGTAATTCAGCTAATTCTATCAATGGAAGAATTTCTTAAACACGGTCGGATGAAATATGGTTCCTTAAAGAATCTCCCAAAAACAATTGTACACATTATTAATTGTATAAACTCAACATGTCACAGGAAAGGGATGGGAACAAAACTAATCAAGAATCACCTGTACTTTCACCTACCAGATTATATCTCTTTATGGGGGAGCCCCGCAGGCTGGGATAGTGCTCCGAATGAGTCTCACCATAAAACTGAGATTAAAGCTCCTTCCAAGAACACGCAAGGTAATGCTGCATCACTAATCGGTCAAACGGCGAAGCGAAAGTCCGAGAAAATGATGCTAAGCCAGGCAACATATCACTTCAACTTGCATCCGCCTGATCCTCCTTCAATTGAACGCCCTGATGGTGGCGGTTCTCATTTTCAAATAATGAGAACCGAGAATGGGGGATCAACAATGAAGTGGCTTCGTTCTACGAACAAAACCAAACCATTTTTTCCTTCTGACATACTCGACTTTGTTTGTGATTCTGTGCTACCTTTATTGGAGAATCCGTTGCACATTTGTGGAGTTACAGAGCACAATCGTTTCGATGTTGCTTGTGGTTCTAATTTTATATTTTGCTCGCATCCTTCATATAGATCGGACAGTTCTCTGCTCAACTCCGTATGGATGGATTGGTGTTTGATGAAATTGGACTTTGATTTAAATAACAATCCCAAGCTCATACCGTGCCATCTGCTATGCTTTTTAACTGTACAGAATTTGAAGCAGCCATTCAGTAGTATTGGTGGCTATCCAATTGATACAAACGGAATGTATGCTGTGGCTCGTCGGTTTCAATATGAGCCAAAGAAAACACCTTCTGAATTTGTCCAACGTGGGCGCCTCATGAATTCACTGTACCTATTTCATGTCGACACTATTCATTCTGAGCTGGCAGTTGTCCCAGAGCAAGGAAAAGATGGCTCCATAACCAATTGTGATTGGCTAGTGATATCAAATCGTATATCGTGGCTCAATTTCTTTGAAAGCAAAAATGCTGCTACACCACCGTCTTATGAATGTTTGTACAACGCATGCACACTACAGGACGACATCCAGTTGGAACCATTTGAGATGGCATTGAATGATAATGAATCCAGTGATTCTCTATCCAGTTCCGAGAGCAAAAGCTCGGACAGCAGTTCCGATTGAGTAGCAAGGGTTAATGTAACGGCTAACTTTAAACTATTGTTTAATATTACTATAGAGGGTTAGCTCTAAGCACAGTTTTGCGAGATACATAGGCGCTCATAATATAACAGCCTTTGTATTTTGGATTTGAACAGCTATGTAATACTAATGGATTGAACAATAGAGTATCTCCAGAACGCAACGGAACTTTGATATGGTACGTTGGGAAGACAAAATAATAAATCACCTCGTCAGCAGACACTTCCGCCGGAGCAATGACTGTCAAACGAGTGTAGTACATGTCATCGTCCACATGGCATCTAGAATGGTAGTTGCGACCGATCGAAAATGCTAAGGCCTGCTGCCCAATTGCATTTAGCTTTGTACGAGACAGAATCTGAGACAACACATCCGAACAAATGGTTCCACGTCAATTAAACTATGATGCATATGCTTCACAATTTCAACTGTTCTCTCTTCTAGCTCTAGTTTGATGCTGGGATCAACATGACTTTTGAAAACATACTCACCAATATTTGAATCCAATCTTTCTGGTCAAATTCCAATGATAGCATAATCATCATTGATACTGCCCCGCTTAACCCCTCTTCCAACGGTTGGTTTTGCTCCAACAATGGCAGGAGCAAACTGTCTCAACAATTCGATATTATTCTTGGAAGCGAGGTGTTGTTCCGCAAAATGGCGTGAAACTTTGGCAAAAATTCGCAATGATGGTTCGTAAGGATCAAACGCAAGAATATGCTCATCCTTTGTACTATCCAATGTATTGTAGTTTTCGATTGACAAAGCCTGTTCCGGTTGATACTTCTTCTTTCCGCCTGTCTTGCCACCCCAATCTGTCTCCATGTATTTACCTGCCACGGCAGCGGTACTGGATTTATTTTTCAGCGCTATTGTACGGACGCCATCTTTGCCAGTTGAACGCCTATTCCTTTCCTTCTTCATCGGTTTTATCAGAGACAAGTTCGTATAAGTTTCGTGGCTCTTTGACACCGGTGCAGCAATCCTCAGAAAGTTGGAAGACATTCTCTGTTTATGTCTTCTCTCATGTTTCCTATTTGCTTTTTGCCTCCTTCCTCGTGCTGACAATTGCTTTCCATTCGTTGTGGTTGGTTTCATTGTTGCCGAGACGAATTGCCGTTGGAGGATGACGAGGACGAATTGATTTGCCGGTGGAGGAGGAGGAGGAGCCAAGTTGGTTGATCGCCGGTGGAGGAGGAGGAGGAGCGATTAGATGGTGGATCGCTGGTGGAGGAGGAGGAGGAGGAGCCAGGTTGGTGGATCGCCGGTGGAGGAGAAGGAGGAGCGATTTGATGGTGGATTGCCGGTGGAGGAGTAGGAGGAGCCAAGTTGGTGGATCACGGTTGGAGGAGAAGTCGCCGGTGGAGGAGGACGAGGATGAGCGACGTTGCTGTTGCCCTCGATTGCTGTTGCAGATCGATTGGTGTTGCTGTTGCGGATCGATTGGTGGAGAATTAGCCGCTTGGATTGGATTGTCGGAGTAGTCCTCGGAGGAGGGGTGTCGACTGGTCGTAGTCGTCCTCGGAGGCGGGGTATTGGCTGGCTGCTTGGAGGTGCGGATTGGGCTGGATCGCTGGAGGTGCAGGTTGACTGGATGTGTGAGGAGGTGCGGATCTGTGGGGACCAAAGTCGAGTCAACTGGACGCGTTGGAGGTGCGGACTATCGAAGAAGTCGGTATCTTAGAATCTGCTAACTGATTGGAGGCCGATTCGTTGCCGTTGTTGCCTCCTACTAGGGGTTTGCGCCGGTGGAGAAGGAGGAGTGATTCGTGTGGAGCGCCGGTGGATGATCGATTTGGGTGGATTGATGTTGCTCTCGTAGTGCTCTAGCTGTGATCGTTCCCGGTTGCTTCGATCGTTCCCGGTTGCTTCGATCGTTCCCGCTTCTATTCGATGGGTCCCGGTTGCTTCTATTCTCACAAGATGTGCCAATGCCGATGCCAATGCCGATGACGAGCAAGGATAGAGGGATCAATGTGTCCAATCGTAAGCTGCCACAAGATGTGCCGATGCCGATGCTGAGCAAGGATAGACAGATCGATGTGTCGAACCGTATGCGCCGGTGGAGGAGGAGGAGCAATTCGATGCCAACGATTAGTTGCCGTTGTTGACTCCTAGGGGCTGCCGCTTGCTGCTGTTGCTCTCGCTGCCGCTTGCCGCTGTTGCGAGGTTCCCGGTTGCTTCGATCGTTCCCGGTTGGATTCGATTGTTCCCAGTTGGCTTTGATTGTTCCCGGTTGCTTCGATCACTTTGCGGTTCGATCGTTCCCGGTTGCTTCTATTCGATCGTTCCCGGTTGCTTCTATTCGATCGTTCCCCGTTGCTTTGATGGTTCCCGGTTGCTTTGAGGGTTCCCGGTTGCGGTTCGATGGTTCCCGGTTGCTTCTATTCGATCGTTCCCGGTTGCTTCTATTCGATCGTTCCCCGTTGCTTCAATCGTTCGTTCCCCGTTCTCGTTGCCGACGATCCTATTCAAATAGATGATATGATAATTGAACAAAATGGGTGAGTATCTATTGATGTACTACATAGAGTAAATAATAACAACATAATAATATGATAATGCACAGCATGCCGACCAATTCGTAATTATCACCAACCAGGAAAATTCCCCGCACCTACAGGGAAGAAGACTAAAGATTTGCCGACGGATCCGTTTCGATTAGTAGTCGCTTCCGATTCACACGGGGAAGATTCGTTGCTTCCGATTCGATGGTTGCTTCCAATCTGTTGGTTTAGATTTGATGGTTGCTCCCAATCCGTTCCTTCTGATTCGATGGTTGCTTCCGATCCGTTCCTGTGAAAATAAGAAGAAAACAGAAGGGAATCAGTAATGGCGGTGGAATGGAAGACCAATCAATTGTCGTTGCTGTTGCCAATGCCTATCTCTCTCATTCTTACCGTTTATTCGTACCGTCGTACCGTCGTTCCGACAATCGACCCGATGAAATTGTAGTTGCTGCCGTAGAATACTTCTTACTCCATGTCACGAAAAACAGTACCTTGTTCCTGTTGATATAATTGCAAGGGACAAAGCCAGTTCATTGATTTCAAGACGTATATGTAAGGCTGCAGTCCAAACAATATCTATCCAGCAAATCCCCTTCTCGTCAAATGCTAACTACTTCTTTTCCAGTACAAGGCTGTTATTTTGGACTAAAATATCTGAGAACGGATCGTTGTGCTCGGTGAAGAGGGTCGGATCCCACGTTCTCGGACGGAGTGTTGATTGCAAGAACCAACACTCTACTCAAATAAGTCGGATGTAAGAAGGCAGATTATGAAGTGATTGTTTTTTTTGTCGCAAGGTAAAAAAAGTGATTTTTTTTGTCGCGAGGTAGAAAATAAAATTACTGTGTGTTTGTTTGAGAGAGAGTTTTTTTTGCGAGGTTGAAAAAAAAAAATCAATACGACGAGGATACTTCAACTCCTGTAGAATTCTACACGTTTTTTGTACTAGATAATTCGTACGTACGAAAAAAAATCAATCTCGTACGTACGAAAAAAAAAACTTCAACTTATGTATTCGTTAGGGTTGGGGTTAGGGTTTCTCGTACGTTCGAAAAAGAATCTCGTATGTACGGTATGTACGTTGGAAAAAGAATCTCGTACGTACGTTGGAAAAAGAATCTCGTAGGTACGGTACGTTCGAAAAAGAATCTCGTACGTACGGTACGTATGTACGTTCGAAAAAGAATGTCGTACTAAGTACGTACGAAAAAAAAATCAATCTCGTGAACCGGATGTAACCCTAACCATATTGGGAAAAACTTTGTCACACAGAATGCCCAAAATGTTGTGGTTTGACTCTACAAATGGCAATCATGGGGGTATTTTTGGTGCAATTCCAGGGCACAAACTAACTTATTGGGTAAGGACTCAAAAAGTATCTGGTCCAAGCAATGAATACATTCATCATGACTCATCAAATGCATATTGGGAACAACTTTGTCACATAGAATGCCCAAAATCTTAAGGTTTGACTCTACAAATGGCAAACATGGGGGTATTTTTGGTGCAATTCCAGGGCACAAACTAACTTATTGGGTAATGACTCAAAAAGTATCTGGTCCCAGCCATGAATACATTCATCATGACTCATCAAATGCATATTGAGAACAACATTGTCACACAGAATGCCCAAAATCTTAAGGTTTGACTCTACAAATGGCAATCATGGGGGTATTTTTGGTGCAATTCCAGGGCAGCACAAACTAACTTATTGGGTAATGACTCAAAAAGTATCTGGTCCCAGCCATGAATACATTCATCATGACTCATCAAATGCATATTGAGAACAACATTGGCACACAGAATGCCCAAAATCTTAAGGTTTGACTCTACAAATGGCAATCATGGGGGTATTTTTGGTGCAATTCCAGGGCACAAACTAACTTATTGGGTAATGACTACCAAAGTTTTTGTACCAGGCCATGAATGCATATCACATGACTTACGAAATGCATGTTGGAAACAACTTTGTCACATATAATGCCCAAAATGTTGTGGTTTGACTCTACAAATGGCAAAACATGGGGGTATTTTTGGTGCAATTACAGGGCACAAACTAACTTATTGGGTAATGACTCAAAAAGTATCCGGTCCAAGCAATGAATACATTCCTCATGACTCATCAAATGCAGATTGGAAACAACTTTTTCACATACAATGCCCAAAATGTTGTGGTTTGACGCTACAAATGGAAAACATGGGGGTATTTTTGGTGCAATTCCAGGGCAGCACAAACTAACTTATTGGGTAATGACTCAAAAAGTATCTGGTCCCAGCCATGAATACATTCATCATGACTCATCAAATGCATATTGAGAACAACATTGTCACACAGAATGCCCAAAATGTTGTGGTTTGACTCTACAAATGGCAATCATGGGGGTATTTTTGGTGCAATTCCAGGGCACAAACTAACTTATTGGGTAATGACTACCAAAGTTTTTGTACCAGGCCATGAATGCATATCACATGACTTACGAAATGCATGTTGGAAACAACTTTGTCACATATAATGCCCAAAATGTTGTGGTTTGACTCTACAAATGGCAAAACATGGGGGTATTTTTGGTGCAATTACAGGGCACAAACTAACTTATTGGGTAAGGACACAAAAAGTATCTGGTCCAAGCCATGAATACATTCATCATGACTCATCAAATGCATATTGGAAACAACTTTGTCACATATAATGCCCAAAATGTTGTGGTTTGACTCTCCAAATGGCAAAACATGGGGGTATTTTTGGTGCAATTCCAGGACACAAACTAAATTATTGGGTAAGGACACAAAAAGTATCTGGTCCAAGCCATGAATACATTCATCATGACTCATCAAATGCAGATTGGAAACAACTTTTTCACATACAATGCCCAAAATCTTAAGGTTTGACTCTACAAATGGCAAACATGGGGGTAATTTTGGTGCAATTCCAGGGCACAAACTAACTTATTGGGTAAGGACTCAAAAAGTATCTGGTCCAAGCAATGAATACATTCATCATGACTCATCAAATGCATATTGGGAACAACTTTGTCACATACAATGCCCAAAATCTTAAGGTTTGACTCTACAAATGGCAATCATGGGGGTATTTTTGGTGCAATTCCAGGGCACAAACTAACTTATTGGGTAAGGACTCAAAAAGTATCTGGTCCAAGCAATGAATACATTCATCATGACTCATCAAATGCATATTGGGAACACCTTTGTCACACAGAATGCCCAAAATGTTGTGGTTTGACTCTACAAATGGCAAACATGGGGGTATTTTTGGTGCAATTCCAGGACACAAACTAACTTATTGGGTAATGACTCAAAAAGTATTCGGTCCAAGCAATGAATACATTCCTCATGACTCATCAAATGCATATTGGAAACCACTTTGTTACATATAATGCCCAAAATGTTGTGGTTTGACTCTACAAATGGCAATCATGGGGGTATTTTTGGTGCAATTCCAGGGCACAAACTAACTTATTGGGTAAGGACTCAAAAAGTATCTGGTCCAAGCAATGAATACATTCATCATGACTCATCAAATGCATATTGGGAACAACTTTGTCACATAGAATGCCCAAAATCTTAAGGTTTGACTCTACAAATGGCAATCATGGGGGTATTTTTGGTGCAATTCTAGGGCACAAACTAACTTATTGGGTAATGACTCAAAAAGTATCGGGTCCAAGCCATGAATAAATTCATCATGACTCATCAAATGCATAATGGGAACAACTTTGTCACACAGAATGCCCAAAATGTTGTGGCTTGACTCTCCAAATGGCAAACATGGGGGTATTTTTGGTGCAATTCCAGGGCACAAACTAACTTATTGGGTAATGACTCAAAAAGTATCTGGTCCAAGCCATGAATAC
Organism: Pseudo-nitzschia multiseries; assembly: GCA_037355745.1. NCBI lineage: Eukaryota > Bacillariophyta > Bacillariophyceae > Bacillariales > Bacillariaceae > Pseudo-nitzschia > Pseudo-nitzschia multiseries. The sequence goes on from CM074781.1 coordinate 17,858,061, forward strand.
ATTCATCATGACTCATCAAATTCATAATGGGAACAACTTTGTCACACAGCAGAATGCCCAAAATGTTTTGGTTTGACTCTCCAAATGGCAAACATGATGAGGGTATTTTTCGTGCAATTCTAGGGCACAAACTGAGTTATTGGGTAATGACTCAAAAAGTATCCGGTCCAAACTATGAATACATTTATCAGGACTCATCAAATGCATATTGGGAACAACTTTGTCACACAGAATGCTGGAAATGTTGTGGTTTGACTATCCATATGGCAAACATGAGGGTATTTTTGGTGAAATTCCAGGGCACAAACAGTCTCATTTGGTAAGGACTACCATAGTTTTTGTACCAGGCAATGAATGCATATCACATGACTTAAGAAATGCATGTTGGGAACAACTTTTAAAGGCATATTGGGAACAACTTTGCCACACACAGTACAGACAATGTTGTGGTTTGTAGATACAAATGGTACACAAGACAGTACGGTATGTTAGGTGCAGTCTACGAGATTCTACGTGTGACTAGAGGATTGAAATACATAACCTTAGTGTTATCAAAAGTTTCCCTTCTGAAAAAATTATGGCGCGGGAGGGCTGGCTGCCACAGGTACGTGATCTACTTCTACAAATATAACAGCGCGCCCAAGCCAGGGCAAACAACATAGTACAGAACCCACGGAAAAACTCTACACACAAAACATCGTACAAATACTACACGAAACACCGTACACACACACACATGACACACAAAACACAAAACACCATACACAACCCGACAAAATTATTAGTACACACACAAAACCACACAAAAAGAAACACATGATTCTTGATCGACACCGTATTCAGAAAAAAAAAAAAATATGAATGCTATCGGAAAGACACGACGAAGCAAAAAATCCGAGGGGAAGACCCTTTGAAACAACAAAACCATCCGACCCGGTGATCATCAAAATACAGGGGACAACAACGGTAAGAAAAAGAGAGTGAAAACAAACACACCAATTACTAAAAAAGTGTGTAACAGTAATACCAAAACTATGAACGCATCAAAGGGCAACAGTAAAAAAAATGGTACCGACAACACAATTTCTACTACTACAAACACGGAAGAACAAAACACCATCAACCAGAGTAAAGAACCAGCACTGAGCATTACCAACACAACCACCACTACAGTAACGAACCAACAGAAAGAAGGAACAAAAACCAATGTGGTAGAGAAAACATCTAACGGAGAATGCTACAATTTAGAGGATGTTGCGGAACAAGTCATGAAAAAATCCAATATGACAAATTGGCACAGGAACTGGCAAAACACTTACGGCAACAAGAGAGGGAACCACATATAGGGGTGGGAAAGGTAGTAATGGTACCTAAACAAACGGAGGCAACCATGCAGGGAGAGGGAACTGATAATGCCGGCGACACAAGAGAACGAGCAGTAAGTACAATTACAGACGAATATGGGCTTATAACAGACAACGATATGCTTAAGACTTTGAGTGATATGACTGAAACAGTGGACAAGCAGCTAAGGGATTACGTCAAAAAACATTGGTACCAAAACATGAAGTTCCCAATCAATGACAAGGTAACGGCGCATGTAATACAAAGGGCTGTTGGAGCAAGTGCGGTTATGAAGCCACCAAAGATTCCACTTGCGTCATTCTGTTCCTTTTACAGGAAACGAGTAGGGACAGTACTGACCGCATTGAGGCACAACTCACAAACATTAGCGAGAAAAAACTGGATAGGTAAATACAGGTGGGAGAATTGGTTGTTGAAATTAGGAATTTTGGAATCTATTTTTGGTCCGACAACACTAACATGCTGCCCGTTGATACTGATGATACTTCCGTACAGACGATTACAGAAAAGGTCGAGTCCCTATCACATTCCCTGGTACTGTTGCAGTTATTCAAGACACAGAATATGAGGACACAGGTATTTTAAACCCTCAATACAGAACATACAAAGACGCGGAAGATGAAGATTTTTATTATTTTGTTACAAGAATCATGTCGGCAATCAATCCAACAAATTCCAATTTCAAACAACGGAAGGAGAGGCACTTGCTGAGTGATATATTTACTATAGCAGATGAAGCATTTGCATTGGTACTGATCTACAATGAGCATCATGTATGGGTGAACCAGCAGCGGCGAAAGGCTGATGCCACGATTCCGCGACAAAAAAAATTCTGCGATTCAGACAGTGGAAGCAGAAATGGATGGATGGAGGAAGGACGCGAGTTGTTCAGTGACTTGTGCGACAAAATTGGCGAGATGCAAAAACACCCAGAAACAGGAAGGAAATTGGAAGAAATGATGAGGGACAGATTTAGGAACGAAAGTTCAACAGATTACACCAACAATAAGCATGGCGATGCAAATATTACTAGTAGCAGCTCCACTAATTGTAGTGGACCAAAAAAGAAAAAGAAAAGAAACGTCTATATTGATCCGGCAATAACAGCATCGATGAATGAAAGTTTATCTATGGGTGAACTAATGTAGAAAATGACAGTACATACATAATACAAACCTACTACTAATCTTGAACTTAATTTTGAGAATATTAGAAATAATGGAGGATTCGTAATACGTTGCAATAGGAATAAATCAAGCATAATAGAATCTACATTTTAAAAAGGGAATATTGTAGTCGAGAAATATAATTCACAACTAGGGGAGCACTATCGAATTGTTATTTGGGAGATTATTATTTTAGAATTAATACTGAGTAAAGATTTCTTTTTTATTCGTGAAAAGAATTAAGTGTTGTTCGTACGGAATAATAATTGGGTTCTGCTAGAGACTGAAATAAATTATTTTTATTCGAGAGTAGAGTAATGTGCATCACGCGCACAGAAATAGTGCTCTGTTAATTTATAGCCCGCCACTTGCCCGCAAATTTCAGGGTGTCCAGAAATAGTGCCGTGTTAAAATCACGCACAAAATTTGTGCGCGAGAAGTAAATTCGAACCCCGCGAAACAGTTCTCGGACGTAGAATTGCACCAAAAATACCACCATGATTGCCATTTGTAGAGTCAATATTAAATTCCTTTCGTGACCAGAAGTACCAAAGCTACCGGATGTTAGTTTTCCTATTCGTACGAATCAATGAGTCCCGTATCATTCTAAGTAATCGATTCCCACGGCATATCGATTCCCACGGCGCGTCGATTCCCATCGCGCATCAACGGTGAGCAATCCCTGTTTTACAGTATTGCCATTGTTCTTCGGTGAGCAAACTCTGATTTCATAAAATATCACACGAGCTACGGGAGCAATTCCTGACCTTAGTGATAAACATATCATGACGTCTTCCTAACGGAACAAGAGAAGAAAACCGTTGGCGTGTGATTCTCATACAATACATGTACGGAAATAATCAGCGAGTAATCTCATCACTACGCAACAGCAGTTGCAACGTATTCATCTCAATAAAAGAGGTCTCTTGCATTTCGGCAAGATTTCACTTTATCTTATACTTTTAACATTCAACTGATTTAAATCCCAAAATTCACACTAGTTGCTATCAACTACTTGTAATCTACATATTAAGGTCTGTCTCGCTGCAATCTGAATAAGTCACAGCAAGAAGAGATCTGGCGTCTCCCTAGCTTCGCCTGTAGTCCGATTATCCGTTGCCGAAAGTATCCAACACATTTATCACGCGTAGAGTACAATCCTTTGTCTACTAACACACTAACACAGCATTGCTGTTCCTTAGAAGCCTTTGAATCGGACCCTCAACGAATCGGATTCAGAAGGAAAATAATAGATTAACAGTCGCAAGCTCTAAGAAGGCTTGCACACAAAGAGGAACAAGAACGGACCTGAATTCAATCTCTACGCTGGCATATGCCAGTCGCACACCGTACACGAAGCAGTTCTCATTCCCAGTCACCGCGCAATTCTCTCGGAGGATCGGAACCGTCACAGATGCCGAACATACCGACGATGGCCGGCGGCGAAGAAAAGAATGACACAGAAGTCGCTGCTGTCAATCACTTCCCCAGTTTCGATACTGATATGAAGAAGATACTCGTATCCCTACTCAGCGTAACAAGTGAAGACAATAGTAAACTGTGTTTAGCCCTTAAGGAAGGCGGATTGTGCAAGTGGAATGCATTCCTCGGCGCGCTCATCGAACCGGATTTTGCACGCGAGCTTACTACCTATACTGAAGGAGGGCTACCAACGCATATCCCTCGATCCGTTCAAAGGAACGTAGAAGCACTTGCGAATTTTGCTATCGATCTACAAGAAGACGATGTCGCTCTAGCAGAAGACTTGAGAACTTGGAAGGATGTGAAATCATATACATATAAGGAATTCGAGACATTCCGCGAAGAGCGTGCCCAACGCATGCGGAACGAATCTGTTCTGAACCCTCCACCTCCTCCGGCGGGAAGTAGCAAAAAGTCCCCTCAGCAGGTAAAGTACGAATCTTGGTGCCGAAAAGCACGGGATGAAAAGTCCTTTACGCCCCTCACGAACGACTCAAGATTCGAACACTGGCTCGTTGGTTTCAAGGCTAAACTCGAGGCATACGACATCGACACTGAGACATTCCTTGATGAAACTTGGCCTCCAGCTACGCTTCTGGGTTATACCCGTGATCTCTTCGTCAAACAATGTGCCTTCTTCTGGGTACTAATGTTGGAAGTCTTCAAAAGTGATCTTTCTGCATCATGTGTACACAGTCATTCTACCACTCGTGATGGACGCAAGGCATACTTCGATTTCGTAAACCTTCACAGCAAATCAAAAGCCAAGGTATATGACAATTCGACTCAGCTACAAGCGTTGCTAAAGTTGAATCTCAACAATTGGAAGGAATCCAAAGTGAAATTCATTACACATTGGTTTGATGAATTAAATCACCTCAATAAACTTCGTCCTCCCAACAAGCCCCTTGAGTACCATACTGTAAAATCAGCACTATGTCAAGCATGCTATTCCAGCTTTCAGCTAAGTGAACAGTTTGCCAAAGTCAAGGATCCAGGTGGGACGAATAGCACCGTGACGGATGCGGTCGCCGAAGCCGCTGCTATCCATGATCTCAAAATCATGCTCTTACTCGAAGCAACTCGACTCGATTCCCAGTCTGCGATGTCTGCTCCTCGGTCGACCGTACGTGCACACGTTCATGAATTTTCTTCTGAACAAAGCCAAAACCATGATGACTATGCTCTCCCTATCGAATTTGAAGGAGACTATCAAGATTATGCTGTATTCAAGGCTGGACGTACCCCTGATCCTACTACAAGGTTGCCTACAAACATATGGAAGGCCTTGTCACGTCAAGACATGAAGAGTTGGCTTAGTTTTTCTCCGGAAGGCAAGAAACTCGTGGTCGCCTCATTGCGACACGACTTACTTAACACGGACCAACCTGACCCCAACAGTGTCAAACCCATTACCCGGAAGGCATACCAACATGGACACTCTGTATCATTTTGAGAAGACGATACTTCAACCAAAGATGAGCATGCCAATTCCGCAGCAGACCTACATCCTGCTGTAGAAAATGATCGTAGAGGTGTTTTCCATGCATCCCTAGGTGTATACAAATCAACGACCTCTTCGTCCAAGGACCAGCGACCCCTCAAGTCTTCCGTGTCACCCGCGCATCCCGCCCGATTCCTTTCCGACAACCCTGACATTCAGTACAAAAAGGACGGTGACACCCAAATACCTGTAGGAACATCATCATATTCCGCCAATTTTCACCAGTGGTATACTCCTGAAGAAGATCTCACCTTTCCTAACGATAGTCCAGTAACGTCATACACATACCGCATACACAAAACTACGGTCACTAGCCCTGGTTTTGCCATGGTCGATCGCGGCGCAAATGGTTGCATCATCGGTAATGATGCGTGTCTCATCTCCAAGGATATTCCACCAAGATACGTTAATGTCACCGGCATTAACAATCATCAGGTACAAAATATCCCCATTGCCACATGCGGGGCATATTCCATATCGAACAGAGGCCCCGTCATCCTCATTTTCAATGAATGTGCCTATACAGGACGACACCCTTCTATATTATCCTCCGGCCAGATGGAAGCATATTTTTCCACTGTCGACGACACATCCATCAAAGCGGGCGGCGGACAAGTCATAACCACCTCCGATGGACATGCACTGCCTCTTAGCATACGACACGGTTTGCCATACCTTGCGATGCAAAAGTATACGACTGTTGAGTTTGACACGCTCCCACATGTTATCATGACATCCAATAAGCATTGGGACCCATCTGTTCTCGATACCACGATCAGTGCGAAGGATGAACAATTTCTCCAGAAATATCCTCCTCAGCCACAGCAACTCCCTTATGCCGATTACGACGAATATGGAAACCCACGCTGTCTTGAAGGATTAGATATCTCTGTTTCCCCAGGCTCCTCCACGGTCACATCCCTCAGTTCGTATTCCAGCCATTCCACTCGATCTCCCTTCCTTTCCTATTGATGATCATAGGGCCAACGATCGCTCTTTTTGGCTTACTTCCACCGACTACGCTCACCAGGAACGCCTCGCATGCTGCGCGTTACCTGAAGCCTCTGGGACAGTCACTGCGTTTCCGACGGATTGTACTGGCAGTGATACTACACGTATTGTAGCTACACCCCGCGAGAGATACCCCAACGAACATGACTACTTATCCCTGAAACCTTTCTTCTGTTGGGTTTCCACCGATCGCATCAAGGCTACGTTTGAAAACTCAACCCAATATGGTTCATTAGCGGTTAGCCCTGATGGAAACATTTTCAAACGCTTTCATTCCCCTCAACCGGCCATGAACGTTCGACCCTTCAATGACGATGTTATGTCCGATGCTGTCTATTCAGATGTCCCAGCAATTGATGGTGGCTCCAAGATTGCTCAGATCTTCTTCGGCCGCAAATCACATATTATCCACGTTGAAGAAATGCGTACCACCGGCGACTTCCTCTCTTGCTTCCAGAACTTTGTTCGAAAATGGGGCCAGGCCCATTTGCCTCCTTTGCGACCACGGTAACTATCAATCCAGTAAGAAGGTCGTCGATTACCTCAAAATGTTATGGATTGGACTCTGGCAAAGTGAACCTTATCACCAACACCAGAATCAATTCGAACGCCGATACCAAATGTTCAAGCGTATTGTCAATCGCGTCATGGATCGTACAGGACACACCACCACATCTATGGCTACTGTGCATGACATACGTCGCGGGTCTCCTCAATGTTGTTTCAGATCCTACGCTGTCCGATAAACAGCCGGTCTTCATTGCTACTGGTACACTTGGCGACATCAGCGCATACACAAGCTTCTTCTGGTTTGAACCTGTGTATTTCAAAACAAACTGACTCCCCCTTTGGTACCCAGTCTACCGAACGCTTAGGTCACTTCGTCGGCATCGCTGAACATGTTGGCAATCGACTCTGCTTCCGAATCTGGGATCCAGTTACCAACAAGTTACTTGACCGTTCTGGTGTCCGCTCGGCTCTTACACCTGAGTCTCGTAACAAACGCGCAGGCCTATTCACTAATGATGGTTTCATCAAATGGCGTAACGCCAAGGATTCCTTGCCCCGTTTATACGCCACTGGAGAAGCTCCAGCATTCAAACATGGGGAGCATACCACTCAGAGTAAACCCATTGACGAGTCTACAAAACCAGGCAATTCAATTCCACCTAGCGTTTCACCCGCTGATTCTGACACTGCCAATGACACCATCCCATCTGTACCCAACGAACAACCAGATACTACGCCCCAAGCATCTGGCACTCAACCAATTCTTAAAACACCCGCCCAACCCTTGTTACCAAGCTTTCTTTATAAGAAGGTCGATGACAGCCCGAGCTGGTCACCTTCTCCACTCCCTAACAACTATGGGGAGAGTTTTGATGGTCCTCCTACGACACACGTCTTCAGCAAGACCTCCGATGGCGTTCTCCTTACTGAAGATGATTTTGATCCACCGGAATTAGCATACTTTGATGTTAGTGACGTCACAACTACACACACCAACCCCGCTACTCCTTCAGTAGACCCATCACAGGTAGTTGTTACCGACGAAGAAGGTAACTCACAATTTGAGGATGATGGTAAACCAATTACCATTCCTACGGTCCCGATTGCCGATCTACAAGGACGATCCTTCCTTGTAACCAACCCCGATGACACCCGGAAGCATCTTACCATCGTCGATGTAGAAGACAGTCTTGAACGCAACAAAGACTTCATCAAGTTCAAGTGCAAACACTCTGATGACGAGCTTAATGATATCATTGCATACAATGATGTCATGAATTACATCCATCGTGATTCAACACAAGAAGACGGCAAACTTTGGTCGTTTTGCCGCATCCTAGGACACCAAGGTCCACTGGATAACAAGCATCCTCAATACAAAGGTTCCAAGTATAACCTTTGGATTGAATGGGAGAATATGGAACGAATCATATGAACCTCTGGCCAACATTGCGGCTGATGACCCTGTCACCGTTGCAAAATATGGAAAGGACAACAACTTGCTTGACCTCCCGGGTTGGAAACGCCTCAAGCGAATCACCAACCTAGCGCGACGAACCAAGAAACTTGATCGACTCGTGCACCAAGCCAAACTACGTTCTTTCCGTACCACTCCGCAGTACCAATATGGATTCAAAGTACCTCGTAACCACGAAGAAGCCCTCCAATTTGATCAAGCCAACAGAAACACCAAATGGGAAGATGCCACCACTCTGGAAATGGCACAATTCAATGAATACAATACATTCATTGATAAAGGCGTGTACAAAACAAGCTCCATTCCCTGGGTTCCATCAAATCAAGGTACACATGATATATGCTGTCAAGCACGACGGTAGACACAAAGCTCGTCTCGTTGCTAACGGTAATCTCACTGAGGCCCCTATCCACAGTGTTTACGCAGGTGTCGTATCTCTCCGCGGCCTACGTATGTGCCTATTCCTAGCTGAGCTCAACCGATCTAGGAAGCATGGGGTACCGACATAGTTAACGCCTACTTAGAAGCAGTTACCTGCGAGAAAGTATGCATCAGGGCAGGTCCCAAATTCGGATCGCTGGAAGGTCACCTGTTGATCATTTACAAAGCCCTATATGGTCTCAGGTCTTCAGGCAAGTGCTTTGGAGACTTACTCGCGGCTTGTCTCATCGAACTCGGCTTCGAAAGATCCCGCGCAGAACCGGAGATATTCCTCAAGCCTGGAACGAACAAGCATGGTGAACGTGTATATGAGCTTATATGCACATATATCGATGACCTATGTCTCTGCATGGCAGATCCCAATTCCTTCTTGAAGATATTGCAGTCGTCACCATACAACTTCAAACTGAAGGGATCCAGACCTATGAACTTTCACTTAGGTTGTGGTTTTGAGCGCGACGAACATGGTGTTCTATGCATGAATCCCATAAAGTTCATCGAAAAGATGGAAGCGTCTTACGAACAAATGTTCGGATGCAAACCTAGCACTAGGTTCCAATCACCCATTGCGGAGAACGATCATCCCAAATTGGACTCCTCAGCCTTTCTCGAAGAAACCGGTATACAGAAATACCAAAGTATGATCGGTTCACTCCAATGGATCATCGCCATTGGCCGTTTCGATGTACAAACAGCCGTGATGACACTCTCAAGTTTCAGAGCTCAGCCACGAGATGGGCATCTCAAGCGTGCAAACCGTATCTATGGATATATCTCCAAGTTTAGACATTTTAAAATCAGATTCCGCGTGGAACCACCCGATTTTATATTGACTAAACCCGACACCATCGACTGGTCCAACACCGTCTATGGGGAGCATTCTGAAGAGCTACCCGACGACGCTCCTACACCGCTTGGAAAGACAGTAGTGTTGACACATTTCTATGATGCTAACCTCATGCATGATATTCTCAGTGGTAAGGCTGTAACCGGCATTCTTCATTTCGCGAACAAGACTCCCATGATGTGGTTCTCGAAGAAGCAGTCTACTACGGAAACGGCCACCTTTGGAGCTGAATTTGTTGCAGGAAGAACTTGCATCGAACAGATCAGTCGATTTACGCCACTCATTCCGATACCTAGGAACACGAGTCCATGATATCTCATACTCTTGGGGAGACAACGAAAAGATGATCCAAACATCAACCTTTCCCTACGCAAGGTTGCACAAGCGTCATAATATCCTGTCGTTTCACTACGTACGAAGCATGATAGCGAGAGGTTTCATTTTAATGATGCACATCCCAGGTAAGGATAACTGTGCAGACATTCTCACCAAGCATTGGGGACACTCAGTTGTGTATCCACTGCTCAGGCCCATCTTCCACTTCTGTGGTAATACCGGCGACCTTCTCCAAGATGATGGAAGCATCATGTAGAGCGTGATGACCCTTCACAAGGAGACATGGGGAGAATTAAATTCCTTTCGTGACCAGAAGTACCAAAGCTACCGGATGTTAGTTTTCCTATTCGTACAAATCAATGAGTCCCATATCATTCTAAGTAATCGATTCCCACGGCATATCGATTCCCACGGCGCGTCGATTCCCATCGCGCATCAACGGTGAGCAATCCCTGTTTTACAGTATTGCCATTGTTCTTCGGTGAGCAAACTCTGATTTCATAAAATATCACACGAGCTACGGGAGCAATTCCTGACCTTAGTGATAAACATATCATGACGTCTTCCTAACGGAACAAGAGAAGAAAACCGTTGGCGTGTGATTCTCATACAATACATGTACGGAAATAATCAGCGAGTAATCTCATCACTACGCAACAGCAGTTGCAACGTATTCATCTCAATAAAAGAGGATCTCTTGCATTTCAGCAAGATTTCACTTTATCTTATACTTTTAACATTCAACTGATTTAAATCCCAAAATTCACACTAGTTGCTATCAACTACTTGTAATCTACATATTAAGGTCTGTCTCGCTGCAATCTGAATAAGTCACAGCAAGAAGAGATCTGGCGTCTCCCTAGCTTCGCCTGTAGTCCGATTATCCGTTGCCGAAAGTATCCAACACATTTATCACGCGTAGAGTACAATCGTTTGTCTACTAACACACTAACACAGCGTTGCTGTTCCTTAGAAGCCTTTGAATCGGACCCTCAACGAATCGGATTCAGAAGGAAAATAATAGTCAAACCACAACATTTTGGGCATTCTGTGTGACAAAGTTGTTCCCAATATGCATTGGATGAGTCATGATGAATGTATTCATGGCTTGGACCAGATACTTTTTGAGTCATTAGCCAATAAGTTAGTTTGTGCCCTGGAATTGCACCAAAAATACCCACATGATTGCCATTTGTAGAGTCAAACCACAACATTTTGGGCATTCTGTGTGACAAAGTTGTTCCCAATATGCATTTGATGAGTCATGATGAATGTATTCATGGCTTGGACCAGATACTTTTTTTGGCATTACCCAATAAGTTAGTTTGTGTCCTGGAATTGCACCAAAAATACCCCCATGTTTGCCATTTGGAGAGTCAAACCTTAAGATTTTGGTCATTCTGTGTGACAAAGTTGTTCCCAATATGAATTTGATGAGTCATGATGAATGTATTCATGGCTTGGACCGGGTACTTTTGGAGTCATTACCCGATAAGTAAGTTTGTACCCTGGAATTTAACCAAAAATACCCCCATGTTTGCCATTTGGAGAGTCAAACCACAACATTTTGGGCATTCTGTGTGACAAAGTTGTTCTCAATATGCATTTGATGAGTCATGATGAATTTATTCATGGCTTGGACCCGATACTTTTTGAGTCATTACCCAATAAGTTAGTTTGTGCCCTGGAATTGCACAAAAAATACCCACATGTTTGCCATTTGTAGAGTCAAACCTTAAGATTTTGGGCATTATGTGTGACAAAGTTGTTCCCAATATGAATTTGATGAGTCATGATGAATGTATTCATGGCTTGGACCGGATACTTTTGGAGTCATTACCCAATAAGTAAGTTTGTACCCTGGAATTTAACCAAAAATACCCCCATGTTTGCCATTTGGAGAGTCAAACCACAACATTTTGGGCATTATGTGTGACAAAGTTGTTCCCAATATGCATTTGATGAGTCATGATAAATGTATTCATAGTTTGGACGGGATAATTTGGTAGTCATTACCCAATAAGTCAGTTTGTGCCCTGGATTTACACCCAAAATATTATCTTGTGTGCCATTTGGATAGACAAACTACGTAGAAAAACACTAGCATACATCCGGTTCGCAAATTCAGTAATTATTTTTTCTTATATGTGGACTTCTCGCAAGTTCTTTACCCCCCTGTACCATGTTGATACACTACTACTATTGATCTTGTACAACAAGCGTGTATTAATCATCTCGCGTAGAATCCTACACCCTAACCCTAACCCTATACGTACGAGATTGATTTTTTTTTCTTCGTAGGTACGTACGAGATTGATTTTTTTTGTACGTACGAATTATCTAGTACAAAAAACGTGTAGAGTTCTACAGGATGTACCTACTTCGATCGATCGATGATTTTTTTCTACCTCGCGATGAAAAAAAAAATGTTTCCCACACAAACAGTAATAATCTTTTCTTACCTTGCGACAAACAAAAAATCACTTTTTTTACCTCGCGACAAAAAAAAACAATCACTTCATAATCTGCCTTCTTACATCCGACTTATTTGAGTAGAGTGTTGGTTCTTGCAATCAACACTCCGTCCGAGAACGTGGGATCCGACCCTCTTCACCGAGCACAACGATCCGTTCTCAGATATTTCAGTCCGAAATAACAGCCTTGTACTGCAAAAGAAGTAGTTAGCATTGGAGAAGAGGGGAATGGCTGGATAGATATTGTTGTTTGAATTGGCCCACAAACATATACGTCTTGAAAGCAACAAACCTCCCATTGCATCTATATCAACAGGAACAAGATACTTTTTTTCGTGACATAGGAGTAAGAAGTCTGCCAATCTATGGCATTTCATCGGGACAATTCCAAGACGTATCGACGGCAACAACGTATCGGCGGCAACATCGTATCGGCGGCAACGGTAAAAGGAATCAGAACAAGCAAAGGTAAGAATGAGAGAGATAGACAATGATTATACTGCCTCTGGCATTACTGATAATGTATTTCCTCCCTTCTGTTTTTCTTCTTATTTTCATAGGAACGGATCGGAAGCAACGAATCGAAACCAACGGATCGGAAGCAACGGATCAGAAGCAGCAACCATCAAATCGTAAGCAACAGATCTGAAGCAACAGATCGGAAGCAGCAACCATCGAATCGAAACCAACGAATCAGAAGCAACCATCGAATTGAAACCAACGGATCGGAAGCAACTGCTAGAGCAAGCAACTCCTCCCTAGGAGGATCGTAACGTTTGGCCACAACGGCAACGAATTGTCAGCATCAAATGGATCGGATGCCAACAGTGTAGGTTAGTGGCATGTAGATTATATTATTCAGTTGTTAGTATTTACTCTACTACATCAATAGATACTCACCCATTTTGTTCAATTATTATGTATTGTTATAGATCCGCAACAGCAACGACAATCCAAACGCAAAGAACGATCAAACCGCAAGCAACCGGGAACTGATCGAATAGAAGCAACCGGGAACAATCAAATAGAAGCAACCGGGAACGATAGAACCGCAACCAGGAACGATTGAATAGAAGTAACCGGGAACAATCAAATAGAAGCAACCGGGAACCATCAAAGCAACCGGGAACCATCGAAACAAAGCAGCCGGGAACGAACCAACCGCAAGCGGGAACGATTGAAGCAACTGCAACCGGAAAACATCGAACCGCAACCGGGAACCATCGAAGCAACCGGGAACGATCGAATAGAAGCAACCGGGAACAAACCAACCGCAAGCAGGAACGATCAAAGGAACTGCAACCGGGAACCATCAAAGCAACCGGGAACCATCGAAGCAACCGGGAACGATCAAATAGAAGCAACCGGGAACGAACCAGCCACAAGCGGGAGCGATCAAAGCAACTGCAACCGGGAACCATCGAACTGATCCAACACCAATCGATCGGCAACACCAATCGATCGGCAACACCAATCGATCCGGAACACCAATCGATCCGGAACACCAATCGATCGGCAACACCAATCGATCCGGAACAGCACCAATCGATCCGCAACAACACCAATCGATTGGCAACACCAATCGATCCAACACCAATCGATCCGCAACAACACCAATCGATCGGCAACACCAATCGATCGGCAACACCAATCGATCCGGAACACCAATCGATCCGGAACACCAATCGATCGGCAACACCAATCGATCCGGAACAGCACCAATCGATCCGCAACAACACCAATCGATTGGCAACACCAATCGATCCAACACCAATCGATCCGCAACAACACCAATCGATCGGCAACACCAATCGATCCGGAACACCAATCGATCCGGAACACCAATCAATCGGCAACACCAATCGATCCGGAACAACAATCGATCCGCAACAACAATCGATCCGGAACACCAATCGCTCTGCAACACCAATCGATCCGCAACAACACCAATCGATCGGCAACACCAATCGATCCGGAACACCAATCGATCCGCAACAACACCAATCAATCGGCAACACCAATCGATCCGGAACAACAATCGATCCGCAACAACAATCGATCCGGAACACCAATCGCTCTGCAACACCAATCGATCCGCAACAACACCAATCGATTGGCAACACCAATCAATCCGGAACACCAATCGATCCGCAACAACACCAATCGATCGGCAACACCAATCGATCTGGAACAACAATCGATCCGCAACAACAATCGATCCGGAACACCAATCGCTCTGCAACACCAATTGATCCGCAACAGCAACACCAATCAATCTGCAACAGCAATCGATCCGCAACACCAATCAATACGTACCACCAGTCGATCGTCCTCCAATGGCAATTCGTCTCGGCAAGAATGAAATCAACCACAACGAATGGAAAGCAATTGCCAGCACGAGGAAGGAAGCAAAAAGCAAATAGGAAACATGAGAAAAGAAGTAAACAGAAAATGTCTTCCAACTTTCTGAGGATTGCTGCACCGGTGTCAAAGAGCCACGAAACTTATACGAACTTGTCTCTGATAAAACCGATGAAGAAGGAAAGGAATAGGCGTTCAACTGGCAAAGATGGCGTCCGTACAATAGCGCTGAAAAATAAATCCAGTACCGCTGCCGTGGCAGGTAAATACATGGAGACAGATTGGGGTGGCAAGACAGGCGGAAAGAAGAAGTATCAACCGGAACAGGCTTTGTCAATAAAAAACTACAATACATTGGATAGTACGAAGGATGAGCATATTCTTGCGTTTGATCATTCCAAACCATCATTGCGAATTTTTGCCAAAGTTTCACGCCATTTTGCGGAACGACACCTTGCTTCCAAGAATAATATCGAATTGTTGAGACAGTTTGCTCCTGCCATTGTTGGAGCAAAACCAACCGTTGGAAGAGGGGTGAAGTGGGGCAGTATCAATGATGATTATGCTATCATTGGAATTTGATCAGAAAGATTGGATTCAAATATTGGTGAGTATATTTTCAAAAGTCATGTCGATCCCAAGCATCAAACTAGAGCTAGAAGAGAGAACAGTTGAAATTGTGAAGCATATGCATCATAGTTTAATTGACGTGGAACCTGTTTGTTGAAGACAAAATGGATGTGTTGTCTCAGATTCTGTCTCGTACAAAGCTAAATGCAATTGGGCAGCAGGCCTTAGCATTTTCGATCGGTCGCAACTACCATTCTAGATGCCATGTGGACGATGACATGTACTACACTCGTTTGACAGTCATTGCTCCGGCGGAAGTGTCTGCTGACGAGGTGATTTATTATTTTGTCTTCCCAACGTACCATATCAAAGTGCCGTTGCATTCTGGAGATACTCTATTGTTCAATCCATTAGTATTACATAGCTGTTTCGAATCCAAAATACAAAGGCTGTTATATTATGAGCGCCTATGTATCTTGCAAAACTGTGCTTAGAGCTAACCCTCTATAGTAATATTAAACAATAGTTTAAAGTTAGCCGTTACATTAACCCTTGCTACTCAATCGGAACTGCTGTCCGAGCTTTTGCTCTCGGAACTGGATAGAGAATCACTGGATTCATTATCATTCAATGCCATCTCAAATGGTTCCAACTGGATGTCATCCTGTAGTGTGCATGCGTTGTACAAACATTCATAAGACGGTGGTGTAGCAGCATTTTTGCTTTCAAAGAAATTGAGCCACGATATACGATTTGATATCACT
The DNA here is from genome assembly GCA_037355745.1 of Pseudo-nitzschia multiseries. Classification (NCBI taxonomy): domain Eukaryota; phylum Bacillariophyta; class Bacillariophyceae; order Bacillariales; family Bacillariaceae; genus Pseudo-nitzschia; species Pseudo-nitzschia multiseries. The sequence continues at coordinate 17,874,369 of CM074781.1, forward strand.
AGCCAATCACAATTGGTTATGGAGCCATCTTTTCCTTGCTCTGGGACAACTGCCAGCTCAGAATGAATAGTGTCAACATGAAATAGGTACAGTGAATTCATGAGGCGCCCACGTTGGACAAATTCAGAAGGTGTTTTCTTTGGCTCATATTGAAACCGACGAGCCACAGCATACATTCCGTTTGTATCAATTGGATAGCCACCAATACTACTGAATGGCTGCTTCAAATTCTGTACAGTTAAAAAGCATAGCAGATGGCACGGTATGAGCTTGGGATTGTTATTTAAATCAAAGTCCAATTTCATCAAACACCAATCCATCCATACGGAGTTGAGCAGAGAACTGTCCGATCTATATGAAGGATGCGAGCAAAATATAAAATTAGAACCACAAGCAACATCGAAACGATTGTGCTCTGTAACTCCACAAATGTGCAACGGATTCTCCAATAAAGGTAGCACAGAATCACAAACAAAGTCGAGTATGTCAGAAGGAAAAAATGGTTTGGTTTTGTTCGTAGAACGAAGCCACTTCATTGTTGATCCCCCATTCTCGGTTCTCATTATTTGAAAATGAGAACCGCCACCATCAGGGCGTTCAATTGAAGGAGGATCAGGCGGATGCAAGTTGAAGTGATATGTTGCCTGGCTTAGCATCATTTTCTCGGACTTTCGCTTCGCCGTTTGACCAATTAGTGATGCAGCATTACCTTGCGTGTTCTTGGAAGGAGCTTTAATCTCAGTTTTATGGTGAGACTCATTCGGAGCACTATCCCAGCCTGCGGGGCTCCCCCATAAAGAGATATAATCTGGTAGGTGAAAGTACAGGTGATTCTTGATTAGTTTTGTTCCCATCCCTTTCCTGTGACATGTTGAGTTTATACAATTAATAAAGTGAACAATTGTTTTTGGGAGATTCTTTAAGGAAGCATATTTCATTCGACCGTGTTTAAGAAATTCTTCCATTGATAGAATTAGCTGAATTACCTCTATCTGTTTCTTTACAAAATGATGGTCACCAATAATGTCAGATCCATGTTTGGAAACCATAGCGATCAGAAGAGAAATAAGCATTCCAGAGAAATCATGCCCTTCTTTCTTCGTAGTTGATAAAAGCTGAGTCCCAAATTTGGTGCGAGGAAAATCTCTATCAGACTGGCGTGATAACAAACCACCATACTGTTGTGCTAAATGGCCAATACTGTTAGCAACAGCCACACCGTGCTTCAAATTGGGGGCATAAACACATGGAACACTTCCGCGGAGCAACAATTCAATTGACTCGATGGCCCGTTTGGCAGTACCAAGCTGGTGCATGTGCAAACATTCACCGGGAGTTGCAAAATGAATGTTGTTCTGATTAGTACCAAAGCATAAATCATGAAATACATTCCTGATGTTATGATGAGAGTTGTTTTTGAAGTTCTCATTGATATCATTTAGATCAGTGCCGGGAAAACAATGAAAATCAACAGGTGACCACTTCTTTGTTGCAGGTTGAACAGAAGGAATGTTTATGTTCGGAGAATAACAGTTGCAGTGACGGCACATCCGCATGACACCCTTATTGAAGGACCTGTATTTTCCACACAATTTATCGTGAAGTTCTGTGTCGCCAATAACATAGGCAATGGCAAATTTCATTTTTACCTTCCACTGTTGATTTGCGTACGGAAGATAATTCCATTCGATACCACCGTCTTCGTTACACGCGGCTTTGAAGGAACGAAACGCTACTTCCAAACCATTGTGAAGATTCTGAATTTTTTCCTTCGAAGTGGCAGGACGAGAGTGTCTGGTTGACTCCCATTCGGGGTCAGGATGGAAGTAAATAGTTGTCCATGCTTCAGGTCAAGAACGAGTCTCCACATTAAAGATACCGAGTGTCATGTTCAATGGTGTTAACGTAAGTCGTCCGTGCGCATCCAAAGATATGCCGTCCATGTAAAATATAATAGGAACAAGAATTTCTTGCGAATTGGGATTGCAAATTTCTTTCCAAGAAGATTTCCACCACAAGCCGTGATGCAATTCTGAGATTACAGAATGAGGATTCAACTCAGGATTATTGTCGGGAGATAGAGGGGTGGAATAGTTGGGAAATGAGAGGTTTTCTTCTATCATTAGCTGCTGGTCAGAAAGAAGAGAATAAATGGCATCCTTAAAAGAATGGACATACACCTGAGTGGGCTTATTATCAGGTAACCAATTCAGTATATGAGGATGAAATTTCATATCGGAGAGACCCAGATTGGATTGGAGATTGTCAAAAATTGCTTGCCGAGATCTAATTTTGGCATCCCAAAAATCAAAACCCGGTCTCATTTGACTTTTCTTTGCCCACTGGAAAATTGATTTGAATGTGTTCAGTGGCAATTTATGTCTGGCCATTAAATTCATGAGTTCCAATTCAGCAAGAAGATGATGGGGCGGCGGTAGTTTTGTGTGGCTTTGAAATGCATCCTCTCTTTTGTTCAAATTAATGCTTTCATGAAAAGATGGTGGTGGATGGACTGGCTGAGCAGTGGCGACGTTAACATCAGAACCATTAGTGTGATCTTCTTCGTTGTCTCCACAATCTATGTTGTTGGTAGAATTGTTGTCGTTATTTTCATTTACGTCATCGTCATTGTCATCCTCGTCATCGGAATTGGCGATATCATTATTCAGCGGGAATGCATCTTCATCTTGAACAGCAGAAACAGCCAGATAAGATTCAATGACGTTCCGATCCATTGGCGGTAAAAAGACATCATGTACAATCTGTTGGTTTAGAACAGAATGAAGGCCCGTCGCTGATTGACTTGTGATGGTGTGGTGCTGGGAGAGATGGGAAGGGGGAACAGATGGACCGTTTTGTGTCAGCATAGTCATCCCAAAATCTGACGGAGAATGTTGAACAGACGGCAAGGTAGGCTGCACGTTGATAGAGGTGGAGAGGTTATAGATCTTTTGTTTAATTAGACCCTGACTATGGTAAAAATGACGGCACTCATCAAGACAATAAAGATGTCTTCTTAGGCCAACAGAGACGTATTTCAAAGTACCCTGCTTGTTTGCCTGTGGATTTATATCCTAAAAACTTGGAGTTTTTGCCATTCAGCGCGCAACAACGGCAGTAGAATAGAAGAGGGGTTTTCATAACAGGAGGCATGATGTTGCTGAGTTGTTTGAAGGAAAATATCAGTAGAATGGGTCGAAACGAAGGAGGTCAGAAAGATGAATCGTTGAAAGGAAAAAATTACATGTGTTATTTTGTGTGTGATGTGTTTTCTTGTACGGTAGATTTCCTTACTACCATACTTCGATTGCAAAAATGGTCCGTAAAGTAAATGCATTACTACTTAGTGATGATTGCAACATTCCTCGTACAATATGTTTAGTAGTGAACAGTACGTACAATCAACTCATTAAGAGGGTTAATGCACAGCGCCAGACGGGTCAATCATATCAGTTCTTCCAAACATTCGTTGGCAGGCGCGTCAGTTCTTCCATAAGGTGCACGGAAATGTGAATCGTAATGGAAATTGTGGACAATTGCGTTGTTGATTATCGAAATGGAAATCGTGGACAATTGTGTTGTTGATTACCATCGTGTTGATTCCGACTTTCATGTACCCGTAAAACCAACTAGTACGCTATTTTGCATGAGTTATTACTAGTAGATACTAGTAGTACATTATTTTCACTAGTACTTAATCGAAATGGAAATCGTGGACAATTGCGTTGTTGATTATCGAAATGGAAATCGTGGACAATTGTTTTGTTGATTGCGATCGAGTTGATTCCGACTTTCATGTACCGGTAAAACAAACTACGCTATTTTGCATGAGTTATTACTAGTAGATACTAGTAATACATTATTTTCACTAGATTATTTCATTTTCTTTCTGACGAGGAAAACAAATACCAACGTGTTAGGTGTTACTACTAACTAATCTTCGAATAGATAATCTACTCTACTGATACTACTAATACTAATCTTCCAATCGACAGTCGAACCAACCATGGAGGGAATTTACAAAATACAAAAGGTGGTTCAGGAACACCCAGCCGATCTCAAACAAGAACTCCGGAAAATGGTTGTTTATCACAAGAAAGAGACTGCTCGACTCCAAAAAATGATTCGTAAGATTTGTGCAGGAAAAACAATCATCCAAATGTTAAAAATGAAAGCGTCGATCCTACTAGCAATCATCAAGTCGTTCCGAATGTAACCAGCAGCATCAATCCACCAAGCGGGTTATTTAAGAGCGAACCAGATTTTGGTGGCGATTCCGACAGTGTAGCTTCTGAAAATACAGCGGATCTTCCTGCCATTAAAGAGGAACAAAACCCTTGAGTGCAATAGCCCGCCTGGGGTGGATTCGACTTGGAGTTGGAGTTGGGATTTGAGTTGGAGTTGGAGGATTTGGGTCGGAGCCCATTATACCGGTATGGTGGAAACATGTTGAGAAAATGAAATAAGTCATTCGTGCACAAGTTGTACACAAAATAGTGCTTGTCACGAAACGAATATGATATCCTTAACCCTAAAATAGTTATTTTATTTGAGGAGTGACGAGATATTGTCTCAAAAGTAAAGGTGTGCGACGCGCGAGGTTTTTTAGTAGACACGCGACCTAAAAAGATAGGAAATTTAAAAAATAGGGTCGAGAATTGTAAAAATACCGCGCGATAGCCCGCAGGGGGTAGAGAAACAGTTCTCGGACGTAGGTGTAAGCCAGAAGGAGCGGTCGTTGGTTCCATGATCATCGATAGGGAGAAAGGGTGATCAAGTACAATGACTGGAGTACAAACTGAGAGACGTAACCGTGGATGAGCCAGGAGATACAGAGATATCCAATCCTTCAAGACAACGTGGATTTCCGTATTCGTCGTATTCGGGATATGGAAGTTGCTGCGACTGAGGAAGATATTTCTGAAGGAAGGTTTCATCTTTAGCACTGATTATGGTATTGAGAACGGATGGGTCCCAGTGTTTATCAGATGTCATGATAACATGTGGGAGCGTGTCAAATTCATCAGTCGTATACTTTCGCATGGCAAGGTATGGCAAACCATGCCGAATGCTGAGAGGCAGTGCATATCTGCCGGAGGTGGTGATTACTTGCCCACCGCCCGCTTTGATGGACGTGTCATCGACAGTGGAGAAGTATGCTTCCATCTGGCCGGAAGACAAAATAGAGGGGTGTCGTCCTGTGTACGCACATTCATTGAAAATGAGGATGATGGGACCTCTATTGGAAACGGAATAGGCTCCACATGTTGCAATGGGAATATTCTGCACTTGGTGATTGTTGATGCCTGTGACATTGACATATTGGGGCGGAATATCTTTGGAGATAAGGCATGCATCATTACCGATGATACAAACATTTGCACCGCGGTCAACCATAGCAAAGCAGGGGTTGAAAACAGTAGCTTTGTGAGCACGGTAGGTGTATGAAGGTACTTGATTATCATGTGGGAGGGTTAGGTCATCGTCAGGGTTATACCACTGATGAAAATTGACGGAATAGGAGGATTTTCCCACAGGTATCAGAGTGTCACCATCCTGTTTGTACCGAATGTCAGGATTCTCAGAAAGGAATCTTGCGGGATGGGCAGGCGACACAGAAGACTTGAGGGGTCGTTGGTCCTTGAGGGAAGAAGTCTGAGACTTGTATACACCAAGTGATGCATGGAAGACGCCTCTACGATCATTTTCCACAGCTGGATGGAGATCTGCATGGGCATTGGTATGTGTATCACCATTCAAGGTGTCATCTTCAAGGAATGAGACAGAATGCTCATGTGTATATGCCTTCCGGGTGATGGGTTTGACGGCATTGGGATCCGGCTGACCATCTGGGAGCAAGTCGGACCGCAATGATGCGACCACAATTTTCTTGCCTTCGGGGGAAAAATTCAGCCAATTTTTCATGTCTTGACGTGATAGGGCCTTCCATATGCTGGTGGGCAAGCGTGTGGTAGGGTCAGGCAAACGTCCAGCCTTGAATACCGCGTAATCTTGGTAGTCACCTTTGAATTCGATAGGGAGAGCATAGTCGTCAGGGTTGTGTCCTTGTCCAGAGGAGAAGTCGTGTACATGTGCACGCACTGTGGACTTTGGAGCAGACATTGCGGACTGAGAATCAAGTCGAGTTGCTTCGAGTAGGAGCGTGATCTTGAGCTTGTGGATAGCAGCGGCCTCAGCAACTGCATCTGTCACGGTACTATTCATGCCGCCTGGATCTTTGACTTTAGCAAACTGTTCACTTAGCTGAAAGCTGGAATAGCATGCCTGCCATAATGCTGATTTTACAGTATGATACTCAAGGGGCTTGTTGGGAGGACAAAGCTTGTTGAGGTGATTCAATTCTTCAAACCAATGTGTGATAAACTTCACTTTAGATTCTTTCCAGTTGTTGAGATTCAACTTCAGCAAAGCTTGCAATTGAGTCGAGTTGTCATATACTTTAGCTTTTCATTCACTGTGAAGGTTCACAAAGTCAAAATATGCTTGACGTCCATTGCGTGTGAGGGAATGGCTGTGGACGCATGATGCGGATAAGTCGCTTTTGAAAACTTCCAACATAAGAACCCAGAAGAAGGCACACTGTTTGACGAAAAGGTCGTATGTATATCCTTGTAGCGCAGCAGGGGGCCAAGTTTCATTGAGGAATGTTTTCGTGTCAATGTCATATGCCTCGAGCTTAGCCTTGAAGCCCACGAGCCAGTGTTTGAATCTTGAGTCATTCGTGAGGGGTGTGAACAACTTTTCATCACGTGATTTTTGGCACCAAGATTCGTACTTCACTTGTTGAGGGGACTTGTTCTTATTTGTTCCCGGAGGAGGAGCTGGGGGATTCAGGATAGATTCATTGTTCTGAAGGCGCAGTGCACGTGTCATACGGAAGGTACTGAAAATGTCGTACGTATATGACGCTACATCCTTCCAATTCTTTTCGTTCTTGCGCAAGTCATTTGAGAATTCTGCAAGTGCTTCTATGGTCCGTTGGATGGACCGATGGAGCTGGGTTGGTAGTCCACTGCCAGTATCCATGTAGGGAAGCTCGCGGGCAAAACCATGCTCGATGAGTGCATCGAGGAAAATTGGCCACTCACGTAATCCTCCCTCTTGGAGAGCCTCACACAGATAGCTACTTTCTTCCTTTGCGACACAGAATATGGTTATGAGTATCAACTTCATATGGGGATCAAAACTAGGAAAGCTGGTTGCGGTAGCGGCGGTGCCATCTCCAGCGTTGTTCCCACCACCGAATGGGTTGGCAGGCATGTTCGATCTTGATGATTCTGATTTGTCAGAGGAATCATGGGATGAAAGGAAACTGCTCCGTAGATGATTTGCGATTGGCATATGCCAGCATAGGGATTGTGTTCAATTTTGTCCCTGTTCTTAGTGTGCAAGCCACCTTGGAGCTTGCGACTGTTAATCTATTATTTTCCTTCTGAATCCGGTCTGCTGAGAGTCTGATTCAAAGGCTTCTGAAGAACAGCAACGCTGTGTTAGTGTGTTAGTAGACGAACAATTGTACTCTACGCGTGGCAATTGTGGTTGGATACTTTCGACAGCGGATAATCGGACTACAGGCGAGACTATGGAAACGCCAGATCTCTTCTTACTGTGAACTTGTTCAGATACAGGGAGACAGACCTTAGTAATGTAGATTACAGGTAGTTGTAGCAACTAGTGTGAATTTTGGGATATAAATCAGTTGAATGTTAAAAGTATGAGATAAAGTGAAATCTTGCTGAAACGCAAGATGTCTCTTTTATTGAGGTGAAATACTGTTGCAACTGCTGTTGCGTAGTGATGGGATTACTCGCTGATTATTTCCGTACATGCATTGGTCGTTGACCGTATATATCTGTATGTATATATATATTGTGTGAGAAGCACACACCAACGGTTTTCTTCTCTTGTTCCGTTAGGAAGATCCTATGATATGTTTATCATTATGATCAGGAATTGCTCCCGTAGCTCGTGTGATACTTTATGAAATCAGAGTTTACTCACCGAAGAACAAGGGCAATACTATAAAACAGAGATTGCTCACCGTCAATGCGCGATGGGAATCGATGCTCTGTGGGAATTGATATGCCATGGGAATAGATTATTTTGGTTGATACGGGACTCATTGATTCGTACGAATAGAATGTCTACCGTCGTGTAGCTTTGGTACTTCTGGACACGAAAGGAATTTAATAGTCAACTGTGACATACTTGTTGGAGCAAGTTGGGTTGTGCTGAGAGAAAAAATGTTCTAGCCAGTGGAGGGGGGTCGCCATATTTCATACCACTGTAGTGATCTGTGATGAGGATCCAAGCTGTCTCACCATGGATACCTTCATAGTTGCATCGTCCTTTGGAGTTGGATGATTTTGTCCCTGAAAAAGCAAAGTCAATAGACAAACCCTGAAAAGGCTGGGTAGCCTTCCTTGTAGAATGGGAGCCAGCAGGAGTCTTGGTTTGCTTACATTGGATGCAAGTTGGACATTGATCAAGGATACTTGTTTGGCGCTTGAACTTTGGTACACCAAGAATGTGCTTATGCGCTTGATATAGGAAGTCATCACATGGGTGCCCAAGTCTTTGATGCCAGAGGAGCTTGGAAGTCTTTGCTTTGATGGCTTGGATTGGGATATGTTTGTCAGCAATCTTGGTGAAAAACAATTTTGCATCAAACCATGGTGTGTCGCTGGTATCAGGCTGCGCTCTGGCAGCCTCAGTGCACTTTTGGAGTGTGACAAGGTTTGTGTAGATGTCATACCTGAAATTGCTGATGGCTTCCTTGGAGGCTAGATCACAAGCTTGTTTGAACTCCATGTCAGTTGCTAAAGTGTATGCTGAAGAGGTCGCACAATTTGCATATGGAGATTCCAGATCTACATCTGGGATCAATACTGGATGTGTGAAACACTGACCATCAATGATGACTCCATGGATGACGATGCTTTTGGCCGTGCTCTGTTTGTGGTGGCAAATGATCCTGAGGTTACCATTCTTCTGGGTGGTGTCATGTGTGTCATTGAAGGATTTGTGTATGTACTGGCCAGTGAACTGGTCCAGCATGCGAGATGTTGTGCCACAGAGATCATTCTCACTCAGCAGTGTTGTTGAAAGCAATGGAGAATAGTAGAAGAAAACACGGATGTAGCCTCTGGTATTTGGGGCTGGTATGTGCACATAGCCAGATCCTGTTGGGATGCAACTGGAAGCCTTACCTCCAATTGCCGCTGTGAGCCTGACTGGACATTTCCTCAACTTGGTGTAAGGTTTGTAATCGTGGAGGATATGTAGTAGGCTTGTTCAAGAAACTTTGGCTCCTGTATCAATTTGCGCCCATTCACCCTGTTGAAAATATGATGCAGCTGCTATTGTATCTGCTGGTACTAGACTTTGGACATTGTTGGTATCAACGATGATGGGATTGTCGCGGTCAAAGTTGGGATCCCCATTGGTCTCCAAGTGTGATTCCAATGAAGGGGCTGTAACCTCAAGTGTTTCCATATCACAGTAAACATCAGTTGGAATAGATGGTTGAAGATTATCCCTGGGGATCAGGTTGACAGCACCAATCTGACTGATTCGTAGGAACTGACACTGCTGGAGTCCAAGGAGGGGCATGAGCCTTCCACTGGAGGTGCTGTGGCATTGTCAAATCCTTGAGGATCATCTTGAGGTGATGTCGTGTGGCTGCAAGAAAGACTGTCTATTCTTGGCCTTGGCAAAATTTTTGGTCTTCTGGTTCATCATCTGGGGAGGTCTCATCCTGATCCTCATCTTCAATGTGGATTTGGGAGATGCGTTGAGTAGAATCCAAAAGTTGTTGTGTTTCTCTCTTGCTTTTACTGATAAAAACTGCGGTTGCAATCCTATGTTTCCTGAGGGACTCAACATCTTGCAGGGTAGGGCAATTGTCAAAGTTATGTCCAGAGGTGTGACAAACAATACATTGCCTGGAGGTGTCAAAGAGGCTGGGCTCTTTGTCAAATGCAGTGATGGCTTTGCAATATGCTTGATGGAGGAAGGGATTGTCAGATGCTTCATCCATTTCAGGGTATCCAAGGGAGTCAATCAGACTGATTGAGTGAGAGGTCAGAGTGGAAGGGGTTCTCACAGTGTTATTGCCTACATGTTTTTGAAACCTATCACTTTGCCGGGGACCTTGTCTGATTCCTGCGGTAGGCAATTGTTTGGGTAGACTTGATTTGGAGGTTTTGTCCTTATACTTCTTCTCAGCCTTGATTTCTTGTTCATGTGTTTGGAGAGTTTGCAGTAGCCGGCCTGCTTTATATTTGTCTTGTTTGAATTGGTCATCTGACTTGCGTTCATCTTCTGTTTTCTTGAAGAGTTCTTGCGAGAGAGTGGTTCCTTCAATAAGGTTGCTAACTTCCTCTGTTGAACTGATAGTGCTGGGTTGGTTATGGAGGAAGACTCTAAGTCTCAAATAATCCTTGGAAAGGAAGTAGTATTCTTCAAGTGATTCACTTGTATCTTGATTCAGGGGGTTCCTGACCATTCGTCCTGCATTGGATGGCCTTTTGGAGTTGGGATGTTTCTGTGCAATTACTGTGTACAGAGCCTCGTATCCTTGTCCTCCCTCAAAGCTTTGAATGGTGGCCTTCATACTTGCACATGAATCAGGGATGATTTTATCAGTTCTGAGTGCGGTATAAATGAGATTTTCCCATCCATGGATGACCAATTCATATTGTGTAGGTAGGTCATGGGGGAAGATATCCCCAATGGTGAATCCTCTGAGATGATCAGCTTTGCGTCTGTAGAGATAATATGGATGGGGGTATATGTGATGTTGTTGTGCATGGGCTCTGATTTCTCTGTACCACTTTCTAACCTGGGGGTTCGTTGAATCCTTTAGTTGTGGGAATTCTGAGAGAAACAATTTGTCTCTAGCTGCTTCCTTGGACTTGTCAGAGGCCATGGTTAGATCAAAGCAATCACCACTCCTAGTGATAAGGCGCTGATCATTTCTATCACTGCCTAGGTTGTGAAGGTACTAGTAGTTTTGTCTGACAGTTGTTTCATTTCCTGATGCGTCCATAGAAGTGAGTTCAAAGTATTTCATGTCATCACTGGTAAGGAATTCGTCTCTGCGATTGTATCTCTCCTTAACTGGTGGTGGTAAGGTTGCTGGGTTCAATGGTAGGTCAAGTGGTGTCTGATTTCTCGCGCTGTAATTGGTATTTGATGCACCCACCAATTGTTGTAGTAGGGTCGTCAACTGTCTCATGTCGGTCCCTTCCACAGTGGGTGTAGTTGTAGTTTCATCTTCATCATTGGCCTCATTTTCATCGTTCGGTGTCGAGTTGGAGTTCACCTGTGTAGATGTCATTGAAGTAGTTGGCAGGATCATCAGTCTTCCAGTTCCTCTTGAATTTCTATTGGTTGATATTAAAGAGGACTGTTGCAAGTGGTTCTGGGTCGTTGGTTGCTTCGGCTCGTCTGACAGCTTCTCTTCCGGCAGAGTCGAACTCCTGTGGGTTTTGGATCCTCTGGTTTGGGGATCCAGGTTCAACAAATTGTACGGGGCATGAATCGAGGAGCTGGGCTATGTGTCCCTTTGCTAGTTCATCAATGTTGGGCATGTCCAAGGTGATGCTGTTGCAGAAGGCTTCCCTGAGTGCAGTGACTGGGGCCAGACCAAGGATTCTGGGGCCTTCGTCATTTGCGGCCGATGTGAAGAGAGTTGATATTTCAGGTGCGGTAAGTGGCACCGTCTCTGCATAGGAGCCATTGAGAGAGAGGACTTTTTGGGGGTTGTTGTCACTTTGGAATTTGAATGCAATCCCATAGATATTGGACCAATTGTATGCTTCTGGTGGAGGAACCATGGTGGATGTCGAATCGATGTTTTGGGCGTCGGTTGTTGTTATCGTCGTTGTTGAAGTAGTGATGTCGGCGTTATGGCGGCGGTCGTCGTCTCGTTGCGATGTAATTAACCTTGTCCAGAATGTTTGTCGGAGAAACAATCGATCGTCGGTGCTTGGTTGTGAAGCAGAAAAGAAGATTCTGGTTTAATCTTTGAACGTTTGTAGTGAGCTGCGATGTCGGTCACGGATGGCTGGAACGTTCGTCGAAGAAACGAACGATCGTCGGCGTTCTTGTATTAAACGGCGTTCCGTCGCTTGTTAATTGTAGAGATGAATTAGCCTTGGAACATTTGGAGCTTGGTCGTGGATCAGAAAAGAAGATCGGGTAGAAGGATTGATATACACCCCCTGATTCGCGAGCAGGGAGAAAGAGAGAAAGGAGAAGATGGGGGGAGGCCGAAAAGTAGCACACGGATGGGCGTCACTACAAGTTTCCTCTGGAGTTAACCGGCAGTGGAGGTGCTGAACGGCCGGAGATAGATAGCTTAAGGTATACACAAGAATCCTACGGATGGGCAGCAATTGTGTGAGTTATAAGGGCTCTATAACCTGTTGTTACTCTAAAAATTAACCGGATACGTATAACGAATATTTTAAATTTAAAGAGAAGTGAGCTCAGAGAGACGCTCTTATTTTTACTGTGTATTTTACTGTATCGGGGCTCTCTGCTGTATTTTACATGGTAGAGATCTTCCCCGGTCTTTTTCACTATGGGTTTCATCGTACCGATACTGCTGCTGCTGTTGCTATATTAGTGTCGTGTATCGGTCTTACTGTATTGGTCATTTGATGGCATTGGTCATTTGCAAGGTTAAGTATTTCATTCGATGGGGCGTATGCTTGTTCGTGGTATATATATGCTAGATAAGGCCCATCTGGAATTGGTATTGATTTTCATGATCAGGATAAGTAATTTCCTCACGGGATATTAAGTATATTCGTTCGAATATACTTAAGGGTTCCAAGTGTTCACTTGTCGGTCACAACACGAGTCAGCCACCACACTACCGGCAACAATCGGCAACGGTGTAGGTTAGCATGTAAATTGTATTATTCTGTTGTTATTATTGGGTGATTCCCGAAATACTTTTATGTACTACATAAACCGGAAATTTTCTACTTAACCAGTCGTAAAGTTACAAATCATAGTCGACGTGAGCTCACGTCGACTATGATTTGTAACGTTACAAATTTTATAACGGAACTCCTGACTGAATTTTTGTCAGTCCCCCAACGGACTAATCACACATCCTCCAACGGATCAGATCGCCAATTTTGGCTGATTACAGTACGAGTAGTATTAGTACGAGTACTAGTACAAAATATTGTCCAACGCACCACAACAACCAAACCGAATTTCTAATAAAAGGTTTATCTGCTGTTGTTGCTGCTATGTGACAACGATGGAGGAAGAGATACATATTCTTCAGCTCCGGACATAATTTTTATATCGTAATAAAGCAGCAATGGTGAAGACAGCAGCAGGAAAAAGGACCGGGAAAAGAAACTACAGCAGAAGAGAAGTCATGGAACTTCTATACACCCTCAAAGCAATCCTTCCTGTTGGTCCTGAGGATTGGGCGCAAGTCGGCCTAATCCATAATGACAACTTCCCTGATACCAATTGAAGTGTTGAGAACCTCCGTAGGAAATACAACGGTCTATATCGGAAACAAATTCCTACCGGGGATCCAAATTGCCCCAAGGACGTGAAGTTGGCAAAGAGGGTTAAGTATTTGATTAAGTGCAAGGAAGGAGTTGGTGATGGACAAGAGCCATATGGAATGGAAGAAGGATACCAGACCAACACGGAAGACGAAGAATACATAAGTAGTGGTGAGGAGGAGGAGGACTCTGACGATGATAACATTCCTCCGATACCACCACTTGGTCAACCTTCGCAAACAATGACTCAGCCAACCCAACAGTCAACCCAACAGTCAACAGAGCCAACCCAGCCAACACAACCGCCCCTTCGTCAACCTTCCCAACCAACCCAAGAAGAACCAGAACTCAATACACGACCAACTGCCATAAACAATACACCAACGACTCCCATAAACGTACCACCAAGAATTGTTGTTCCGCGCTCTCGGTCTCGGTCAGCTTCCTCTTCTTCTTCATCTCAACGGTTTCCTGCCACGCGTGCTTCCCCTTCTCCCACCAGTACTCCGCGATCAAAGAGACAGTACCGCAGGAACGCCACCAACATCAGCACCACCACCGACAGCAACAGCACCAACGGACGGCAGGAAATTCTTGATTTCTTGAGAGAGAATTCCAAGCGCGAGAGGGAACAAAGAATAGAGTATCAACGGCTTGAAAGGGAACAAAGAGAGGCTGCCTTGGAATCGCTGAAGGCCGCCATAGTAGATGTTGCCACCATACTCCTAAACGGGCTTCGTTCCAGCAACTCAAATTCCAACTCCAACTCAAATCCCCCCCAGCCCGGCAATCCCAACAACTCCAACTCGGTTCCCCCCCCCGGCCGACTCCACTTAAGAGTCTTGTTCCTGTTTAATAGCAGGAACATTCGGCGTAGGTTGAGCAGGAGGTTGAGCAGGAGGATCCGGAAAAATAGCAGGAACATCCAGCGTAGGTTCAGAAAAATCGGAATCAGAGTCGGAATCGGAATGAAATAAATCGGAATCGGAATCCGATGAATGAAAGACTGATTGATTGGTTCGGGCTTCGAGAGTCCGGCGAAAAAGATCCTGTCGAATCTGTTGCCAGTTTTTATCAATCTGTAGCTCGTGTTTAACAATGAGTTGTTTGTATATAGCAATCTGTCGTTTGTCTTTAACAATCTGTCGTGTGAGTCGTTGTTCGTGTTGTCGTTCAACTTTGGCTTTAAGAGCCTTAAGAATTCTTTGTTGTTGTTCTTGTTTGGAAGCTACCACCATGATGTTGCTTTTGGCTTTGGAAGTTGCTTTTGACTTTGGAAGAAATCAAATTATGAGCTTTGCAACTTGCCAAGAAAATGAAATAATGAATTACTAGTAAAAATAATGAATTACTAGCAACTACTAGTAATATCTCCTGCAATCGTAATATCTCCTGCAATCGTAGAGTTGTTGGGAGTACATGAAAGTCTCAAATCAGTCGGAATCAAATCGATAGGAGTCAACGATTCCCACGTCGATTCCCATTTCGATTCCCATTTCCATGTATGGAAGAACTGATGGGATTAACCCGTCCGGCGCTGTGTTGAACCCCTCTTAAGGAGTTGAACCTCTCTTGAGGAGTCGTGCGGTTTTTACGAACCCGAACACCAAAAGCGAAACTACTCCGGATCAGCAGATCGATCAGAACTACTCCAGCATATACTCTTATCTTTCCAGAAAGCTCTAAGCTCATAATTCCAAAAGTTACCAAACAGCGAAAGCTATGTCCAAATCTACAGGTCCAAATCTACAGCAAAACCTACTACTAGTACTAATTTGTAAATTATTAATCATTATCTACTACACTTAGGATCGACCATGGAGAATCGGATCGACCATGGAGAATCGATACTTGACCATGGTGGAGAACCGACAATCCACTTTGGACCGATCGACCGATCAACCATATCGACCATGGACTCACTCAACAACAATCTACTCGGAATCGACAATCGACAATTTACTCAACCACGCAAAGCGAAATTCGAATGCGAAACTGCGAAGGCGAACTGCTCAACGGCTCAACGGTCGAAGAGGCCGGTGGCATCTTCCGGTAGGTTGTCGTCGTAAGAGAAGTATCCGTCCTTCTTATGCATGAAAACATTCAGGATCTGGTTGTGACCAATGGTACTTGTTTGGTAATTGTACAGAAGCACCATTAAGTTCAAAATGACCTTCCTATCGCCAAACGTCTCCAATAGGAGCCTGTCTTTCAATCGTGGAAACTGCCCCTGGATCATTTGCATCCCCCACTCTGATAACTGTCGAAGGGACGTTGCTTCTCTGTTCAACAGAATAGCCTCGAGGGTATCCGGATCGTGCTGCGAACTTTGGACAAGGCATTGGTGTCTACCTGTGGCAACCCTAAATGCGGAGTCAACACAAACCATCGCTTGGAACTTGACGAACAGTTCTTCTATTTTATCATAAACACCATGATCGGCGATCGTGCTGTCATGCCAGGTACGCGGGCAGTTGTAACAGCAAATACGAATTCTCCCATCGGCAGCAAAGACAAAGACACTGTTGACATAAGTGTCGCAGACCCAGCTGTTGTAATACCGGCTCTGAATCAACCAATTGGAAGACTGTTGAATTTTGACTTTGAGTCCATCGGCGGCACCCCAGACACGGCGTTCTTTTAGTCTTGGGTATTTGGCACCAATCGCGCTGATGTATTCCTCCAATTCTTCTTCAGTTGGAGGTCTAATCATTGCCTTTGGATGATACTGCAATACGAACAAAAGAACCTTTCTGGAGAACTTCAACCATTTGTACATAACAGTAGAGGTGAGTCCAAATGCCATCGACACAGATCTTGCAACGGATCCTCGTGTTCTAAACCAATGAAGTACTAGACCAAGACAGCAAGTTGCGTTTGCTTCGCGCTTTCTTCCACACCATACTCCATTAGCATTAACCTTCCTTTTCCGAACAGCATCGGTGTATCTATCAACTGTGTAACTATCAAATGTTGGTTCAAATAGACCGAGAAGCTCTCTAAAGACTGTGTGGTCGACACCACAGCAGTTGAGAAGAGCCTGATCGTTGCCAGAGTTGAATAGATAAAGAAAGGGAGACTCGGAATGACGGCGAAGGGCTATCCTTGGTGTTCTCCTATCTCTTCGACGCCTTTCTTCTGCGTCATCTGCATCATCATTGTCATCGTCATCCTCCTCATCTTCTAGAAGATACAAGCAAACAAGCAACTCGAGTGACATATTCAACGGATGGTGGGCAACTATTTGTTATCATGTTGTCGGTTGAGTAGCAGTACCTATCGTCGGTTGAGTCAAAACGTTGAGTCGCTGAAATGTTGAGTACTACCGTACGGTAGGTGAAAATGAAAAATTTGATCGTGAAGTCCTCACTGAAAAATCTGAACGTCACTGAAAAATCTGAACAGATTAAACCCACATGTTTAATCGTATGAAGAAGACAAATTTGGCTAATATTATTGTCCATGTCATGAGATTCCAGATTCCAAAATGAGATTTATGCACTTTCCCGCCAAAAAATTTATGTACGAAATTTTCATTCCCGAAATACTAAAAACAGAAGTTTATGTACGTTACAAAAAAGTATTTCGGGAATCACCCATTTACTCTACATAAATAGATACTCACCCATTTTGTTCTTCAATTATTATATATTGTTATAGATCCGCAACACCAACAACAATCGAACCACAAACAACAACAACGTTGACAACAACGGCAACAGCAGCAGCAGCAAGTGGTAGCAGCAAGCGTCGGCAACAACTTCAGAAATAATGGCAACAGCAGCAGCAGCGAATGGTAGCAGCAAGCGTCAGCAACAAGCAACAACAATCGAACCGCAAACGGCAACAACGGGAACAACGTTGGCAACAACAACAACACCAACAGCAACAGCAGTGGCGACAGCGATATCAGCAGCATAGAGCACGCAACATCAACAGCAACAGCAACAGCAACAGCAACAGCAACAGCAGCAGCAGCAGCAGCAACAGCAACAACAGCAAGCGGTGACACCAAAGTGGCGACACCGAAGTGGCGACACTAAAGCGGTGAGACCAAAGCGGCGCCTTCCCCCCTAGCGCTGAGATTGCGATGCCGTTACCAGTTATTGTGACGGGAGCCGAATATGCTGACTGTGTTGCCGCGGAAGCCATGGACACCATCCACGAGGCCGAGGAGGACACCGTCACGGTAGCAGGAGCCCTGTCGCCTCACAACACCAAATCAGTTTGCATGGATGCATCGGTAGCTGTTGAATATCAAACGCGAGATCAAACGCGAGACCAAGTCGTTCAATCCATAGGAGCTGCTGCTACTGCTGCCCTTGCTAATGGCACAAAGCAATTTCCAGCAAAAGCAATGAAGCAAAAAGCAAAGAGGAAACATGGGAAGACATGTAGAAGGAGAATGACTTCAAATTTTCTCAAAAACGCAGCACCATTATCAACAATCCACCAAACTTACACCCACTTGTCTACGATAAAACCGAGGAAGGCACGTCGAAATATAAATGCAAATCTCCAACATGTCGAGCAAATAACATTAAAAACAGTAAAAAAGAATGGGTTTAAAGGTAAATTCATGGAAACAAGTTGGGGTTGGAAAACAGTTGGAGAGAAGAAATATCCATCGTCAGAGGCGGTGTCTATTGACAGTTTCAAGACATTGGATAGTACGGACAAGAAGTTTACTTCAGCGTTTGACGAATCAGAACCACCATTGCGAATCTTTGCAAAAGCTTCCAGACAAATTGCAAAACAACGCTTGGGTGCACCGGAAAATATTGAAATTACAAGAAGATTTGCTGTGGAAGTTGTTGAAGCTAAACCATAAGTTGTCAGAGGAAACAAGTTTACTACTATCAACAATGGATATGCTATTATTGGGACTAGACCAAAATGATTGTTATTGGAAAATGGTGTGTATGTTTTCAAAAAATGTGGACCCGACCACAAAAGACAACCTTGAACTGACAGCACTGCACATTGTGAAGGAAATGCAGCTTTGTTTAAGTCCTCTGGCCAAATTTGTCAACCTTGAAACAACCGTGATGAATGAGGTTGTTTGTTGTACAATACTCAATTCAATTGGTCATCACGCTACTGCCTTCTCCATTGGAAAGGATTATCATTCAAAATGGCACATCGATGACGATATGTATTATACTCATTTAACAGTTATTGCTCTGACGCATGTAAGTGATGACAAGGATATATATTATTTTGTGCTCCCCGCCTATGGAGTAAATAGAAAAAAGCCAAATACACATGAAAAGGGGGGTTCCTCAAAAACTATAAATACACAACTTTTCAAAAAACAATTTACAAGTACTCCCCCCAAAACGAAAAAAGCATTTTCTGCAATACCGTTGCAGAATAGTTGAAAAATGAAAAATATGGTTTCTAACAACGGCAGCTTCGGACTCAATGGCGTTGCAGTTGAACAAATACAATTTGCTCCGCAACTCCTCTTGCTTTAAAGTTAGCCACTCCATTCCCTTCTGTTGTTTCCCTGCCCCATTGTGAAATCCAGACAGAGTAGAAATCAATCAAAACGATGAGCAATACATGATGATCAATACGGAGGAGCAATCAATTAAGTAATACTAAGTTATTATTGATATTGTAGGTAAACAATTAAGTATTGGATGTGTCAGAGAAGACCTAACTATCGTCATCATCGTCCAATGTCATTGAACTGTCATCACCTGAATTAGTACCATCATCATTATTGTCGCTGTCCTGTTCAACAATAGTGCATTGGGAGTACAGTGTATCTTCATTAGGCAAAGATGACATTGTCTTGTGGAATTCATCCAGCCAAGCCCTTCGGTTTGAGACAACTAGATATGAATTTGTTTCAAGGTACCAATTGCATTGAGTTGTGGGACAACTGCTACATCGGAAAGTATGCTGTCAACATGAAATAAGAACAGGGAGTTTTTGTCTAATTCACCACTTGTCACAAACGACAAAGCTGTCGGTGTTGGAGTTGATTTAAACTTGGTCACTACTGCATAAATGCCTTCATCTGCAATTTGGTATTCAGAAACAAATGAGTAAGGCTCCTTCAGATTGTAGAGTTCAAGGAAACACAAAATTTGGCAGGGTATTTCACATGTGTCAACATCGAACAATGCCCAATCATACCAAACTGAGTTCAGTTGGCCAACGTTGGAACGATATGAAGGATGGCTCCAAAACAAGTAATTTTGCTGTGTGCAGGGGTCAAACCTGTTATGTTCAGTAAATCTTTTGACAGAGGAAGGGTCCTGCAAAAGTAAAAGAACCTTGTGACATACAAAAGTCAACACAATGGGAGACAAATAGGGTTTTGCTTTGTTTGATGACCTAACCCATCTCATAGTACTTGCCCCATCATCGTTAATGAGCACATGAAATTTTGAGCCAGAATCTTCAGTAGGGATTTGATTACCAGAAACATCTTCTGTTGTCACTAAATTGAACTTTGAAGTAGCTACTCGTAACAGCATTTTTTCTTCCTGTCTCTTTGTCGTTTGCATGATCAATGTGGCAGCATTCTGTTGAGTGTTCTGTGATGGTGCTTTGATTTCAGTTTTGTGGTGTGATTCCAAATACAAAGAATCCCATCCGCATGGAAGTCCCCAAAACTTCATGTACTCAACCAGGTGAAAGTAAAGATGGTTTTTGATGAGTTTTGTACCCATTCCGTCTCTGAGGCAGGCGGAATTAATACAATTGACAAAATGGATAATCATCTTGGGGAGATTTTCCAATCCAGAAATGGTTATATTTCCATGCTTCAAGAATTCTTCCATGGAGAGGATCAGTTCAATGACCTCTACCTGTTTCTGAATAAATGTCGCGTCATGGATGATGTTTATTGCCACATCCAAGACAAGGGTGATCAGAATGGAAATGAGCATTCCGGAATAATCATGCCCCTCCTTTTTTGTTATGGAGAGAAGCTGAATTGAAAACTTTGTTCTAGGGAAATCATGGTCCAATTGCCTTGACAATAGGGCTCTGTATAACTAAGCAAGTGAGCCAATAGTACCTGATGTGCCATTGGTGTTTAAATCAGGTGCATACCAACACTTAGGACTGCCTTTTAACAAAGAATTGCATGATTCTACTGCCCTCCATGCTACACCCAGTTGATGCATATGCAAACACTCACCAGGAGTAGCAAAGTGAATGTTGTTGATATTACAACCAAAATTGAGGTTGTGAAAAACTTTTTTATGGGATGGTGGGAAATGCTTTTTAAGTAATCCTTGTATTCCATTGCGGACATGTTTGGGGGGATTTGAAATCATCTGGAGCCCAGAGTCAGGTCTGTTCCTCCACTTGGGCTTTTGGTTTATGAATGACGTGTGTCAGACATGTGCAGTGACAGCACAATTTCTTCACCTTTTCCGTGTATGATCCATACTTTCCACATAGTTTGTCATGAAGATCTGTATCACCAACAACATATGCAAACGCAAATTTGATTTCTACTTTGAACACTTTTCCTGTGTACGGAAGATAATCCCACTCCAACCTGCTCTGCAGTTCACATACTTGCTTCAAAGATTGCAAAGCTGATGCCAGCACAGTGTGTAGATTTTGAATATTATCTTTTGCCGTGTTTTTTGTGTGTGTCTTATGCTCTCAATTTCAGTGTCGGGATGAAAATAAATTGTGATCCAAGCCTCAGGTTGTTTTCTTGCTTCATCATTGAAAATACCAATAGTCATGTTGAGAAAAGTGAGTGACAGACGGCCATGTGCATCCAAGCTGATTCCATCCATGTAGAAAATGATTGGAACAAGGATTTCCTCATTTTCTTTGCAGATCTGCTTCCACGATTCCGTCCACCAAGACCCATGGTGTAGTTCTATTATTTATGTTTTGTTACTGATTGGTTGGTTGTTTTCAGGTGAAAGAGGAGTCTGGACATTGGGAAAAGACATTTTTTTTCTTGCATCAATTCCTTATTGGTCAGAAGGGAATAAAGTGCGTCTGGGAAGGATCGAACAAATATTTGGGTTGGTAAATTGCCAGGTAACTAGTTAATTATGTGGGGCTTAAACTTGGTCTCAGAAATGCCCAAATTGGACTTGATTTCACTAAATATGGCTTCTCGATGGCGGGGGAAGGTAGTGCTGAAGTCAACACCATGCATATTTTGACATTTGTTTGCCCATTGAAAAATAGATTTGAATGTGTTTAGAGGTAACTTGTGTTTTGTCATTAGATTCATGTGCTTTATTTCAGCAATGAGCCTATTGGTAGGTGAAAAATAAACATGGGATTGGATCAATTGCTCTCTTTCATTGATGTTTGGTTGGGATGCAGTGGGTTCCGCAGCATCCATATCATTATCGTTCTGAATAGGAAGGCAAATTTCTTCATGAATAACCATGTCCTGTCTTCTAAAGGAAACAAGTGTGATTCCATTAGATTCCTATCAATTGGTGGAACAAATAAATTGTGTACTACCTAACTGTTTAGTACTGAGCTGAAGTTTTCAGTAGGGTGGATTGTTATTGTGAGCAGCAGCAACAGCGGCAGAGGGTGGAATTGGACCATTCTCCGTCAATGTCAAGCCATATTGTGAAGGGGAATGGCAAACTGTAGTGGATTCATCTTTTGCAGATGAAAAAAATTCCATTAGGTTATGGTTTAAATAGAAAGCACGGCAAAAAGCTATTGAATCAAGGTGACGTGATAGGCCTCGTGAAACATATTGGTATGAATTGTGTGAAGAGGAATCTTGTCTGCTTCCAATGAATGTCTTGGACTTGCCCTTATGGGAAATGCAGCAACGACAGAGGAATGATTTGGTTATTTTTGTATAACAACCCTTCTTGAAGTGCCGGGGATTTTTACTAGGTTCTGACATGTTGTTTTATTGGCAGAAGGGAGGGGAAGAAATGGTTTTAATGGTGGTGTTAAATGAACATGATGAAAATGAGCATGATGCTATCGAAGCGATCATGAAAAGGCATGACGGTATGATAAAAGACACGACGTGACATAGAAACAACGCGGTAACGTAGCAAACAAACACTTCTTAAAATAATTTTTATTTCATATCTTGGGTTAAGGTTAAGAAGTTTGGTAGCGGGAATTAGATTTTTTAAATCAAGTGAGTCAAAAATGAGAGATCAAGGGACATTTTGAGTCCTTGGGGAGAGTTTTTGTCGCAACCTGAGGGGGGTTGAAACTCTTCACCACAAAACATTGTGAACTTAAAAAATTTCTCTTGCGCATAACAAAAGCAGGGTCAATTTTATCAAAATATGGCTTGTGAGGGGTTGCGTTGGGTCGCGTGACAGTTATCAGACATGGCTCTATCATTGATTGTTTTCATTTTTTGAATTGGTTGAGCAAGCGAGTGCTTCTTGGCTTCAGCAGGAACAGCTGATTTGACAATGAGGTTGTCTGTAGATCTGGAATCAAAGAGGGTCTTCAGATAGCATTTTCTGGATGTGCGATTGATGGAGTTGCAGACACTGACTGTGGCCGGCGGAAGATCAATGTCCTTGTTGGTGTTGCCTTTGTTGTTGCTGGGAACCACATTGCTATCGTTGTTGCGGATATTCAAGTTTTGCGTTTCAAGGAATCATTGAAGACCTGAGTTATAGTACTCAGCGTTGACATCCATGTCTACATGAAAGAGATCCGGCCAAGGTGCTGATGGAAGTGTTTCTTCTGGTTCATTGATGAACACACACACGTGTTGCTCTGGCTCATGTGAGTTGTTGCCATAGGATGAATTGCTTGATTGATTGCTGTTGTTGCTGTTGCTGTTGCTGTTGCTGTTGGAATTTTGATCATTCACATATGCATCATTGTTGTTGTTGTTCCGGTTTGGTCGGTTCAAATTCTTGGCATTGAGATAGTATTGGCCCCAAGTGTGATTTGTACCCGGGTGAACAGGGCATGGTGAGCCATCCACTACTCTCGTGGAGGAATTGCTGTTGTTGTTACCTTGACTGTTATTGTTGGAGCCTTGTTGCCGGTTTTGGTCTTGTTGTTGTTATTGTTTGTTTGGTTGTTGTTATTTTGTTTTCGATTGTTTCCGTTGGGGCGGTTGCCGTTGTTTTGCTTGTTATTTCACTTGTTGTTGTTGTTATTCCTGTTTTGAGAGGAATTATCTTGGTTATTATTATTTTTACTTTTCTAGTTTTCTTTGTTTTGGTATCTCTCCATCCTCGTCATGATCTGTGTGAGGGTGTCCTCTTTGGGAGAATGGTGTTCTTCAGTGGTTTCCTTCCATTGAATAGGCATGGATTTGAAAATCAAACTCTAGAAGTCTTCATCATTTATAGCTGCATTCTCAGTTGGATGTCCTGGAAGCAGTCAAAGGATCACATGGTTGTGGAAGGTAACCATAGAGACAAACTGGTGTACAGTCATGTTGGTGGTCTTCTTGATGTTGGTGAAGAATCTTTTATGGCATCGATATGCATCGGTGTTGTTATCAAATTTGTAGTTGATAAAGGCGTCGATTGTGGTTGGAATATTATCAATGGTTCAATTTGGTACGTTGGATGATACATACTCATTCCACCAGTTCTGATCGGCATAATCTCTGAGGAGATCAGCAAATTTTTCATATTGCTTTGGTCCTGTTGTTAAGGAAAGGGTTTTCTTTGCATGTGAGAATTCATTAATAGTGAAAAGCACTTGGAAAAGGGATGCTCCTGCAGTAACAAAAGGTACCTCAACCTTGACAGTCTCTGAGACTCCATTGGTAGTACTTGTGTGTTTGTACTCTATCATCTTAAGTGACTCTTGGTCAAAGTCAAACTTAAAAGGGATAACAGAGTAGCTTCTTGTCATTACTTGACAATCAGTAGGAGCAGTTGGTTGCTTGTAGTAGTAGTTGTTACTCGAGAGTAGGATAGTAGTATACTTGGTAGGTCGAAGCTATTATTTGACTGTTTAAACAGTGTCGTATGCCTCTAAGTAGAAGGTACTAATGTAGTAATTATAGTGTGTAGGTATGTATGTGTGCATGGACTAAAACTAAGATTGTGAGCAACAAGCTCTATAAACTACTCCGAAGAGTTGAGCTTGTATTTATTTGCCAAGACAGTTGAAAGGCGTTGAACTTGAAATCCAATTTTCTGTGTACATAGAGGTATTAAGATATGTATTTCATCCAGACTTCAATATTGAAGGCGGGCTGGCGTGGCATTTGATCTGACATCAGCAATTCAGATTTTTATGAATCGTGGGAATTCAGTCGTACGAGGCTGAATGCCACGGTACCGGGTCAATCTCACACTTTTTTTGGTACATTCATACATTTTTGCCATACACTTTTCAACTACAACAACACCCACGAAAGGTATGATCATATGTAAAATTTGATCCTGTGACCTCATTTGCTCAGCCACTAACCCATCCACCCCCCCGGTGGTGAACCCAGTATATAACCGAGCCAACTTGGTTGGGGTCGCGCTTGCTGGTGAACACAGTACTGGGGCAGGGGTTGGGGGCTTATAAGAAGAGGGCACTAGTAGGGCACTGCGCTCCGCGCTGGGGATGTCATTGACATTTTTGTGTTCATACTCTATATATATATATATTGATCGTACCATAATACCTAATTTTCAAAAGTGTACGGATGTACTTGTACCTTTCAAAAGTGTAAAGTTGATCCCTGTCCAAATGCCACAACAGTTGAACAACGCACAGACACTTCAGTCATGAGTCACTGACACACTCCTTCAGTCCAGTCACGCGTCATTGACACACTCCAATAGTCATGAGTCAATGACATCGTTCCCGATCATCTGTCATTGTTCAATCGTATTCGAACATCAAATAGAACCTTCTCCTTGAAGTCTCATCCAAATTCCGATTATCAAACAACACAGTTCTTTTCCAATCGTATCACTGAACTAGCTGGGAAGCTTCTCGAAACTATCTCGAAGTCATAGTAGACACTAAAACTCAATAGCACACAATTTCATACACAGCGTAGTTCATATTGAATTCAATCGCAATATCGCTTTGAATTTTTTTTATCTTTAGTAAGAATAGCTTTTCCTTAAGATGTGAAAAAAATGACGAAAACGAAAATTGGTGGAGTTGTTAGTTGAACGTTAAACACTAACCCTAAGAGTTGACAACGTAACCTTCTAGACGGAGTTTATGGGGGGGTTTTGGGGGGGGGGGGAATATGTAGAAATATTAAAAAATCTGTTTTTAATAAGTAGACTTGGTACAAATGCTATGACTAAAAATCATTAAAAACAGAATTGAAATAATTATTTACGGAAATGAGATGCTTCATCTAAAAGCAATAGTAATATCTAGTGGCGCGCGTTCATTTTTATGGTAGCAAACTCTCATTTTTATGGTTGCACGTAACCATAAGATTTAACCTGAACATATTGAAAATGATTAAAATCTGTCTTAGATGAAGTTAGTTGTCACGTCATTGTCAACCTTGCCTTATGAGAGAGTTGGTGAAAAATACAATCGGACTTTTTAGATTTGGTACAATTTGTACATGAATGAGTCGGACTACATTCACATTTTTCCCATCAAACAAGACACGACAGCAAACCAAGGTGCAAAATATTAGTAACATGGAGTACGGTACTCGTACTCGTACGTACAGTTGCTGCCCTAGTTAATGCAAAGGATGATTCGCCGGTGGGCGTGGTGGAGTGGAGCGAGGAGCGCGATGGCGCTGAATTGCAGAGGCTGGAGAAAGCAGAGATCAAAATGAAAGAAACACAATTTGGGAAGGCTATGACAGAGAAGTTAGAGAAGTGTGTTCAAACAATTAAGAAGGTGACTCCAGAGATGCTGGAGATAGCAGCCCTGGATGATGGGAAGATTGAATACATTAAAAGGATGCAAGCAACAAGGGGCGTGGAAGCGACGCGCGATTTGGAGCTTAGAGCAGTGTAATGGGGCAGCGTCGTCGTTGTCAGTCGTTTTTCGCCCTTTCTTGTTCTTTCGCCCCTTCAACGACGACGACGACGGCAACGACGGGATGGTTGAATTGCGTCCCCCCCCCAGTGTGGTGCAATTGAATTAGTTAATTTAGTATCTGTTATTTGTTTGTTATTCAGTTGCAATTAGATGGATTAGGAAGGAAAGAAGTGAGGTGGAGTTTCGAGTTTTTTCTGCAATAGAGGTGCAAAAAAATCGTCTCGGAAATTTTGAATCGATCCAAAATAGGTTCGAAATGAGTCATGAGACCAATTTAAATCATGAGTGTTATATTGAACATTTGGAGCTGGTACAAATATACAGATCCTTCTACCAAGAATCTTCTTCTGTAATACACGATCAAGCATACGTATCAAGGGTGTCTCTACAGAACATT
Source organism: Pseudo-nitzschia multiseries (assembly GCA_037355745.1). Lineage (NCBI taxonomy): Eukaryota > Bacillariophyta > Bacillariophyceae > Bacillariales > Bacillariaceae > Pseudo-nitzschia > Pseudo-nitzschia multiseries. The sequence goes on from CM074781.1 coordinate 17,901,258, forward strand.
CTACCAAGAATCTCCTTCTGTAATTGGTGGAGTTGTTAGTTGAACGTTAAACACTAACCCTAAGAGTTGACAACGTAACCTTCTAGACAGAGTTTATGGGGGAGGGGTTTGGGGGGGGGGGGGGAATACGTAGAAATATTTAAAAAAATCTGTTTTTAACAAGTAGACTTGGTACAAACGCTACGACTAAAAACTTTAAAAAACAGAATTGAAATAATTATTTACGGAAATGAGATGCTTCATCTAAGAGCAATAGTAATATTTAGTGGCGCGCGTTCATTTTTATGGTAGCAAACTCTCATTTTTATGGTTGCAAGTAACCATGAGATTTAACCTGAATACAGATAAAAATCATACAATTCTTGTCGTCGTCATACAAGTAGAATTCAATCATACAATCCAACCAATTGAAACACTAACAATTGAAATTACTCAACTGATTTGTAGAATGACTGAGTTATATTTGGCCGGGGAGGGTTAGCGGTTATATTTTGGTTCGGTATTGACAAGATTTGCACTGTGTTCAAATCTGGTGGGTTGCCTGAGTAATATTTTGGTTGGGGATTGGGAGGATTTGCACTGTCTTCAAATCTGGTGGGTTTTGGGGTTGATGATTGAGTTATATTTTGGTTGGGGATTGGCAGGATTTGCACTGTGTTCAAATTTGGTGGGTTTTTGGGTTGATGATTGAATTATATTTTGGCCAAGAATTGGCAAGATTTGCACTGTCTTCAAATCTGGTGAGTTTTTGGGTTGATGATTGAGTTATATTTTGGTTAGGGACTGGAAACATTTGCACTGTGTTCAAATCTGGTGTGTTTTTGGGTTGATGACTGAGTTATATTTTGGCCGGGGACTGGCAAGATTTGCACTGTGTTCAAATCTGGTGGGTTTTTGGGTTGATGACTGAGTTATATTTTGGTCGGGGATTGGCAAGATTTGCACAGTGTTCAAATCTGGTGGGTTTTTGGGTTGATGATTGAGTTATATTTTGGTTAGGGACTGGAAAGATATGGACTGTGTTCAAATCTGGCGAGTTTTTGGGTTGATGATTGAGTAATATTTTGGTTGGGGATTGGCAAGATTTGCACATGTGTTCAAATCTGGTGGGTTTTTTGGGTTGACGATTGAATTATATTTTGGTTAGGGACTGGATAGATTTGCATTGTGTTCAAATTTGGTGGGTTTTTGGGTTGATGACCGAGTTATATTTTGGTCGGGGATTGGCAGGGTCTGCACTGTGTTCAAATCTGGTGGGTTTTTGGTTTGAAGATTGAGTTATATTTTGGTTGGGGACTGGCAGGATTTGCACAGTGTTCAAATCTGGTGGGTTTTTGGGTTGATGACCGTGTTATATTTTGGTTAGGGACTGGATAGATTTGCACTGTGTTCAAATCTGGTGGGTTTTTGGGTTGATGCCTGAGTAATATTTTGGTTGGGAATTGGGAGGATTTGCACTGTCTTCAAATCTGGTGGATTTTGGTTTGATGACTGAGTTATATTTTGGTCGGGGACTGGCAGGATTTGCACTGTGTTCAAATCTGGTGGGTTTTTGGGTTGACGACTGAGTTATACTTTGGTCGGGGATTGGCAAGAATTGCACTGTCTTCAAATTTGGTGAATTTGATTTAACCTGAATACAGATAAAAGTCATACAATTCTTGTCGTCGTCATACAAGTAGAATTCAATCATACAATCCAACCAATTGAAACACTAACAATTGAAATTACTCAACTGATTCGTAGAATGACTGAGTTATATCTGGTCGGGGAGGGTTAGGGGTTATATTTTGGTTGCGTATTGACAAAATTTGCACTGTGTTCAAATCTGGTGGGTTTTGGGGTTGATGACTGAGTTATATTTTGGTTGGGGATTGGCAGGATTTGCACTGTGTTCAAATCTGGTGGGTGTTGGGGTTGAATATTGAGTTATATTTTGGTCGGGGACTTGCAGGATTTGCACTGTGTTCAAATTTGGTGGGTTTTTGGGTTGAAGATTGAGTTATATTTTGGTTGGGGACTGGCAGGATTTGCACTGTGTTCAAATCTGTTGGGTTTCTGGGTTGAAGATTGAGTTATATTTTGGTTGGGGACTGGCAGGATTTGCACTGTGTTCAAATCTGGTGGGTTTTTGGGTTGATGACTGAGTTATATTTTGGTCGGGGATTGGCAAGATTTGCACTGTGTTCAAATCTGGTGGGTTTTTGGGTTGATGATTCAATTATATTTTGGTTAGGGACTGGAAAGATTTGCACTGTCTTTAAATCTGGTGGGTGTTTGGGTTGATGATTGAGTAATATTTTGGTTGGGGATTGGCAAGATTTGCACAGTGTTCAAATTTGGTGGGTTTTTGGGTTGATGATTGAATAATATTTTGGTTAGGGACTGGAAAGATTTGCACTGTGTTCAAATCTGGTGGGTTTTTGGGTTGATGACTGAGTTATATTTTGGTCGGGGACTGGCAGGATTTGCACTGTGTTCAAATCTGGTGGGTTTTTGGTTTGAAGATTGAGTTATATTTTGGTCGGGGACTGGCAGGATTTGCACAGTGTTCAAATCTGGTGGGTTTTTGGGTTGACGATTGAATTATATTTTGGTGACTAAAAAAAGGAAAAAGAAACCATGTTGTTGGCAAGGGTTGTTTAGGATTGCTTGAAAGGAACAAAGCAAATGAACGTGTAGTGTCTTGCTTATCAGTGTGAATAGCATTGGTCAAATTCCTAGCACAAGCAAATGTTGGCAAATATGATTTCTTTTGGAAACAAAGAGTATTTTCTTGTACATACTTTGTTCCAACACATCATGGAAAGGAACAATCAAATTCCTCACAGTGCTTTGAACGCTGGCCAAATCTTCATGTTTAGCCCCATAATAAGTTGTTGAAGATGAGACACAATCAAATCTTGAACCAAAAGCTACCATTTTTCTTGTCTCACCCAATTTCGTTCTAACTTCTGTATGTGAGTTGAGAATTTTTGATAGGTTGTTCTTAATATCATCTGACAGATTAGTCTTTAGATATTCAACATAGATTTTTCCGTTAGCAAAGTTGTACTCTTGTTTTTGTACTGGTGTTGAGATGACATGAGAGTATTTTGCCTATCCTATTCAATCGTTCCTTTTTTGTCGGATGTCTGACAACATGAATCCATCCATTGTTGGTGTTTGGTGTTGGCATTTGATGTGTAGAGTACACTAGTCCTGAAACATAATGATTTCCTTTTGCAGCACTTGGTTTGGCTGTGTTCAACATTTCAAATGACTTCTCCTTGCTTATTCTTTTATTCATGTACAACAAAGGGACAACAATCTCTTCCAGACCCAACACTTTCTTGATTTCCAACTTTTTTGCTTTCTCACTCATGATGAACACAACACCGTTTGATATGTAGACGCCAGTTCTAAACGCTGCTCCAAAACACCATTTCAAAAAACGCCAGTTGAAACAAAAATTGATGTGCCAGATTGATGTGGAGGATTGCTGTGTTGGATTGATGTGTTGAATCTATGTGCTGGACCAATAGGGAGAATTGCTGTGTTGGATTGATGTGTCAAATCAATTAAAGAATTGATGTGGAGGATTGTTGTGTTGAATTGGTGTGTTGGATCGGTGTGTTGAATTGATGTGGAGGATTGTTGTGTTGGATCAGTGTGTTGAATCGATGTGGATGATCTTTATGCTGGATCGCTGTGTCAAATCGATGTGTTGTTGGTTGAAAAGTCGGTTGCCAATATGAGATTTAAACAAACAAACCAAAATTAGAAACACTGAACAAACTTCATGATTATTTTCAACATTAAGATTCCACAGAGCTGCCTTGAGGAAAACAATGCTTGAGTGTAAGCTCATATTATTCCAATGACATCAAGAATACATAATTGCTGACAGAGGATGTGTCTTACCCACAAGACTAAAGTCGAGTGTGCACACCATGTATTATTCAGCAAACTGTAATTAATGCCACTTGTAATGCAACAAGCTTCAAATTCAAGATTGAATTCATCATTGCAAGATAACAGTACCATTTCAGATTATACTTATGGCGAAAGCCTCAGCACCTTAAAGTACACCACTGTGAAACAATCTGCAAAGCAGATTTTTGCACGCACAATGTACAAGTGGGCTTTGTCTCCAAAAAGCGACATTCTATCCTCCCCTTGAAGAAGGTGAAGGATGGTAATGACATCTTACTATGGCTGTTGATTTGTCTGCAAATTTGCATACTCCAAGAACACTACTACTTCCATGCTACAACACAATGCACTTCACACAATTCAAAAACTGTACCTGGTATCAGAATTTGTATCCTCGCTGCTATCCTCACTGCTGCCGTCACACCAACTGCTATCGCTTGAGCTGCTGTTGCTGTTGCTGTTGCTGTTGCTAGTACTCAAATCTGAGACAGTAGGTCCAATCGTTGTTTCGCTCGACCAAAGTTCACAAACGTCACCGGGAGCACTATCATTTGGCAGAGATATGATGGTAGATGTCCCTTTGATAGCCAATCTAGACGCCATTTGGAATAAATGGCAACAGCTTATCAATCAAAATCTAATACGAACCAACAAGGGCAGAGTAAACCACAACTATCAAATAGGAGACCAAATCATGATCAAGACATACGATCCGACAAAGCTACAAGAAAGGTTCCATGGTCCATACCCGGTCACTCAAGTATTCACCAATGGAACAGTGAAGGTACAGAGATCAGAAGCGATAGAAGAGGTATACAATATTCAAAAAATCGCTCCGTATAGAGGACCAGCAAACCAGCAGCAACAATAAGCAGGAATCGTCCGTCAGACACTGTGGGGGATAGTGTAACAATATTCCTCGTGATTGATGTAGCAAACCGGATGAGGGGAATGGTAGTGAAGTACAGACCGGCAGACCGGGGAACCACCTTGAGTATACAGCGCACGTACTTCGAGAAAGATCTCACTGTATCAGCAATCAGCAACATTGGTGCGTACCATATCCCCGGAACGTTCCCTGTAGGTACAGTACAAATCTTACGCTCACGAATTCTGCAAGCATCGAATTCTGCAAGCATCGAATTCTGCAAGCAAATCTCTGCAAATACAGGCTAAGCGCAAGCAAATCCCTGCAAATACAGGCTAAGCGCTAACAAGCCTGTAGAGGATTCATCCAGCAGAATACAAGCCCACAGCTCACTCTTTTGCTCCTAAACCGATTAGTAGTAGAACAAATAAATAGGTAACGCGTCCTGGTCCAATAGTTATCCTATTGTACCCGTACGACAAGCCTATCTGTTGGTCCCCTAGCCTTGCCTAGTGTACCTGTCCTGGTCCCCTAGTATTGCCTAGTGTACCGGTCAGTCCTCTCTTACTAACACACTCACACCTCCACAGCTTCCCATTGTCACCTTACAATAGGCCCGGCCTTGATAGATACACGGCACCGCACCCCCAAGTATCCATCCGCGAATCGATTGGTTACCGGTCTGCACCTCCCGTGACTGTGACCGTTAAGTCGCTTCCCTTCTTCCAGATACGGACGCCGGGAATTGATTTTGGCTACCGGTCCGCACCTCCAAGCGGATTCCCTAGCTCGGCAAGTCGCTTCCCTTCTTCCAGATACGGACGCTGGGAATCGATTTGGCTACCGGTCCGCACCTCCAAGCGGATTCCCTAGCTCGGCAAGTCGCTTCCCTTCTTCCAGATACGGACGCCGGGAATCGATTTGACTACCGGTCTGCACCTCCAAGCGGATTCCCTAGCTTCAGCTCCAAAGATACGGACGACTTCAACTCCGACTGATCCGCACCTCTCCAAAGATACGGACGCCTACTCGTCGCAACTCCAGTTGATTTCCACTCCGCGCATCCAATCCCCCGCACCTCGTCTTGAGGAATACTCAAATTTGGTCCCCACAGATCAGCAACGCACCTCTGTCGGATTATAGCCTGCACCTCCAAACGTCCGCGTTACCGGTGCTGCACCTCCAGTGATTCTTGTCACACCTCAATGACCGACCTGCGCCTCTGCCTCCTAGGATTCGACAATCCGCCCAAGTAGACAGTCGCTTTCCTTTCCATCCATCTCCAAGCGCAGGCACAACATGCTGACCTACACTGAGTATTACCAGAGCACCCCCAGTCCCCTTGGAGTGGGACCTGCCCGGGACTTGGCCTACCAAACCATCTATGACTACTTTGCTGAGGAAACAGCCACCCCCATACTCCTGGGCCGGCTCTTGGACCTCTTTGAGCCAGAAGCTGTGGGGGCCCTAGGAATATTCCTGACCGACACCTTTGGAAAGGCGCGCCTCCGATTGGTGCATGGCCTTCGGAAGTACCCAGGGCCCTTAACCGCGCCAAGTACCAACAAGGGCAAGGCCTTTGGCTACCTGGATGACATCAAAGGCGATGCGGGAGAGCTAGTGCTAGTGGATGCTGCCCTCCTCGAGCAGGCGCCCGAGACCTTGGTGCTGTCCCTCGACCGCCACCTCGACGTCATCAAGCATGCTCACCATTCCCACATGATCCCCATGGTGCTAGGCGATGATCCTCGCATGGAAGTCATCACCCCCTTCAAGGCCTGCTTCATCCCCTTCCAATTGGTGCCCCTACTCCTAGGCAAGGGCCTTAGTCCAATCCAAGCCTTGAACATCATCTACCCCTACCTCGACACACTCAACCTGGCACTCACTTGCGCCCCCCTACTGAATACCCTCCGAGCTGCCGGTACCGACCCCACCATCGTTGATGGAGGTGTCCACTTCGCCACACCCGGCACCCCCTTTCGAGGGGAGCCAGGCCCGACCTTGTACATGCAAAATCAGGTACTATACCGGGACCTCCCGGGCTTGAAGCAACCCCCCCATCCGGGGCAGCAGCCCGCACCCGGCCAACCGGCCGGGGTAGATCCCACGCTGGCAGCTACCCTCACCGCCCTCGCCAACCAACAGCTCAAGCTCAGTGAGGGCCTAGACCAACGTCGCCCCCCTGCCACGGTCAAGAACACCTGGGGCCCCTTGTACACCAGCGCTTGCTGCTGCTGTGTGGCAAGCTTGAGGAAGCCGACCTACCCCCCATCTACCAAGCCTGGGCACAGAAAGGCAAGCACGAGAAGATCCATATGATCTTCCAGAGCCAGGTAGCCACATGCGCCGCCGAGTTCCTCATCCAGGCACCCTTGGTCACCACGGCGACACTCAAGAAGTTCCAAGATGGCAACTTTCATGGGACTGACCCCTTTGACGTGGCGGACGGCATACTCCCGCTAGCTTTCACTCCCCCCGGTGGATCTGCCGCCTCCTTAAAGAGGGAACAGGAAGCTGCAGCAACTGTGGCGGCCTATGACACCATGATCTCCACCGAAGGCAACTCCCTCACCTTGAAGGACTCCCTCGAACTCCAGAAGACCAAGGCCTACCTACCCATCGACTGGACTGAAGCTACCACCCAACTGGAAAGCTATCTCGCCGTCCTGGCCACCATTCTAGGCATGCATCACCCAGTCGTGCAGGGCTACCAGAATGGACTCGCCAAGCTCAAGCTCCAGAAAATGCCCCTCCGCCAAGCAATTGCCGATGAACTGGGGGAGCTCATCACCCCCTCCATTGTGGTATACTACTTCCAAATTTCCAAATCCGGGTGCGGGGTTGGCTCGAGGAACAATGGGGATCAACCTTCACTGTCCCCTCCCCCGACTTTGGGAAGGACTTCCAAGCCTTCCGTATCACCCAGAACCTCTACTGGCTCCCCAATGTCACCAATGTGCTGGCTCTGAGGCACCTGCGTTGCGTAGCTGCCGTGGCTGCCCCTGCTGCAACCCCAGGCACCACCAAGCCCGGCAAGACTACCCCCAGCCCCAACCAAGGCTCCGCCGGAGGCGCCCGAGTTTCCAACCCCAAATTGGACCCCTGGCTACAAACGGCGGGGGTAGCCAACAAAGTCCTACGCGCCTGGCTGAGGGAAGTCATCGCTACCATGAAAGAAAAAGGTACCATTCCCTTGTCCTGCCCAGATGGCAGAGACAGGTGCCATTCCTATCACCTTCGAGGAACCTGCTACACCAACTGCAGGAACATCCATGACCATGGTGCCATCACCAGCAGTGAACAGGACCAAGTCTGGACTTGGTGCCAAGCCGCCTTTGGTGTCTGACCGAATGGCAAGCGCCCCTTTCGCGTGTTGACCCTGCCCTCTCACTCACCGAGGGGGGCTCTGCCTTCCTCCCGACGACTACCTATGCCTCCATCTCCGCCCTTATGAATCACACATGAATTAGGTAAGCACAAACCGCCCGCGCGCGCATGTACCCCTCTCGCCTTGTATGTGCCTCCCAAACGTTCTACAGGTTCAAAGACCCCCCCCTTCCCCCCACCTCCTCCCGAATCCCTAGTCCCTCCTACGGCTTCGGCATCCCCTCTCCCTGCATCCCCCTCCACTTCCACCTTGTCCTTGCCTAGGCCCGAGCTCCTCGTCACTGCCAAGTTACCTAGGCCCGAGCGCCTAGTCCTCCCCACCCACCCATTGCCTAGGACAGAGCTCCTCATCACTGCCCCCCCGTTGCCTAGGCCCGAGCTCCTCGTCAACCCCACCAACCCATTGCCTAGGCCGACGCTCCTAGTCAACCCCACCACCCCATTGCCTAGGCGCAAGCTCCTAGTCAACCCCATGTCGACGCCTAGGCCAGCGCCCCTCAGCCCGGCACCACTCTCTGTTCCCCTCATCACTACATCCCTCTACCCCGTCGACCGACTGGACGTGCACATCAACCGGGCTGTCACTGTCTACAACAACAGCACTAGCTGGGGGGACTTCATCCGGACCATCCGAGGACGGGGTGACATCCATCCTGACGTCGCCTCCATCCCCCACCCCGCGGGGAGCCTCCTTGCCCGGTATGGCAAGGAGGGCACCCCCGCCTCCATGTCCGGACCCTCTTGGGATCAACCTCGGATTGCAGCTACCCTCCAACAGGGTCCTCACCAATCCTCCCACCAGGGCATTGACTTCCTGCGCGGAGAGTATGCCGACATGATGGACAAGCAACAATGGACTGTTCTCCCCGCCAGCCTCATCCAAGACCTTCCCGGCCTCCGACTGAGCCCCCTTGGCTTAGTCCCCCAACGAGACCGACGCCCACGAATGATATCCGATTACACCTACTCGGACGTCAACCAAGACACCATCCCTCTTGCTCCTGCGGACGCCATGCAGTTTGGCCGGACACTCCCGCGCCTCCTCACCAAACTGCACCGCGCCAACGACAGGTTTGGTCCGGTGTATATGTCAAAGATTGACCTTGCCGATGGCTTCTACCGCATCCGATTGCACCCAGACGACACCATGAAGCTAGGAGTCCTGTTCCCCTCTCGCCCCGGGGAAGCTCCGCTCATTGGCATCCCACTCACCAACCCTATGGGGTGGAAATCCAGTCCTCCCAACTTCTGTGCCTTCACTGAAACCATTGCGGACTTGGCCAATGCCACCCTTGCCACCGGGCTTGCCGAGGCCCGGCTCACCCCCCATTGGTTGGATCTCCCCTCTGAAACCAACCCCGTCGCGCCTCCCATTGAGCCACCCGCTCCGGCCCCCCAGGCGCCGCCTCCGCCTCCCCCTACGGCCTCCACACCGCCCCTCATCCCCCCTAGTAGCACCACTCCCAGCAAGTCGCCGGTTCGCTACTGGGATGTCTATGTGGATGACTTCTGTGGCCTTGCCCAGGGCAACCAATGGACACGCCGCGCCATCAAGCGCGTTCTCTTCCAATCCCTTGACACAGTCTTCCGGCCCCTGGATGCCTCTGACACTCCCTTCCGACAGGAGCCTGCTTCCCTCAAGAAAATGTTCCAAGGGGACGCCACTTGGACCACCAAGAAAGTCATCCTCGGCTGGCTCATCGACTCCGTCAACAAAACCATCAGCCTTCCTCCCCATCGGGTGGCCCGCCTCCACGAGATTCTCCACTCCATCTCACCAACCCAGCGCCATGTCCCCCTCAAGCAATGGCACCAAGTCCTTGGGGAGCTCCAGTCAATGGCACTGGCCATTCCGGGCTCCATTGGCCTCTTCTCCATTCTCCAAGAAGCCTTCAGACACCAGGAACCGGGCAGGCAGCGCCTCCGGCTTACCAAGCGCGTCCACAGCTTCCTTCGCGACTTCCAATGGCTTGCCAATGATCTCTCCCACCGGACCTCCTCTCTCGATCTGAACTCTCTGACACTGCCTTGCTCCATCACTTTAACACCACCTACCCACAGGACTTGCCCTGGACCTTATGCCACCTTTGGCTGCCCATGCATTCCGCGCTGACCTTAGCGCTGTCCAGAAGACCATGCGAGCTTCAGTCACTGAGCTCTATGCCAAGCGCAAGGATGCCCATTGGGACCAATGGGTTCAATTCTGTTTGTCTCAAGGCTTTGACCCGCGCCTCCAGTCCATTCAGGATCCAATCCCCATCCTCCAAGTCTTTGCCAAACGACTCCATGATGGCAACCTCTCACGTAGCCACAAGCCCATCCGATCTTGCACTGTATCGGAAACCATCCGGTCAGTGGGCCAGACGCTTGCCTGCCTGGGGTCCAAAGACCCTCGCACCGGCTCCACCGGCAGTCTTGACTTCCGGCTAACTGCCCAGTTCAAGGCATATGCCAAGCTGGACACGGCCCCCTCCCGGGTCAAGCCGGTCCCCATCACCCTTGTGATGCATGCCCTCCACTTTGCATACCACGAGTCCCCTTCCCCCACCTGACAAGCCATTGCAAACATGATCTGCATCGCCTTCTTTTTCTGTCTCCGACCTGGTGAGTACACTGGTACTACCACGGATGACCAAGCCCTCCACCTACAAGACGTCTCCTTCTACCTTGACTCCAAAATCGTCCACCACGATGGCCCTGCGCATGAGCTCCAGGCTGCTACCTCTGTCACCCTCACCTTCACCACCCAGAAGAATGGCGACAAAGGGGAAGTAGTGGCGCATGCCAGGAGTGGTGACTCACTATGCTGCCCCGTTGCCGCGTGTGCGCGCCAAGTCCTTCACCTCCGAAGCTGTTGCTCTTCCAGCGCTCCCTTCGGTCCCTCCCTCACGCTTGCCAGTTACTTCGACAATGGGGTCCTTACCCTTGTTCGCGCAGCAACTGTCACTTCCTCCCTGAGAGTCTATGCCCAGACCCTCTACCCTGCCACTGGCATTGCCCCTGCAGCCATCTCTGCTCGCTCCCTTCGCGCGGGTGGGGCAATGACCCTGCTCCAGGGCAAATGCGACTCTAATGTCATAAAGCTCCTCGCCAGATGGCACAGTGACTGCATGATGCGCTACTTACATCAGCAATCCCTCCCCATCTTCAAGAATCTTGCCTCTGTCATGTTCAACAATGGAACATACTCCTTCCTGCCCGAGGAATGGGTTCCAGCTGCGGACCTCACTCCTGCTGGCAGCTCTCTTTGAGGCACCCTGGCGCCTCTTCCCTCCCTCACTCTGCTCCAAGCTCACGCGCGCGCTCACGCTCTCGCTCACGCTCTCCACGCCGTTCCCACCCGGTGGCTTATGGCCCATTGGCAGAAAAGGCTTAACATCCAGAGGCTTAACCGCCCAAGCTGTTAAGCCCGACTGTACGCCGGTGTGTGTGGGCAAAGCAAACCTCTAGCACCGCTTAACCACCAACCCACCAATGAACTACAAGCATTTCACATCCATTACTACAAGTAGGTTAGCTACTGAAGCTATCACAAACATAGCGCGTGATAGTTGATGTAGCAAACCGGATGAGGGGAATGGTAGTGAAGTACAGACCGGCAGACCGGGGAACCACCTTGAGTATACAGCGCACGTACTTCGAGAAAGATCTCACTGTACCAGCAATCAGCAACATTGGTGCGTACCATATCCCCGGAACGTTCCCTGTAGGTACAGTACAAATCTTACGCTCACGAATTCTGCAAGCATCGAATTCTGCAAGCATCGAATTCTGCAAGCAAATCTCTGCAAATACAGGCTAAGCGCAAGCAAATCCCTGCAAATACAGGCTAAGCGCTAACAAGCCTGTAGAGGATTCATCCAGCAGAATACAAGCCCACAGCTCACTCTTTTGCTCCGAAACCGATTAGTAGTAGAATAAATAAATAGCCCGCCCCGCCCGCCCGCAGAAAAGGCTTAACAGCCAGAGGCTTAACCGCCCAAGCTGTTAAGCCTGACTGTACGCCGGTGTGTGTGGGCAAAGCAAACCTCTAGCACTGCTTAACCCACCAACCCACCAATGAACTACAAGCATTTCACATCCATTACTACAAGTAGGTTAGCTACTGAAGCTATCACAAACGTAGCGCGTGATAGCTGAACAAGCCGATCCCAAATGAATCACGAGGAATGACCGAGAGTCATTCTCCAGATGACGTAATTTCTCGAATATCCATTCTAATTTCGTACCGATAGTTGATACTCCGTACAAGTTTTTGTTGTGTTTTCAGGGTTTTTTTGACTTGTTTTTTTGTTGAAGAGAGTTAAGTTCCGTGTACGTGTACGGTACGGAGCACATCTAGAAAAGCGCCGGTAGCAAACGTACAGACGTACGGACATTCGGAGAAACACACGAATGAGATAACACACGTACGACTAACAGGCAAATAAGCGAGCCGACTCGCTGAATCGCTAACAGTATTGGCGCGCTAATAGTGCACCAATAGAGGTTCGATGCGAGAAGTCATCTTATATGAAAACACTCACAAATCTAAATACTAATACTTGAAATCACTGAATACCACTAGTAGGGATACCTAGCTGACTACACGTGTAAACGTGTTAGTGACGAGAGAAATAATAGAGTTTATCAGACCCAAATGGACTCATAGAGTCTGGGTAACAAATTGAAAGCTGATTGCCGACTGATCACCGGTTAATCGCCGTCTGAAGCCAAGAGCTGGACGTTAAAGACCCTCCTCAACAGAAGAGACTCAGGCGCTTAGAAGATTAACAACACTAGCGCAGCAGAGCACACCAGGCTAATACCCGTGGCTTCTACTGAGGTTTGTAGGGGAGAAAAGGACACCAAAAGCTGGTTAACCACCTAAATAGACACTTGCAAGAGGTCCCCGACAAGGGGAACAGCAAAAAGATGTGTCGAAAAAATACAACGGCAAATAAACGTCCGAAATAAAGAGACGTACGTTTGTTCAGTACTACGAATCGCATAACGGCTACAAAAGAACCGTTAATAAAGAGAGGCACGCGACCTCGGAAATGTGACCTCGAAACAAAACAAATGGGAATCAAATTTAATTCCTACAGAAAAGAGCCCAAGTATACTCACTCGTATACAAATGATATGATAACAAAACCAGCCGAGGTAATATACATACCCAGTATTGGATAAACACATACACAAAAAAAAAATAGAAATGACAAAAAATGCCGAACCAAATATTTAATAAGAGACGAACGAATATTCGATACCGTTTCGGAAACAGGGAAACAACTGTTGAGCTTAAGTATATAGGAACTGAAAAATTTGGGTTCAGATAGGAATCAATCCTCATACCGTGGATATGAACCTGTTTACTAGCAAAAGCGCGTGGAAAGAAAATACTCCACAAGTTGCTTCAGAACTCAGAAAATCACAAAAACGCAGCTTCCTCAAGAAAGCAAAAGCTAACAAACACCTTATTACAAGCCTAATTCCTACAACATACTCCAAAACGACACCATGGCGCCACCAACCAGAGCTCAACTAGCCGCAATCGCGGCAGCAGCAACAGCACAAGCAGAAGCAGCGGACGCGGCGGGAAGAGAGGCGGCGGGCAACTTGTTGGGCCTACTACCTCCATCGGTAACAACGAGGTTGGACCCGGAACAGCTTGAGCAACTAACAGTGACTTTGGTCACAAGGCTATCAAGCAGGAACATATCTCTATCAACCACAGCAAGAGAAGCCAAAGAAAGGGCAGAAGCCAATCACGGCATCCCTGGCTACGAAGGAGAAAGGGCGCTGACATCAGCCGAGGTTTGTTTCAGGAAGATCCTCGAGTCTTTTGGGGTCAACAGGCCTACAGCAAACGAAATATTCAGGCATGGATATTCTAACACGAAGGCCATTGCAGACCTCGATTCAGAAGGGATCAAGTCCACTCTAGGGTCTCTAACCAAGGCAAAACACCATCTATGCCCGGATCCACAGGAAGTCTTTATTGGAAGGGCATTTGGCGACCGACTGAAGCTGTTCGTGGCTTGGATTAAATTCCAGCCTATGATAGGCGCAACCGCCACCGAAGTGGACTGGATCAAGGACCCAACGGCCGAGATAGATACACGGGGACGGTTGAGATCTACAAAGGAGGACGATGAAAATACGGCAGTTAAGGATCTGACACTACCCGACAAACTGACTACAATGTCAAAATTCAGGGAATTTGATGAGAACTTACGTGAATATCTACGGCATAAGAGGGGTGTCACCAAGACATCCCTACTTTACACGATAAGACAACAATCTGCAGTCGGAGAAACCGACAGGTGTGGAACAGTCGGATCGGGCCCAGATGACACTTACCCTGACTGGACTGAATATGCAATAAGATGCACGATTCACGCCAACTCTCATTGGTCTAAAGACAACAATACTCTCTGGGGGATATTGTTTAAGCTGGTGGGATCCGGACCCGGTTGGTCCTATATACAAAGTTTTGGGACCAAACACGGGGTAGGGGGTGACGGCCGAAAGGCATACTTTGCCCTCTACTCTCAAGCCTATGAGGCAACCAACGTAAAACTAATTGTCGAAGCAAAAAGGCAGTTTATCCGGGAATCGGTGTACACGGGGGATTCCAAACACTACAACTTTGACAGGCACAAAAGGCTATGGCACGACGCAAAACAAACCTTGATAAGATACGGCGCATTTCCACCTGAGGACCAGTTCGTGTACGACTTCGTACGATCCCTACAGGATGTACGACTGGAACAATCCATCCCAAATGTAATAACAGAAGAATCGGACTATTACGCAAATTTCGAGAAGGCTTCGGCGTATCTTACTCGAATGCTCGGAGTAAAGAAACTCCAGAATCAACCACAAAAGAGGGGTAGGAATGTGTCAGCCTTCACTAACAACAAAAAGAGGAAAGGTGACAACAAACGCGGCAACTTCTCTTCCAACAAGCCACAAAGCAACAACAACAACAACAATAGTGGTGGCTCAAAGGCACAACCAGGGACCTATAAAGGGCCCGTTGAATGCAAGTTCTATCCACGAGAAATATGGTTGAGCATGTCCCAAGAGCAGCAACAAAAAGTCCGAGCGCTAAAACAAGCAAGGAATGCAAGCAATAGCGGGGGCAACCAACAATCAAAAGTGGCAGCAGCCACAGCTGCAAACCCTCCCAATACACACAGTTCAGCTGGAAACCAGTTTGGCTGTCACAGCCACATTGGAAACGGGAATGGGAATTGATTCGCCGGCCGGGGCCTTAAGATAGAACCTCGGGTAGGCCGGCCAATAATCCATCTCAAAGAGATGACCCAGTCATCCAGTGTTAAGCCAGGACGTTGCGAGCTGGATAGCCATGCAGACACAACTGCAGCTGGATCCAACATGGTATTACTCGATTCACTGGATTCTATCATGACATTTGCTGATGTTGCTCCATTTTCAGACGTGTACTCACCAATGAAAGATGTTCCTATTGCCCGTTGTGCTACTGCTTGGACAGACCCAACGGACGGTATCACATACATATTGGTATTCGGACAGGCCCTCTATTTCAGAGAATCATTGCAGCACAGTCTGATATGCCCGAACCAAATCAGAGAATGCAATTTGAATGTGGTCGAAGACACACCAAGAAGATACTGCAGTTCCTCCAGTCACAGTCTTATCTTTCGGGCCGACGGCTTCGAATTGGCAATACCATTGTTAGTTGATGGTGTTCTGTCATACTTTGACACGCGGAAGCCGACACACCGGGAACTCGATACATGTGACCAAGTCCTTGCAACCGACACTCATACCTGGGACCCATACGCCCCCCACTTCAGAGAAGATGAAGAAGCAGCAACCGCGTCGTTTCCACGAGTAGTGGCCGCCCTCTCTGGAGGAGGATGGACTGGGACAACTGAATCGTGGATACGCTCCACAGACAACCCTATCCTCATCAATGTAAAACACAAGGATTATCGCCTCAGATACCTACAGAAAATCTGTACAACCCGTACTCAACGGCCGGGGTATACTCAACAAGAGATTGGCGACCGGTTACACTCAGCTTTTGTTAAGGGTACCGGGGACAGAGAAAGCTCGGAGATACTCCGAATTTCAGCTACCTCAACCAAAACTTCTATTTCCCTAACAGAGGAAGAGCTTGCCATCCAAAAGGAAGCAAAAGCTCGGACAAAAGTAAGGAAACTACTCCGCCGACAACAGGATGAGATAGATAAGGAAACTTCCCTAGAGAAGAGATCATTTATCCGGCGTGGACAATGGGGACCTCCGATAAGGATTCCGGAGAAAGTGGACAGATATGATTCAGAGGCCATTGCAAAGATGTGGAACATCAGTGTTAAGAGGGCCGAAGAAACGATTAAAGTCACTACCCAGGAAGGCATAAGAAACCTTACACAACCAATCACCCGAAGGCTAAAGACCCAAAAGTGGAGAAACAGGAAAGTACTTAAGGGTCGATGGTTCGCTGATACCATGAAGTTCAAAGTACCGAGTATCATTCGAAATGATACTGACGCACAGATCTTTACCAATGGGAAAGGATATGTGGCATTCTATCCAGTAAGAGGGGAGAAACGATGCCACGACGGACTATCTTGCTTCATAAATGAGGTAGGAATACCGGAACACCTTGTCACCGATGGGGCAAAGGCCCAAGGAAATCATGAGACACACAGCACCGGATGGACTAAACTTCGGTCGGAGTATCGCATACGACAAACCTATATACAGCCCCACTGTTGGTGGCAGAATACGGCAGAACACAGTGCAGGGGACCTAAGGAGATCAATCAGATTGATGACTTCTAAGAAAGGAAGCCCGAGGAGGTGCTGGGCCTTTTGTGGAATGTTGGCGGCCGGAAGGTTAAGTAACACCGCATCTGGGGACCCATCTGCGATGGGAAGAACGGGGTTTGAGTTAGTCCATGGATATACTCCAGATATCACCCCATACATGATACACGATTGGTACGATTTCATCCGTTGGTACGACCTACAGGATAAGTCGGAGAAATACGGAAGATGGCTGGGCCCATGTGGAGATACTTATGGAGGTGGCGATTGTCACTACGTACTGTATAAGACTGGAAAAGTACACATAACAAACGGCACACGGCCTATATCTGAAGTGGAATGGAGACACCCAGACACTATCCTGCAGTTAGAGGAACACAACAAGCTACTTAATGAAAAGATCGGCGATGAGGCAAAGCCCTCGGATACTTACCTGGAAAATGAATTAGGGGAACCACCCCTGGGCCTATTCGATGGCAAATATGAGGGTGAGGACGAGGTACTTATGGCTGAGCCAGAGGCGTCTTCCCCGGATATTGATGACTTAACCGACAATCTTGATGAGTACCTTGGAAGCCAAGTGCTACTGCAGATAGGGGACCAACGGATTCGCGGTACGGTTAATAACCGGTACAGGGACGCAAGCGGAATCCTAGTCGGAGAAAAGAATAACAATCCACTCCTAGACACAAGGTCCTACGAGGTTTCTATGCCGGACGGATCCATTGAGATCTACACAGCAAATGTGCTAGCGGAGAATCTCTATTCCTCCGTGGACGATGAAGGGCGCATGTATTGTCTCCTGAACGAGCTACTTGACTATGAAAAAGATAAAGAGGCTCTGACAGTACAACAGGCAACTATCACTACTAAGTCCGGACAAACTCGGACTAAGCCGACAACCAAAGGGTGGAGAATCCTGGTCAGTTGGAAAGATGGAACTTCCTCTTGGGCAAAGTTAAGTGACATGAAGGAAAGTTTCCCCGTCGAAACAGCCCTGTTCGCCAAGGATCAAGGCATAATAGATGAGCCAGCCTTCAAGTGGTGGGCCTATCGGGTAATTCGGAAGAAAGACCGGATTATCTCCAGCGCCAAGACCAAATATTGGACCAAATCCCATAAGTATGGGGTTAGACTACCAAAAACAATTGCTGAAGCAAGAAGGATAGATGAGGAATCTGGCAGTGACTATTGGGCCCGGGCTATTGCAAAAGAAATGAGGAACAATTTCATAGCTTTTGAGTTCAATGATGAGGACAAAGTACCGGTGGCACATACAAAAATCACTATGCACATGGTATTTGATGTGAAGATAGACTTAACTCGGAAGGCCCGACTCGTTGGGGATGGGCATAAAGTGCCCGAAATATCACGGGAGTATACATACTCAAGCGTGCCCAGCAGGGATTCGGTTCGGACGTTCTTCCTAGTTGCTGCACTTAATGACCTTGAGGTCTTAAGTGCTGACATCCAAAATGCATACTTAACCGCACCAATTAAGGAAAAGTACTACACAGTGGCTACACTGGGACAAGGATTTGCACCGGAGTTATGTGGAAGGCCCTGCAAAATTGTGAGAGCTCTATATGGATTACCAGTAGCGGGCGCATCATTTCGATCTCATCTGTCTGAGCACTTAAGGGGACTTGGATATAAGTCTTGCAAGGCGGATCCAGATGTATATATGCGACCGGCTGTAAAGAAAGATGGCTCAGCATATTACGAATATTGCGTGGCATATGTGGATGACATCCTTGTATGTGGGATGGATCCAAAGTTCCAAATGGACGCAATCAAAAGACAGTTCAAACTGAAGGATGGGACTGTTGAACCACCCACTTTCTATCTAGGGGCGGATATTGGTAACACATCTGTTGATGGGGCTGAGTACTGGTCCATGTCTTCAACAAAGTATACCTCCAAAGCCATTAAGTCTGTTGAAGAGGAATTGAGTAGGGGACAATATGCCTTCAAGATACTCCCAAAATCCGCAAAATCACCATTGGCAACTGGATATAGGCCCGAAATTGATGCCTCACCAGAACTTGGTCCGGAGAAACAGAACTATTACCAGGGTTTAATAGGTATACTCCGTTGGATATGTGAACTCGGAAGGCTAGATATTGTAATGCCTGTTTCACTTATGTCCCGGTATCTTGCGCAGGCCCGAGAAGGACATCTAAACCAATTGTTTCATTTGTTTGCATACTTAAAGAATTACAGCAAATCAAAGTTGGTGTTTGATTGCTCCATCCCAGAACTTGATGAATCAGTTTTCCATGAATGTGACTGGGCCGAATTCTATCCGGAAGCGGGGGAACTAATTCCTCCAGATATGCCCGAGCCACGAGGAAACTCCGTAACTACCACATGTTTCGTGGACGCCGACCATGCTGGTTGCAAGGCTACTAGGAGGTCTCATACGGGAATCATCATCTTTGTTAACAGGGCACCAATCCTATGGTTCTCTAAGAGACAAACAACTGTTGAAACATCCACGTTTGGCTCAGAGATCGTGGCACTCAAGATCGCAATCGAAATGGTAGAAGGCCTACGATATAAGCTCAGAATGATGGGCATACCTATAGAGGGACCAACCAACATGTATTGTGACAATGACTCGGTTGTTAAGAATGTAACACATCCGGAAAGCCCTTGCAAGAAGAAGCATAACAGCATTGCTTACCATAAGGCACGCGAATGCATTGCAGGGAAGATTATCCGGATTGGAAAGGAACCCGGTGAAACTAATATTGCAGATCTACTCACTAAACTTATGGGTGGAGTAAAGCTATTCTCCTTATGTAGGAGATGTATGTGGCGGTGCAAATAAGAAGACCGGCCCTTAAGGTATCTTCTACAAGTACTTAACACTACGAGTACGAAGACACGGGGACTCTAGAAAAGCGCCGGTAGCAAACGTACAGACGTACGGACATTCGGAGAAACACACGAATGAGATAACACACGTACGACTAACAGGCAAATAAGCGAGCCGACTCGCTGAATCGCTAACAGTATTGGCGCGCTAATAGTGCACCAATAGAGGTTCGATGCGAGAAGTCATCTTATATGAAAACACTCACAAATCTAAATACTAATACTTGAAATCACTGAATACCACTAGTAGGGATACCTAGCTGACTACACGTGTAAACGTGTTAGTGACGAGAGAAATAATAGACACACACATGTTTATTTCGCGTAGACTTCTTGTACCGGTAATTACATGGTTTTCGTGCTGGGTACTCATATTCATTGTGGTATTTTTGTATTGTACACTCACCATATTACTCGTACGGTACGGCAACCCTTAATCTCAAGATCTTACGAGTAATTAAGATCTTCCTTGTTGGTCTTACCGGTACCTCCACGTACTATACCGATAGAAGCCCATTGCGAAGCAAGGGCTCGGGTAGTCGTAAGATACTGTAGTCGTAGTGAGTCCTTGCCGGTACGCCATGTCGTCCAATACTTACTACAACAGCGTCAAAGATGCCGTCGACAAATCGACCGGAGGGGAGGAGCGAGTGGAAGTGAATCAAAGAGCCTTGATCGATAAGATTCTGGCTCGATACGCTTCGGCGGGCGCTGTATATCGGGAACTCCTTCAAAATTCCAATGATGCAGAAGCTACCACCGCCGAAATCCACTTCACAACGAACCGGTCGGAAACAAATGCCGGCAACGACGAGGCCGGAACGGTGGGAAGGAAAGCTAACAGTACAGCTACGGCTACGGCTACAGCTGCATTCAAAACTCCATCTTTCATCCAGTCACAACATGCAGGCAAAGAGAGTGTCACTAGTGTAACCTATAGAAACAACGGCTTGCGCTTTCGCCCCCAGGACTGGTCCCGACTCAAGAAAATTGCCGAAGGAAATCCAGACGAATCGAAAATTGGAGCCTTTGGAGTCGGGGCGTATACGATGTTCTCGATTTGTGAAGAACCGATGGTGCTCAGTGGGAATTCTGCCCTTGCTTTCTTTTGGAAGGGCGACGCCCTGTGGACGAAAACAATCACCTCCGCGAACCGTCCGAAGGAAGACGAGCCCTGGACTTCGTTTGTCTTGCCATCTCGCGATCCCTATACAATGCCCGACCTGGTAGACTTTGGAGAATTCTTGTGCGCCGCCCTGACATTCACAAAATGCCTCCGCGAAATACGGGTCTATGTCAATGAAGAACGCAGACTGTCCATAACTAAGACTCCGTTGCAAGAACCAGCAGTGGTAAAGATCAATTCGAAGAACAATAGTAGTTGGTTTTCATGGCCCAGTAATTCGAGCAAGGATAGTGTCGTAACAGCATCACCCAATGGATTGTTTGCATTGAAAGACGATCAGTCCTTGATCGAAAACATATACCACGTACAAGTCGAACTGGATGGGAATGTTGCGGCGGTTACGGCTCGTTATTTATCAGCGGTAGCAAGGACAAACGTTCCTGCCGAAATGACCCGTCGCATGGAGCGAGTGACGAAAAAGAAGCCACCGTCCAAAGTCGAAGTGCAAATATTTCTTAGTCACGATCAAACCGTCGACAGGGACGAAAGGAAACGAAGAAAAGACCTGGACGTTCGCCGAATCGTCCAATCATTTTCGCCTCGTATCGGTGAAGGAAGGATTTTCATTGGCTTCCGAACTTCCCAAACAACCGGATTGGCGGCGCATTTGGCAGCTCCGTTCGTTCCAACGGTGGAACGGGAAGCCATGGATTTACAAGACCCGGCGTTGCGAATCTTCAATTTGGAACTACTAGACTTTGGTGGGATTATTATGCGATTGACTCTGGAGCACAGTATGATGGAACTTGGCATTGATTATGAGAAGGGAGCGTCAGCAAGAGAAGGTCTTGATATTAAACTCTTGCGGGAAGCCCAGGAGGCTAAACGCGAAAGAAAGAATAGAGGTGACGACAAGGACAATGAAGGGGGTCACGATCCAAATTCATCTCATACGGATCAATTAGTGGATGATGATGCAGCCAGTACTCGTGCCAACACAAGTAGTAAAACAGGAGCACCATCCTCTCTCATTGGTTTTGCGAAATTCATGGCAAAGGGAGTGACCAAAACGATCAAAAAGGTAGTCACCAACGTGAGTGATTTGGTTGATGAAGCTGGAGGAGGTGAATTGATACATCCGATAGATCCGAGACCACTTTGTGCCGAGGAGCACCAGTGTATTTTGCTCATGCAGTCATTTTGCCCACGGCAATCGACGCCTGATCCATTGGTAGGAACAGCGTTGGCACACGGCTTCAGCCGTTGCATTGACCGTGCCCCACCAGTTTTGACCCGGTCGGGAGTGGTCCCAGGTGATCAAGGGCGCCTCCCAAATAAAGGGATGGAAGCATTTGTAAAAGATGATGTCATACGAATGATAGTGTATCAAAATGCAAAAGAGTACCACGATTTTATCGCACAGTGCCGAAAGTTGACTTTGGATGATTTGATTCTGAAGCTCTCGAGAGACGTACTCGATGAAAGCAAGTTAATACTGCTGATCAAATGGTGGGTAAAGTTCAATAAAGTCCAGCCATATATTTCTACCACTCAAAGTTCACAATTAAAGGACGAAGTTCGATTTTTCCCTGAAAATCAGAGCCAGCTTGGCAACAACGAAGTGCTTGATGTGCATTGTTTGAAAGACTTTTTGTTTTATGCCGACAACAATAGAATTCGCTGTGGAAATGGGCACTCTATTGAAGATCTTCCGATGCCAGAATCCATATTACCTCAACGAATCCAAAACCAAGTTACAACGAGAGTTCTTTCGGACCATGCCTTGAATGCATGGTTTAGCCCAATGCCCGTTGAAATCTGGATCGATTTTGTTTCTCAGCACCCCTGCATGACTACAGGTCAACCAGAATACGAGCAGACAAGGCTTAGGGTTCTATCAACAATTGGGAACGAACACAGAAATGTAAGCTTTGAATTTGTGTTCGGATGACGATCGGATGACACCGACTCAAATGTGACTATTTCCAACTTTGATTTTTGAGTTGATCTGTTTATGACTCACTCCTCTCATTGTGCTTATTCATCACGAATCGGTACTATCTTTGATTGCGACACAGCGAACATTAAATGATCAGCGAGAGTTTGGTACTTTTTGCAATAGTGTTTTGAAAGACAAACGTTGTTTACCGTTCGATTCTACGCAACCAACGAAGTATTCTGCCGACTTGCCCTCCAATTTGTACCTGTACTCGGCGGACTTGAACATGTTCAGTAATCTTGGTAACTTTCGCAAGGTTTCAAGAATTCTCAAGGACATCGGTGTGAGCGATGAGTTTTTGCTGTCACTTGGAGTACGTAAATCTGTTTCGATCGACTTCCTCTTCGAAAATCTACACACGCTCAAATACACAGATGATCCTAAACCTCTCGTGGAGTACCTTAGATCGGCAACATTAACCGATGCAGACATTCAAAAACTGAAAGGTAGCCAATATTTTCCAGCAGAAACTGATGTCAGCCGCATGTTTGCTCCAGGTAAGATGACGCGCTTGTTATCGTTCAAGTATGAATACGTTTTACTCTGGCGTGTTTTGAAAATGATGATTATTTAACTGCGTAGACTCACTTGCTGCACTCAATTCTAGCTGAGCTGCACTTACCAGATCCAGAATTTCGAATTTTTCCTTTCGTGCGACTACTGCAATGGCCATCGGAGGGAGATGTGACAGAATGCTCACCGAACGGAAAATTTCTTTTGACCCTTGGGGTGAAACCTTTACCCGAACTATTCCATGTTCTAAGATATATTTCTGACGAGGTAGCTGATGATGCCACGAGACTTCACTGCCTAGATTTTGTTGCGAAACGGCTTGGCTCAGGCGGGAGTTACCAATCGCAATATTCCCATTTGGGAAGTTCCGAAATAGCAAAGCTAAAATTGTTACCATGTTTGATTGTGTCGCCGTTGAGTGGTGAAGAAACGAAAACAACTTGTTCCAATTTAACTTGTTATTCAAACCCTGCTCCAGGTGTAATGGGGTTTCCAATTCTAAATGCACACGGTAAAAATAAGCTCTATGGCAATCTGTTCAATTGTCTGGAAGAACCAAGTCCGCATGCACTCGTTCGGCAACTCAAGATCGTTGTATCTCTTTCGAAAAAAACTCTCGCAGAAGGAGCTAGTGGGCAGCACAAGATTCCGTTTTCGCTCAAAATCATTGCAACGTTCTCCAAAATTTTCAACTATCTGTCGAGCAGAAGTTCTGAGATCGATGCGAATCAACTCTATAACGAGAAGTTCATACCTTGCCTCGTAGACGGAGAAGTTCGATGGCTTCAGCCGATAATGGTGTTCTTCAAAAGCAAAAAAACGGACGAAATCAGAGATTTCACTCAATCCCTCTTTCATGTCGTGGAATTTAGTCCGTTCCTTGCCAGCGCGGGTGTGAGGCAAGAACCTTCGACTAGAGATATTTTTCAAAGAATAATTTCTTCTCCCAAAGAAGTACTTGCAGCGGTTAATGGAGAAGAAAACTATCGAGCGCTTCTTAGACGAATAGCATCGCATCCCCCGTTTCGACGTGTAACTAAGGAGATTCGCGAGTCCCCATTTTTGCTGTCGTACAGCGTTACAGAAACGAACAATACGAACGAGAGGGTTACCTTCGAGCTAGCCAAAGCCGCCGACATATTTGTCATCGACAATTCCTTTTTTGGGCGCATGTTTCCGGTAAAAAGAGCTCCACACGAATCTGACCTTGAAGAATTCTACTCCTTACTCGGAGCTCATTACATCTCAAAAGTTGTGAAGAAAAAGTTTGATATTATCGGGGAGCATGAGCAGGAGACAGAATCTACGAAAAAGGTTATGGACAGAGTCCAAGAACGCACACCGCTATTACTTTCTGCAAGCATTTCCTCAAGATCGTTGTTGGTCAAAAACGCATCAACGATTCTGGAGCGGGGAAACTTGGAAATTATCCAAGCGCCCGAAATAACTGCAATTTATTCTCTCGGCAAATCTGTTCGTACCCAAAAAACTACTTGCTGTGTTCGAGAAGGGATGTTTGGTAAAAACAATATAGTTACGACAGCAAATTTCGACTGGTTCGATGTTGGTTTTGCAATTGGTGAATTAATCCTCAATCGATGTCAATTGGAAGATGCGTTCTTGATTAGTTCTCTCTTGGAAGCACCCCTCGAGCAGCTGAGAGCTAGAGGGTTCCCAACCGACAGAATTATTCAACCGGAGCCTCGGCAAGAGCCAAGACCAACAATCTGTTCTAATGAATTTTCTCCAACGCCAAATGCGTTCGTTACCTCAGGATCTGACGCCGTACTAAAAACGGGAGTCTCGTCGTCACTACCTAAAAAAGAGAGAAACGGAGATTCCCCGAAAAAAAACGATAATGCCCTTGGCAATGCTCAATGTTCTTCAGAGTCAGAAGTATCCCTAGATGATCGCATTTCTATGTTGAAGCGGATGTATCCAGGTGTCGATGAAGCTTCTCTTCGAGAAAAACTTGGAGAAAATCATACTCTTGACGGAGTTCGAAACGTTGCAGAAGATACAGCGGAACAAGACTACCCCCCCCAAAAAATAAGTAACAAACAAACGAACATTTCTGAGCGAATGGGGAAAAAGCCTTCAAAACTTTTTGGCTCAAGGAAACTCGTAAAAGCATTGAAAAATCTCGGTAGTCTACCAAATCCTTTGACGGTCGCTGAATCTGGACCTATGCACGGCCCCTTCAGAGGAGAAAGACACTCAGTATCACCCGAAGACGATGCTACGCTTCATAGTAAAATGGAACACATGCTTCAGCAGAAGATTCAAAGTTCACGAAAGGTCGATGTTGGAGGAATAAAATCACCTCAAGAATCTATCAACATTCCCGAAGGCCTTGGTCATGGAAGCACCTGTGAGGTGATACCATCACAAGACATTGCGCCTTTCGCAAATGATTACGGAACCTACGAAACTCACAATGGGATAAATCTATTCTACAACCGCAGAGATCAGTCATCCAAACAATATTTACGAGTGAATTATGATGCGGTAGAGAATTTTGCCGTTGTTTTGGAAAGGCTTTGCCGCATTTTTGAGCTCCCGTTGAAGTCGATTGCAATTTATCACGATCCCACCGGAAATACCATTGCATTTAATGCTGGGGGAGCGTTGTATTTCAATGTAAGATACTTTTATGGACTGCACTATTCAAAAAATATCCATCAGAGTAAGGCTTGCTACTCGTATTGGTACATCGTAACGTGCCATGAGTTAGCTCACAACATGGAAGGACCTCATAATAGCACACACGCATTTTATACCGAAAGCTACGCATCCATGTATTTACCGAAGCTTATCGCAGTTTTTGATCTGTGGAATCAATAGCGCTTTTGCTCTACATGTTATGAAATATCTAAATCCACGAACAAGATTTTGACATAAAAGACCCCCAAGTTGCACAAGGGATAGAAGCGAGAGGTGTGAAAATCTAGAAAAGCGCCGGTAACAAACGTACAGTAGTACGGACACTCGGAGATACACGAATGAGATACACCAACACACGTATGACTAACAGACAAAGTAGCGAGCTGGCTCGCCGAATCGCTAACAATAAAGGTGCGCTAATAGTGCACCGATAGAGGTTCGATCCAAGTAATCATCTTATATGAAAACATTCACAAATCTAAATACTAATACTTGAAATCACTGAATACTACTAGACCTACCTAGTAGATTACACGCGTAAACGTGTTAGTGAAGTAATAAGCTCACGGGAGCAAAACTAAAGTTTATCAGACCCAAATGGACTCAAAGAGTCTGGGTAACAAATGAAAGCTGATTGCCGGCTGATCATCGGTTAATCACCAGCCAAAGCCAAATGCCGGACGTTAAAGACCCTCCCCAACAGAAGAGACTCAGGCGCTTAGAAGGTTAACAACACTAGTGCAGCAGAGCACACCAGGCTAATACCCGTGGCTTCTACTAAGGTTTGTAAGGGAGAAAAGAACACCAAAAGATTGTTATTCACCTATGGAAGGAGACACATGCAAGAGACCCCCATCGGTGGGGATAGCAAAGGGACGTGTCAAAACTACCACAGCCAATCACCGGCTGGAAATAATGTGATGTACGTGTGTTCAGTATTAGTAATCACATAACGGCTACAAATGAACCGTTAATAAAGAGAGACACGTGACCTTGAGAACATGACCGCGAAAACAAATAAAATGGGAGTCAAATTTAATTCCTGAAAGAAAAGAGCTCAAGTATACTCACTCGTATACAAATGATATGATAACAAAACCAGCCAAGGCAATCTACATACCCAGCGTTGGATAAACACATACTCAAAAAATAGAAATGACAAAAAATGCCGAACCAAATATTTAATAAGAGACAAACAAATATTCGATACCGTTTCGATAAAAGGGAAACAACAATTGAGCTTAAGTATTGGGGAACTGAAAATTCGAGTTTGGATAGGAATCATTCCTCACACCGTGGAAATGAGCCTGTTTACTAGCAAAAGCGTGTGGAAAAGAAAATACTCCACAAGTTGCTGCAAAACTCAGAAAATCACAATTACAGCTTCCTCACGAAAGCAAAAGCTAACAACCTTCCTATTACAAGCCTTTACAAGCCTAATTCCTACAACATACTCCGAAACAACACCATGGTGCCACCAACCAGAGCTCAACTGGCCGCAATCACAGCGGCGGCAGCAGCAGAAGCGGCAGCAGCAGAAGCGGCAGCAGCAGAAGCGGCAGCAGCAGCGGAAACAGAGGCAGTCGCAGCAGGTGGTCTCCTGGGGGATCTACTACCTCCATCGGTAACGACAAGGTTGGACCCGGATCAGCTTGAGCAACTTACAAGATCTTTGGTCAGAAGGCTATCAAACAGGAACCTATCTCTATCATTGACAGCAAGAGAGGCGAAGGAAAGAGCGAACGCCAATCTTGGCATCCCTGGCTATGCAGGGGAAAGGGCGCTAACAGCGGCTGAAGTCTGTTTCAGGAAGATCCTTGAGTCCTTCGGAGTCAACAGGCCTACAGCCAATGAGATATTCAGACATGGATACTCCAACACCAAGGCTATCACAGATCTCGACTCCGAAGGGACCAAGTCTTTCCTAGGGTCGTTAAGCAAGGCAAAACACCATCTATGCCCGGATCCACAAGAGGTCTTTATTGGTAGAGCATTCGGGGACCGGCTGAAGCTATTTGTGGCTTGGATTAGGTTCCAGCCTATAATAGGCACAACAGCCACCGAAGTAGACTGGATAAATGACCCAATGGCCGAGATAGATACACGAGAACGCTTGAGATCTACAAAGGAGGACGATGAGAATACAGCGGTAAAGGACCTGACACTACCCGGCAAACTGACTACAATGTCAAAGTTCAGGGAATTTGATGAGAACTTACGCAAATACCTCCGGCATAAAAGAGGCGTCACCAAAACATCCCTACTCTACATGATAAGACAACAATCTACAGTCGGAGAAACCGACATGTGTGGAACTGTCGGCCCGGGCCCAGACAACGCATACTCCGACGGGACTGAGTATGCAATAAGGTGCACGATCCACGCCAACTCTCATTGATCCAAAGACAAAAATACTCTTTGGGGGATATTGTTTAAGTTGGTAGGGTCTGGTCCCGGTTGGTCGTATATACAAAGTTTTGGGACCAAAAACAGGGTAGGAGGCGATGGACGTAAGGCGTATTTCGTCCTCTACTCTCAGGCATATGAGGAGACCAACATAAAGCTGATTGTTGAAACCAAACAACAATTTATCCGGGAATCAGTATACACAGGAGATTCCAAACACTACAATTTTGACAGGCACAAGAGGCTATGACACGATGCGAAGCAAACCTTGATAAGATACAAGGCATTCCCACCTGAGGATCAGTTTGTGTACAACTTCATACGTTCCCTACAGGATGTACGACTAGAGCAATCCATCCCAATCATAATTACAGAAGGATCTGACTATTATGCAAATTTTGAGAAAGCTTTGGCGTATCTTACTTGGGCACTCAGAGTAAAGAAACTCCAGAATCAACCAAACAAGAGGGGTAGGAACGTGTCAGCCTTCACTAACAACAAGAAGAGGAAAGGTGACAACAAACGCGGCAACTTCTCTTCCAACAAGCCACAAAACAACAACAACAACAATATTAGTAGTGGTGGCTCGAAAGCACAACCAGGGACCTATAAAGGGCCCGTTGAATGCAAGTTCTATCCACAAGAAGTATGGTTAAGCATGTCTCAAGAGCAGCAACAAAGAGTCCAAGCGCTAAAACAAGCTAAGAATACAAGCAATAGCGGGGGCAACCATCAATCGAAAGTGGCAGCAGCCACTGCTGCAAACCCTCCCAATAACTCCAGTTCAGCGGGAAACCAGTTTGGCTGTCACAGCCATATTAGAAACAGGAATGGAAATTGATTCGCCAGCCGGGGCCTTAAGATAGAACCTCGGGTAGGCCTGCCGATAGTCCATCTCAAAGAGATGACCCAGTCATCCAATGTTAAGCCAGGCCAATGCGAGCTGGATAGCCACGCGGACACAACTGCAGCAGGATCTAATATGGTATTACTTGATCCACTGGGTTCTATAATGACATTTGCCGATGTTGCCCCATTTTCTGATGTGTACTCACCAATGAAAGATGTTCCTATTGCCCGTTGTGCTACTGCTTGGACAGATCCAACAGAAGGTATCACATACATATTGGTATTTGGACAGGCCCTCTATTTCGGAGAATTACTGCAGCACAGTCTGATATGCCCAAACCAAATCCGAGAATGCAATTTGAATGTGGTTGAAGACACACCAAGAAGATACTGCAATTCTTCCAGCCACAGCCTCATCTTCTGGTCTGAAGGTTTTGGATTGACAATACCATTGCAAGTTGATGGCATTCTATCATACTTTGACACCCGCAAGCCAACAAGCCGCAAACTTGATACATGTGATCAAGTCCTTGCAACTGATACACATACGTGGGACCCATACGCTCCCCACCTCGAAGAAGATGAAGAAGCAGCAAACGCATCTTTCCCACGAGTGGTGGCAGCCCTCTCAGGAGGAGGACCGACTGGGACAACTGAGTCTTGGATACGATCCACAGACAAACCTATACACATAAATGTAAAACACCAAGAGTACCGACTCAGATACCTACAGAAGATCTGTACCACTCAAACTCAATGGTCGGGGTATACTCAACAAGAGATTGGCGACCGGTTACACTCAGCTTTTGTTAAGAGTATCGGGGACAGAGAAAGCTCGGAGATACTCCAAATTTCAGCTACTTCAACCAAAACTTCGATTTCACTGACAGAGGAAGAGCTTGCCATCCAGAAGGAAGCAAAAGCTCGGACAAAAGAAAGGAAATTGCTCTGACGCCAGCAAGATGTGATAGATAACGAAACTTCCCTAGAAAAGAGATTGTTCATCCGGCGCGGACAATGGGAACCTCCGATAAGGATTCCGGAGAAAGTGGACAGATATGATTCAGAAGCCATTGCAAAGATGTGGAGCATCAGTGTTAAGAGGGCCAAAGAAACGATTAAGGTCACTACCCAGGAAGGCATAAGAAACCTTACGCAACCAATCACCCGCAGGCTAAAGACCCAAAAGTGGAGAAACAGAAAAGTATTTAAGGGTCAGTGGTTTGCTGATACTATGAAGTTCAAAGTACCGAGCATCATTCGGAACAATACTGACGCACAGACCTTTACCAATGGGAAAGGATACGTGGCGTTCTATCCAGTAAGAGGGGAGAAACGATGTCACGATGGGCTATCTTGCTTCATAAATGAGGTAGGAATACGGGAACATCTTGTCACTGATGGGGCAAAGGCCCAAGGAAATCATGAGACACACAGCACTGGATGGACTAGGCTTCGCTTGGAGTATCGCATCCGCCAAACCTACATACAGCCCCATTGTTGGTGGCAGAATACGGCAGAACACAGTGCAGGGGACCTAAGGAGATCAATCTGATTGATGACTTCTAAGAAAGGAAGCCCAAGGAGGTGCTGGGCCTTTTGTGGAATGTTGGCGGCCGGAAGGTTAAGTAACACCGCATCTGGGGATCCATCTGCTATGGGAAGGCCCGGATTTGAGTTAGTCCATGGATATACTCCGGACATAACCCCATACATGATCCACGATTGGTATGATTTCATCCGGTGGTACGACCTACAGGATAAGTCGGAAAAATACGAATGATGGCTGGGCCCATGTGGGGATACTTACGGAGGTGGCGATTGTCATTATGTATTGTATAAGACAGGAAAAGTACACATAACAAACGGCACGCGGCCTATATCCAAAGTGGAGTGGAAGCACCCAGACACTATCCTGCAGTTGGAGGAACACAACAAACTACTCAATGAAAGGATTGGTGATGAGGCTAAGCCCTCGGATACTTACCTGGAAAACGAGTTAGGAGAACCACCCTTGGGCCTATTCGATGGCAAATATGAGGCTGAGGACGAGGTACTTATGGCTGAGCTAGAGGTGTCTTCCCTGGACATGGGCAATTTAACCGACAATCTTGACGAGTACCTTGGAAGCCAAGTGTTACTGCAGATAGGGGACCAACGGATTCGCGGTACGGTTAATAACCCGTACAGGGACGCAAGTGGGATCTTAGTTGGCAAAAAGAATAACAATCCACCCCTAGACACAAGATCCTACGAGGTTTCTATGCCAGATGGATCCATCGAGATCTACACAGCAAATGTGCTTGCGGAGAATCTCTATTCCTCCGTGGATGACAAGGGGCGCATGTACTATCTCCTGAACGAGCTCCTTGACTATTAACAAGGTAAGGAGACTCTGACAATACAGCAGGCAACTATCACTACTAAGTCCGGACAAACACGGACTAAGCCAACAACCAAAGGGTGGAGAATCCTGGTCAGTTGGAAAGATGGAACTTCTTCTTGGGCAAAATTAAGTGACATGAAGGAAAGTTTCCCCGTCAAAACGGCTCTATTTTCCAAAGAACATGGCATAATAGATGAACCAGCGTTCAAGTGGTGGGCCTATTGGGTAATTCGAAAGAAAGACTGGATTATCTCCAGCGCCAAGACCAAATATTAGACCAAATCCCATAAGTATGGGGTTAAATTACCGAAGACAATTGCTGAAGCAAGAAGGATAGACGAAGAATCTGGCAGTGACTATTGGGCCCAGGCTATTGCAAAAGAAATGAAGAACAATTTATAGCCTTTGAGTTCAACGACGAGGACAAAGTACCGGTGGCACATACAAAAATCACTATGCACATGGTATTTGATGTGAAGATAGATATACCCGGAAGGCCCGACTTGTTGGGGACAGGCATAAAGTGCCTGAAATATCACAGGAGTATACTTACTCAAGCGTGCCCAGCAGGGATTCGGTCTGGATGTTCTTCCTAGTTGCTGCACTTAACGATCTTGAGGTCTTAAGTGCCAACATACAAAACGCATGCTTAACCGCACCAATCAAGGAAAAATACTACACAGTGGCTACGTTGGGACAAGGGTTCGCACTGGAGTTATGTGGTAGGCCCTGCAAAATTGTAAGAGCCCTGTATGATTTACAAGTCGCGGGCGCATCATTTCGATCTCATCTGTCCGAGCACTTAAGGGGACTTGGATATAAGTCTTGCAAAGCGGATCCAGATGTATATATGCGGCCGGCTATAAAGAAAGATGGCTTGGCATATTACGAATACTGTATGGCATATGTGGATGATATCCTCGTATGTGGAATGGACCCAAAGTTCCAAATGGATGCAATCGAAAGGCAATTCAAATTGAAGGATGGGACCGTTGAACCACCCACTTTCTATCAAGGGGCAGACATTGGCAACATGTCCGTTGATGGGGCTGAGTATTGGTCCATGTCTTCAACTAAGTATACATCCAAAGCTGTTAAATCTGTTGAAGAGGAATTGAGTAAAGGGCAATATGCCTTCAAGATACTCTCGAAATCTGTAAAATCACCATTGGTAACTGGATATAAGCCTAAAATCGACGCCTCACCGGAACTCGGTCCGGAGAAACAAAACTATTACCAGCGTTTAATAGGTATACTCCGTTGGATATGTGAACTTGGAAGGCTAGATATTGTCATGCCTGTTTCACTTTTGTCCCGGTATCTTGCACAGGCCCGTGAAGGGCATCTAAACCAATTGTTTCATTTGTTTGCATACTTAAAGAATTACAGCAAATCAAAGTTGGTGTTTGACTGCTCCATCCCAGAACTTGATGAATCAGTATTCCACGAATGTGACTGGGCTGAATTTTATCCGGAAGCGGGGGAACAAATTCCTCCAGATATGCCCAAGCCACGTGGAAAGGCTGTAACTACCACATGCTTTGTGGACGCCGACCACGCCGGTTGCAAGGCTACTAGGAGGTCTCATACGGGAATCATCATCTTTGTTAACAGGGCACCAATCCTATGGTTCTCTAAGAGGCAAACAACTGTTGAAACATCCACGTTTGGCTCAGAAATTGTGGCACTTAAGATTGCAATTGAAATGATAGAAGGCCTACGGTATACTAAGCTCAGAATGATGGGCATACCTATAGAAGGACCAACCAACATGTATTGTGACAATGACTTGGTTGTTAAGAATGTAACACACCCGGAAAGCCCTTGTAAGAAGAAGCACAATAGTATTGCTTACCACAAGGCACGCAAATGCATTGCAGGAAAGATTATCCAGATTGGCAAGGAACCCGGTGAAACTAATATTGCAGATCTACTCACTAAGCTTATGGGTGGGGTGAAGCTATTCTCCTTATGTAGGAGATGCATGTGGAGGTGCAAATACAAAGACCGACCCTTAAGGTATCTTCTACAAGTACTTAACAATATGAGTACGAAGATACGGGGACTCTAGAAAAGCGCCTGTAGCAAACGTACAGGCGTACAGACATTCGGAGATACACAAGAATGAGATAACACACGTACGACTAACAGGCATAGAAGCGAGCCGACTTGCTGAAACGCTAACAGTGAGGGTGCGCTAATAGTGCATTGATAGAGGTTCGATCCGAGTAATCATCTTATATGAAAAATACTCACAAATCTAAATACTAATACTTGAAATCACTGAATACCACTAGACTTACCTAGTAGACTACACGTGTAAACATGTTAGTGAAGTAGTAAGCTCACGAGAGCAAAACTAAAATGAGGAGGATGACGCCGTCTCACTCCACTGATCCGGTGGAGGAGGAGAAGAGTGTTGATTGTGTGGAGAAAGGGAACTGCTTCGTAAACAATGTGCAATTGGCATATGCCAGCGTAGGGCGTGTGTTCACTTTCTCGCTTGTTCTTCATATGCAAGCTGCCTTGGAGCTTGCAACTGTTAATCTATTATTTTCCTTCTGAATCTGGTCCGTTGAGAGTCTGATTCAAAGGCTTCTGAAGAACAGCAACGCTGTGTTAGTGTGTTAGTAGATGAACGATTGTGACAATGGTGGTTGGATACTTTCGGCAACGGATAATCGGACTACAGGCAAGACTATGGAAACGCCAGATCTCTTCTTACTGTGAACTTGTTCAGATACAGCGAGATAGACCTTAGGTATTGTAGATTACAGGTAGTTGGTAGCAACTAGTGTGAATTTTGGAGATATAATCAGTTGAATGTTAAAAGTATGAGATAAAGTGAACTCTTGC
This sequence comes from Pseudo-nitzschia multiseries, assembly GCA_037355745.1. Classification (NCBI taxonomy): domain Eukaryota; phylum Bacillariophyta; class Bacillariophyceae; order Bacillariales; family Bacillariaceae; genus Pseudo-nitzschia; species Pseudo-nitzschia multiseries. Next base: position 17,935,917 of record CM074781.1, read on the forward strand.
CAAAACGCAAGATATCTCTTTTATTGAGGTGAAAGACGTTGCAACTGCTGTTGCGTAGTGATGAGATTACTCGCTGATTATTTCCATGCATGCATTGATCGTTGACCGTATATATATATATATATATATATATATATTGTGTGAGAAGCTTCTGACAACGGTTTCCTTCTCTTGTTATCTTAGGAAGATTCCATGATATGTTTATCAATGAAATCAGGAATTGCTCCCGTAGGTCGTGTGATATTTCTCTAAATCAAAGATTGCTCACCAAAGAACAAGGGCAATACTAGAAAACAGGGATTGCTCACCGTTGATACGCGATGGGAATTGATGCGCCGTGGGAATCGATATGCCATGGGAATTGATTACTTGGTTGATACGGGACTCATTGATTCATACAAATAGAACAACTGCCGTCGTGTAGCTTTGGTACTGCTGGACACGAAAGGAATTTAATAAGTAATTGAGAACTTAATATTGAGAATATTAGAAATATTGGAGGAATAATAATACGTTGCAATAGGATTAAATCAAGCATAATAGAATTTACATTTAAAAAGGGAATATCATAGTCCAGAAATAGAATTCATAATTAGGAGAGTAGAATCAATTTGTTATTCTGTAGCTTTATATTTGGGTATCAATACTGAGGGAAGAATTATTTTTATTCGTGAATAGAAGAAATTGTTGTTGGTACGGAATAATAATTGGGTTTCGCTAGAGACTGAAATATATTATTTTTAATCATGATTAGAGTAACATGCATTACGCACACAGAAATAGTGCTGAGTTTACGTATCCCCTGATATGAAAGTCACGATGGACTTGCAAATTTCAGGGTGTTGACAAAATATTGCCATGTTAAAATCATGTACAAAATTTGTGCGCGATAAGTTGATTCGAACCCCGTGAAACAGTTCGCGGACGGTTGTGCCAGGGATAAATGACTATACATAACACAAGTCGACCAAAGTTGGGCCAACAAGCAGATCTCAAATGAAAAATTAAAAAAATAGTTTCTTTCACCCCCTACTATAATTTAAAAAATAGTTTCTCTTGAACCTTAAAAAATAGTTTCTTTCACCCCCTCAAAAATGAAGTACCACACAAGCATGGTATGTGGTATGAGTATGTACTGGATCTAAAACAAATCTTTTGAAAAACTAAAAATTGAAAAAATAGTTTCTTTCACCACCTAAAAAATGAAGTATGACTCAAGCAAGGTATGTAGTATGAGTATGCACTGGATCTAAGAACAAATGCAGTCATCTACTCTTATCGTTGTTGTGATACGGTACATACTAGTATCTTGTAATTATCGGTAGCTCGTACCGTTACAACTTGCTTGTTCAAATTTAATTTTTTTAAGAATGACATCACATGATTGGTAGTATACATCAATTGGTAGGATCAGTATGAACATCTATAGCTTGCTTGCTTGGTTGTACCAGTAGTTTCCAACTGTGCCTTTTCAAATAAAAATTGCGCGATCAATGACTTGATTGGTAGAATTGAATCATAGCATTGAATCGTAGATTTGAGTCAAAGAATGAAATCATAGACTTGAATCATAGACTTGAATCATAGACTTGAATTGTCATAGCCTTGAATCATAGACTTGAATCATAGACTTGAATCATTGCATTGAATCGTAGATTTGAGGCAAAGAATGAAATCATAGATTTGAATCATAGCATTGAATCATATACTGCAGTCAATGAGTTGAATCATTGAATTGAATCAAAGACTTGAGTCATTGAATTGAATCATAGATTTGAGTCAAAGAATGTATTCATAGATTTGAATCATGGAATTGAATCATGGAATTGAATGCTTGAAGTGAATTATGGAATCGAATCATTGGAATGAATAATAGACTTGAGTTGTAGTAGACTTGAATGTTAATTTCCTTCTCAAAGTGGCTGTTGAGCTGATCAATCCGAAGGCAAAGAAGAGCAACAGGAACTGTAGCTGTAGGCCGGTTGAGGTGCCGGTCTGTTTGTTCTAATATGTCTCGATATCCACTACGATCGAGCTAGGCTCGACCGGATCTATTCTAGCTACCAAGGGTACAGCCAGTTAGATCCTAGGCTTGTAGTTCTACGATAGGTCCCTGACAAGGGAGCCAAAGCAAGGTTTAAGGTTGAATAATCAAATAATCTAAAAGTATGAGCGATTTTATCTTGCTGGGGAGCAAGATAGTGCTGAAAGATTGTACTGCCGCTAATACAGCACGTTGTTACGAATATTGTACGGTGAAATACCGTTTCAAGTAAAATATTGTGTTGCCGGTAATACAACACGTATTTTGTGCAGCAGACAAACAGAGCAACGATCCGAACCTCTGCTGTTTCTTCTTGAAAACAGAACACTTAATAGAAGGTGGCATATGCTAGTTTCTGGCGTGTGTTCTTGCTTTTGGTCTCTAAGTATCATATGTTCTTGCTTTTGGTCTTTAAGTATCGGATACTTCGGGCGTACGAATGACGATCAATCGATTCTCTGTAATTTGTTAAGTAGGGGCTTTGATCGTAAGAATGAGTCACTTGACTCACAAGATTGAGCCATTTGGTTGTAATAATGAGATACTTGGCTCACAGAATTGAGCCATTTGGTTCATAACGTGACCAAAATGATTCGCGTGCGACTTAAACGAGACGCGTGCGAGTAGAAGGGGACGCGCACGGGTGAAAGAATGAGATAAAATTGTACCTCTACCACACTCCACTACGCCAGACACGAAAGGAATTTAATGTTGAATCATAGAATTGAATCATAGAATTGAATCATAGTACTAGAGTTGAATCATAGAATTGAATCATAGAATTAAATCATTGAAGTGAATCAATGATGAAAATGAGTCATAGAATTGACTTATAGACCTGACTCATAGACTTGTATGATGGAATTGAATCATGGATTTGAATCATGATTTTAAATCATGAATCATGGATTTGAATCATGGAATTGTGAAAAGAATTCACCGTGTAAACGCGTATTCGTACGTAGCGGGCGTATTGTACAAAAAGTCATAAGGGCAAATAACCTTATTCGTAAGGTTATTTAACTTGAGTGAATAATTGTCGTCGCTTTCATGTGGATTGTCTCTTTACCAGATTTCCCCATCAGCTCACTCTTTGAAGAATTAACAACTCTAAAACACTATCATGCCCTAAAATCTATGTACAACCTAGTACTAATTCTACATGATAAGGTACAATCACATGTGATATTCAATGAGAATATCACGGTGAATTATGGTAACACGAAAGACCGATCGAAGATGGTTTGCGTGTGTTTCGTGTCTTATTTACGTGTGTTTTGTATGCATAGAAATTACACGATACAACGAGTAATTTACGGACAAGTAATTAACCTGTCGGCCGATACGTCCGACTGCATCTAAGATGGTTACTCTTATTCTTACTCACTGAATCAATCGGCCCTAAGACCGATTGCGTTTTCGTTTGTTACGACACACTTTCTTTAGTTTATTAGACCCACAGCACTCTACGAGCTGTGGAGGACTGACGAACGGCGTTTCCCACCGAGAAACGCAGTTGAGCTCGAAGACCAAACGAATCCGGATTAGCCTGATCAGCTACCGGCATCAACCCTCAAGGATGTAAAAGAGGCAGTTGCTTGTGGAGCCCTGGAATAGACCAACACCAGGGCGGTCTCCCTGAAAGAAGAGACCAAAGAACCGAACCAAGATGGTAGGCTCCATCGGGTTTCAAGATCCAGCAACAAGCAAGGGAAAAGACACTGGACGATTCAGCTGAACAAATCGCCCAGGTTGGCATCAGTTGAAAGGAATCAATATTCGAGAACACTGATCTTTCACTGAAAACAAGAATGATGTGAGCCAGAAGATTGAGCCTCAAGTATTCTGTGGTGAAACAGATTGGAAGGAACAGATTGCAAAGAGCATCTGCCCGCAAGAAGGAACAGATTGCGAAGAGCATCTGCCCGCACGAAAACGAAAATCCAAAGATATGAGAACACCAAATCTCGAAGATCGAAAGATCTCAAAAATCTGAAAGAAAAGATCCAAAAGGAAAAAGAGAACACTAAATTCTCAGGAAACAATCTTACACCACAGAAATACAGAATGAGCAAATCCCAAGAAAGGATAGGAAAGCTCACAATCTCGAATTGCAACAAAAGCAAAAGCTCACACACAGAGAAACCGGAACGAAAACTCGATCCGAATAGTCAGAAAGTATAAACAAACCGGAACGAAAATTTGATCCGGATATACAAATACACAAACAGATAAGCAAATCACTCGACAGTTTCCAACGATTAACATCCATCATCTCACGTCCAACCCTTCGATTTGATTACATTCTCTTTCCACATATTCGATCGCATCGCCCATCGAAACGACCATCCAAACTTCCCTTGAATATCGCCCGAACATTAGATTCTCGTCCTTATCATGGCTCCAACAAAAAGACAAACAAGATCAAAAGCAAAGCCAAAGGACGATGATGACTATGACTCCATTGAGGAAACAAAAATGGACGTGGATCAAGATCTACCAGGAATCACCATGGATGGTGCGAGTGATGAGGAAAGGATGGAAGAAGACAGATTGAATGAGAGAACAATCATGCGTGTAATGGAAAAGGCTATGACTGATCCAGAAATGAACTCAACTTGGAAAAGAGTCATCGACAAAGAAGTAAAGAGAAGGATCAGAGCCATACAAGATGCAGTGGCACAACGCAGAAATCCAGATGATGTTAATCGAAGTGATAGTGATAGCAGTGATGACGACGAGGATCAACAGGACGACAGTTCAAGGTCTAAGCGATACGAAAGGAGGTCCTTCCAACCCAAAATAACAATCACTGGATTCAACAATGGAAGAATCCTGAACCCAGAACAGCTTGCTTTCAGAAGCAGCTTGATGGATTTTGGTATCAACTATGAATCAGCTGAAGAAATTATGAGGGGAGGGATGTCTAATATTTGTGAAATTACAGACCTCAACAAGGAAAGCATCAAATCATTCATGCATGGATTGAAATCAATCAGTCCAGACTGTCCTAATCCAAAAAGTATCCACTATGGTAACAGGCTATCGTCGAGGCTCCTCACATGGGCGAACTGGGCTTGATATCAACCATTGATAGGAGTCAAACCAAGGGCCATCGACTGGAAAGCAAACCCAAATAATCTGGAACTACAACAATTCAGAATCAAGATGACGGAGTCAAGTGTGAAATCACAGGAAAAGTCAACCCCACCTGAATTAAAGGATCTTACAAAATTCAGAGAATGGGAGGAAGGTTTTCGTCAAAACTTGAGATACAGATTCAACTCTGAAGGTTTCCCAATCCTGTATGTAATAAGACCCCAAGAGAAGGAAGATGTTACCGATGAAGCCAGGTCTGGAACAGTCGGGCAAAGTCCAACAGATACCTACCCAACTTGGAGTGACTACAATGAAAGGTGCGGTGTTTTGTCAGGCCACCAGTATGATGAAGATAACAACGTTGTCTGGAGGTTGTTATGTGATGCAACAAGAAAAGGGCCTGGTTGGGAATATGTGGCACATTTCCAAAATACTGAACTGAACTCAGGAAACGCTAGAAATGCTTTCATTTCATTGATGCAGCATGCTTACACTGATACCAATATCACTATGTTTCTGAACAAAACCTACCAGGAAATGAAAGAATCACATTACACTGGCGATGCTAAGAATTATGATTGGAACAAACACAAGAGGAACTGGACTGCTTTCCATGGAACAATCCTGAGATTTGAGAAGAACCACAATGAAAGGAGATTTGTTTGGGACTTTATCAATTCAATCAGTGATGAGCAACTTGATGCTGCCAAAGCCGATGCAATTGATGAGAGCAAAGACTATCGTGACAACTTCAATGAATGTTTGATCCTATTCACCAATCGGCTTGGATTGAAGAAGCTTGCAAATGGAAAGCATAAAAGAGGTTCCAGAAGTGTGTATTCTGTGGGCACGACAAGCAATAAGAAGCAGAAAACAACTGGAACGTTTACAGGAAAAGTTGAGTGCAAGCCCTATCCAACAAGTGTTTATAAAACAATGTCAAAAGAACAGCGCCAGGAGCTTTACCAGATGAGACAGGCAAAGAAGAAAAGAAATCTCAAGGCTGCTGAGACCAAAAAGGCAAAAGATGCTGAAAAGGAAGGAGCAGGTGATAGCTTTGGATCCAAATCTAAGAAATGACATCATAACCGGACACTAGAAAAAAAATTTGTTAAAAATGGTCAGCCGGTCATTATATAAGATGAATATCCCTCTAGATTTTGATGATGGAGAAAATGAAGAAGGATACTGTGAGCTAGACTCACATGCAGACACCACTGCCGCTGGAAGCAACATGATATTGCTCAATCCTGATCAGATCACAACACATGTTGATGTTGCGCCCTTTTCTGAAGAATACAAGCCAATCAAGAAACTCCCAATTGGAAGTTGTGCAACTGCTTGGACAAATCCAACATCAGGTCAAGTCTACATTATAGTTTTCCACCAAGCGCTGTACTTTGGGAACAAATTGAAGAACAGCTTGATATGCCCAAATCAAGTGAGGGATTGCAATTTCAATTCTGTTGAAGAGACACCTCGTCAGTTTGACCCTAGATCCAAGCATGGAATCACAATCCAAACACCAATGGAAGATGATGATCCGAAGAAAGTTTTTATAAAACTGAGTATGAGAAATGTGATTTCATATTTTCCCACAAGGAAGCCAACAAGAATGGAGCTTGATGAATGTCAACATTTGATTGCAACAAATGATACCCCATGGGACCCCCATTCACTGAAGTTCAGGATGGCAGAGTTAGCAATTGACAATGGTGATCCAATTTCAGGGGACCAGTTTAGCGTTCAAGCCATGTCAACTGGAGACGCAAGCTCAGTTGTAACAGAACCAACAAGTAATGTTACAGACATGCTCTCCAAGACTAGCTTAGAGACCAGGCATCCCAACTTCATGCAGAAATGCAAGCTGATGAGATTGCACCAGGTATCAACCAGAAGAATGCTGACTGAATGTCAAATTGCAACAGATGGCAATATTTCTCATCGGATTTCTTCAGTAACAAATATTTCAAGCGCGCGAAGGGTAGACCAGTTTTTGTTTGATGACACAGAATTTGATTTCATGGAAGCTCCTGAAGATGAACCAAAATCAGCCCCTAGCTTGCAAGAAATTGACAATACACTTGAACAACAGTCGCTTGACAGAAGAAATCAATGGGGGCCATCAGTGATAACTATTCAAGGTCCGAACAAAGATGATTGTGAACGCTTAGCCAAGACTTGGAATATTAGTTTCAAAAAGGCAGAACAGACACTGAAAGTCACGACTCAGAAGGCACTAAGGAATTTGCAACTACCATTGATGAAGAGGCTGCCTACACAGCGCTTTAGAAACAAGAGAATTGCACAAGGAACCTGGTACACTGACACGTGGCATGCTAGGACCACCAGTATTATGAGGCAAGAAAAATGCGCGCAAATCTTTACAAATGGAAATGGGTTTGAAGTATTTATACCAATACAGGACAAATCGCAAGCGCATCAAGGGTTGTAAATATTCATTCATGAGGTAGGAATCCCTGAGCATTTGATTTCTGATGGTGCTCCAGAACAAGGCTCTCCAAGGACCTACAAGACGCACTGGAATTCAATTGTAAAGCGCAACCATATTCATCAGACATTCATCCGACCACATTGCCCATTTCAAAATCAAGCAGAGCAAGCAATTGGTCATCTTGGGGGTGCAATCACAACCAAGTCAGCAAAGAAGAAGTCACCGAGGAGATTATGGTTATTTTGTGGTGAACTATGTGCTAATATCAGGCAGAGAACGGCATCGAGCAACCCTTCTTCAATGGGGTGAACTCCATTTGAATTGGTTCATGGCTATAGGCCTGATATCGCACTATACACGTCATCAGAATGGTATGATTTTGTATTTTACTTTGATAAAGGTGATTCTTCCTCTCGTGGAGTTGAAAGATTGGGTCGATGGTTGGGCCTGTGTGGCAATAAGATAGGTGGAGATGATTGCTTTTGGATCCTGACTGAATCAGCAATACCAATATCTACAAATTCAATAAGGCCTGTCAAAGAATTTGAATGGAGGGATAGAGATGTCCTAAGAAGAATGGAAGCGATCGACAAATCAATTGAATCCAAGATTGGTGATGAAGTGAAAGACAGCGCGTCCTTCTTCCAGGAAAACTACCCGGAGCCTCAAATGGAGCTATTTGAGGAACAACCAGTGAAATCACCTGATCTGAAACTTGAAATGGCTGAGCCAGAGGCGTCAGTAGAAGATATTGATGAACCAGATGAGTATCTGGGGAATGAAGTAATCATTGAAAGAAATGATGAAAGCCTCAGGTGCATTGTCAAGGATAGGGTGCGAGATTTGCAAAACAGGCCAATTGGAGTAAGGAATGAGAATCCCATACTAGACACAAGGCTGTACAAATTGCAACTACCTGATGGCACCATTGAGGAATACACAGCAAATATTGTTGCAGAGAGTCTGTACAGTTCTGTTGATGATGATAGACGAATGTTCACAATGTTAGATGAGCTAATTGACCATGAATGCGACAACACTGCTCTAACTGATGAGGAAGCCACAACTATAGGCAAAAATGGCCGGCAAAGCCATAAGCCGACGACTAGAGGTTGGAGGATTCTGGCCAGTTGGAAAGATGGAACAGAATCATGGTGTAAGCTCAGTGACGTTAAAGAATCATTCCCAGTGCAACTAGCTGAATACGCAGTCAACAATAATCTTGAAAAGTCACCAGCATTCAGATGGTGGGTGCACAAAATTTTGAGAAGAAAGGAGCGAATCCTTAAGGCAGCCAAAACAGCCAAGTATTGGTTGAAGACACACAAGTATGGTGTTGAGCTACCACATTCAATTACACAAGCGCTGGCAATTGATAAGAAAACAGGTACTGACCACTGGGAAAGAGCAATTCATAAAGAAATGACAAATAATATGGCAGCGTTTGAATTTTCTGATGATGATGTTATTCCAGCCGGTCACAAGGAAATAACCACCCATATGATCTTTGACATCAAGCTTGGATCCCTAACAAGGAAGGCCAGATTGGTAGGGGATGGTCACAAGGTTCCTGCCATAGCAAAAGAGAATACATATTCATCTGTCCCCAGTCGCGACTCAGTAAGAATATTCTTCTTGCTAGCAGCACTGAACAATTTGAAAGTTCTCTCAGCAGATATTCAAAATGCATATTTGACGGCCCCAATAAAAGAGAAATACTTTCTAAGGGCGAGAGCTGAAGACGGATTCCCGCCACATCTTGCAGGAAGGCCCTACAAGATAGTTCGAGCATTGTATGGATTGCCAGTTGCAGGTGCATCTTTCAGATCACATCTCACACAGCATTTGAGAGATCTTGGATATTCACCGTGCAAAGCTGATCCGGATGTGCACTTACGGATTGAAACCAGGAAAGATGAATCCAGATATTGGGCAATGCTCATTGCCTATGTAGACGATATCTTATGTTCTGGTGAAGATCCAAAGTTCCAGCTAGAAAACATTGAACAAAAGTTCAAACTGAAGGATGATACTATTGAAGAGCCAACTCTATATCTGGGAGCTGATATTGGAAAGTTTTACTTTGAAGGTGATTCAAAGCCAAGATGGTCACTATCAAGCGCCAAATATACGGCAAAAGCTGTTGCAGCTGTCAAACAGGAGCTAGGAACTGAAAAATATGGCTACAAGTATCTACCAAAATCAGCGTCCAGTCCACTGTGACATGATTATCGACCGGAAATTGATATATCAGAGGAATTGAATCCTGAAATGCAAAATTACTATCAAGGTTTGATTGGAGTCCTCAGGTGGATTTGTGAATTAGGAAGGCTTGACATTGTAATGCCGGTTTCCCTCATGTCAAGGTATTTGGCTCAAGCAAGAAAGGGACACCTAAACCAGTTATTTCATATATTCGCATATTTGAAAAAATACAACAGGTCAAAATTGGTGTTCGATGATTCAGTACCGAGCATTGATGAGAGTAAATTTCAAAAATGTGACTGGTCTGAATTTTATCCTGGCGCTACTGAAGTCATACCAGCAGATATGCCTGAAGCTTTGGGAAAACATGTGACAATGAGCTGTTTTGTTGATGCCGATCATGCCGGATGCAAGGCAACAAGGAGGTCTCATACGGGTGTTATTATCTTCATTAATAATGCACCGATCATTTGGTTTTCCAAAAGACAAACAACGGTTGAGACATCAACTTTTGGATCTGAAATCATTGCTTTAAAAATTGCAATCGAATTGGTTGAAGGTCTAAGGTACAAGTTGAGAATGATGGGTGTTCCAATTGACGGGAGCACCAATGTTTATTGTGATAATGATTCTGTTGTCACAAATGTTACACGACCTGAAAGCCCATGTAAGAAGAAGCATAACAGCATTGCATACCACAAAGCGCGTGAATCTATTGCAGCAGGAATTATCAGAGTTGCAAAGGAACCAGGTTCAACAAATATTGCTGATTTGTTTACAAAGCTAATGAGTGGCGCTGTTTTCCGGGAACATTGTTCTCGTTGCATGTGGTAAGAAATTTGTTAAAAATCAATCGTTTGATGGAATGTTCGATTGATCGTTCGATCGAAGTAACAAGTTGATTTTTGTTCGATCATGGAATAAATCGATCTGCAATGAGCATTTCAAAAAATGGATAATTTGATCCATGAATACAATATATCAAACCGGCAAGGATCAGGGCAAAATGCCATGATACAAGCCAGAATGAATGGCAAAATGCCTCCCCATTCTTTTTGATAGGGCCTCTGATGGTAGACTGGATACAGTTTGGTATTCAACACACGAATGACTCACGATGAACATATTAAGTCATAGAATCCAGCCGCTTAACGGTTGGAGGATTTATGACTGAAGGGGACTGAAAAGAATTCACCGTGTAAACGCGTATTCGTACGTAGCGGGCGTATTGTACAAAAAGTCATAAGGGCAAATAACCTTATTCATAAGGTTATCTAACTTGAGTGAATAATCGTCGTCGCTTTCATGTGGATTGTCTCTTTACCGGATTTCCCCATCAGCTCACTCTTTGAAGAATTAACAACTCTAAAACACTATCACGCCCTAAAATCTATGTACAACCTAGTACTAATTCTACATGATAAGGTACAATCACATGTGATATTCAATGAGAATATCACGGTGAATTATGGTAACACGAAAGACCGATCGAAGATGGTTTGCGTGTGTTTCGTGTCTTATTTACGTGTGTTTTGTATGCGTAGAAATTACACGATACAACGAGTAATTTACCGACAAGTAATTAACCTGTCGGCCGATACGTCCGACTGCATCTAAGATGGTTACTCTTATTCTTACTCACTGAATCAATCGGCCCCAAGACCAATTGCGTTTTCGTTTGTTACGACACACTTTCTTTAATTGAATCATAGGCTTGGATCATGGAATTGAATCATATCATTGAATCATATCATTGAATGATGGAATTGAATCATAGACTTTATGATTGACTCATGGAATTGATTCATGGCATTGAATCATAGACTTGGATGAATGAATTGAATGATAGATTTGAGTCATGGTATGGAATCATTGACTTGAGTCATGAAAATGAATCAAGTTATTGACTCAAAGACCCGACTAATAGACTTGACTCAAAATTGAATCATAGGATTGAATCATAGACTTGTATGATGGAATTGAATCATGGATTTGAATCATGATTTGAAATCATGAATCTGGATTTGAATCATGGAATTGAATCATATACTTGAATCATTGACACAAGTCATAGACTTGAACCATAAGCTTGAATCATTGAAGGGAGTCATAGAACTGAATCATGGTTTTGAATTTTTTTTTTTAGTAATAAAAAAGGAATCATAGACTTGAATCATGAAATTGAGTCACAGAATTGAATTTTAAATTTGAGACATGGACTGGAATCATAGACTTGAATCATGGAAGTGAATCATAGAATTGTATCATAGACTTGAATCATGCAATTTAATCATGGAATTGAATCATAGAATTGAATCATAGAAATGAATCATAGACGTGAGTCAAAGAATTGAATCATGGAATTTTTTGAATCATAGCATTGGATCATGGAATTAGATCATGGAATTGAATCATGCAAGTGAATCATGCAAGTGAATCATGCAAGTGAATCATGCAAGTGAGTCAAAGAATCGAATCATAAAATTGAGTCATAGAATGATGAGTTATTGAATGGAATCATAAAAATTAATCATATAAATTAATCGTAAATTTGAGTCAAAGAATGGGATCATAAGCTTGAATCACAGACTTGAGTCATAGAAATGAATCATTGACTGGAGTCAAAGAATTGAATCATAGACTTGAATTATAGACTTGAATTATAGAATTGAAAGTTGGAAATTAATCATGGAATTTAATCATAGACTTGAATCATATAAAGAAATTGAATCATGGATTTGAATCATTGAGTTGAATCATATAATTCACTCATGAAATTGAATCGTGGAATTGAATCATAGACTTGGATTGAAGAATTGAATGATAGATTTAAGTCATGGAATGGAATCATTGACCTGAGTCATGAAAATGAATCATATAATTGACTTATAGACCTGACTCATAGACTTGAATCAAAATTGAATAATAGAAGCGAATCATACACTTGGATCATGAAATTAAATCATAGAATTGAATCATGGAATTGAATCATTGAGTTGAATCATAGACTTGGATTGATGAATTGAATCATAAATTTGAGTCATGGAATGGAATCATTGACTTGAGAGTAATGAAAACGAATCATATAATTGACACATAGACCTGACTCATAGACTTGAATTAAAATTGAATCATAGAATTGAACCGTAGACTTGAATAATGAATCATGGAATTGAATCATGGAATTGAACCATGGCATTGAACCATAGACTTGGATGGATGAATTGAATCAAAAATTTGAGTCATGGTATGGAATCATTGACTTGAGTCATGAAAATGAATCATAGAATTGACTTATAGACCTGACTCATAGACTTGATTGAAAATTGAATCATAGAATTGAATCATAGAATGGAATCATAGACTTGGATGATGGAATTGGATCATTTAATTGAATCATGAATCATGGATTTCAATCATGGATTGGAGTCATGGACTTGGATTAAGGATTTGAATCATAGATTTGAATCATGGAATGGAATCATTGACTCGAGTCATGAAAATGAATCATATAATTCACTCATAGACCTGACTCATATACTTGACTCAAAATTGAATGATGGAATTGAATCATTTAATTGAACCATGGAATTGAATCATGCATTTGAATCATGATTTTAAATCATGATTTTAAATCATGATTTTAAATCATGAATCATGGATTTGAATCATGGAATTGAATCATAGACTTGGATCATGGAATTGAATCAGAATCATAGCCTTGTATCAAATAAAATTGAATGATGGATTTGAATCATAGACTTTAATCATATAATTCACTCATGGAATTGAATCATAGACTTGGATTGAAGAATTGAATGATAGATTTGAGTCATGAAATGGAATCATTGACTTTAGTTATGAAAATGAATCATATAATTGAGTCATAGAACTGACTCATAGACTTGATTGAAAATTGAATCATAGAGTTGAATCATAGTTTTGTGTCATGGAATTGTTTCATGGAATTGTGTCATGGAATTGTTTTATGGAATTGTGTCATGGAATTGACTAGAATCATTTATTCAATTCATAGTTTTGAATCATAGGATAGAATAATAGAATGGAATGAATCATAGACTAGAATTTTAGAATTGGATCACAGATCATATAATTACATTTTAGACTGGAATCATTGATAAGAATCTTTGACTTGAATTATAGACTTGAATCATAGATTAGAATCATTGATTTGAATCGCAGAATTGAATTATAGCATTGAATCATTGACTTGAATCATTGACTAGAATCATTGATTTCATTCATAGATTTCAATCATGGAATTGAATCATAGGATGGAATCAAAGAATGAGATCGTAGAATGGAATAATAGAATACCGGTACTACAAATATGTAAGAAAAATACGTGCACCACAACTCCACAGGGCCCCTGCAAAGCACTAATAAGTATTTACCTGTTGTTTATTTCACATACAACGACTTACCGCCAGACATTCTACCTACACTAGTACCACTGTGGAAAAATAACGTCGTAACACTTTAGCAACTGAGCGAGTTAGTCAGTTATTGAGTGATTTCCACCACCATTTATGAACAACGCACAGACACTTCATTCATGAGTCAATAACACACTCCTTCAGTCCAGTCACATGTCATTGACACACTCCAACAGTCATGAGTCAATGACACCTTTCCTGATCATCTGTCATTGTTCAATCGTATTCGAACATCAATAGAACCTTCTCCTTAAAGTCTCATCCGAATTCTGATCATCAAAGAACCCAGTTGTTTTCCAATTGTATCACTGAACTAGCTGGGAAGCTTCTCGAATTATCTCAAAGTCATAGTAGACACTAAAACTCAATTATAAAAACTGCGTCGTAACGATAACGATTACCGCATCGTAACAGTATTAAACAAAACAATCGTAAGAATAAGAGTAATCATTTTACACGATCGTTCGATCGAACAAACAAACGAGAGGTTAATTACTTGTTGTTTGCAGGCATATTACTGTGTAATTTGCCACAGTAATGGTTGCGCGCGTTACCACTGTGTTATTTGCCCCAAAACCCGGTAAAGCGCGAAACACATGTAATTCTTAACCGGCCATCGTCGGTTGGTCTTTTACCGTATAATTCGCCATGATATTCTTATCATGAGATATCACATGTAAAATCATCATATCTTATCATGTAGAAGTAGTACTAGAGTGTACGTAAATTAGGGCATGATAGTGTGTTTAGAGTTGTTAATTCTTCAAAGAGTGAGCTGATGGGGAAATCCGGTAAAGAGACAATCCACATGAAAGCGCCGACGATTATTCACTCAAGTTAAATGACCTTACGAATCAGGTTATTTGCCCTTATGACTTTTTGTACGATACGCCCGCTTAGTACGTACGAATACCAGGCGGTGAATTCTTTTCAGTCCCCTTCAGTCATAAACCCAATCGTTAAGCAATTGGATCTTATGACTTAACCTATTATTCATCGTGAGTCATTTGTTGTGTGTTGAATACCAAACTGTATCCAGTCTACTATCAGAGGCCCTATCAAAAAAATGGGGAGGCATTTTGCCATTCATTCTGGCTTGTATCATGGCATTTTGCCCTGATCCTTGCCGGTTTGATATATTGTTTCCATGGATCAAATTATCCATTTTCGAAATGCTTCTCATTGCATATCAATTTGTTTATTCCATGATCAAACGTAAAATCAACTTGTCGCTTCAATCGAACGACCGATCGAACATTCCATCAAATGATTGATGTACTTAACCTGTTGTTTCGGTGGGAACGCTTGAAACAAACTTACTTACCACATGCAACGAGAGCAATGCTCCCTGAAAACAGCTCCGCTCATAAGCTTGGTAAACAATTCGGCAATATTTGTTGAACCTGTTTTTTTGCAACTCTGATGATTCCTGCTGCAATAGATTTGCAGGCCTTGTGGTATGCAATGCTGTTGTGCTTTTTCTTGCATGGGCTTTCTGGCCGTGTAACATTTGTGACAACCAAATCATTATCACAATAAACATTGGTGCTCCCGTCAATTGGAACACCCATCATTCTCAACTTGTATCTTAGACCTTCAACGAATTCAATTGCAATTTTCAATGCAATGATTTCAGATCCAAAAGTTGATGTTTCAACTGTTGTTTGTCTTTTGGAAAACCAAATAATTGGTGCATTATTAATGAATATAATAACACCAGTATGAGATCTTCTTGTTGCCTTGCATCCAGCATAATCGGCGTCAACAAAACAACTCATTGTTACATGTTTTCCCAAAGCTTCAGGCATATCTACTGGTAAGACTTCAGCAGCACCAGGATAAAATTTAGACCAGTCACATTTTTGAAATTTACACTCATCCAGCTTGGTACTGAATCATCAAAAACCAATTTTGACCTGTTATATTTCTTCAAATATGCAAATATATGAAATAACTGGTTCAAATGTCCCATTCTTGTCTGAGCCAGATATCTTGACATGAGAGAAACTGGCATTACGATGTCGAGCCTTCCAAGCTCACAAATCCATCTGAGAACTCCAATCAAACCTTGATAGTACTAGTTTTGCAATTCAGGATTCAGTTCCTCTGATATATCAATCTCCGGCCTGTAATCGTGTGACAGTGGGCTTGATGCAGATTTTGGTAGATATTTATACCCATACTTTTCGGTTCCAAGTTCTTGTTCAACAGCCGCGGCGGCTTTCGCCATATATTTCGTGCTTGACAAAGACCATCTTGGTTTTGAATCACCTTCAAAGTAAAACTTCCCAATATCAGCACCCAAAAACAGAGTTGGTTCTTCAATTGTATCATCCTTCAACTTGAACTTTTGTTCAATATTTTCTAGCTGGAACTTGCGATCTTCTCCATAGCAT
The DNA here is from genome assembly GCA_037355745.1 of Pseudo-nitzschia multiseries. NCBI lineage: Eukaryota > Bacillariophyta > Bacillariophyceae > Bacillariales > Bacillariaceae > Pseudo-nitzschia > Pseudo-nitzschia multiseries. Next base: position 17,952,573 of record CM074781.1, read on the forward strand.
AAGATATCATCAACATAAGCAATTAGAATTGCCCAATATCTTGATTCATCTTTTCTGGTTTCAATTCTCAAGTGCACGTCCGGATCTGCTTTACAAGGGGAATATCCAAGGTCCTGCAAGTGTTTCGTGAGATATGATCTGAATGATGCACCTGCAACTGGTAACCCATAAAGTGCCCGTACTATTTTGCAAGGCCAACCTGCAAGGTGTGGAGGGAAGCCATCTTCAGCTCTTGCCCTCAGAAAATACTTCTCCTTTATTGGGGCTGTCAAATATGCATTTTGAATGTCTGCTGAGAGAACCTTCAAATCATTCAGCGCTGCCAGCAAGAAGAATATTCTCACTGGATCTCGGCTGGGAATGGATGAGTATGTATTTTCCTTTGCTACAGCAGGGACTTTGTGTCCATCCCCTACTAGCCTAGCCTTTTGCGTCAATGATCCAAGTTTGATATCAAATATCATGTGCGTTGTTATTTCCTTATGACCAACTGGTATGACATCATCATCAGAAAATTCAAAGGCTGCCATGTTGTTGGTCATTTCCTTATGAATTGCGCGCTATCAGTGATCTGTGCCTGTTTTCTTATCAATTGCCAGTGCTTGTGTTATTGAATGTGGTAATTCAACACCATATTTATGACTTTTCAACCAATATTTAGCTGATTTTGCAGTCTTAAGGATGCGTTCCTTTCTTCTCAAAGGTTTGTGCACCCACCATCTGAAGGCTGGTAGCTTTTCAAGTTTGTTGTTGACTGCATATTCTGCAAGCTGCACTGGGAATGATTCTTTGACGTCACTTAGCTTGCACCAAGATTCGGTTCCATCTTTCCAACTGGCCAAAATCCTCCAGCCCCTGGTCGTTGGCTTGTGACTTTTTCTGCCATTTTTGGCTAGTATGGTTGTGGCTTCCTCATCACTTAAAGCAGTGTCGTCACATTCATGATCAATTAGCTCATCCAGCAGGGTGAACATTCTTCCATCATCATCAACAGAACTGTAGAGACTTTCTGCCACAATGTTTGCTGTGTATTCTTCAATGGTGCCATCCGAGAGTTGTAACTTGTATAACCTCGTGTCAAGTATTGGACTCTCATTTCTTACTCCAATTGGTTGGTTTTGCAGATCACGAACTTTATCCTTGACAATGCACCTGAGCCTTTCATCATTTATTTCAATGATTACCTCATTTCCTAGGTACTCATCATATTCATCAATATCTTCAACTGACGCTTCTGGCTCAGCCATTTCAAGTTTCAGATCAGATGATCTCACTGGTTGTTCATCAAACAGCTCTTCTGGAGGTTCTGGATAATTTTCTTGGAAGAATGACGCACTGTCTTTGACTTCATCACCAATCTTGGATTCAATTGACTTATCAATTGCTTCCATTCTTCTCAAAACATCACAATCCTTCCATTCAAATTCCTTTACTGACCTTATTGAATTTGTAGAGATTGGTATTGCTGATTCAGTCAATATCCAAAAACAATCACCACCACCCACCTTGCTGCCACAAGGTCCAAGCCAGCGTCCCAGTCTTTCAACTCCACAAGACAAAGAATCACCTTTATCAAACCAAAATATAAAATCATACCATTCTGATGATGTGTATAGTGTTATATCAGGCCTGTAGCCATGCACCAATTCGAATGGGTTTCTTCCCATTGAAGAAGGGTTGCTTGATGCAGTCATCTGTCTGATATTTGCACATAGCTCTCCACAAAATGACCATAGCCTTCTTGGTGACTTCTTCTTGGATGTTTTGGTTATGATTGCACTACCAAGATGACATATCGCTTGCTCTGCTCGATTTTGGAACGGGCAATGTGGTTGGATGAATGTCTGATGTATATGATTGCGCTTGATGATTGAATTCCAATGAGTCTTGTATGTTCTTGGTGAGCCTTGTTCTGGAGCACCATCAGAAATCAAGTGTTCAGGAATTCCTACCTCATGAATGCATATTTTCAATCCTTGATGAGCTTGCGACTTGTTTTGTATTGGTATAAATACTTCAAACCCATTCCCATTTGTGAAGACCTGAGCGCATTTTTCTTGCCTCATAATACTCGTGGTTTTGGTGTGCCAGGTATCAGTGTACCAGGTCCCCTGAGCGACTCTCTTGTTTCTAAAGCGCTGTGTTGGCAGACGCTTCATTAAAGGTAATTGTAAATTTCATAGGGCTTTCTGAGTCGTGACTTTCAGGGTCTGTTCTGCCTTCTTGAAACTGATATTCCAAGTCTTGGCTAGGCGTTCACAGTCTACTTTGTTTGGGCCTTCAATTGTTGTGACTGAAGACCCCCATTGGTTTCTTCTATCAAGTGATCTCCTTTCAAGTGTATTGTCAATTTCTTGCAAGCTGGGAACTTGTTTTGATTCATTCTCAGGGGCTAAATTCTGTGTCATCAAATAAAAACTGGTCTTTCCTTTGCGCGCTTGAAATATTTGCATCTTGAAATTTTGTGGTCACTGACAAAATCCTGTGTAAAATATTACCATCTGTGGCTATTTGACATTCAGTCAGCATTCTTCTGGTTGATATCTGGTGCAACCTCATGAGCTTGCAGTGCTGCATGAGATTTGGATGCTTGGACTCTATGCTAGTCTTAGAGAACATGTCTGTGACATTACTTGTAGGTTCTGTTACCACTGAACTTGCATCTTCAGTTGACATAGCTTGCACGCTGAGTTGGTCCCCTGAAATTGGATCACCATTGTCAATTGCTAACTCAGTCATTCTGAACTTCAGTGAGTGAGGATCCCATGGGGCGTCATTTGTAGCAATCAGATGCTCACATTCTTCAAGCTCCAATTTTGTTGGCTTCCTAGTTGGAAAATATGAAAGCACATTTCTCATATTCAGTTTTATGAAAACTTTCTTGGGATCATCATCTTCCATTGGGGTCTGAAGTGTAATTCCATGTTTGGATCTAGGGTCAAATTGACGAGGGGTTTCTTCAACAGAATTGAAATTGTAATCCCTTACTTGATTTGGACATATCAAGCTGTTCTTCAATTTGTTTCCAAAATACAGCGCTTGGTGAAACACAATAATGTAGACTTGACCTGATGTGGGACTTGTCCAGGCGGTTGCACAACTTCCAATTGGAATCTTCTTGATGGGCTTGTATTCTTCAGAAAAAGGGGCAGCGTCAACATGTGTTGTGATCTGATCAGGATTAAGCAATATCATGTTGCTTCCAGCTGCTATGGTGTCTGCATGTGAGTCTAACTCACAATATCCTGCTTCATTCTTGCCATCATCAAAATCTAGAGGAATATTCATCTTATACCTAACCGACTCACCATACTTAAACGTTTCTCTAGTGTCCGGTTATGATGTCATTTTTTAGATTTTGAACCAAAGCTATCACCAGCACCTTCCTTCTCAGCCTCCTTTGCTTTCTTGGTTTCAGCAGCTTTGAGAGCCCTCTTTTTCTTACTTGCCTGCCTCATCTGGTAAAGCTTCTGATGCTGTCCCTTTGACATTGTTTTATAAACACTTGTTGGATAAGGCTTGTTCTCAAGTTTTCCTGTGAATGTTCCAGTTGTTTTCTGCTTTTTGTTGCTTGATGTGCCTACTGAGTATACACTCCTTGAGCCTCTTTTGTGCTTTCCATTTGCAAGCTTCTTCAATCCAAGCCGGTTGGTGAATAGGATCAAGTATTCATTGAAATTGTCTGGGTAGTCTTTGCTTTCATCAATTGCATCAGCTTTGGCAACATCAAGTCGCTCATCACTGATTGAATTAATGAAGTCCCAAAATAATCTTCTTTCATTGTGATTCTTTTCAAATCTCATAATTGTTCCATGAAATGCAGTCCAATTCCGTTTATGCTTGTTCCAATCATAATTCTTAGCGTCACCTGTGTAGTGTGATTCTTTCATTTCCTGGTAGGTTTTGTTCAGAACCATGGTGATGTTGGTATCAGTACAAGCATGCTGCATCAATGAAATGAATGCATTTCTTGCGTGCCCAGAGTTTAACTCAGTGTTTTGAAAATGTGCCACATATTCCCAACCCGGCCCTTTTCTTGTTGCGTCACACAAAAACCTCCATACAACATTTTTGTCTTCATTATACTGATGTCCGGACAACACACCACAGCAATCATTATAGTCACTCCAAGTTGGATAGACATCTGTTGGATTTTGTCCAACTGTGCCAGATCTGGCTTTATCATCAACCTCTTCTTTTTCTTGTGGTCTTATGACATACAAGATTGGAAACCCTTCAGAATTGAATCTGTATCTCAAGTTTTGACAAAAGCCTTCCTCCCATTCTCTGAATTTTGTTAACTCCTTCAATTCAGGTGGTGTTGCTTTTTCTTGTGATATTACGCTGGATTCCATCATCTTGATCCTAAATTGTTGCAATTCTAGATTGTTTGGGTTCGCGTTCCAATCAATGGCGCTTGGTTTGACTCCAATTAATGGTTGATAGCGTGCCCAATTTGCCCATGTTAGAAGTCCTGAAGTCGGCTTTGGCAGCGTCAAGTCTCTCATCACTGATTGAATTGATAAAGTCCCAAACAAATCTCCTTTCATTATGATTCTTTTCGAATCTCAGAAATGTTCCATGGAATGCAGTCCAATTTCTTTTGTGCTTGTTCCAATCATAGTTCTTATGGTCACCCGTGTAATGTGATTCTTTCATTTCCTGGTAGGTTTTGTTCAGGACCATAGTGATATTGGTATCAGTGTAAGCATATTGCATTAGTGAAATGAAGGCGTTTCTTGCATGCCCTGAGTTCAATTCAGTATTTTGGAAATGTGCCACATATTCCCAACCCGGCCCTTTTCTTGTTGCATCACACAACAACCTCCATACAACATTGTTGTCTTCATCATACTGATGACCTGACAAAACACCACACCTTTCATTGTAGTCACTCCAAGTTGGATAGACATCTGTTGGATTTTGTCCAACTGTGCCAGACCTGGCTTCATCAGTAACATCCTCTTTTTCTTGAGGTCTTATGACATACAAGATTGGGAATCCTTCAGAGTTGAATCTGTATCTCAAGTTTTGACGAAAGCCTTCCTCCCATTCCCTGAATTTTGTAAGGTCCTTTAACTCAGGTGGGGTTGCTTTTTCTTGTGATTTTACACTTGATTCCATCATCTTGATCCTGAATTGTTGTAGTTCCAGATTATTTGGGTTCGCGTTCCAGTCAATGGCTCTTGGTTTGACTCCAATTAATGGTTGATAACGCGCCTGATTTGCCCATGTTAGAAGTCTCGATGATAGCCTGTTACCATAATGGATGCTGTTTGGATTAGGGCAGTCTGGACTGACTGATTTCAATCCATGCATGAATGATTTGATGCTTTCCTTATTGAGGTCTGTAATTTCACGAATATTAGACATTCCATCCCTCATAATTTCTTCAGCTGATTCTTGGTTGATACCAAAATCCATCAAGCTGCTTCTGAAAGCTAGCTGTTCTGGGTTCAGTATTTTTCCATTGTTGAATCCCCTGATTGTTATTCTGGGTTGAGAGGACCTCCTGTCATATTGTTTAGACCTTGAAGTGTCATCGGGTTGATTTTCATTGTCCTCACTGCTGTCGTCACTGGTATCACCTATATTAACATTATCTGGATTCCTGCCTTTTTCCACTGCATCTTGTATTGCTCTGATTCGTTTTTTTACCTCTTGGTCAATGACTCTCTTCCAAGTTGAGTTCATTTCTGGATCAGTCATAGCCTTTTCCATAACTCGCATAATTGTTTTCTCATTCGATTTGTTGTTTTCTTCTACTTCCATACCCACTACATCACTGGGATCATCAATATCGAGTTCTGATAGGTCCTCCTCCATTTCCATTTTTGTTTCTTCTATGGAGTCGTAGTCATCATCATCTTTTGGCTTTGCTTTTCTTTTTGTTTTTCTTTTTGTTGGAGCCATGGTGAAGATGTTCGGTGCCGGAATATTTTGTTGGAGTAATCAAAATGTTCGTCTCGGAGTATTCGGTCGGAATATTCCATCGGAGGTGGTATGTGGAAAGAGAGTGTAATCGGAGGATTTGAAGTGAGGTGGCTTGTTATAGGTTGGGTGACTGAATGTTGTATGTGATTTGCTTATCTGTTTGTGTGTATATATGCGGATCGAATTTTGTTCCGGTTAATTTTGTTTTGTATTTGTGTGAGCTTTTGCAGTTTGTTGCAATTTAAGATTGTGAGCTTTTCTATCCAGTCTCAGGATTTGCTCATTCTGTATTTCTGTGGTGAAAACTGATGATTATTTCATTGTCTTGTTTTTCTGAGAATTTAGTGTTCTCTTTTTATTTTGGATCTTTGGATTAGTGCTTTGCAGGGGCCCTGTGGAGTTGTTGAGTACGTAGTTATTGTATGTATTGTAAGTATGTGTCAGTAAAGTTATGGAAAGAAGTACTCATACAATAACGCGTACAATTTCTACTAGTACTAGTGTGCATCAAGTCAGATCAGAATTACGAAAGGTGTTCTGATCTGTTCCAATTCGTACCAGTTCCAATTCTACCATTAGCCAACCAACCAAATTCATGTGTAAGCTATCAGCAAGGTATCTACATTCATAGGGTTGGAGTTAGATATGAACGAGTAAGCTGTACGAGCTACCGGTAATTACGAGCTGCCAGATCTACAAGCAAGCTACCTACCTTCATACCGATCATACCAATCGATTTATATTACTATTCAAGTGACGTCATTCGCGCAAACTCTTTTTTAAATACAAACAAGCAAGCTGTATGAGCTACCGGTAATTACGAGGTACCAGAACTACAAGCAAGCTATCTACCTTCATATTGATCATACCAATTGATCTATACTACCAATCAGATGAGTCATTCGCACAGTGCAAATCTCTCCAATCCCCAACCAAAATATAATTCAATCGTCAACCCAAAAACCCACCAAATTTGAACACAGTGGAAATCTTTCCAGTCCCTAACCAAAATATAATTCAATCGTCAACCCAAAAACCCACCAGATTTGAAGACAGTGCAAATCCTGCCAATCCCTAACCAAAATATAACTCAGTCATCAACCCAAAAACCCACCAGATTTGAACACAGTGCAAGTCTTTCCAGTCCCTAACCAAAATATAATTCAATCGTCAACCCAAAAACCCACCAGATTTGAACACAGAGCAAATCTTTCCATCCCCCACCAAAATATAACTCAGTCATCAACCCAAAAACCAACCATATTTGAACACAGTGCAAATCTTTCCAGTCACCAACCGAAATATAACTCAGTCATCAACCCAAAAACCCATCAGATTTGAGCACAGTGCAAATGCTGCCAGTCCCCGACCAAAATATAACTCAGTCATCAACCCAAAAACCCACCAGATTTGAACACAGTGCAAATCTTTCCAGTCTCCAACCAAAATATAATTCAATCGTTAACTCAACAACCCACCTGATTTAAACACAGTGCAAATCTCTCCAGTCCCTAACCAAAATATAATTGAATCATGAACCCAAAAACCCACCATATTTGAACTCAGTGCAAATCCTGCCAGTCCCAGACCAAAATATAACTCAGTCATCAACTCAAAAACCCACCAGATTTGAAGACAGTGCAAATCTGTTCCATCCCCCACCAAAATATAACTCGGTCATTAACCCAAAAACCCACAATATTTGAACACTGTGCAAATCCTGCCAATCCCAAACCAAACTTTAACTCAGTCATCAACCCAAAAACCCACCAGATTTGAGCACAGTGCAAATCCTGCCAATCCCCAACCAAAATATAACTCAGTCATCAAACCAAAAACCCACCAGATTTGAACACTGTGCAAATCCTGCCAGTCTCCGCCCAAAATATAAATCAATCATCAACCAAAACACCCACCAGATTTGAACACAGTGGAAATCTTTCCAGTCCCTAACCAAAATATAATTCAGTCATCAACCCAAAAACCCACCTGATTTGAAGACAGTGCAAATCCTGCCGATCCCCGACCAAAATATAAATCAGTCATCAACCCCAAAACCCACCAGATTTGAGCACAGTGCAAATTTTTCCAGTCCCGAACCAAAATATAATTTAGTCATCAACCCAAAAAACCACCAGATTTGAGCACAGTGCAAATCCTGCCGATCCCCGACCAAAATATAACTCAGTCATCAACCCAAAAACCCACCAGATTTGAACACAGTGCAAATCTTTCCATTCCCTAACCAAAATATAATTCAATCATCAACCCAAAAACCCACCTGATTTGAACACAGTGCAAATCTTTCCATCCCCCACCAAAATATAACTCAGTCATCAACTCAAAAACCCACCATATTTGAACACTGTGCAAATCCTGCCAGTCCCTTCGAAAATATAACTCAGTCATCAACCCAAAAACCCACCAGATTTGAACACTGTGCAAATCCTGCCAGTCCCTTCGAAAATATAACTCAGTCATCAACCCCAAAACCCACCAGATTTGAGCACAATGCACATCCTGCCAGTCCCAAACCAAACTTTAACTCAGTTATCAACCAAAAAACCCACCTGATTTGAACACTGTGCAAATCCTGCCAGTCCCAGACCAAAATATAACTCAGTCATCAACCCAAAAACCCACCAGATTTGAACACAGTGCAAATCTTTCCAATCCCCAACCAAAATATAACTCAGTCATCAACCCAATAAACCCTCCAGATTTGAAGACAGAGCAAATCCTTTCCATCCCCAACCAAAATATAACTCAGTCATCAACCCAAAAACACACCAGATTTGAACACTGTGCAAATCCTGATAATCTCCGACCAAAATATAACTCAGTCATCAACCAAAAAAACCTACCAGATTTGAACACAGTGCAAAGCATACAGTCCCTAACCAAAAGATAATTCAGTCATCAACCCAAAAACCCACCAGATTTGAACACAGTGCAAATCCTGCGGATCCCCGACCAAAATATAACTCAATCCTCAACCAAAAAACCCACCTGATCTGAAGACAGTGCAAATCCTGCCGATCCTCGACCAAAATATAACTCAGTCATCAACCCAAAAACCCACCAGATTTGAAGACAGTGCAAATCTTTCCAGTCCACAACCAAAATATAACTCAGTCATCAACCAAAAAAACCAACCAGATTTGCACACAGTGCAAATCTTTCCAGTCCCTAACCAAAATATAATTCAATCATCAACCCAAAAACCCACCAGATTTGAACACAGTGCAAATCTTTCCAGTCTCTAACCAAAATATAATTCAATCGTCAACTCAAAAACCCACCAGATTTTAACACAGTTCAAATTTTTCCATCCCCGACCAAAATATAATCTACGTCCAAGAACTGTTTCTCTACCACCCCGCGGGCTGTCGCGTGGTATTTTTACAATTCTTGACCCTATTTTTAAAATTTCCTGTCTTTTTAGGTTGCGTGTCTACTAAAAAACCTTGCGCGTCGCACACCTTTTTTTTGAGACAATATCTCGTCACTCCTCATACAAAATAACTATTTTAGGATTAAGGATATCATATTCTGTTTGTGACAAGCACTATTTTGTGTACAACTTATGCACGAATCATGACTATTTTCATCTTCTCAACATGTTGCCACCATATAACGGGCGTCCCGACTCCAACTCCAACTCAAATCCAACTCCAAAAAATGCCATTTTCATTACAATGGATAGGGACCTGTCCCCCCCCCCCCCCCCCCCCTTGTATCTCATAAACCAAGAACTCCAAAAAGTTGGTAGGATAGGCAAACAATTCTGGACAACAATACTAACAAGGCCTGCAAGTCTCAAAGGGATCTGCCGTATGCGTTAGATTAGAAGCAATAGGAGGGCCTAGCAGAGGACTCCAAATCCGAATTTTCACCTCCACAGAAAACACCCCCTCCAAACCCAAGGGACAGCAGATATCTCCATACTGAAGTCACCGCGGGCAACGATATTGCAGGGATCTCTTCATTATATCGAGAAGGACAAGGCCTGCAAGTTTCGAATCGATTGATTGAGTGGATTGGAAGTATCTAACCGGCAAAGCATTGGACACACAAGGTCCATTTTGAAGGTAAACAAAGGAAAAAAACGGTGAATATTAATATCTCCATACTGAAGCCACCGCGGGCAAGGATATTGCAGGGATTCCTTCATTATATCGAGAAGGACAAGGCCTGCAAGTTTCGAATCGATTGATTGAGTGGATTGGAAGAATCAAACCGGTGAAGCAGATTGGAAAATTTTGGTTGTATTTCAAGGAAGCAACCCAAATAACAGTCACAGCAGATATCTCCATACCGAGGTCGCCGCTTCCAACAATATTGCACAGACCTCTTCCTTACATCTAGAAGGAGACGTCCTCCAAGTTTCGGATCGATTGATTGAGAGGAATAGAAGAATCAAACCGGTGAAGCAGATTGGGAAAATTTGGTTGTATTTCAAAGAAACACCCCAAATAACAGTCACAGCAGATATTTCCATATCAACGACACCAACAGCAACGATATTTCAGGGTCCTTTTCATTACATATATAAGAACACGCCGACCAAGTTTCGAATTTATTGATCCAGCAGATCAGAAGAATCGAACCGGTGAAGCAGATTGGGAAAATTTGGTTGTATTTCAAAGAAACACCCCAAATAACAGTCACAGCAGATATTTCCATATCAACGACACCAACGGCAACAATATTGCAGGGTCCTTTTCATTACATATATATATCAGAACACGCCGACCAAGTTTCGAATTTATTGATCCAGCAGATCAGAAGAATCGAACCGGTGAAGCAGAGGGGCAAAATTTGGCTACATTTCAAGGAAGCAACCCAAATAACAGTCACAGCAGATATCTCTGCACCAACGGCACCAACAGCAATGATATTTCAGGGTCCTCTTCATTACATATATAAGACCACGCCGACCAAGTTTCGAATTTATTGATCCAGCAGATCAGAAGAATCGAACCGGTGAAGCAGAGAGGCAAAATTTGGCTACATTTCAAGGAAGCAACCCAAATAACAGTCACAGCAGATATCTCTGCACCAACGGCACCAACAGCAATGATATTTCAGGGTCCTCTTCATTACATATATAAGACCACGCCGACCAAGTTTCGAATTTATTGATCCAGCAGATCAGAAGAATCGAACCGGTGAAGCAGAGGGGAAAAATGTGGCTACATTTCAAGGAAGCAACCCAAACAACAGTCACAGCAGATATCTCTGCACCAACGGCACCAACAGCAATGATATTTCAGGGTCCTCTTCATTACATATATAAGAACACGCCGACCAAGTTTCGAATTTATTGATCCAGCGGATCAGAAAAAAACGACTCAACATGGATGGGAAAGATGATGGGCAAAATTTGGCTAAAAAATGGCCTTCCAAGCCCCGGCCCAGTTGCTGTTGTTGCTCTTGCTTTGCGAACTCGATCGTTCCCAGTGGCTCCTGTTGCTGTTGCTCTCGCTTGCTGTCAAATCGACGAGTCGTTGTCATTGCCGATGATCCTATGCTCTCACGATGTTCCCCGTTGCGGCCGCTTCGATCATCGTTGCCATTGTCGACAATCCTATTCGAATATATGATATGATAATTGAACAGAATGGGTGAGTATCTATTGATGTACTACAAAGAGTAAATAATAAAAACAGAATAATATAATGTACATGCCGATCGATTCATAATTATCACCAACCGGGAAATTCCCCGCACCTACAGGCAAGAATCAATGGTTGCTTCCGATTCGATGGTTGCTTCCGATTCGATGGTTGCTTCCGATTCAATGGTTGCTTCCGATCCGTTGTTTTTGATTCGATGGTTTCAATTTGTTGCTTCCGATCTGGTCCTATGAAAATAAGAAGAAAAACAGAGAGGAAATACATCATCAGTAATGCCGGTGGAGTGGAAGACCAATCAATTGCCGTTGCCGTTGCCGTTGCCGTTGCCGTTGCCGTTGCCGTTGCCGTTGCCGTTGCCGTTGCCGTTGTACCTTGTGATGCGAAAGTACACAACTATTGAGTTTGACACGCTCCCACATGTTATCATGACATCCGATAAGCATTGGGACCCATCTGTTCTTGATACCACGATCAGTGCAAAAGATGAACAATTTCTCCAGAAATATCCTCCTCAGCCACAGCAACTCCCTTATGCCGATTACGACAAATATGGAAACCCACGTTGTCTTGAAGGATTGGATATCTCTGTATCCCCCGGCTCCTCCACGGTCACGTCCCTCAGTTCATATTCCAGCCAATCCACTCGATCTCCCTTCCTTCCTATTGATGATCATCAAACCAACTGATCGCTCATTTTGGCTTACTTCCACCGACTACATTCACCAGGAACGCCTCGCATGCTGCACTTTACCTGAAGCCTCTGGGACAGTCACTGCGTTTCCAACGGATTGTACTGGCAGTGATACTACACAGTATTGCAGCTACGCCCCATGAGAGATACCCCAACGAACATGACTACTTATCCCTGAAACCTTTCTTTTGTTGGGTTTCCACGGATCGCATCAAAGCCACGTTTGAAAACTCAACCCAATATGGTTCATTAGCGGTTAGCCCTGATGGAAACATTTTCAAACGTTTCCATTCCCCACAACCGGCCATGAACGTTCGACCCTTCAATGATGACGTTATGTCCGATGCTGTCTATTCGGATGTCCCAGCAATTGATGGTGGCTCCAAGATTGCTCAGATCTTCTTCGGCCGAAAGTCACATATTATACACGTTGAAGAAATGCGTACCACCGGCGATTTTCTATCTTGCTTCCAGAACTTTGTTCGAAAATGGGGCAGGCCCATTCACCTCCTTTGCGACCACGGTAACTATCAATCCAGTAAGAAGGTCGTCGATTACCTCAAAATGTTATGGATTGGACTCTGGCAAAGTGAACCTTATCACCAACACCAGAATCAATTCGAACGCCGATACCAAACGTTCAAGCGTATTGTCAATCGCGTCATGGATCGTACAGGCACACCACCACATCTATGGCTACTGTGCATGACATACGTCGCGGGTCTCCTCAATGTTGTTTCAGATCCTACGCTGTCCGATAAACTAGCCGGTCTTCATTGCTACTGGTACACTTGGCGACATCAGCGCATACACAAGCTTCTTCTGGTTTGAACCTGTGTATTTCAAAACAAACGACTCCCCCTTTGGTACCCAGTCTACCGAACGCCTAGGTCACTTCGTCGGCATTGCCAAACATGTTGGCAATGGACTCTGCTTCCTGAATCTGGGATCCCGTTACCAACAAGTTACTTGACCGGTCCGGTGTCCGCTCTGCTCTTACGCCTGAGTCCCGTAACAAATGCGCGGGCCTATTCACTGATGATGGTTTCATCAAATGGCGTAACGCCAAGGATTCCTTGCCCCGTTTATACGCCACTGGAGACGCTCCAGCATTCAAACATGGGGAGCATACCACTCAGAGTAACCCCATTGACGAGTCTACAAAACTGGGCAACTCAGTTCCCCCTAGCGTTTCACCCGCTGATTCTGACACTGCCAATGACACCATCCCATCTGTACCCAACGAACCACCAGGTACTACGCCTCCCGCATCTGGCACTCAAACTATTCTTCAACCACCCGCCCAACCCTTGTTACCAAGCTTTCTTTATAAGAAGGTCGATGACAGCCCGAGCTGGTCACCTTCTCCACTCCCTAACAACTATGGGGAGAGTTTTGATGGTCCTCCTATGACACACGTCTTCAGCAAGACCTCCGATGGCGTTCTCCTTACTGAAGATGATTTTGATCCACCGGAATTAGCATACTTTGATGTTAGTGACGTCACAACTACACACACCAACCCCGCTACTCCTTCAGTAGACCCATCACAGGTAGTTGTTACCGACGAAGAAGGTAACTCACAATTTGAGGATGATGGTAAACCAATTACCATTCCTACGGTCCCGATTGCCGATCTACAAGGACGATCCTTCCTTGTAACCAACCCCGATGGCACCCGGAAGCGTCTTACCATCGTCGATGTAGAAGACAGTCTTGAACGCAACAAAGACTTCATCAAGTTCAAGTGCAAACACTCTGATGACGAGCTTAATGATATCATTGCATACAATGATGTCATGAATTACATCCATCGTGATTCAACACAAGAAGACGGCAAACTTTGGTCATTTCGCCGCATCCTAGGACACCAAGGCCCGCTGGATAACAAGCACCCCCAGTACAAAGGCTCCAAGTATAACCTTTGGATTGAATGGGAAAATATGGAACGTACATATGAACCTCTGGCCAACATTGCGGCTGATGACCCTGTCACCGTTGCAAAATATGGGAAAGACAACAACTTGCTTGACCTCCCGGGTTGGAAACGCCTTAAGCGGATCACCAACCTAGCACGACGAACCAAGAAACTTGATTGACTCGTGCACCAAGCCAAACTTCGTTCTTTCCGTACAACTCCACAGTACCAATACGGATTCAAAGTACCTCGTAACCACGAAGAAGCCCTCCGATTTGACCAAGCCAACGGAAACACCAAATGGGAAGATGCCACCACTCTGGAAATGGCACAACTCAATGAATACAATACATTCATTGATAAAGGCGTGTACAAGACAAGCTCCATTCCCCCCGGGTTCCAACAGATCAAGGTACACATGATATATGCTGTCAAGCACGACGGTAGACACAAGGCTCGTCTCGTTGCTAACGGTAATCTCACTGAGGCCCCTATCCACAGTGTTTACGCAGGTGTCGTATCTCTCCGCGGCCTACGTATGTGCCTATTCCTAGCTGAACTGAACGACCTGGAAGCATGGGGTACCGACATAGGTAATGCCTACCTAGAAGCAGTTACCTGCGAGAAAGTATGCATCAAGGCAGGTCCCGAATTCGGATCGCTGGAAGGTCACCTATTGATCATTTACAAAGCCCTATATGGCCTCAGATCTTCAGGCAAGTGTTTTGGAGACTTACTCGCGGCTTGTCTCATCGAACTCGGCTTCGAAAGATCCCGCGCAGAACCAGAAATATTCCTCAAGCCTGGAATGAACAAGCATGGTGAACGTGTATATGAACTTATATGCACATATGTCAATGACCTATGTCTTTGCATGGCAGATCCCAATTCCTTCCTGAAGATATTGCAGTCGTCACCATATAACTTCAAACTGAAGGGATCCGGACCTATGAACTTTCACCTAGGTTGCGGATTTGAGCGCGACGCGCATGGTGTTCTCTGCATGAATCCCATAAAGTTCATCGAAAAGATGGAAGCGTCTTACGAACAAATGTTCGGATGCAAACCTAGCACTAGGTTCCAATCACCCATTGCAGAGAACGATCATCCTGAATTGGACTCCTCAGCCTTTCTCGAAGAAACTGGTATACAGAAATACCAAAGTATGATCGGTTCACTCCAATGGATCATCGCTATTGGCCGTTTCGATGTACAAACAGCCGTGATGACACTCTCGAGTTTCAGAGCTCAACCACGAGATGGGCATCTCGAACGTGCCAAACGTATCTATGGATATATCTCCAAGTTGAGACATTTTAAAATCAGATTCCGCGTGGAACCACCCGATTTTATATTGACTAAACCCGACACCATCGACTGGTCCAACACCGTCTATGGGGATCATTCTGAAGAGCTACCCGACGACGCTCCTGCACCGCTTGGAAAGACAGTAGTGTTGACACATTTCTATGATGCCAACCTCATGCATGATATTCTCAGTGGCAAGGCAGTAACCGGCATTCTTCATTTCGCGAACAAGACTCCCATGATGTGGTTCTCGAAGAAGCAGTCTACTACGGAGACAGCCACCTTTGGAGCCGAATTTGTTGCAGGAAGGACTTGCATCGAACAGATCGTCGATTTACGCCACTCATTCCGATACCTTGGAACACGAGTCCATGATATCTCCTACTCTTGGGGTGATAACGAAAAGATGATTCAAACATCGACCTTTCCTTACGCAAGGTTGCATAAGCGTCATAACATTCTATCGTTTCACTACCTACGGAGCATGATAGCGAGAGGTTTCATTTTAATGATGCACATCCCAGGTAAGGATAACTGTGCAGATATTCTCACCAAGCATTGGGGGCACTCAGTTGTGTATCCACTGCTCAAGCCCATCTTCCACTTTTGTGGGGATACCGGCGATCTTCTCCAAGATGATGGAAGCATCATGTAGAGCGTGATGACCTTTCACAAGGAGACATGGGGAGTATTAAATTCCTTTCGTGACCATAAGTACCAAAGCTACCAGATGGTAGATACCCTATTTGTACGAATCCATGAGTCCCGTATCAATCAAAATAATCGATTCCCACGGCATATCGATTCCCACGGCGCGTCGATTCCCATCGCGCATCAACGGTGAGCAATCCCTGTTTTACAGTATTGCCATCGTTCTTCGATGAGCAAACTCTGACTTCATAAAATATCACACAAGCTACGGGAGCAATTCCTGACCTTAATGATAAACAATTCATGGAGTCTTCCTAACGGAACAAGAGAAGAAAACCGTTGGCGTGTGATTCGCACACAGTATATATACATGCATACAGATATATATGGTCAACGACCAATACATGTACAGAAATAATCAGCAAGTAATCTCATCACTACGCAACAGCAGTTGCAACGTATTCATCTCAATAAAAGAGATATCTTGCATTTTGGCAAGATTTCACTTTATCTCATACTTTTAACATTCAACTGATTTATATTCCAAAATTCACACTAGTTGCTACCAACTACTTGTAATCTACATACTAAGGTCTGTCTCGCTGCAATCTGAACAAGTCACAGCAAGAAGAGATCTGGCGTTTCCCTAGCTTCGCCTGTAGTCCGATTATCCGTTGCCGAAAGTATCCAAACACAATTGTCACGCATAGAGTACAATCGTTCGTCTACTAACACACTAACGCAGCGTTGCTGTTCTTCAGAAGCCTTTGAATCAGACCCTCAACGGACCGGATTCAGAAGGAAAATAATAGATTTGCACTATCTTCAAATCTGGTGAGTTTTTGGATTGATGACTGAGTTATATTTTGGTTGGGGATGGGCAGGATTTGCACTGTCTTCAAATCTGGTGAGTTTTTGGATTGATGACTGAGTCATATTTTGGTCAGGGATGGGCAGGATTTGCACTGTGTTCAAATCTGTTGGGTTTTGGGGTTGATGACTGAGTTATAGTTTGGACGGGGATTGGCAGGATTTGCACTGTGTTCAAATCAGGTGGGTTTTTGGGTTGAAGATTGAATTATATTTTGGTTAGGGACTGGAAAGATTTGCACTGTTCAAATCTGGTGGGTTTTGGGGTTGATGAATGAATTATATTTTGGTTAGGGACTGGAAAGATTTGCACTGTGTTCAAATCTGGTGGGTTTTTGGGTTGATGACTGAGTTATATTTTGGTCGGGGACTGGCAGGATTTGCACTGTGTTCAAATCTGGTGGGTTTTTGGGTTGATGACTGAGTTATATCTAGTACAAAAAGCGTGTAAGAATCTATAGGCGTAGAAACCAACGCGGATTGAATACTAGTATGTATCTAGCACACAAAAGGTGTAGAAATATACACTCGTACAAAAAAGGTGTAGAATTCTACAGAAGTTGAAGTATCCTAGATGGGGGTACGGTGTATGCTAAGAGGCAGTGCATATCCATCGGAGGTGGTGATTACCTGTCCACCGCCCGCTTTGATGGATGTGTCGTCGACAGTGGAAAAATATGCTTCCATCTGGCCGGAGGACAATATAGAAGGGTGTTGTCCTGTATAGGCACATTCATTGAAAATGAGGATGACGGGGCCTCTGTTCGATATGGAATAAGCTCCGCATGTAGCAATGGGGATATTCTGTACCTGGTGATTGTTAATGCCGGTGACATTGACATATTGTGGTGGGATATCCTTGGAGATGAGGCATGCATCATTACCGATGATGCAACCATTTGCGCCGCGATCGACCATAGCAAAACCAGGACTAGGAACCGTAGTTTTGTGTATGCGGTATGTGTACGACGTTACTGGACTATCGTTAGGAAAGGTCAGATCATCGTCAGGATTATACCACTGGTGAAAATTGGCGGAATAGGAGGATGCTCCTACAGGTATTTGGGTGTCACCGTCCTTTTTGTACCGAATGTCAGGGTTTTCGGAGAGGAATCGAGCGGGATGCACGGGTGACACGGAAGACTTGAGAGGTCGTTGGTCCTTGGATGAAGAGGTTGTTGATTTGTATACACCTAATGATGCATGGAAAACACCTCTACGATCATTTTCTACAGCAGGATGTAGGTCTGCTGCGGAATTGGCATGTTCATCTTTGTTCGAAGTATCGTCTTCTCGGAATGATACAGAGTGTCCATGTTGATATGCCTTCCGGGTGATGGGCTTGACATTGTTGGGGTCAGGTTGGTCCTTGTGGAGTAAGTCGTGTCGTAACGATGCGACCACGATTTTCTTGCCTTCCGAAGAAAAACTAAGCCAACTCTTCATGTCCTGACGTGACAGGGCCTTCCATATGTTTGTGGGCAGGCGCGTGGTAGGGTCAGGGGTACGTCCAGCCTTAAATACCGCATAGTCTTGATAGTCTCCTTCAAATTCGATAGGGAGAGCATAGTCATCATGGTTTTGGCTTTGTTCAGATGAGAAGTCATGAACGTGTGCACGTACAGTCGACCGAGGAGCAGCCATCGCGGACTGGGAATCGAGTCGAGTTGCTTCGAGTAAAAGCGTGATTTTAAGTTCGTGAATAGCAGCTGCTTCAGCGACTGCATCTGTCATGGTGCTATTTGCCCCACCTGGATCCTTGACTTTGGCAAACTGTTCACTTAGCTGAAAGCTGGAATAGCATGCCTGACATAATGCTGATTTTGCAGTATGGTACTCAAGGGGCTTGTTGGGAGGACGGAGCTTATTGAGGTGATTTAATTCATCAAACCAATGTGTAATGAATTTCACTTTGGATTCTTTCCAATTGTTGAGATTCAACTTTAGCAACGCTTGTAGCTGAGTCGAATTGTCGTATACCTTGGCTTTTGATTTGCTGTGAAGGTTTACGAAATCGAAGTATGCTTTACGTCCATCATGAGTGGTAGAATGGCTGTGTACACACGATGCAGAAAGATCACTTTTGAAGACTTCCAACATTAGTACCCAGAAGAAGGCACACTGTTTGACGAAAAGATCACGTGTATAACCCAGAAGCGCAGCTGGAGGCCAAGTTTCATCGAGGAATGTCTCTGTGTCGATGTCGTATGCCTCGAGTTTAGCTTTGAAACCTACGAGCCAATGTTTGAATCTTGAGTCATTCGTGAGGGGCGTAAAAGACTTTTCATCCCGTGCTTTTTGGCACCAAGATTTGTACTTTACCTGCTGAGGTGACTTTTTGTTACTTGCCGACGGAGGAGGTGGAGGGTTCAGAACAGATTCGTTCCGCATGCCTGGGCACGTTCTGTACAGAATGGTTGGAATTCCTTATATGTATATGATTTTACATCTTTCCAATTTTCTCGTCTTCTTGTAGATCGATAGCGAACTCCGCAAGTGCCTCTATGCTCCTTTGAATGGATCAAGGGATATGCGTTGGTAGTCCTCCATCAGTATAGGTAAGCTCGCGTGCAAAGTCCGGTTCGATAAGTGCGTCGAGGAATGCATTCCACTTGCATAATCCGCCTTCCTTGAGAGCTAAACACAACTTACTATTAGCCTCACTTGTTACGTTGAGTAGGGATACAAGTATCGTCTTCATATCAGTATCAAAACTGGGAAAGTGGTTGGCAGTAGTAACTTCGACATCACCTGTGTTGTCCTCGCCCCCAAATGCATTGGCGGGCATCATCGGTATTTGTGACGGTTCCGATCCTTCGAAAGAATTGCGCGGTGACTGAGAATGAGAACTGCTTTGTGTACGATGTGCGATTGGCATATGCCAGCGTAGGGATTGTATTCAGTTCCGTTCCTGTTCCCTTTTGTGTGCAAGCCACCTTAGAGCTTGCGACTGTTAATCTATTATTTTCCTTCTGAATCCGGTCCGTTGAGGGTCTGATTCAAAGGCTTCTGGAGAACAGCAACGCTGCGTTAGTGTGTTAGTAGACAAACGATTGTACTCTACGCGTGACAATTGTGTTTGGATACTTTCGGCAACGGATAATCGGACTACAGGCGAAGCTAGGGAAACGCCAGATCTCTTCTTGCTGTGACTTGTTCAGATTGCAGCGAGACAGACCTTAGTATGTAGATTACAAGTAGTTGGTAGCAACTAGTGTGAATTTTGGAATATAAATCAGTTGAATGTTAAAAGTATGAGATAAAGTGAAATCTTGCCAAAATGCAAGATATCTCTTTTATTGAGATGAATACGTTGCAACTGCTGTTGCGTAGTGATGAGATTACTTGCTGATTATTTCTGTACATGTATTGGTCGTTGACCATATATATCTGTATGCATGTATATATACTGTGTGCGAATCACACGCCAACGGTTTTCTTCTCTTGTTCCGTTAGGAAGACTCCATGAATTGTTTATCATTAAGGTCAGGAATTGCTCCCGTAGCTTGTGTGATATTTTATGAAGTCAGAGTTTGCTCATCGAAGAACGATGGCAATACTGTAAAACAGGGATTGCTCACCGTTGATGCGCGATGGGAATCAGTGCACCGTGGGAATCGATATGCCGTGGGAATCGATTATTTTGATTGATACGGGACTCATGGATTCGTACAAATAGGGTATCTACCATCTGGTAGCTTTGGTACTTATGGTCACGAAAAGAACTTAATAAAATCGTGCCAATCCCAGACCAAAATATAACTCGGTCGTCACTCCAAAAACTCACCAGATTTGAAGACAGTGCAAATCTTGCCAGTCCCCGACCAAAATAAAACTCAATCATCAACCCAAAAACTAACCAGATTTGAACACAGTGCAAATCCTGCCCATCCCCGACCAATATATAATTCAGTCATCAATCAAAAAATTCACCAGATTTGAACACAGTGCATAATCCTGCCGATCCCCAACCACAATATAACTCAGTCATCAATCCAAAAATTCACCAGATTTGAAGACAGTGCAAATCCTGCCCATCCCCGACCAATATATAACTCAGTCTTCAATCCAAAAACTCACCAGATTTGAACACAGTGCAAATATTTCCAGTCCCTAACCAAAATATAATTCAATCATCAACCCAAAAACCCACCAGATTTGAACACAGTGCAAATCTTTCCAGTCCCTAACCAAAATATAATTCAATCTTCAACCCAAAAACCCACCTGATTTGAACACAGTGCAAATCCTGCCAATCCCCGTCCAAACTATAACTCAGTCATCAACCCCATAACCCAACAGATTTGAACACAGTGCAAATCCTGCCCATCCCCGACCAAAATATGACTCAGTCATCAATCCAAAAAATCACCAGATTTGAAGACAGTGCAAATCCTGCCCATCCCCAACCAAAATATAACTCAGTCATCAATCCAAAAACTCACCAGATTTGAAGATAGTGCAAATCGTGCCAATCCCAGACCAAAATATAACTCAGTCGTCAATCCAAAAACTCACCAGATTTGAAGACAGTGCAAGTCTTGCCAGTCCCCAACCAAAATATAACTCAATCATCAACCCAAAAACTAACCAGATTTGAACACAGTGCAAGTCCTGCCCATCCCCGACCAAAATATAACTCAGTCATCAATCCAAAAATTCACCAGATTTGAACACAGTGCAAATCCTGCCCATCCCTGACCAAAATATAACTCAGTCATCAATCCAAAAATTCACCAGATTTGAACACAGTGCAAATCCTGCCCATCCCCGACCAAAATATAACTCAGTCGTCAATCCAAAAACTCACCAGATTTGAACACAGTGCAAATATTTCTAGTCCCTAACCAAAATATAATTCAATCATCAACCCAAAAACTGTACAAAAACCCACCAGATTTGAACACAGTGCAAATCTTTCCAGTCCCTAACCAAAATATATCTCAATCGTCAACCCAACAACCCACCTGATTTGAACACAGTGCAAATCTTTCCAGTCCCTAACCAAAAAAAAATTCAATCTTCAACCCAAAAACCCACCTGATTTGAACACAGTGCAAATCCTGCCAATCCCCGTCCAGACTTTAACTCAGTCATCAATCCAAAAAATCACCAGATTTGAACACAGTGCAAATCCTGCCAGTCCCCGACCAAAATATAACTCAGTCAACAACCCAAAAACCCACCAGATTTGTACACAGTACAAATCCTTCCAGTACCTAAACAAAATATAATTCAATCATCAACCCAAAAACCACCAGATTTGAACACAGTGCAAATCTTTCCAGTCCCCCACCAAAATATAATTCAATTGTCAATCCAAAAATTCACCAGGTTTGAACACAGTGCAAATCCTGCCCATCCCCGACCAAAATATGACTCAGTCATCAATCCAAAAACTCATCAGATTTGAACACAGTGCAAATCTTGCCCATCACCGACCGCAATATAACTCAGTCATCAATCCAAAAATTCACCAGATTTGAAGACAGTGCAAATCCTGCCCATCCCCGACCAATATATAACTCAGTCGTCAATCCAAAAACTCACCAGATTTGAACACAGTGCAAATATTTCCAGTCCCTAACCAAAATATAATTCAATCATCAACCCAAAAACCCACCAGATTTGAACACAGTGCAACTCTTACCTAGTCCCTAACCAAAATATAATTCAATCGTCAACCCAAAAACCCACCAGATTTGAACACTGTGCAAATTGGTTGAGTTGTTAGCTGAACGTTTAACACTAACCCTAAGAGTTGACAACGTAACCTTCTAGACGGAGTTTATGTGGGGGGGTTTGGGGGGGGGGAAAATATGTAGAAATATTAGAAAATCTGTTTTTAACAAGTAGACTTTGTACAAACGCTACGACTAAAAATCGCTAAAAAGCTTAGCCAAACATTTATTTACGGAAATGAGATGCTTCTTCTAAAAGCAATAGTAATATCTAGTGGCGCGCGTTCATTTTTATGGTAGCAAACTCTCATTTTTTTGGTTGCAAGTAACCATAAAATTTAACCTGAATAAAGAAAAAATCACATGATTAAAATCTGTCTTAGATCAAGTTGGTCGTCACGTTGTCATCAACCTTGCGAGATGAGAGTTGGTGAGAAATAATATCGGACTTGTTAGAATTGGTACAATTTGTACATGAATGAGTCGGACTTGATGTATTTACAGCCATCTACCGGTTCGTACTCTGAATTCGATCGAAAAAGCCAGCAAACCAAGGCGTGAAATATTGTACGGTACCGTACGGTGAGTGGACTTGATGTATTTACAGCCATCTACTCTGAATTCGATCGAAAAAGCCAACAAACAGAGGCGCAAAATATTGTACCGTACGGTGAGTGTACAAGATAAAAATACCACAATTAATACCCAGTACCAAAACCATGTAGAAGTCTATGGTTAGGGACTGGAAAGATTTGCACTGTGTTCAAATCTGGTGGGTTTTTGGGTTGATGACTGAGTTATATTTTGGTTAGGGACTGGAAAGATTTGCACTGTGTTCAAATCTGGTGGGTTTGTGGGTTGACGATTCAATTATATTATGGTTAGGGACTGGAAAGATTTGCACTGTGTTCAAATCTGGTGAATTTTTGGGTTGATGACTGAGTTATATTTTCGTCAGGGACTGGAAAGATTTGCACTGTGTGGAAATCTGGTGGAATTTCAGGTTGATGATTGAGTTATATTTTGGAATGGGACTGGCAGTATTTGCACTGTGTTCAAATCTGGTTTGTTTTTTGGTTGACGATTGAATTATATTTTGGTTAGGGACTGGAAAGATTTGCACTGTGTTCAAATCTGGTGGGTTTGTGGGTTGACGATTGAATTATATTTTGGTTAGGGACTGGAAAGATTTGCACTGTGTTCAAATCTGGTGGGTTTTTAGGTTGATGACTGAGTTATAGTTTGGTTGGGTACTGGAAAGATTTGCACTGTGTTCAAATCTGGTGAATTTTTGGGTTGATGACTGAGTAATATTTTGGTTGAGGACCAGCAGGATTTGCACTGTGCTCAAATCTGGTGGGTTTTTTGGGTTGATGACTGAGTTATATTTTGGTCTCGGACTGGCAGGATTTGCACTGTGTTCAAATCTGGTTTGTTTTTGGGTTGACGACTGAATTATATTTTGGTTAGGGACTGGAAAGATTTGCACTGTGTTCAAATCTGGTGGGTTTTTAGGTTGATGACTGAGTAATATTTTGGTCGAGGACCAGCAGGATTTGCACTGTGCTCAAATCTGGTGGGCTTTTTGGTTGATGACTGAGTTATATTTTGGTGAGGAATCAGCAGGATTTGCACTGTGCTATATTCTGGTGGTTTTTTGGGTTGATGACTGAATTATATTTTGGTTGGGGATTGGCAGGATTTGAACTGTCTTCAAATCATGTGGGTTTTTTAGTTGATGACTGCGTTATATTTTGGTCGGGGACTGGCAGGATTTGCAAGATAATATGGGTATAAAATATTAATTAATTTTATTACATTTCATTCGTAAACTAACATCATACATTGGAACCTCTTGAATTCCCAACGACCTGTGTAATTTTCCACAGAACTTCACTGTAACTGATTGTTCTTCAGCACACAGGGACTGCACAATAGCAATTCTACGGCTCCTCTTTTTAGGCCTAACATTGGTACTGCAATCTTTGCTGGAACACCATTGATAACTAGAACCCATTGTTGAACTCTTCATTTCTGATAGTTTTTGAAAGGACAAGCTGACATTAACTTTGTCCCCAACTTCAATGTTTTTGTTGC
This sequence comes from Pseudo-nitzschia multiseries, assembly GCA_037355745.1. Taxonomy (NCBI): domain Eukaryota; phylum Bacillariophyta; class Bacillariophyceae; order Bacillariales; family Bacillariaceae; genus Pseudo-nitzschia; species Pseudo-nitzschia multiseries. The sequence continues at coordinate 17,977,362 of CM074781.1, forward strand.
ACCCTTTTTTTTCTAAACTCATCTTCATTGAAATTGCACCTTGAACCCGCCTATTGCCAAAACCAACAGCCGAAACAACAGAAGCTTCATGCTGGCTAGAGAAACAATTCTCAGATGTAGCCAAAACTGTACATGACGCATGAGGCATAGAAAAAGCTTCCCAAGTTATTAGCACTGTACCCTTTAACTCAATTGACAGACCAAAAAAGGAAAAAGAAACCATGTTGTTGGCAAGGGTTGTTTAGGATTGCTTGAAAGGAACAAAGCAAATGAACGTGTAGTGTCTTGCTTATCAGTGTGAATAGCATTGGTCAAATTCCTAGCACAAGCAAATGTTGGCAAATATGATTTGTTTTCATCTGACAGATTAGTCTTTAGATAGTCAACATAGATTTTTCTGTTAGCAAAGTTGTACTCTTGTTTTTGTACTGGTGTTGAGATAACATGAGAGTATTTTGCCATCCTATTCAATCGTTCCTTTTTTGTCGGACGTCTGACAACATAAGTCCATCCATTGTTGATGTTTGGTGTTGGCATTTGATGTGTAGAGTAAACCAGTCCTGAAACATAATGATTTCCTTTTGCAGCACTTGGTTTGGCTGTGTTCAACATTTCAAATGACTTCTCCTTACTTATTCTTTCATTCATGTACAACAAAGGAACAACAATCTCTTCCAGACCCAACACTTTCTTGATTTCCAACTTTTTTGCTACAATTTCTACAAGTACTAGTGTGCATCAAGTCAGATCAGAATTACGAAAGGTGTTCTGATCTGTACCAATTCTTACCAGTTCCAATTCTACCATTAGCTAACCAACCAAATTCATGTGTAAGCTATCAGCAAGGTATCTACACTCATAGGGTTGGGGTTAGATATAAACAAGCAAGCTGTACGAGCTACCGGTAATTACGAGCTATCAGATTTACAAGCAAGCAACTTACCTTCATACCGATCATACCAATCGATTTATATTACTATTGAAGTGTCTTCATTTGCGCAAGCTTTTTTTTAAATTCGAACAAGCAAGCTGTACGAGCTACCGGAAATTACGAGGTACCAGATCTACAAGCAAGCTACCTACCTTCATATTGATCATACCAATTGATCTATACTACCAATGAAGTGAGTCATTCGTTTGAGTTTTATTTAAAATTGGAGCAAGGAAGCTGTACGCGCTACAGGTAATTACAAGCTACCAGATCTATGAGCAGATTTGAACACAGTGCAAATCTTTCCAGTCCCTAACCAAAATATAATTCAACAACCCAAAAACCCACCAGATTTGAACACTGTGCAAATCTTGCCAGTCCCCGACCAAAATATAACTCAGTCATCAACCAAAAACACCAACCAGATTTGAACACATTTCAAATCTTTCCAGTCCCTAACAAAAATATAATTCAATCATCACCGCAAAAACCCACCATATTTGAACACTGTACAAATCTTTCCAGTCTCTTACCAAAATATAATTCAATTGTGAACCAAAAAACCAACCATATTTGAACACAGTGCAACTCCTGCCAGTCCCCAACCAAAATATAACTCAGTCATCAACCCAAAAACCCACCAGATTTGAGCACAGTGCAAATCCTGCCGATCCCCGACCAAAATATAACTCAGTAATCAACCCCAAAACACACCAGATTTGAGCACTGTGCAAATCCTGCCAGTCCCCAACCAAAATAAAACTCAGTCATCAACCAAAAAGCCAATCAGATTTGTACACAGTGCAAATCCTGCCAGTCCCCAAGCAAAATATAACTCAGTCATCAACCCAAAAACCCACCAGATTTGAGCATAGTGCAAATTCTGCAAGTTCCCAACCAAAATATAACTCAGTAATCAACAACAAAACACACCCTATTTGAACACTGTGATTATCCTGCTAGTCCCCGACCAAAATATAACTCAGTCATCAACCCAAAATCCACTAGATTTGAAGACAGTGCAAATCTTTCCAGTCCCGAACCAAAATATAATTCAGTCATCATCCCAAAAACCCACCAGATTTGAGCACAGTGCAAATCCTGCCTACCCCCGACCAAAATATAACTCAGTCATCAACCCCAAGACCCACCAGATTTGAACACAGTGCAAATCTTTCCAGTCCCCAACCAAAATATAATTCATGTCATCAACCCAAAAAAACACAAGAATATAGCCCAGTGAAAATCCTGCCGATCCCCCAACAAAATATAACTCAGTAATCAACCAAAAAACCCACCAGATTTGAACACAGTGCAAATCCTACTGATCCCCAACCAAAATATGACTCAGTCGTCAACACAAAAACACACCAGGTTCTAGCACAGTGCAAATCCTGCCGATTTCTGACCAAAATATAACTCAGTCATCAACCTGAAAACCCACCAGATTTGAACACAATGCAAATTTTTTCAGTCCCGAACCAAAATATAATTCAGTCATCAACCCAAAAATTCACCAGATTTGAACACAGTGGAAATCTTTCCAGTGCCTTACCAAAATATAATTCAGTCATCTACCCAAAAACCCACCAGATTTTAGCACAGAGCAAATCCTGCCGATTTCTGACCAAAATATAACTCAGTCATCAACCCCAAAACCCACCAGATTTGAGCACAGTGCAAATTTTTCCAGTCCCGAACCAAAATATAATTTAGTCATCAACCCAAAAAACCACCAGATTTGAGCACAGTGCAAATCCTGCCGATCCCCGACCAAAATATAACTCAGTAATCAACCCAAAAACCCACCAGATTTGAGCACTGTGCAAATCCTGCCAGTCCCCGACCAAAATAAAACTCAGTCATCAACCCAAAAACCCATCAGATTTGTACACAGTGCAAATCCTGCCAGTCCCCGACCAAAATGAAACTCAGTCATCAACCAAAAAACCCATCAGATTTGTACACAGTGCAAATCCTGCCAGTCCCCGACCAAAATATAACTCAGTCATCAACCCAAAAACCCACCAGATTTGAGCATAGTGCAAATTCTGCAAGTTCCGAACCAAAATATAACTCAGTAATCAACAACAAAACCCACCCTATTTGAACACAGTGAAATTCCTGCCAGTCCCCGACCAAAATAAAACTCAGTCATCAACCCAAAACCAACCAGATTTGGGCACAGTGCAAAAATGCCAATCCCCGGTAAAAATTCAACTCAGTCATCAACCCCCAAACCATCCAGATTTGAACACAGTGCAAATCTTTCCAGTCCCTAACCAAAATATAACTCAGTCATCAACCCAAAAATTCACCAGATTTGAACACAGTGGAAATCTTTCCAGTCCCCGACCAAAATATAATTCAATCATCAACCCTAAAACCCACCAGATTTGAACACAGTGCAAATCTTTACAGTCCCGAACCAAAATATAATTCAGTCATCAACCCAAAAACCCTCCAGATTTTAGCACAGTGCAAATCCTGCCAATCCCCGAACAAAATATAACTCAGTAATCAACCTAAAAACCCACCTGATTTGAACACAGTGCAAATCCTGCCAGTCCCCGACCAAAATATAACTCAGTCATCAACCCAAAACCTGTCGTATGCCTCTAAAAAAGGTACTAAAATATCGTTTATGTATTGGTTAAAAACTAAGATTGTGAGCTAGCTCTTCTGTCAACTACTCCGAGGAGCAGTTGGAAGGCTAGTAACAGTAAACAGCCGTTGAATCGAAATTCAACGTACATTGCACATAGAGAAGCACATGGAGAATTTGGATATGTTCTTCATCCAGTCTTCAAGGTTGAAGACCGGCTTGCGTGGCATTGCTTTTCAGATTTTCTTGAATCATGGGTAATTTTCAATCGTGAGCGTTGGAATACCACACTCTTCTCCTTCTCGTAAAAGTTCGATTGGTGGCACAGAATTTTTGTTAGTCGTGTGCGACCAGTATTGCTTAGATAAGAAATTTTTAGTTGGTGTGATATGGTTTGAGGTTCCGAATGTTCATGCGTTGGATCACGTGATTTCTTAAGAGAAAGGAAACTGTACCATTTGTGTGGATTTGCTGTATGGTGTAGGGGCCTTTGCTTCTTGCGTCAAAAGCTCCAGGGATTTGCTTCTCATTTTTCACCATAACTTGATCTCCTACACTGTAATCATGAATCTTCCTGTGGCTGTTCTCTTTCATAGCATTCTTGTCGATTTGAGCTTGTCTTTTGTTTCTGACCATGGCCAAGTCAGTAATTACAGGGATTGGTAGAAACATGTCGCGATGAAAGACAAGGGCTCCGGGTGTCATTCCAAAGGTTTTGTTGATGGTTGATCTAACCGCGAACTGGGCCGATGCAAAGATGCTGTTGATGATGTCCGTGGCTTCCTGGAGGGTATGTGGAGGGTTGGTATTGAGTTCGGTTCTCATTGCAGACTTCATGGTGTCATGGACTCGTTCAAGTACAGCGTTGGATTGTGGGTTGCGAACTGAGCAGACCTTGGCTTTGATTCCTAGGTTGGCAAGATGAAGTTGGAAGTCATTACTCATGAAGTTGGTTCCTTGGTCAATAATACAATTTACTGGTTTGGGATATCTGGAGAGCCAGCCATTGTCGAGGGCATGGACTGCCATGAGGCCGGTTGGATTTACTTGTGGAGCTCGGATGATCTCGAGGAGGTTGGTGCACATGTCCATGATGGTAAAGCCATTGAAGGAGACTGTTCCATGGCCAGGGATCTTGATTTTCCAAGGGCCTACTCCATCGATTGCAATGGTGTCCCAAGGAACATATTGGTATTCTTTGGTAGGGAGCTGTCCGTGGCTTTGGTGGCTATTCTTGTATCGTTGGCACGTGTCACAACTTTTGCAGAAGGCGTTGATTTGGTCCTTCAGGTTTGGGGCATATACAAATTGGTTGATGGTTTGGTACAATCTTTCTGCGCCGGCATGGCCAAGCACGTGGTGGTAGTATTTGATCGTGGCTTGCACTCGATTTGGAGGGAGTACAATTTTCTGTCGACCGTTGGAGTCTACAACTTTCAAGACGGTGCCGTTGAAGTTTTCAGTTGTGTACCGGGGATTGGTAGAGATATCTGCGTTGGCTGCTTGATCTTGGGCGAGTTGGTCGAAGGCTAAGGGATACATGGGAATGTCTTCTGGGTAGTTAAGGAACAATTCAGAGAGAGAGAGAAAGTCGGAGTCGGTTGAGTCAGTTGAAAGGTCCGAGTCATCCGTTGGATCGGGAGTTGGACCGGAGAACTCCTTCTTCTTCTCTGGAGTGTCTTGCTGGAGCGGGAGCCTTGAGAGGGCATCAGCAATGACATTGTCTTTGCCTTTGATGTACTTGAATACTGGGGAAAATTCTTCGAGGAGCATTCTCCAAGTCATAATTTGGTGGCTGGTAAGATTTTGCCTGGTTAAGTTGATATGGTCGGTCCATACTATGATTTCAGCACCCCACAGAATGGTTCGAAATTCTTTGAAGACTTCTACGATACAGAGCATCTCTTTATCGACCGTTGGGTATTTTCGTTGAGCGGCGTTGAGTTTTCTGGAGAAGCAAAGGATGATTTTGCCGTTTTGGAGGATGACAGCTCCGAGTTGGTAGTCAGAAGCATCAGTATAGACATGGAAGGGCTTGTTTGGGTCAGGAAAGGCAAGGAGGATATCATTGGCAATAAGGGATTTCGCTTTGTTGAAAGCTTTGAGAAGTTCTGGTGTTGGAGAGATTTTGCCTTTGGCTCTTCCAGAGAGGTCAGTAAGGGGTGCAAGGACTTCAGCGCGTTTGGGATAGAAGTTCCCATAGAAGTTGATCATCCCAACAAAGGACCGAAGTTGGGTTGTTGTTGAGGGAAACGCAAGTTTCAGGATAGGCGCGATCTTGTTTGGATTGGGTCTAATACCATCACGTGAGATAATGTGGCCAAGCCATGGTGCTTGCGATTGAAACCAGTGGCACTTGGAGGGCTTGACAGAGAAGTTGTGTGACTTCAGTAAGGACAGGACAGAAGAGACTGATTTGCAATGGGATTCGAGAGTGTCTGAGAAGGTACCAATATCATCGATGTATACTTCAATGTCCTTCAAGTGTGAGAGCATTTGTTCCATACAGCCTTGGGCCCAACTTGGAGAGTTGAGAAAGCCCATTGGCAATCGAAGCAGTCAAAACTTTCCGAATGGAGTAACAAGGACGCAAAGCCAGGTGGAGGCCTCATTGAATTTGAAGGTGTGGAACTGCATGCTGACGTCAATAAGGGTGACATAATTGAAGCCTCTTCTTCTGTGGAAGATATCTTGGAGCTTTGGGAGTGGATAGTGAAGTTTCTTGGTGACCTTGTTAAGTTCTCTAAAGTCACTGATGAGTCGACAGGAGCCATCTGGTTTTGGCACTACAAAGGTTGGCATTCCCCATTCAGTTGCATAGCACCGTTCGAGGATGCCAAGTTTCACTTGTCGATCGATTTCTTTCTTCACTGCTTCTTGTTGGTGCAGTGGGATGGAATATGGTTGTTTTACATGATATGGAGTTGCGCCTTGCTGGAGATCAATGTGGAAGGTTTGATTAGGGAAAATGCCTAATTCTTTGTCGTTCAAGCCTTCAAAAAGTTCTTCATTTTGGAGGAGTATTGGTAACAAGGCTTGTTTCTCTTGGTAGGAGAGATGGTTTTGGTCGGTGACGAGCTTGTGGAGATCAGTTTTCTCATACTTGGTGGTTCCGTCTACATAAGATTGTTGGATTGATTGGTTGGAGTAACTTTCTGCAACGGCGTGTGGTTCTGCAGACATGACTTTGTGGAGCAAGGACTTGTTGTCAAAGTAATTTCGCGGATGGAAGTCCATTGTCTTCTCATACCATTCTATGGTACAAGTCTCGAAGTCCATTTTCATTCCAAGATCTCTCATGGTTTTCCTTCCAATAAGGAGGTGGTAGTTGATATTCTGAGAGACCACAAAGCATTTGATTTGTAGGACTTTCATGGAGTAGGATAGTTCTGGGAATATGGTGTTCTCCAAGGTTACATAGTGGTTGCAAGTGGTTTTGCCATTTGTTGTCTGCATTTGGATTGGTTGGTCTAGAAGATGTTTCTTGATTCCGGAGGGAATTGCTGATTCCACTATGAGATTGTCGGTTGATCCAGAATCGAAGAGGGTTTTCAGGTAGTACTTGCCAAGGGATCCATTGATTGAGTTGCAGACACTTACTGCGGTTGGAGCAAGGTCGATGTCGACATTGTCGGTGCTGGGAGCAACATCTTGTCTGTTGTTGTCGGAATCGGTCTTTTCGGACGAGGGAAATCTTTGAAAATCTGAGTTGTAGTATTCTTCGTCGATATCCATATCTACATGGAAAAGATCCGGCCAAGGTGTGGCAGGTATGGTTTCTTCTGCTGGGTTATTGATGAAGACACACATGTGTTGTTCAGGTTCATTGTAGTTACTGCCATGGGAAGAGGTAGTGGATCGATTGCTGTTGTTGGAATTACTGCGATCATTCACATGCGAGTCGGTTGTCTCTGTTGTTGTTATTGGACTGATTGGAGTTGGTGCCATACTTGTTGGTGTAGCATTGACCCCAAGTGTGATTGGTACCCGGATGGATAGGGCATGGTGAGTCGTTCGAGATCCTAGTCGAGCCTTTGTTGTTGTTGCCTTGGTTGTTGCTGCGTTGATTATTGTTGTTGTTGTTGTTGTTGCGTTGGTTATGGTTGTTGTTGTTATTGTTTCGGTTCCGATTGTTTCAATTGTTTCGATTGTTTCGATTGTTTTGATTGTTTCCATTTCGATTGTTACGATTGTTGTTGGTATTGTTGTTGCTGTTGTTGTTGTTTTGAGACGGGTTATCTGATTTCTTGTTCTTTCTATTCTGTGCAGATTGGAATCTTTCAAATCTCATCATCATTTCAGAGAGAGAATCTCTATGGGGAGAGTGGTGTTGTTGATAGATGTGTTTCCAGTCCTCAGGCATCAATTCAAAGACTAGATTCTTGAACTCTCTTTCGTTGATCTCTGCATCTTGTGGTGGGTGTCCCGGAAGTAATGGGAGGATAACATGGTTGTGGAAGTTGACTTGTGCTACAAATTGGTGCACGGTCATGGTGGTTGTCTTCTTGATGTTGGTGAGGAATCTTCTATGATTCTGATAGGCATCAAGGTTGCTGTCGAACTTGAAGTTGATAAATGCTTCCACTGTGGTTTGGAAGTTGTCCACGGTTCTCTGTGGCACATTGGTTGACACATAGCTGTTCCACCAGCTACAGTCGGTGTAGTCTCTGAGGAGATCTACAAACTTGTCATAGATTCTTGGTCCTGTGGTTAAGTTGAGGGTCTTCTTGGATCTAATGAACTCGTTGATGGTAAAAAGGATTTGTAATTTGGTTGATCCTGCAGTAATCAAAGGGATTTTGATCTTGGTAACTTCTTCAGATCCATTGACTTCTTGGGTGTTCTTGTATTCAATTTTGTCAATAGAATCTTGATCAAAGTCATACTTGAAGGGGATGACTGAGTAAGACATGGTCGTATTCTCTTGTTACTGGACAATCGTCAGGATCAGTTGTTCGTTTATTAGGTGTAGTGGTTGAAGTAGTCTTTACCGGTAGTAATAAGGTCGAAGCAGTTATTCGACTGTTTAAACAGTGTCGTATGCCTCTAAAAAAGGTACTAAAATAAGGTTTATGTATTGGTTAAAAACTAAGATTGTGAGCTAGCTCTTCTGTCAACTACTCCGAGGAGCAGTTGGAAGGCTAGTAACAGTAAACAGCCGTTGAATCGAAATTCAACGTACATTGCACATAGAGAAGCACATGGAGAATTTGGATATGTTCTTCATCCAGTCTTCAAGGTTGAAGACCGGCTTGCGTGGCATTGCTTTTCAGATTTTCTTGAATCGTGGGTAATTTTCAATCGTGAGCGTTGGAATACCATAAAACCCACCAGATTTTAGCACAGTGCAAATCCTGCCAATCCCCGACCAAAATATAATTCAGTCATCAACCAAAAAACTCACCAGATTTGAACACAGTGAAATTCCTGCCAGTCCCCGACCAAAATAAAACTCAGTCATCAACCCGAAAACCCATCATATTTGAGCACAGTTCAAATCCCGACAATCCCCGGTAAAAATTCAACTCAGTCATCAACCCAAAATCCCACCAGATTTGAACACAGTGCAAATCTTTCCAGTCCCTAACCAAAATATAACTCAGTCATCAACCAAAAAACTCAACAGATTTGAAAACAGTGCAAATCTTTCCAGTCCCTAACCAAAATATAATTCAGTCATCAACCCAAAAACCCACCAGATTTGTACACGGTACAAATCTTGCCGATCCCCGACCAAAATATAACTCAGTGATCCACCCAAAAACCCACCTGATATGAGCACTGTGCAAATCCTGCCATTTTCCGACCAAAATGAAACTGAGTCATCAACCCAAAAACCACCAGATTTTAGCACAGTGCAAATCCTGCCGATCCCCGACCAAAATATAACTCAGTCATCAACCCAAAAATCCACCAGATTTGAGCACAGTTCAAATCCTGCAAGTTCCCAAACAAAATATAACTCATTAATCAACCCAAAAACCCACCATATTTGAACACTGTGCAAATCCTGCCAGTCCCCGACCAAAATAAAACTCAGTCATCAACCCAAAAACCCACTAGATTTGAAGACAGTGCAAATCTTTCCAGTCCCTAACCAAAATATAATTCAGTCATCAACCCCAAAACCCACCAGATTTTAGCACAGTGCAAATCCTGCCTATCCCCGACAAGAATATAACTCAGTAATCAACCCAAAAATTTACCACATTTGAAGACAGTGCAAATCCAGCCCATCCCGGACCAAAATATAACTCAGTCATCAACCCAAAAGTTCACTATATTTGAGCGCAGTGCAAATCCTGCCAATCCCTGGTAAAAATTCAACTCAGTCATCAATCCCAAAACCCACCACATTTGAACACAGTGCAAATCTTTCCAGTCCCTAACCAATATATAACTCAGTCATCAACCCAAAAACTCAACAGATTTGAACACAGTGCAAATCTTTCCAGTCCCTAACCAAAATACAATTCAGTCATCAACCCAAAAATCCACCAGATTTTAGCACAGTGCAAAAACTACCAATCCCCGAACAAAAATTAACTCAGTTATCCACCCCAAGACCCACCAGATTTGAGCACTTCGCAAATCCTGCCATTCTGCGACCAAAATAAAACTCAGTCATCAATCCAAAAACCAACCAGATTTGAACACAGTGCAAATCCTGCCTGTCCCCGACCAAAATAAAACTCAGTCATCAATCCAAAAACACACCAGATTTGAAGACAGTGCAAATCCTGCCCATCCCCGACCAACCCACTAGATTTGAACACAGTGCAGATCCTGCCAGTGTCCGACCAAAATATAACTCAGTCATCAACCCAAAAACCCACCAGAATTTAGCACAGTGCAAATCCTGCCGATTTCCGACCAAAATAACTCAGTCATCAACCCAAAAACCCACCAGATTTGAGCACATTGCAAATCCTGCCTGTCCCCTGACCAAAATATAACTCAGTCATCAACCCAAAAACTCACCAGATTTGAACACAGTGCAAATCCTGCTGATATCCAACCAAAATATAACTCATTCATCATCCAAAAAATTCACCAGATTTGAGCACTGTGCAAATCTTTCCCGTCTTTAACCAAAATATAATTAAGTCATCAACCCAAAAATTCACCAGATTTGAACACTGTGCAAATCTTTCCAGTCTTTAGCCAAAATATAAATCAGTCATCAACCAAAAAATTCACCAGATTTGAACACAGTGCAAATCTTTCCAGTCCCTAACCAAAATATAACTCAGTCATCAATCCAAAAACCAACCAGATTTAAAGACAGTGCAAATCCTGCTAATCCTTGACCAAACTATAAGTCAGTCATCAACCAAAACACTCACCAGATTTGAAGACAGTGCAAGCTACCTACCTTCATATTGATCATACCAATTGATCTCTACTACCAATCAAGTGAGTCATTCGCACTGTGCAAATCTCTCCAATCCCTAACCAAAATATAATTCAATCGTCAACCCAAAAACCCACCAGATTTGAACACAGTGGAAATCTTTCCAGTCCCTAACCAAAATATAATTCAATCGTCAACCCATAAACCCACCAGATTTAAACACAGTGCAAATCCTGCCGATCCCCGACCAAAATATAACTCAGTCATCAACCCCAAAACCCACCAGATTTGTGCACAGTGCAAATCCTGCAAGTTCCCAACTAAAATATAACTCAGTAATCAACCCAAAAACCCACCACATTTGAACACTGTGCAAATCCTACCAGTCCCCGACCAAAATAAAACTCAGTCATCAACCAAAAAACCCACTAGATTTGAACACTGTGCAAATCCTGCCAGTCCCCCACCAAAATATAACTCAGTCATCAACCCCAAAACCCACCAGATTTGAACACAGTGCAACTCTTTCCAGTCCCTATCCAAAATATAATTCAGTCATCAACCCAAAAATTCACCAGATTTGAACACAGTGCAAATCTTTCCAGTCCCTAACCAAAATATAATTCAGTCATCAACCAAAAAACCCACCAGATTTTAGCACAGTGCAAATCCTGCCAATCCCCGAACAAAATATAACCCAGTAATCAACCCAAAAACCCACCAGATTTGAGCACTGTGCAAATCCTGCCATTCCGCGACCAAAATAAAACTCAGTCATCAACCCAAAAACCCACCAGATTTTAACACAGTGCAAATCCTGCCTGTCCCCGACCAAAATAAAACTCAGTCATCAATCCAAAAAAACACCAGATTTTGAAGACAGTGCAAATCCTGCCCATCCCGACCAAAATATAACTCAGTCATCAATCCAAAAACTCACCAGATTTGAAGATAGTGCAAATCCTGCCCATCTGTTGTCGGCCAAAAAAATACGGACGTTGTCGGCATCAAATTCGATTGGAAAAGCCGACAAAACGAAACGACCGAGGTGCAGAATATTAACACGGAGTAACAACAGAGATACGATTATTTCGATGATCGTGTCTTAGAATCAAACGCACCTCCACTACATGAAAATCCCTAAGTGGTGAAAACAATATCACTTAGGACTACAAACAAAAGACAGTAATCGGTTAGAAACAAGACATATCCAAAGACCTGACCAATAAGTGAACATTTGGAATCCATAAGTACATTCGGAAAAGTGTACTTGGTACCCCGTGAGGAAATTACTTATTGCAATCAAGAAAATCAATACCGATTCCAGATGGGCCTCATATCTAGCATATATACCACGAATAAGCATACGCCCCATCGAACAGAATACTTAACCCAGAAAATGACCGATACCATCGAATGACCGATACAGTAAGACCAATACGACGCTAATACAGCAACAGCAACAGAAGAATCGGTACGACGGTAAAGAAGACAGTAACAAATAACCGGGGAAGATCTCTACCATGAAAATACAGAGAGCCCCGATACAGTAAATATAAGAGCGTCTCTCTGAGCTCACTTCTCTTTAAATTTAAAATATTCGTTATACCTATCCGGTCGATTTTTAGAGTAACAACAGGTTATAGAGCCCTTATAACTCACGCGTTGGCGTATACCTTAAGAGCCTATCTCCGCCCGATCAGCACCTCCACTGACCGGTCACAGCCAGAGGACATTGCTGTTGAGCGATAGGCCTTCCCCCCAGCGCAGAGATTGTTGTGAGCCCGCTGTTGAGCGCCTCCCTTCCAATCTCCCTCTTACTCCATTTCTTTTCTCCGCGGAACTTTCCTTCGGTCCTTTCCTCGGTTAATTCTCCGGTCCTCGACGCTTCTACCGCCGACACCGGTTATCTCGCCTTCGACGACGCCGACGCCGACGATCGTTCCTTTGACGACGACGCCGCCTTCGACGACGACGCCGCCGGTTCTCTTTTCTCCCTCCGGTCATCGCTGCTTCTACCGACGACCGGCTTTCCTTCTTCTTGGCTTCGATCGTTCCTTCGACGCTCGCTTCGATCGTTCCTTCAACGCTCGCATCCTCCCGATCTTCTTCCAGATTTTGTGGTCATCGGTTCCCGTCGTTCTTTCGGTCATCGCCGCTTTTCCCGACACCGTCGTTTTCTTTTTTTCCTTCTTCCCCTCCTGCTTGTGAATCAAGGGGTGTATCCACTGTTTCTACACACAGTTCTTTGATAATCCACACGCAAGCATGGCCGACCTCTTTGATTGGAATGCCATTGAAGGCATTCGCTTCAAATTCAAGGGCAACAGCCCATACGATGAACAATTGAATACCCTATATTCCACCATCCTGGACGATACCGACACCGAAGACTTATTTGTGGAGAGCACCACAACGGACGCTAAGGTGCTAGCCCCTGCTATGATGACCAATCTCCGAGGCAGTGTTGTCAACGCTATCACCTATCCTCTTCCTCACTTAACAGAGCTCCAGAAAGGTCACATCACCCAACTACTATCTAGTTGTGCTGTATACTACATTGCACCAAATGGAGACTCCAAGAAAGTGAGAGGCCCTGTCGATTTAGAAAAGGCTGCTAAGGAAGCGCTCGCAAACCACACAGATGACTCCTCAAAACCATCCATTACCATCGAACTACTAATCACAACTTGGAAGTTTAAACCCACCTGGAAAGCCCAACTCTTTGACAAGGTCTACGAAGGTGCTACACAGGCCGATTCAGATGACGAAGATGACAATGCCGCACCACCAAACCCAGCGCCCACCGCAACGGGCACCGACATGCAGCAATTGACCACTCTACTCCAGCAACTGGTCGACAACAGCAACACCAATAACAACAACAATAACAGTGCCGGCGCCAACCACCAAGCGTCACTCGACTTACCATGGAATCCAGCAACCTTACCACCACCTGTCAAGGACCGATACTACAAGAGAGATGAATTCCTCACCAGAGATGAGATGAAGGACTTCCCAATCACCTACACCGACTCATCCGGAAATGAAACGGTCATCAGGCAAAACTACTACCTTCACAACCTAGGCAGCGGTAGAAACGACCAACGTCTGATCACTAGAAGTGGTGACTGTTTTGATCTGACCAGAGCCTCCGACAAGTCCAAGGAAGCTGCTAGAGACAAACTGTTCCTCTCAGGATTCCCACAACTAAAGGATGACAGCCACCCTCAGGTCAGAAAGTGGTACAGAGAGATCACTACACACGCCCAGCAGCATCATATATACATTCACCCTTACTATCTCTACAGACGCGAAGCTGACCATCTTAGAGGATTCACCATTGGTGATGAACTACCACACGACCTACCTGCAAGATATGAATTGGCAATTCACGAATGGGGTAATCTCATCTACACCGCACTCAGAACCGATAAGATCATCCCTGACTCATGCGTTAGAATGAAGTCCACAATTCAAAGCTTTGAAGGAGGACAAGGTTATGAAGCTCTGTACACCGTAATTGCTCAGACACATCCCAACTCAAAGAGAGAATCCAATGCAGCCAGAATGGTCAGGAACCCCCCCAACCAAGATGCAAATGAATCCCTTGAAGAATACTACTTCAGATACAAGGATTACTTGCGACTTAGAGTTTTCCTCCAAAACCAACCTAGCACATTGAGTTCAACAGAAGAAGTCAGTAATTTGATTGCAGGGACCACTCTGAGTCACGAACTATTTGAGAAAACTGAAGATGAACGCGACTCAGATGATCAATTCAAACGGGACAAGTACAAAGCAGGTAGGCTTCTCCAAACCCTACAAACATATGAGCAAGAAATCCAGGCTGAACAAAAGTACAAAAGGAACACCTCCAAACCGGTCCAGTCCAAGCAATTGCCCGTCTCAGGCACTAGACCAGGTTCCCGACGCAATGACAGATTTCCAAAGCGCGCTAGCAACAGTACTGTTAGAACACCCTCTACTTTGACCTCTCACTCAATCAGTCTGGTTGAATCACTTGGCTACCCGGAGATGGATGAAGAATCTGACGATCCCTTCCTCCACCAAGCATATTGCAATGCTATCACGGCATTCGATAAGCAACCTAGTCTTTTTGACACATCCAGAAAATGTATTGTTTGCCACATGTCTGGTCACAATTTTGATAATTGTCCTGCATTGCAAGATATTGAGTCCCTGAAGAAACATAGGATTGCTGCGGCTGTTTTTCTGAACAAATCCAATAAACAGACCCAACAACTCTTAGATTCCACCCAACAAATCTCTCAGATCAACATTGGCAATGAAGATCAAGATGAGGTTTCACCTGATGCTACAGTAGAAAACCAAAATTTTTGCAATGGCCAAGAATAGAAAGTCTTTCTTGGAGCCATACTATGACATCACCTCAAGATGATCCTCAAGGATTTGACAACGTCACAGCGTCCCAAGTGAACAGCTTATGCCCCTCCTTGGACTCCAGCAGTGTCAGCTCCTATGAATCTGTCATAATTGGTGCCGTCGACCTCCTTCCCAAGGACAGCCTCCAGTCATCAATCCCAATTGATGTCTACTGTGATATGGAATCACTCGGGGCTACGACCCCTACATTGGAATCACACCTGAAGACCAATGAGGATCCCAATTTTGATAGGGACAACCCTACGCCAGTTGATACATACATTGTGCAATCCCTAGTCCCACCGGACCCTATTGCAGCTACAGCCTACTTCCAACAGGGTGTCAGGGCTCAGATTGACACCGGTGCAAAAGTTTCCTGCACAAATCTCAAACACATCCTGCACGGTTACAAACCTTACACCAGGATAAGGAAATGTCCTGTCAGGCTTACAGCAGCAATAGGAGGAAAAGCAGCTACCTGCATCCCTGAAGGCTCAGGATATTTGCATATTCCAGCACCAAACCATATAGGGTATCTCAAAGTCTTCTTCTACTATTCTCCCTCCCTGTCAACGACATTACTGAGTGAGAACGATCTCTGTGGAATGACATCTTGCATGCGACGTCAGTTCAGTGGACAGTCAATCCATAAATCATTCATTGACGACTATGACTCAGCTGCTCCACAAAACGGCAACCTCACAATTATCTGTCATCACAAGCAGAACACTGCCTGCAGCATTGTCCTCCATGGAAGCATCATTGATGGTCAATGCTATACACACCCAGTACTGCTCCCAGACGTTGATATTGCCTCTCCATATGCCAATTGTGCAACATCGTCCGCCTATGCTTTGGCGAATGACATGCAGTTCAAGGAAGCTTGTGAACTGGCCTCCAAAGAAGCCCTTAACACCTACAGATACGATGTATACACCAACCTTGTCACACTGCAAAAGTGCACCGAAGCAGCTCATGCTCAGTCTGAACCCAGCGACGTGCCAAAGTTTGATGCCAAATTGTTCTTCACCAAGATTGTGGACAAAAATATCCCCATCCACGCCATCAAAACCAAGACATCGAAACTTCTGTGGCATCAACGATTGGGACACCCATGCGATGACTTTCTGTATCATGCTCATAAGCACATCGTTGGAGTACCAAAGTTCAAGCGTCAAACCAGTATTCTTGACCAATGCCCAACTTGCATACAATGTAAGCAAACCAAAACACCTGCTGGCTCACATTCCACACGAAAGGCCACACAACCGTTTCAAGGTTTATCTATTGATTTTGCATTCTCAGGTACCAAATCCTCCAACAGCAAACGCAAGCGCAATTATGAAGGCATTCATGGAGAAACTGCTTGGATTCTCATCACAGATCACTACACTGGTATGAAATATGGAGATACGCGAATCTCTAAAGCAGCGCCACTACACTGGTTGGAACATTTCTTCGCCCAGCACAACCCAACTTGCGCCAACAAGTATGTTTCAGTTGATCAAGGTGGAGAACTCTATCACAATCCTGACATCCGAAACCTCTTCTCTGCGTTTGGATATTCAATCTTTCCAACCGGTGCTGACGCTTCTCACCAGAATGGTACAGTTGAAAGAGCCCACCGGACCCTCGCCAACTCAATGAGGACCATGCTCAGTGGTGCGAACTTGCCCATAAAATTCTGGCCCTTTGCATTTTATCATGCCCTTCGGTTGTCCAATGCTTTTCCAGAAGGCAATCAACAACACTCACCCTTAGAATTGGCAACTGGCCACAAGGAAAATCTTGCTGACTTTCGCACTTTTGGATGCAGAGTTTGGGTGCGACCCCCAGGCAAGCGCTCAATCAAGCTCAAATCTAATGCTCGCAAAGGCATATTTCTAGGTTTTGTCCCCTACACTACAAGAAACATTCTTTGGTATGACACTGAAACGCATCGAGTCAAGATCGCCACTCATGTCAGATTTGATGAAGGGATGAATGACTTACCTCTTGCAGATCTTCCAACCAATGTCAAGCACCTGCTCCGGACTGATGACAACACTCCACTTCCTGCAGAACCCCGTGAGGTGTCATCCAGTGATTTCCAATTCTCAATTTCCCCCTTTGCAGACCTCACCAACCTTCGACTCACTGTCTCTCCATCTTGTGCTGATCCCAAGTTTGGCCTTCGCTATGCCAATGACTCACTGATTGGCAGAGCTTACATCACTGACATCCTTCCCAAAAGTTCTGCCTCCAAGCTTTTCTCCTCCCACAAGACGACTCTCTCCAAGCTCCGCGGCGCTTATATTGTATCTATCAATCACAATCGTGTCTTTACTACTGCTGATGTTACCACAGCCTTACAGGCCTGCCACGATCAAGGGGTGCGGGATTCTTCAATAGATACACCAATCACCTTTGCACTTGAAGAAAAATTATCTATGAAGGAGGTCAGGAAACACTCAAATGAATATGGTTTATTTGCTCCCAATACCTCCTGGAAGGAACCCACTGCTGAAGAAGATCCACCATTCTTGGACCGGATTTCATCAATCAAAGCTATCCAGCGCATTGGTACAAAATACAAGCAGCTGATACAATCAAGAATCAACCAGGTTGATAGCACTGAAACACTCCATGCCTCCATCCAAAAACACTTGGCACCAATTGAAGACGATATGGAGGTTGTCATTCCTACTAT
Organism: Pseudo-nitzschia multiseries; assembly: GCA_037355745.1. Lineage (NCBI taxonomy): Eukaryota > Bacillariophyta > Bacillariophyceae > Bacillariales > Bacillariaceae > Pseudo-nitzschia > Pseudo-nitzschia multiseries. The sequence continues at coordinate 17,995,348 of CM074781.1, forward strand.
TGATATTGCATCCCTCAGAGCTATCACCAAGCTTCATAAACCAGGAAATCAAGCATTACCAATAGATGCAGATTCACTGTCCACTGAAGAAATTGAACTTTTCATCAAGGCCATCAATTCCAAGGCAACTACACCTGAAGAACAGGCACTAGGGCACTTCACTCGAAGGAATCTCAAGCCTCTATCTACATGGCCCGAATGGCAAGCTGGGGAGCGAAAACAGCTTGATCAGTTTGAAGATTTGGAAATGTTTGGATCACCAATTCAATACCCTAAGGACCCCGACGCTATCATTCTCAGACCTCACTGGCAATACAGTGTGAAAAGAAATGGTGTCAGAAGAGCCAGGCAATGTTGCAATGGAAGCAAATATGCAGCCCCAACCCTGCATGCCATAGCAATGTCATACTCATCCTGTGTTGAACACCCCATTCAAAGGTTATTCTTTGCTATTGCTGCAAGCCTCAACCTCAAAGTGTACGGGGGTGATGCTGCAGACGCCTACGCGCATAGTCCTGGACCCAACATTCCTACATTCATGACTATTGATGATGCATATGCAGAATGGTACAGACACAAGCATGGCAAGGACATAGACAGAAGATTGGTGCTCCCAGTCCTTCGAGCACTTCAAGGCCATCCAGAATCTGGAAGACTCTGGGAAACCCAGCATCAACAAAATATTGAAAGGCCCTGATCTCAACTTCAAAACCACCACACATGACAGGACGATCTACACGACAGTTTTTGAAGGTGAAACGGTTTACATGCTGAGACAGGTTGACGATTTTGCACTGGCTTGCACATCAGAATCCATATCTGACAAGATCTATGACATAATTGGCGCAAAGCTGAAGCTCCCTAGAGAAGATGCTGTCCCCTTCACAAAAATGGGATTGCTTGAAGACTTCAATGGAATTGATGTCAAACAGACAGCTGACTACATTGAACTGTCCTGTGCGAATTACATTGACAGAATCATGACGTCCCATGGTTGGGAGACTGACTCTAAAATGAAACCTCACTCCAAGCCTTCAGCACCATTATCAACGGAAGTATTGAGTCAACTTCAATCACACACGAATGGACCATTAGAAGGCACCAAGGAACATGCTGAATTGCAATCCACATCTGGCTTCTCCTACAGGACACTCTTAGGTGAAATGATGTTCGCATATGTGAGTTGCCGGCCAGACATAGGCTACGCAGTGACTCTAATGTCAAAATACAGTTCCAATCCCACTGCCTTCCACTATTCAAGTCTGAAGAACATAGCCCGCTATCTCAGAACAACCAGATCTTGGGGTATTAGGTTCTACAGACCAAATGCTGAGCCAACTTTGTCACCAGGGGAACCATACAACGATGCAGTCCAAGATCCATCACTCCCAACATTCCCGGAAGACATCAAGCAAGCCAAACTGATGTGTTTTGTGGACGCCGCATATGGAAATGATCCAAAACACCGGAGGTCCACCACAGGATACGTCTTCACTTATGCTGGTGGAGCAATTGTTTACAGATCCAAAGCTCAGTCACTTACTGCACAGAGTTCTACCGAAGCTGAGTTCATTGCTGCAGTAACAGCAGCCAAAACCGCCAGATATCTCAGGTCTATACTCAAGGAATTAGGATTTGCCCAGATTGGTCCAACTCCGATCTATGAAGACAATGCATCAGCAATTGAGATCATCAATGCTCAGAAGCCAACTGAAAGAACCAGGCACATTGAAATCAGGTTCTTTGCAATTCAAGCATGGAAAGAAAACGGTGAAATCAAAATGATACATATCCCTGGAGTTATCAATCCGGCTGATGATCTAACCAAACCATTGGGATGGATCTTGCACGCCCGTCATGCAAGATACATCATGGGACACTACCCAGGTTAAACCATTCAACAGTGCGCGCTTCGACAATTGCAACGATTGATTCGATCTGATTCTGATTCGATCCGAATCAGCAAAATTGATCAGGGATGCCGATTCGATTCGATCCAAATGTTTGATCTACCGATCAATAAAACTTTGATAAGCTTCCAGCATATATAACCGACTCAGATCTACTCCGACAGTAATCCAACATTGAAGGTAACATGTTGGATCAAGGGGTGTGTTGTCGGCCAAAAAAATACGGACGTTGTCGGCATCAAATTCGATTGGAAAAGCCGACAAAACGAAACGACCGAGGTGCAGAATATTAACACGGAGTAACAACAGAGATACGATTATTTCGATGATCGTGTCTTAGAATCAAACGCACCTCCACTACATGAAAATCCCTAAGTGGTGAAAACAATATCACTTAGGACTACAAACAAAAGACAGTAATCGGTTAGAAACAAGACATATCCAAAGACCTGACCAATAAGTGAACATTTGGAATCCATAAGTACATTCGGAAAAGTGTACTTGGTACCCCGTGAGGAAATTACTTATTGCAATCAAGAAAATCAATACCGATTCCAGATGGGCCTCATATCTAGCATATATACCACGAATAAGCATACGCCCCATCGAACAGAATACTTAACCCAGAAAATGACCGATACCATCGAATGACCGATACAGTAAGACCAATACGACGCTAATACAGCAACAGCAACAGAAGAATCGGTACAGACGGTAAAGAAGACAGTAACAAATAACCGGGGAAGATCTCTACCATGAAAATACAGAGAGCCCCGATACAGTAAATATAAGAGCGTCTCTCTGAGCTCACTTCTCTTTAAATTTAAAATATTTGTTATACCTATCCGGTCGATTTTTAGAGTAACAACACCATCCCCGACCGACAGTGCAAATCCTGCCCATCCCCGACCAAACTATAACTCAGTCATCAATCCAAAAATTAATCCTGCCCATCCCCGACCAAAATATAACTCAGTCATCAACCAAAAAACCCACCAGATTTGAACACTGTGCAAATCCAGCAAGTCCCCAACCAAAATATAACTCAGTAATCAACCCAAAAACCCACCTGATTTGAACACAGTGCAAATCTTTTCAGTCCCTAACCAAAATATAATTCAGTCATCAACCCAAAAATTCACCAGATTTGAACACAGTGCAAATCTTTCCAGTCCCTAATTAAAATATAATTCAGTCATCAACCAAAAAACCCACCAGATTTTAGCACAGTGCAAATCCTGCCAATCCCCGAACAAAATATAACTCAGTAATCAACCCAAAAACCCACCAGATTTGAGCACTGTGCAAATCCTGCCATTCCGCGACCAAAATAAAACTCAGTCATCAACCCAAAAACCCACCAGATTTTAACACAGTGCAAATCCTGCCTGTCCCCGACCAAAATAAAACTCAGTCATCAATCCAAAAACACACCAGATTTTGAAGACAGTGCAAATCCTGCCCTAACTCAGTCATCAATCCAAAAACTCACCAGATTTGAAGATAGTGCAAATCCTGCCCATCCCCGACCGACAGTGCAAATCCTGCCCATCCCCGACCAAACTATTAACTCAGTCATCAATCCAAAAATTAATTCTGCCCATCCCCGACCAAAATATAACTCAGTCATCAACCAAAAAACCCACCAGATTTGAACACTGTGCAAATCCAGCAAGTCCCCAACCAAAATATAACTCAGTAATCAACCCAAAAACCCACCTGATTTGAACACAGTGCAAATCTTTCCAGTCCCTAACCAAAATATATTTCAGTCATCAACCCAAAAATTCACCAGATTTTAGCACCGTGCATATCCTGCCATATCATGACCAAAATAAAACTCAGTCATCAACCAAAAAACCCACCAGATTTGAACACAGTGCAAATCTTTCCAGTCCCAACCTAAAACTAACTGTGATTAGCTATTCATATTATGTATCCAGTTGAGAGAGCGAAAGCTCGGACAGCAGTCCTGATTGAGTAGCGATGGGGAATGTATTGGGTGACTTTCAATTATTGTTTAATATTATTATAGAGGGTTAGCTCTAAGCACAGTTTTGCGAGATACATATGCACTCATAATATAACACCCTTCGAATTTGGGATTCGAACAGCTATGTAATACTAATGGATTGAACAATAGAGTATCTCCCGACCTCAATGGAACTTTCACTCCATACGTGGGGAAGACAAAATAATAAATCACCTTGTCAGCAGACACTTCCGCCGGAGCAATGACTGTCAAACGAGTGTAGTTCATGTCATCATCCACATGGCATCTAGAATGGTAGTTGCGACCTATCGAAAATGCTAATGCCTGCTGCCCAATTGCATTTAGCTTTGTACGAGACAGAATCTGAGACAACACATCCATTTCCTCTTCAACAAACGGTGTCACGTCAATTAAACTATGATGCATATGCTTCACAATTTCAACTGTTGTCTCTTCTAGCTCTAGTTTGATGCTGGGATCGACATGACTTTTGAAAACATACTCACCAATATTTGAATCCAATCTTTCTGGTCGAATTCCAATGATAGCATAATCATCATTGATACTGCCCCGCTTCACCCCTCTTCCAACGGTTGGTTTTGCTCCAACAATGGCAGGAGCAAACTGTCTCAACAATTCGATATTATTCTTGGAAGCGAGGTGTCGTTCCGCAAAATGGCGTGAAACTTTGGCAAAAATTCGCAATGATGGTTTAGAATGATCAAACGCAAGAATATGCTCATCCTTCGTACTATCCAATGTATTGTAGTTTTCGATTGACTAAGCCTGTTCCGGTTGATACTTCTTCTTTCCTCCTATCTTGCCACCCCAATCTATCTCCATGTATTTACCTTCCACCACAGTTGCTCGGTATTTTTTTTTAAGCGCTATTGTACCGACGCCATCTTTGCAAGTTGAACGCCTATTCTTTTTCTTCTTCCTCGGTTTTATCAGAGACAAATTTGTATAAGTTTTGTGGCTTGTCGACACCGGTGCAGCAACCTTAAGAAAATTTGAAGACGTTTTCCATTGACTTCTGTATTCCTGTTGTCTCTTTGCTCTTTGTTTTTTGGCTCTTGCTGCAATGTTCTCTGGTGATCTTTTGAATCCCATTGTTGTTTTAGGAGACGGATTGTTGCCGTTGCCGTTGCCGTTGCCGTTGCCGACGGAGGATGACGACAAGACGATTCGACGCTGGAGTGGAAGACCAATTGCCGTTGCTGTTGCCGATGATTCGTTTTGTAGATAGATTCGTCTTAGGGTTTGGGTTGGGGACGACGAATCAATTTGGAGGACGACGACAAATCGATTTGCCGTTGCGGATTAATTGGTGTTGGATCGATTGGTGTTGGATCGATTGGTGTTGCGGATTGATTCGTTTTGCGGATTGATTGGTGTTGTTGGATTGGTTCGTTTTGCAGATCGATTCGTTTTGCCGATTGATTCGTGTTGGATCGATTTGCCGTTGCGGATCGATTTGCCGTTGCGGATCGATTGGTGTTGGATCGATTTGCCCTTGCAGATCAATTTGCCGTTGCCGATCGATTTGCCGTTGCGGATCAATTGGTGTTGGATCGATTTGCCGTTGGGGATCAATTGGTGCAGATCGATTGGTGTTGGATCGACTTGCCGTTGCGGATCGATTTGCCGTTGCAGATCAATTGGTGTTGGATCAATTAGCCGTTGCGGATGGATTTGCCGTTGTGGATCGATTGGTATCGTTCCTGCTTGCTCGGTTCCCGGTAGAGGTTCGTGGTGACTTTGCCAACGATCCTATTCAAATAATATATGATAATTGAACAAAATGGGTGAGTATCTATTGATGTAGTACATAGAGTAAATAATAACAACAGAACAATATAATAAATGTACATGCCGATCGATTCATATTTATCACCAACCGGGAAAATTCGCCGCACCTACAGGGAAAATTTGGCGCACCTACAGGGGAAGATTCGTTCCTTCTGGATCCGATTCGGTTGCTTCCAATTAGATGGTTGCTTCTGATTCCGATTCGATTCGTTGCTTCTGATCCGGTTCTATGAAAATAAGAAGAAAAACAGAGAGGAAATACATTATCAGTAATGCAGTGGAGTGGAAGACCAATCAATTGCACTTGTCGTTGCCGATGACTATCTCTCTCATTCTTAGTACCTTTGTTTGTTCCGACGTTCCGATGTTCCGACAATCGTCCCGATGAAATTGTTGTTGCTGCCGTAGAATACTTCTTACTCCATGTCACGAAAAACAGTATCTTGTTCCAGTTGATATAGAGGCAAGGGATGCAGGTTCATTGATTTCAAGACGTATATGTAAGGCTGCAGTCCAAACAATATCTATCCATCAATTTCCCTCTCGTCCAATGCTTTCTATTGTCATGCAGTACAAGGCTGTTATTTCAGACTAAAATATCTGAGAACGGATCGTTGTGCTACTAACACGTCAAATGTGACGAAGAGGGTCGGATCCCACGTTCCCGGACGGAGTGTTGATTGCAAGAACCAACACTCTACTCAAATAAGTCGGATGTAAGAAGGCAGATTATGAAGTGATTTTTTTTTGTTGCGAGGTAGATTGTTTTTTTTTGTTGCGAGGTAGAAAAAGTGATTTTTTTGTCACAGGTAGAAAAGAAAATTACTGTGTGTTTGTGTGAGAGAGAATCTTTTTTTTTTTTTCTTACCGTTCGGTACGATTTTCCATCGTACGAAGAAAAAAAATCAATCTCGTACGTAGGAAAAAAAAATCAATCTCGTACCGTAAGTACGAAAAAAAAAATCAAGTACGTAGGAAAAAAAAAATCAAGTACGTAGGAAAAAAAAAATCAATCTCGTACGAAAAAAAAAATCAATCTCGTACCGTACGTACGAAAAAAAAATACTTCAACTTATGGGTTAAAGTTAGGGTTTAGGGTTAGGGTTGGGGTGTAGGATTCTACGCGAGATGATTAATACACGCTTGTTGTACAAGTTGTTGTGAAAGCTAAGTCGTAGTAGTGTATCAACATGGTACAGGGGGGGTAAAGAACTTGCGAGAAGTCCACATATAAGAAAAAATAATTACTCAATTTGGGAACCGGATATTTGCACTGTGTTCAAGTCTGGTGGGTTTTGGGGTTGATGACTGAGTTATATTTTTGTTTGGGATTGGCAAGATTTGCACAGTGTTCAAATCTGGTGGGTTTTTGGGTTGACGATTGAATTATATTTTGGTTAGGGACTGGAAAGATTTGCACTGTGTTCAAATCTGGTGGGTTTTTGTATTGATGACTGAGTTATATTTTGGTCGGGGATGGGCAGGATTTGCACTGTGCTCAAATCTGGTGGGTTTTTGGATTGACGCTTGAATTATATTTTGGTTAGGGACTTGAAAGATTTGCACTGTGTTCAAATCTGGTGGGTTTTTGGGTTGATGACTGAGTTATAGTTTGGTCGGGGACTGGCAGGATTTGCACTGTCTTCAAATCTGATGGGTTTTTGGGTTGACGATTGAATTATATTTTGGTTAGGGACTGGAAAGATTTGCACTGTGTTCAAATTTGGTGGGTTTTTGGATTGATGACTGAGTTATATTTTAGTCGGGGATTGACAGGATTTGCACTGTGTTCAAATCTGTTACGTTTTAGGGTTGAGGATTGAGTTATATTTTGGTCTGGGATTGGTAAGATTTGCACTGTCTTCAAATCTATTCAATTTTTGAACTGATGACTGAGTTACTTTTTAGTCAGGGATTAAAATAATTTGCACTGTGCTCAAATCTCGTGAGTTTTTGGGTTGTTGGGAGTCACAAAACATAGGTACTGGTAAGAATACTGATCCACAAAGAAGAAAAGACGAAAACAAACACATAACTTCACAGCACCCGACAGGAACACGTCACACAAACGAGATTCAGGGTTATTTCAGAATCACGCGCATATTTGGGTCGAACTCCACTGGTCCCCCTTTGTAATTTCACCCTATTTATTAAAATTAATGTCGAACTCATAATATTTTTATGCACATTTCATTTTCCTACCCCACTGGCATCTGTTTCCGAAGTAGTGGCATGTTACTGAATTTTATGCCTGAAACAAACAGTGCATGGTCGCAATTTTTTAATATCAATCATTTCCTTTTTTCTATTGTTATTACTGGCTATCGTACGACTTCAGTAGTAACGATGGTCCGCACTCCCAAATATCAGGTATATTGTGTACGTTGCTACCGGGACTCTCCTCTGATCACTACTGGTTATGGAAAGCAGAAGGTTACCAAGAAGAAGAAACCCCCCTTGTTTACAGCGCGACGAAGAAAGAAAACGGGAGTAATTGTTTCTCCCGGTCTTCTCAACCATATTTCACGTAATCCGGGTACATGTTATTCTTATTACTACCGGTGTTTGGGGGTAGATGATTTTGCATCTTCGTTATTCATTAGAAAATCGAGGAAGAAGCTCGAGGATGCTACTCAACAATTAGGTCTAACGAGCACCTGTAACGGTCCACAGAGTAGTGACGGCGCATTACCAGAGGTGCTCGACAATCAAGTTATGTATGACCCTTCTGTCGAACTGATTGGGCGTGCCTTGATTTGTCGGGAATTAACAAACATAGAGGATGACAATGATTCTGTCTCCGATGACAATTTTTTCTTTCCTAATGCCGACGATGAGGAAGAAGGAAGTGTGAGCATAGAGGCCCCCCACTCTTTGATTGTCAATGATGAAGAAGGCAACAACATTGATGTTGACGATTCCCATTGTGATTCAAACACGCTAGTAATTACGACACCCAATGTAGGAAGAAACATATCTGACGAATTGAAGGTCAAGATCAAGTTTATTTTGCGTTTTTCTATTTTCTGCAACGGCGTTGCACCAAATGCCCTTTTCCCGTATTTTTGATGGTATACTAGTATGGTACAATCATACCCCCCTTCTCATGTGTATTTTGCGTTTTTCTATTTTCTGCAACGGCGTTGCACCAAATGCCCATTTTCCCGTATTTTGGATGGTATACTAGTACGGTACAGTCATACCCCCCTTTTCATGTGTATTTTGCGTTTTTCTATTTTCTGCAACGGCGTTGCACCAAATGCCCTGTTTCTGTATTTTGGATGGTATACTAGTACGGTACAGTCATACCCCCCTTTTCATGTGTATTTTGCGTTTTTCTATTTTCTGCAACGGCGTTGCACGAAATGTCCTTTTTCCGTATTTTGGATGGTATACTAGTTTGCTATTTCTTCTCTGCTTCATAGCTCTTTCTGAATTTCTCATGGTCAACAAGGATGCCGTTGCCGATGGAGTAGTAGATGAATTGCTGAAGATTGCGGTTGCTGTTGCTGACGATGTGTCAAATCGTATGCTGCCACGGGATGTGTTGGAGGAGGAGGAGTGCTGTTGATGCCGATGCAGATGCCGATGCCAATGGTTCGATCGTTCCTGTTGGTGGCTGTTGCTTTCGCTTTGTGTTTTGATCGTTCCCGGTTTTGGTTGGTTCGATTGTTCCGGTTTGCTCAATTGCTGTTGATTGCTCTCTGTCGCCGCTCTGTGTTGCTTGCTATCTGCCGCCGCTATTGTTGTTACTGCTGCCATTTGCAATTCGATTGTGGTTGCTGTTGCTGGTCTATGAAAACATGTAATAATTGAACAAAATGGGTGAGTATCTATTGATGTAGTACTAGTAGAGTAAATTATAACAACAGAATAATATAATCTACATGCTAACCTACACAGTTGGTGTCCGATCAATTCGTTGCTAACGATTTGTTGTTCTGATCTGTTGTTCCACCTCAACGGAAGATTCGCCGCACCTCTATTGTTCCGATTCCTGTTCCGGTCCGATGTTGCAGCCTCCAGCAGGGAAGAAGAAGATGCACCTCCAGCGACACCAGGAAAGATTCGCCGAGCCTCTATTGTTCCGATTTGTTATTCCGATCCGTCCCTATGAAAATAAGAAGAAAAAATAGAAGTGAGGAAAAAGAACATCATCATCAATGCAACAGGCAGGCAGCAATGTCTATCTATCTCACGTTGTTGCCTTCCACTTGGTGCTGCCTTCAATTCCAATCGTTGTTGCCAATATGTTGTTCCGACAATCGTTGTTGGTGCTGCCGTTGATTTGCAGACTTGTAGTAATTCCTATGTCACGAAAAACAGGGACTTCTTGTTCCTGTTGATATATAGGCAATTGATGCAGATTTTGTGCTTTCAAGATGTTTATGTAAGGCGGCCGTCCAAACAAGAATATCTTTCCAGCAACTAATCCCTAATCGAATGCTTTCTACTTCTTTTGCAGTACAAGGCTGTTATATCGGACTGAAATATCTGAGAACGGATCGTTGTGCTCGTGACATCGTCGCCCTAAGGCATGTGACGAAGAGGGTCGGATCCCACGTTCTCGGACGAAGTGTTGCTTGCAAGAAACAACACTCTACTCAGATAAGTTGGAAAATGAGCTCGGTCAATTTGATTCGAAAGTGAACTAAATTCACTTTTCGAACATTGTGAGTGATTTTACAGTGCACTTTTTTCTTAGTACTGAATCTACATGAAATTCGAATCTGTTTGAATTTTTTGAATTGAACGTGCTACCGGTACTAGTAGTACTGAATGCTGTATGTGATCCGTTTAAATTTTTTGAAATTAGTACTGAATCTACATGCTAGCTAGTACGTCCGTTTGAATTTTTTGAACGTTCGAACGTTGGAACGTTCAAACGTTCGAATTATTTTGGAATTAGTACTGAATCTACATGCTAGCTAGTACGTCCGTTTGAATTCGGAACGTTCGAATTATTTTGGAATTAGTACTGAATCTACATAGTATGTACTGAATGCTGTATGTGATCCGTTTGAATTTTTTGAACGTTACGATGATAGTATTTTTTTCTTCGTACGTACTTCAAATTTCTTCTTTTTCTTCCTACATACTTAGGGTTAGAGTTAGGGATTCGAATTTTTTTTCTTCATACGTACTTAAGTAGAACTTATTGGGTAATGACTAAAATTATTCTAAAATTCATACTGACTAAAGTATCAGCCTGTTTCTTGTCCAGTTTGTTTCATAGTCTACCCCATCCATAGTATGAACACTATTCATCCTGAAATTGCAGTCAATGCCACTCATTTGCACTCAAAACTGACTAAGACTCACTATTTTGGTACATGCATGTCCAGGGGGGACAAAAATTATTCTAAAATTCATACTGACTAAAGTATCAGCCTGTTTCTTGTCTGGTTTGTTTCATAGTCTACCCCATCCATAGTATGAACAATATTCATCCTGAAATTGCAGTCAATGCCACACATTTGCACTCAAAACCGACTAGGACTCACTATTTTGGTACATGCATGTCCAGGGACAAACATTATTCTAAAATTCATACTGACTAAAGTATCAGCCTGTTTCTTGTCTGGTTTGTTTCATAGTCTACCCCATCCATAGTATGAACAATATTCATCCTGAAATTGCAGTCAATGCCACTCATTTGCACTCAAAACTGACTAAGACTCACTATTTTGGTACATGCATGTCCAGGGGGGACAAAAATTATTCAAAAATTCATACTGACTAAAGTATCAGCCTGTTTCTTGTCTGGTTTGTTTCATAGTCTACCCCATCCATAGTATGAACACTATTCATCCTGAAATTGCAGTCAATGCCACACATTTGCGCTCAAAACCGACTAGGACTCAATATTTTGGTACATGCATGTCCTGGGACAAACATTATTCTAAAATTCACACTGACTAAAGTATCAGCCTGTTTCTTGTCTGGTTTGTTTCATAGTCTACCCCATCCATAGTATGAACACTATTCATCCTGAAATTGCAGTCAATGCCACACATTTGCGCTCAAAACCGACTAGGACTCAATATTTTGGTACATGCATGTCCAGGGACAAACATTATTCTAAAATTCATACTGACTAAAGTATCAGCCTTTTTCTTGTCCAGTTTGTTTTGTAGTGCACCCCATCCATAGTATGAACAATATTCATCCTGAAATTGCAGTCAATGCCACACATTTGCACTCAAAACCGACTAGGACTCACTATTTTGGTACATGCATGTCCAGGGACAAACATTATTCTAAAATTCATACTGACTAAAGTATCAGCCTGTTTCTTGTCCAGTTTGTTTCATAGTCTACCCCATCCATAGTATGAACAATATTCATCCTGAAATTGAAGTCAATGCCACACATTTGCACTCAAAACTGACTAAGACTCACTATTTTGGTACATGCATGTCCAGGGGGGACAAAAATTATTCTAAAAATCATACTGACTAAAGTATCAGCCTGTTTCTTGTCTGGTTTGTTTCATAGTCTACCCCATCCATAGTATGAACACTATTCATCCTGAAATTGCAGTCAATGCCACACATTTGCGCTCAAAACCGGCTAGGACTCAATATTTTGGTACATGCATGTCCAGGGACAAACATTATTCTAAAATTCATACTGACCTAAGTATCAGCCTGTTTCTTGTCCAGTTTGTTTCATAGTCTACCCCATCCATAGTATGAGCAATATTCATCCTGAAATTGCAGTCAATGCCACTCATTTGCACTCAAAACTGACTAAGACTCACTATTTTGGTACATGCATGTCCAGGGGGGACAAAAATTATTCTAAAATTCATACTGACTAAAGTATCAGCCTGTTTCTTGTCTGGTTTGTTTCATAGTCTACCCCATCCATAGTATGAACACTATTCATCCTGAAATTGCAGTCAATGCCACACATTTGCGCTCAAAACCGACTAGGACTCAATATTTTGGTACATGCATGTCCTGGGACAAACATTATTCTAAAATTCACACTGACTAAAGTATCAGCCTGTTTCTTGTCTGGTTTGTTTCATAGTCTACCCCATCCATAGTATGAACACTACTCATCCTGAAATTGCAGTCAATGCTACACATTTGCACTCAAAACTGACTAAGACTCACTATTTTGGTACATGCATGTCCAGGGGGGACAAAAATTATTCAAAAATTCATACTGACTAAAGTATCAGCCTGTTTCTTGTCTGGTTTGTTTCATAGTCTACCCCATCCATAGTATGAACACTATTCATCCTGAAATTGCAGTCAATGCCACACATTTGCACTCAAAACCGACTAGGACTCACTATTTTGGTACATGCATGTCCAGGGGGGACAAAAATTATTCTAAAATTCATACTGAATAAAGTATCAGCCTGTTTCTTGTCCGGTTTGTTTCATAGTCTACCCCATCCATAGTATGAACACTACTCATCCTGAAATTGCAGTCAATGCCACACATTTGCACTCAAATCTGACTAAGACTCACTATTTTGGTACATGCATGTCCAGGGACAAACATTATTCTAAAATTCATACTGACTAAAGTATCAGCCTGTTTCTTGTCCAGTTTGTTTCACAGTGCACCCCATCCATAGTATGAGCAATTTTCATCCTGAAATTGAAGTCAATGGCACACATTTGCACTCTAAAACTGACTAGGACTCATTATTTTGGTACATGCATGTCCAGGGACAAAAATTATTCTAAAATTCATACTGACTAAAGTATCAGCCTGTTTCTTGTCTGGTTTGTTTCATAGTCTCCCCAATCCATAGTATGAGCAATATTCATCATGAAATTGCAGTCAATGCCACACATTTGCACTCAAAACTGACTAGGACTCACTATTTTGGTACATGCATGTCCAGGGACAAACATTATTCTAAAATTCATACTGACCTAAGTATCAGCCTGTTTCTTGTCCGGTTTGTTTCATAGTCTACCCCATCCATAGTATGAACACTATTCATCCTGAAATTGCAGTCAATGGCACACATTTGCACTCTAAAACTGACTAAGACTCACTATTTTGGTACATGCATGTCCAGGGGGGACAAAAATTATTCTAAAATTCATACTGACTAAAGTATCAGCCTGTTTCTTGTCCGGTTTGTTTCATAGTCTACCCCATCCATAGTATGAACACTATTCATCCTGAAATTGCAGTCAATGCCACACATTTGCGCTCAAAACCGACTAGGACTCAATATTTTGGTACATGCATGTCCAGGGACAAAAATTATTCTAAAATTCATACTGACCTAAGTATCAGCCTTTTTCTTGTCCAGTTTGTTTTGTAGTGCACCCCATCCATAGTATGAACACTATTCATCCTGAAATTGCAGTCAATGCCACACATTTGCACTCAAAAACTGAGTAGGAATCACTATTTTGGTACATGCATGGCCAGTGACAAACATTATTATAAAATTCATAATGACTAAAGTATCAGCCTGAGACTTGTCAATATTGTTTCATAGTCTCCCCAATCCATAGTACTATGAGGAATATTCATCCAAACATTTCAGAAAATAACACACTTTTGCACTCAAAAAGTAACTGAGAAACACTATTTTGGTTACTTGTTCATACAAAAATCAAAAAACAATAACCAAAAATTACGGAGACTACCCTTTGTACACCACATCTCTACGGAGGAATCGATCCACTGGACACGTTAACATCTATATCAAGAACCAATCATATCCTGACGAGGAAAGTTACACTACTTAAAGTTAGGCTGTTTTTGATGGACTAGTACAAAAAGACGTCGGTACATTCGAAAAATGTACTCCATAGAAAATAACAAAACAACAAAAAGGGCTTTTCTTGCAACGCCGTTGCAGAAAATGAAAAGATAATAGGTACGAGAATCAATGCTTGGGCTACGTACGATTACCCTCAGTGGAACCTACGGATTGTGGTCCGCGCCAAAATTTTGAGGACTCCACATTCCAGAATATCACGGCACGCTCGAAAATAAGATAGGCAGGCGACAGTACAAGAACAACACTCACAGATAGTACAAATAGTTAAAATACAGCTATTCCTTGGAGACAGTAAATCAAGAGCTTACAGTGTGTACAGTAGGAATGAAAAAAAAATTACCAAACGATTCCTACAAACAACATTATTATCATAAAAATAGCGCGCCAAATCAATCAAAGGTAAAAACGGTAAGTTGAGGTGCACGAGTTAACAAAAAAATAATGGTGGAACTGAGTACTATTTGCAGTCCGGTGACAGGTAGAACCTTTGTTACCAATAACACAAACAGCCCAAACAGCAGTGTATCGGGAAGTGATCGAACAAACACAAACGATAGCCAAACATATACAACCACCAACAGTAGCAACAGAAATATTCTACAGACAACAAAACAATACGATAACGATAACTTGGAAAACAACATTGTCAAACACGTCAAAGAAAAAGCATTCAGGAAATTTAAATTCCCGCCAGAGATTACATTCGTGAAGGCGACAATATTCAAAATTGTAAAACAAGCGAATAACAATGAAATACCAAATACGATCGATATAAAAGACCAAAAGTGGAGTGGAATTTATTGCCGAGCAGTGACTGCGTGTAGGCACAATGCTCAAACTCTTGCCAGGAAAAACTACAAAGGTACGCAACCAACAAGAAAATGATTGCCGGCATGCAACCGTTCATAAGCCATTCTAACATTTTGGTCGTATTAACACTGACACGTAGAAGATAAAAGAAACAACCAGATACCAGATAGTTTCCCAGGAACGGTTCTAATCACGGACACACAAGACGTTAACTCAGAAAATAGGTACCAATTGCACGAAGACTATCGGCGGAAAAATTCACCAGAATTCAAATACTTCATGAAAAGAATTCTTGGAGCGGTGTCACCAAAACAGACAGACTTCAAAAGAAAATCAGTCAGAATGACAATCAGTACCATTTTCACCCCAAGCGATGAAGCTTTTGCATTGCTTTTCCTTTACAACGACTACGACTCGTGGATAAACACAACAAAGGGCACGAGGTTGAGAAAAAAATTCACTGACGGTAAGTCTGGAAATAAGGAGGGGTGGAGTAACGAGGGACAAGATCTTTACGAATACCTAGTAAGCGAATTAGAAGAACGAAGGGAGGAACAACAGTCAAAAGAATTAGAGACGGAACTACTTAAAATGTACCAAAAGCAAAATGGCAATCGTAAACAACAAGATAAGGAGGAGAACAAAGAGGGAAAAACACGGAAGCGAAAACGTACCTTGGTTGAGATTCTTGGCGAAGATGATGAGGACTACAAATTTTTCATGGAATACAATAAAAACGAACAAGAGTAATGGATGATATCAACATCAATAGTAGAACGGCTAGTTCATTATTATTTTTATGGTTAGCACAATATTGTTCCGGGTCTTCTGTTCGAATATAATACAATAAACAAGATAATTTCAAAAGCTGATAAAATACTTTCGTATTTGTTACAAAATATGTTTGTTGTATTTCCGTATTTGATAAGCGTAGCGTGAATATTGTAAAATGTCGGAGAGTATTGCAAATGCGGATAAAATATTTTCTTATTAGTACAAAAATATGGTTGTTGGCTTTTGATATTCGAAAAAGATAGTGTGAGTAACGTGAAAGTGACGTAACAGAATACATTGCTGGTTATCAAGAAGCTCCTATATTTGTTCAGAAAATGGTATCAACGCTACGACAATATCAGTGTACATAGAGGATATTATTACATAAGATGAATTTCGTGTGGAAAATAACAAAAATTAAATGGCGAGTAAATATTAACGGGGTAAGCATGAAACAAAATTGTAGAATAGAAAAATTTGGAAGCAACCATGAAAGTGGGGGTGAAAATATGGATAGGAAAATAGTCCTACTTGAAATTGTTGCGTGCAAAAATAGGTAGAGAATTATTTATTGTGCGCGCAACAAAATGTTTCGGAATATTTTAAAATATCGCACGAATTTTACGAAAGCACGAGCATCGTTTATGTGACGCAAACCATCATGACCAGCAATATACCTCCCATGGATTTGGATGGTCAGGAAATCAATGACAATGCCAATACAACTGCGGGTACAGGGAAGACACTAGAAGGAAAAACAGAGTCAAAAACAATTTCTGTCATGCTAGAAGCAGCAATCGATACAGCACCCGACAGGAACAATCCCATCATGAACAGCAATTTAACACCCACCAACAAACCTGCTTTGACGACACTAACTCCCATGAATTTTGAGGGTCAGGAAATTAATGACAATGCCAATACAACTGCAGGTTCAGAGAAGACACTAGAAGGAAAAACAGATTCAAAAACAATTTCTGTCATGCTAGAAGCAGCAATCGATACAGCACCCGACAGGAACAATCCCATCATGAACAGCAATTTATCACCCGCCAACAAACCTGCTTTGACGATTCTAACTCCCATGGATTTCGAGGGTCAGGAAATTAATGACAATGCCAATACAACTGTGGGTACGGAGAAGACACTAGAAGGAAAAACAGAGTCAAAAACAATTTCTGTCATGCTAGAAGCAGCAAGCAATACAGCACCCGACAGGAAAAATCCCATCATGAACAGCAATTTATCGCCCACCAACAATCCTGCTTTGACGACACTAACTCCCATGGATTTAGAGGGTCAGGA